>RAHM01000011.1:8056624-9256624 GCA_003713295.1 Parotia lawesii | reverse complement strand
CTCATAAGTGAAGAACATTTCTGATTTCCCCCTTCCTATTGCTATTGTGAAAGTTAAAAACAGAGATTATGGTCATTCACTGAATGGCAGTTGTAGGAGTAAGAAATTCTCAGATACACCCTGCATTTCAAAGCGTGGCTGTTTGAATGCATGGTCATTCCTGCAGCTGTTAAGTGTGAGGGAAAAACACTTTGTCCCCCATCATCAGACGTACATCTCACACAAAATTTTTAGCTTCAGTGGTTTTTCAGTAAGAGTGAACCCTTAACAGGCTGGAAATTGCTTTCACGTGGAAAGGCTCCTTGCTCTCTGAAAAGTGCCTGTTTGCTGTAAAAGAACAAAGACTTGAAGCTGCTGTTTCCAAGTTTCCAGGCAAACCAAGCAAAGCTCCAAAAGGAACTCATCTGTGMGTGGAGGCAGTAGAGGAACTAATTTTCAGACACCCCTCTTCTAAAGGTTTCTGTTCCTCAGGTCTGTGTAAACAACAAGAAAAAGGGCTCTGCTCTCCCTGTGGCCCAGGACCAGATTGGTTAGGGGGCACTGGAGCAGAGAGAACCCCACAGACTGCRTCCCACTGGGCCCTGAGCATTAACTTCGGGTTTGCCAGATGGTGCCTGGTGGTTGTTTTATGGTGGAGTGCTCTCCTGAGGGACTGCCTGCTGTGGTTAATAAAAAAGAGCAGGAGACTGCCTGCTCTCTTCTTCATACCCTTTTCTGCAGCTTTTTGGTTATCCAAACAGCTGGGAAACAGCTTGCAGGGTCTGTGTGGATGGTGGGGAAGGGTGAGCAGTTACCAGTGATCAGAGGAACGAAGAAATCTGGTCCTGACCATGCTGAACAAGGCAGAAAYAACAGATCGTGGCAGGCTGGGAGGGAAGGTCAGGATGAAGCAAAGCCCACAGGTAGAAAGAAAAGTTGACCTGAAAAATTTGTGCCTTCCATCCCCCCACCAAGTTCTTCCATAGCAATACTTAGAAAATTTCTTCAATTCTGCTTGCAGCTCTTCTGAAAGAATCACCATTTTTTTGGTTCAACCAGGTTCAGTTCAGTCAGCTCAGTGAGGTAAGGAGCCTTGTTCAGTTGTCAGGGTTTTACATCTAAAAAGCTGTGTTTGTTGGGAATTAGGAACACTGACAAAATGAGTATGGAAAAGGCTGTGCCTTGCACGGTAACAAACTTATCAATGACTCAAGGTGTTATTTTGGTTGAGGAGTAACTACATAGAACTTTTTTATGGCCTATGTCTCTGACAGTGAGTATATATCCTCGGTTTGTGTATAACTTGTGAGTAACTGGATGAGTGAGTGAGAGGCACTGTYGTGCTTCTAGAATGACTTAAAAACCTGGCTGAGAGGGAAGTTATGGATTAAGAGTGCAMGATTTGTGTGAGAATGTGGTTTGTGTGTCTTTGAAATTTAGTTTTAGGTATCTTRTAGTACTAACCTAGACAGGGAGGGTGAGTTAAGTTCCAAATTTCTGATTTTTTCCTGTTTGCTTTCCTGGAACTTTCAGCTGAGTCTGTCATCAGGCCGAATATATGAGCCAGACTCTTGCATCAGATCACATGTTGGTGTTATAATTTTCTTATATCTATATATGAAAGGCAGCTTGGAAATCTGACAGTTTCTCTTAATAGAGCTGTTCCWCCCAAAATCATTCTGATTAAAGATAGAAAATGATACTTGCTGAAAGCTTAAGAAAAGGTTGTAGTAAGGAAGTCCTTTTATGTGTAAAATCTCTAGATTTTCCCTTGTCTTAAGGGGGAATGAAAAGAAAAGAAAAATCAACATTCCACAGCCAATATATCCTTGTTTGGTGTAGAGAAATTGAGAAAGAYACTTTCTCAGCTTTGAAGTGAGCAGGATAATTTGTCTATCTATAACACTTCCTATTCATTTCCTGCCTCTGTCTGTGGTTGTGTGACCCTTAGGTGTAAGAAGACCAGATTATCAAAAGCTTCCAAACAGCAAAAATAAACAAACCCTAAGCCCTGGAATTAAGGCTTCCCTCTTCAAGTAGAATACTAACACTGGATATTGCTCACAACACTTTACCTGGAGCACTGTGAGCACCACACCTGCAGGCTGTGCCAGGAGCCCCAGAGGAAGGATGGCAATGCCAGCTGCTCCTGCAGGAAAGGAAATGACCCTCCAGTCTCTCCAACCCAGTGGTCTTGGCCAATGACCTCCAAAAAAACTGGTACAAGCAAATTTCTATGTACCAAAAGTATGCTGTTAGCAGACTCCTGTTTAGAAAATGTTCTCTCCCTTGGTTAGCCCAGAATTCATGTCTATAATTTTAAGCATCATTTACCAACTCCAGTATCCATATAGAACCCTTAGTTCCCCTTAAACCTGGAAAATCACATTGGCTCTCTGCAGTGGTGTTTGAAGCCATCCCAAACTCTCCCGCGCATTATCGAATCCGTTTTAATTAAAGCTCAGTTTCAGCTGATAGCCTCAAGCCTTGAGCTCCATGACTCAATTCTTCTCTCAACCGTGTTGAACAGACTCGTGCTGAATTTTGAGCTTAATATAAATCTGCAGAGAGATTTTTCTGAAGCTGGTCAGAGGGTGTTTCTTTGCAGTACTACTTACCTGGTACAATTCAAAAGTGGAAGGAATCTCATGCTCCTAGATGGCTGAAACAACTTTGCTAAAAAAAGTAGTTTACTCTGATATCCATAATGTTTTTGTGGCCCTATCAGTATTGTACTTTTTCATAGAGGAAAACCACGTAACCCTCTGTCAGTGAAGAGCTGAGGCTGAGTTACTATTTATTGTCAGTAAGTAGTGGAATAACCATTTCCAGAAACACAAGGGAAAAGGCATTTGGGACAAGCCAGCCTGGATTTACCCAGGCCACGTCTTGCCTGACCAGCCTCATTTCCTCTCTAACGAGATGAGTGGTGTGTTGACAAGGGGAGAACAATATGTGTTGTTTCCCTTGCTTTAACAAGATCTTTGGCAGGTTTTCCCACATGTGATGAGATATGGACTTGATAAGTGGATGAGAAAGTGGATGGAAACTGTCTGGASACTTCAGAGGTCCTGGTCAGTGGCACAAACTGGTGGGTGATCACTGGTGCCAGCTCCCAGAGGTGGATACTGATGCCAATGCTGTGTGAAGTCTCCGTTATCAGCCTGAACGATGGGCTAGAGATGCACTCACAGAAAATTAATGGTGTGAATTCATTCATGGTGGGAGGTGCATTTGGAGTGCTGCAGAGGGCAGGCTGATATTCAGAGAGAGCTGGAGATCTGGAGAAAAGGGACGGCCTGCAGGACATCAGCACAGACGAGAGCCAGGGCCAGTCCCTGGGCTGGGGTCACCCTGCAGGGCAGCATCGTCTGGGCAGAGAAACACCTTTGGGGAAAAGGACACGGGGGCTCTGGGGATGGCAAGCTTATTTTTATCTTCAGAGTTCTGATTCCAGTGTTAACCTTTCCAAACACAAGCATAATGTAATAAGATATCCTCCAACTTCGGCCTCTCTCTAWATAAGCACACGATCAGGTTGGCAGCCAGTGAAATAACTGTACRTCAGTTCTTTAGCTTGTGGAATGGAACAAGTTATATGTTGGAAATAAATGCACCTGCACAGCCTGTTTCTGCTGAGATTACTCACACACCAGTTACTGTGCTGATTCATTCTGTGGAATTATTTTCAGAATGCCAGAACTGAGGAAAAAAATTGGGTTTTCTTCTGCAAGTAGAAGAAATTATAAACTGATGGGAACTCTTTTTTAAGCTGTTTTTATAGAAAACTTTAAGGGACTAATTCTGCTCAGCAACTAAGGGGTCTTTTATCAATGCACTTCTGTCTTTTAGCAGTTTAAGAATGGTAAAATTCAATATATGCTGGCTATTTCTTATTAAATTTCCTTAGTAGTTGTGAGCTATTATGTCATTAGGTAAAAAAATACGTTAAACCTACATTTGATGTAAGGTATTTGCCTCTGTCATAAGCATGTGCATTCTATCAATATTTTTAATATTTGTGTTAAGTTTATTGTTGAACTACTTTGTCAATTAATAGTTATTTTACTTAGAATGAGTGGAAATAATGTTAAGAAAAGCAGGTGAGATTGTGCCAGATCACATTCACATTTAGAAACTTTTTGCCAACCCTACTGATTACCATGGTTTGAAAGAGGATCCTGGCCAGATTAATCCCTTGTAGTGCTTTCCTAACATCTGTGGAATTGCAGGAGGAAGGGGTAATTGTAAAAATTTTATATTGCTGTTAATCAAGGACCTGGCTGAGTCAGGCTTTCAGCATTAGTGATTCAAAATTCCCTGTAAACCCAGGGGAGGTCARCCCACAAATCTGCAGCCCTGTTGTCCAGCCTGTAATGACAATTCGTGTCACCTGTACCTTCTCCTCTTGGCTCTGCCCAAAAAAAAAGCATCCTGGCTCCCTCCTTGCACTGAATTGTGCCAGGATGTGCTCATTTGGTTAAGCAGGATTCTCAGTTCTGATAACTGGGTGGAGACATGGCACATGAGAGGGCTGGAGGTGTGAATCTGTAAAAGTTTATTTAGTTTCCCTGTCTGAAGTTGAAAGCGGCRGATTTCAGTACTTTCAATTCTGTGGGACAGGTACAGAGAGCCAGGGCAGTGGAACTAATCCTTTCTGACAAGCCTCTCCTTTCTGCTGTGTGTGGAAAGCGTTYCACAAAAAATAGACACAGCCTRGAATCTCCATTTGATTACGTTTGATAGATTACCCTTGGCATTATTCATCAATAAATGTTACCTTGCTAGAAAAGCGTCACATGCTCTCAGACAAGCAACACGAGCAAGTTTGTGTCTTTAAGCAATGATTTTGTGTTGTGTGGAAAAGAACAGTTGCTCTCTGGAAACCTGATCAACAAGACTTGAATTGTTTGGCAGAAGTGTTTTTACTTTTTCTTTCTTCCACAATTTTATTTTTTTTGTATTATTCATCTCAGTGAAAGTGTAGGTACCAAATGGAAAGGCTTCGTAGGAGTGGAAAGGCATTTTAGGTGTGTAGGCAGGAAGGAAACCACATGCACAGTCTGCTGCATCATCCTCAGCTGCACTTCGTGATCAAGACAATTTTCTTATTTTTATTTTTTTTAAATCCAGTTAAAATAATATCTCTCTCCCAGCAGCTGCTAAAATTCAGTTAACCTATGTAATACCTGTGTTTCCCTCATGAGCTCTATCCAACACTTGCTGAAGGCTGAGGTGCATCTCTGGGTACAAGTCCCAGTAGTTTAAAGACTCTATTTTATACATAAATATATAATTTTTAAACTATACATTCTTATATTTTCTCCCAGTCCTCTCTATTCAAGTACTTACAAACGTGATTTTTAACTTGCTTCTGACAGCAAATAAGGACAAATTGCAAACTATTTCACTTTATTTTTCTTGCACCAGGACACCTTGGTTTGAAAAGTTGCTGAAAGCAGAATTCTAAACTGAAGGATTAAAGGGACCTTTTCATCTCACAAAATCTTCTGTAAATATAAATTAGTTTCATAAACATAAATGTATTTTCTAGTCTGTTATACCTGATGGTTGTTCTTCAGCAATGAAAATGTAAATATCTCAAAAAGTGGACAGCAGCAGGTGTCTTAGCTATTTGGGATTAAATGCATCTTTCATTATCAGATTAAGGTGCCTCCCACATTTTCTTGTTTATTTTTCTGTTTCTCTTGTCAGGTGCTCTTAAAAAGTTGCTCTAAATCACAAGATTTAAAACAAACACAAAAACCTCAATTTTTTTCTTTTTTGCTTTGTTATCGAGGTAACTAATTTTAGTTTTTTACAGCAGCCCTGAGACACTGGTAGGATGAAAATTAATGTTAGAGTGTAAATAAAACCCAATTTGCTATGTATTCTTATCAGAATAACCCAGTTTTCCTAAACATTTGCCATTTTGATATTTGTAGAGAGTAATGAATTGATTCATGTAAGTGTGACCATGCCTTTTTGTACTATCTGAAATCTTCTATGACTGATTTTTCTCTACCTCAATGATAGCACTTAACAATTTGTGTACATTTAGAGCCTTTCAAAATGTTTTTGTTCCCAAGCTTCTCTCAACATCCTTAATCCCTACAGAGACTTATCTATTTCTCAGTAAAACCTGTGGAATATTGAATGGTGGCATGTGCTGCATCAGGGAGGTCACTCTTGAGCACTGATCARCCAAGCCCAACTGGAGCTGTCTCCATTTCCTTTAAATTAATTGTTTTAAGGCCAAAAGTTTGAATAATTTTCACGGAGTAATCTGAATAATAGAAGAAGCAAATAAGTCCATAGGTTTGCCAAGTATGATTTATTTTCATATTTGTGGCGCTTAATGGTTTTTGTAAATTTCAATTTGTGTTAGATAATTTATATCAGCTTCAATTTACATCAAATTTGCAAGTACATGGGTGTCTCTTTATGGTTAAGGGAATTAATAATCTGAAATTACCAGACACCCATATTAATCAAATGCCTTATTACAAGTAGAATGACTCTTATTATCATACATACAAGATAAAAGAAATGCTAATTGCCTTGGTTTGGAGCAATCATTCAGTAGTTATCTAGACAATGACAGGGTAGGCACTATTATAGCTCCTTTATCTTTCAAGTAATGATGTTCACAGAAGCTGCCCTGCTTGTCTAAGGTGGGGTAACTCCAGTTAGTAGTGTGGTATAAATATTTTACTAATTTTAGAAACATCTGTCTCTAACTCTGTATATTTGCATGCACACAAATTATGTACATAATAGAAGGAACTACGAGTTTCTATAACCTACAACCCCCACATTTTTCTCTAAGATCTTGAACCATTCATAGAAAATGTTTATAGGTAGATGGTCAATCAAAACATAATTAACGTGYTTTTTCTGTCTTCATCTTTTTTTTTGTGTTTCTAAGACAGGAGCACTTTTCTCTAATATTCCTCCTTTTCCATTAGCAATGGTATACTACTGAAAAATAACAAATTGTAGCTCAAATTAGCCTGTTGTATGTTTACTCCTCTACATTAATGTTGTCTATCCCATACACACTCTGACTGCTGCTTTCTTGATTTAGCTGCTTTCAAACAGCACGGCCTGGTTCTTGTTGCTAAGGATTCAACTTGCACAGCTCTTCTAAAACCAGAACAACCCAATTTTTCATAAAGGATTCTGGTAATGCAATAAGGAAACCATTTTCTGTGTTAAAATCAGCTACAAATGGAACCATTTGCAGTGATTTGCTGCATTAGGTGGAGAAGTCATAATGGAAGTTCTTTCAGTGTTTGTAGTTACAGAATGTGKCTGTGGCTGTATTATGTGTGCAGAGCACTGACACAACGCACTGTTGAGAAATCCAAAATGCAATGAAGTTGTTCTGTTCTTAGTTAACCCTTTTTCACATGAATGGGAAAGTTTTGTTTCGTTTTCTCTCTTTTTTTTTCCTTAAAGATAGGAAAACAAATAGGCAACAATTTATTTAAATTATGCAAATTATTTCTTCCAACAAAAATTGAGCAGTCATTTTTCACAAGCRCAAGTAGCAATTTTGATTAGTCCAGACAATAAGTGTGATTGTAAGTGGCTGTCTGAAGAACAATCATGTTTTGTGCTGCAATTTCATGTTTTCAAAAAGGTATTTTAATAACTTTTCTGCTATTTTCATCTAATTTTTCCTAACATATTTCCCAAAAAAAAAAKGTTTAACATAGACTAATAAATCTGTGTAGTGAATAGCTAACTCAAATACCCAGTAGTTTGAAAGCTTCTGATATTTGCATATGGACTTTTGTCTTTGCTAGTCCCTAGTCCATGGGAGAATGAACCAATTGGGAAATGTTGAAGCAGTAGCATCACTCTCTTTTCTAACATTTACCAGAATTCTCAGGTCAAGATGGCAAAAGAAAATATTGATGTTTGTTCTAATCATTTGTTTTAGAAATACTTTGGTTTAATAATTTTTTCAGCCCAAAATTCAAAGTTTCTAAAAGGCTGAATTACAGGTTTTGATAAGGTAATCACGAAAGAAATTAGAATTTTTGGAACATTTCTCCCTCCTCTTCCACCTCTATTCAACATTTTATTTAAAGCTCTTCTTGTGTTTTGGACATCAGGCTGTGGTTTACTCTGGCCCTCATTCTATGTCTACTCTTCATTAAAGCTCCCGCCTTGTTTCAGCCAAATCTTTTCTTACTCAGATCACTTTCTACGAGTGATCTCATAAAGTTTTCATGTCTTTTAAAACATCTTTCATTTTCAAACTGGAAGGGACAAATTATTTCTCCTGTGTGCCCAGGAAATTGCTGCTGCTATTGCTGAGAGACCTGTGAGGATTTTTTTCTGCCAGCAGAGCTGTGTAAGGCGTGGAGCCCAATATGGCCCTGAATCCTTTGGGGCATCCCAGATCAGGGCTGACTTGGACCAAATCCAGTGAAACCTGAGGATAAGACATTTTTGCTTTCTTACAGTGAATGTAACTTTGTAAAGGCTTAAGATTTACACAAACTTGATCACAAACTGAGCTGGGGCAGTTTTCTATGGATGAACTTTTAGCCTGTAGGAAAAAAATCCTCATTTAGGAGCAGGTTAGGAGAGGTTGTATATGCTCATGAACAATTGAAGTTGAAATGATGTGTATCCACCTGCTGAATTTTGTAAGAGTGCTGATACTGGTGGATTCAAAGCACAGAACAGTCCCTAATGCCCTCAGCTGTCTGTAATGCCCTTCAAWTTTCTGCATTTGAAAGGGACAGATTGCAAATAATTTCCATACTTTGAATTTCCTTGCACCCATATAAATCAACAATCCAGAGCTGCTTTTTGTTTCCTCACAGGTCAGAGAGAATATCTTCCCCAGACTCGGTGAACGATTTTTTTAAATCAAAAACAAGCCTTCAAAGCTTTGATTTTCTGTTTCTGGCCTACTAAAACAGCTGTTGATTTGATTTAGAAAAGAATTTTTATTAGAGGAACCAATATCAATAAAAGCCTTGGTGGGAAGGGGGAGGGAGAAAGCTCAAATTGGCTGGTGAGCAGCGATGCATTAGCCAGTAATGCCTGGTGATGGACSCAGAGTGCCAAACTCTCACCCCTCCTTGAGGGGTGGCTGCACTGGCCGTGCCTCACCTGCCAAAAGGGATTTGGTGTTTAATTTAAAGCTCTGCTCCAGCAACAGAAAAGGGTGCTTAATACTGCATTAGTGGGAGAGCACCGAGTGTCCAGTTCAATAATATAGATTTTTTCCCCCGCTTTGCGAATAAGATGAGAAAGTAGATAACGTGTCGTTTGCAACTTTTGGGATGTGAATAGAAAACCTGACCCAGCAAATGTTGGCTCTGCATTTTCTTTGTTAAACGAGATGGAAGAGACTGAGACTTTTCATTATTTTAAAGATTCTTCCAAAAGTTTTGATGTGAAAATGATTCCAAGCTATTCTGAAGTTTTCAAGCTCTTTTCCTCTGACAAGCATTGCTGATAATGACAGACCATGAGGTATTTGCAGCCAGTCATTCTTCTGGTGCAACAGGACAGAACAATTTCATAGCACAGGATAATGAGGAAAGAATGAAGGATTTCAGAGCTGAAGTCCTTCTGTTTGCTGTGAGAAGAAARGTGTTGAAAACTGAGCTGTCCTTTAACTGTGTGGGATGTTTGCAGTCATATTTTGACTATGGTATCAATGCAGGTTACACCTTCAGCATTATTAAAGTTGGCAAAGATTATTTTCTACTGACACCAAYGTGAATTGATGGAGTTCATCAGGCAAAGAGGTGCTCTATTAAATCAAGAGCAAAGCACACAGAAACTTATTTCGGTGTCACATTCACACATATGTATAATATAGGGAAAGGTAGTCTTATAAAATGTCAGTTCCATCATGCAGGAACATGTGAAAGTCCCAACCCTACCAAAGACTTAGCACAAATATTTAAAACTGGTTTTGGGCAATTTGATCACAGGTTATGACTTCAAATACTGTATAAATTACATGCAGCCCTTATTTATAAGTTTAGTAGGGGGTAAGCATTTAAGGTATGSTGATATGTGTGGGTTTAATCTCATGGGATGATTTATTTATAAGCAAAAGGGGTATCCCACTTTGGAAAGCATTCAGATTTATGTGGTCCATGGTGACTAACTTGGATCAGAGACCTTTTCTGTGGAGAGTTTCTCCCTTCCCTGCCAAGTCTATAATCACAGAAAATTAACGTCAGGTTCTGTGAGGTCCTGTTGGAGAAGAAAAGACTTCTCACCTTCAGGGAAACACAAAATATTCAAGTTTTCACAGCTTTTATAAACTCCTTTGTGTCAGGAACTGCAAAAATATATTTTTCTGTTTGTTCAGAAAGCCTTTCTTTCTCCAGGTGGTGTCTTGTATGTTTGTGCAGGTTTTGTGATGTGATGACAGGAGTTGCAGCAGCGCAGAATAAAAAGTGTGACTGAATAAATGGGCAGATATTTTATACAGGCCTTGTTTTCTTATTTTTTAATTCTTTTGTCTACCAGCCTCATGTTTAAGCAGGGTATATTATTGGGAGCATAAGTTGGATTTAGATTTCTAATCCCATGTATGAGTCTCTCCTGATTCTATTTACGTTTTTGTTGCCTTTTGTAATTTTTCCTTCTTTTGTGTGCACACACACATGCATGTRTATATTTTTTTGCTTCTCATTGTTTGCTTGACATTAATATTAGTGTTGTAAGAATCTTGGAAAAGATCTTTTGCTTAAATGTTTCAACGTTTGCATTCCAAATACAAAKGCAGTTAAAGATTTGTGATGCAGAAGTCAGAAGTAGGTAGACATGGGGACCTGACCATTTTCTGCAGGACACAATCCTGTGGTTGCTGAGGCCTTAGCACAGGTCCCTCTGGTGACCACGATTTGGAAACCAGGACCASGGCTTTAATTGATCTTTATGTGTTCAATAACCATTGCTCTTTCATTTRGCAACTGCAGCCATTGACTGGGGGACCCAATGCAATTGAGATTCAACAAAGGAAACGAAGAGGAGGTGTTAAAAKAAAATGTTCTGAACACTAGAAAAGGCACATTTGCATCTTTTAGGGTAATCTCTTGCTTATTAGCTTTTTTACTCCTGGAGTCCCCAGCTCCTTATAGCTGTGGGAAATTCAGTGAGCTCAGGGAACTCCTTACTAYGATTTTCTCTCCCTCCTTAGAAATTTTATACACCAAATGTTACACGTTTTCTCTCTTGCACTCCATTATCTGTGTTTACAAGCAGATGCTGCAGTTCAGAATAGCCTGAGGTGTAGTTTCCTTGCAAAAAACCCACCTGTGTTGTCCTTTAAAGGTTGGTAAATGGTGCTGCACGAAGCTATTGCCAGTTTTCCTGCCTGAATTAACATCTTGGAATCGTAAAGCAAAGACATAAATATCTCACCAATGGGGCACAYAATATTCATAAAATTATTACTGTCATACTGAGATTCCTCACAGACTCATCCTCTGAATGCTCTCTTGCTTGTTATTTGGGGTGAAGTTGATGTATTGCTGGATCACTAAGTTGTGCTTTCCAAAACAASTTGCCAAGTACATCAATATTCCTATACCTGGTTCCATTTTTTTTCTCACTGTATATTGATTGCAAGCCTTTTCAGTTTATAAATAGTAGATTTTTGACAAAACCTCTTCACAGATTCTTCCGTGTGTTCATTTTGCTGTTTTTTTCCTRTTCTGCTGCAGAAATGGTATCTGGAGGAGGTGACTGGAGTGTATTCTTGTATTCTTTTCTTTTTGTTTCTTACTATTCTTCCATTTTTTTAGTCTTTCTACCTGTTATGTCYGTGAATAGCCAGTAAAAACCCCACCCCAAACTCAAGAACAAAAGGTTACATAAATATTTAAAATATTCTTGCTCCTATCTTGAGCAGTGAAAAGGAAATAAAAGTAGAGAATGGAAAGGAAGGAAAAGAGAGCTTAGGCCATTTTGACCATTATGGGGGAAGTATCACTCAAAATGAAATATTATCAGGTTTCAGCACTAGAAATAATTATTCAAAGAAAAAAAAAAACCTGGGTATTTTTTAAGAATACTTTTACAGAGCAGTAAAGGAAAGCTATGGATTGCCACTACCTGGACTAGGAAAATGGGGTGATTGTGTTCCATGCTGTCAAATAAATATTCTTGGAGAAGTGGGTTCTCCAGGGACCTGATTTCTTAATACAAAGTGTGCCTTGATGAATAACAGATGCTCCAGGAGGGATGCAGGCTGTTTTGGGCGTCCTTTGAGTGTGCTTGCCCACAGTGGRGAGCCCCAAACTCATGTTAGAAAGGGAACTCTGCCAAGATGTAACCCATCTCTCTGTCTGAGGGAGAATTTAGGACCTGCTCGGCTCAACACCTCCTCGTTCCTCTTAGCTGGCCCCAAGTGTAGGGCTGCCCTTGTGCCCTGTGGCCTGGCCAAAACCACTCCCCAGTCCCTTTCTGCAGCAGTGTAATTCAGTGTCCACAGAGTATCCCACCCCTGGGACCTTGGAGAGAGCATTTGTCCCACTGTTGTGAGGAGAGGAATAGAAGTCTGGGCTTTGTTTTGGAGGCCTCCATCCTCCTCAGGCTCTGCCCTCCCACTCTGACCTCCCTGCGAAGGAATCAAGGTGCTGATTGGCCTCAGGCAGACCCAAAACACAGCTGAAAGTTCTGAGGGAGAAGATGCTGGGCCACAGTGCACCTGAGAGCAGACTGAGTCCCTCTRTTTGCTGCAGACACCATGAATTCCTCGCAAAGTCGTGTCCTCTGCGGTTTCATGCAAGGGAGGTGGGTGCCCTAAGGCCTCTCAGCTCAGACAGATGGCAAAAAAGGAAAGGATTTTCTGGCTGATTGCTTCTTAATTTCCTCTCCATTATTTCAGACCCTATTGTGCAGCTGCCTGTAGGTCCAAGCATGCAGAGCCAGGCCTGTTCCACTCCTCAGGACACACTTTGCTTTCCTCCTTGAGGGGATCATCAGAGATCATCCAACCCAAACCATCTTGGACTTTAAAACAAACACTGAGACACCACTCACGTCATGTTTCCCTCTCTTTGTTCAAGGGGGGAGATGGAGTATAAATCATAAAATGTCTTTCCTGAAATGCCTGGCAAGAGAAATCAGGTGTTTTTAGATGCAGTGGAGTCTGACAGTGACCCAGGGGATATGAATGTAGACTCAGGATTAACAAACTCCAGGCACTGGTGGCATCTAGAGTGAAGACTCATTATTCAGATCCTGGTTTGCAGTTTGTTTTGTGGACTTATCAACACTTGAGTGCTCCTATGACAAATTCATAAAATGTTCACRGTCAAAATAGTGTTTGTGAAGTTATTCCATCTGTGGTTGGGACGATTCTAGGCAAGCAAGCAGTACAGCCACACATTTGAAAGTTTTTCTGATTCATGACTTGTGCATTTTTGAGCTACTTTAGACGTCTCTTTTTAAATCTGGAGTGAAACTCTGCGCAGCATACTAATTGTGTGGTGCATTAAATGGTGGGAGGGAAGCCAGGGCTCTGCTCCCAGTGGTGCTGTTGTCACCATAAACAAGGAACCTCTCCTTGATTGCTTTGGGTCCCCTCACACAATCTTCCCYTGAAAATTTGACCTGAAAGTTGTCTGCAGCTTTGCTGCTCCTGTAATTAGGAGTGATATTCAAGGTTCTGGTGCACCAGCTCAGCAAATAATGCTTTCCTCTATGAATACTGGGATCTTTATTCTCCCTTTTATGCTCCGAAAGAAGTTTGTTTGTTGGCCAATTCGGGCAAGGCACGCAGCACCAGCTTTGGTTTTGGCAATGCTGTAACAGAGAGGATATGGTGTGTTTCCAACTCTAGAGTTAACTTGGTTATAAAAATTGATTATTTTCCACAGCTGGAAGATTTTTTCGTATGGTCAGGCACAAATTTTTTCCACTTGCAGGATAAATTGCTGTTGTAAATATGTTGTAATTGGATTAAATCCCATTGATGCTTTCTAATGCACTTTTGGATAGGGCAGTAGAGTGAGAATGAAGTCCATTAGAACATTTATTCTAACAGTACTGAAATGCTTTTCTCCTTCTTGAAATCCTACGTATTTAAGACAAACTATTGCGTGCACCCTCTTCTTTCACAAAACATTTATACCAAGAGTGTCAAACTAGATTAAAAAATCTGTTCCACCAAAACCAGTCTATCCTCACAAAAATTTGGAGTGGAGGAGACTGCTTTTCAGAGAAATAAACACTCTGAGGTAGGGTTTCTATTGTGGTTTGTACTCAAGTTGCCTATCATGGAATGTGTAAATTTTAATGTTCATTTTGGGCAGTAAGAACATGTGAGCAGGTCCAGTCAAAATGAGATTGCATGAAAGGGCGATTATGTTTTCAGCAGTGAGACTTGCACCAGAAATAGTCTCCAAAGATCATGGCTTTCTCATGGTTTGCAAAACTTACAGTCTTCAAGCAGACTGAAGACAAACTACTAGAAATGTAAATATCAGGATAGAAGGTCAGAACCACAACAGATACAAATCCACTTAAGCTTTATTGATTTATTTTTTTTCCCCAGCTGAGGATGTGGACCACTATACTTAACATCCATTAGTGGTGTATTTAAACAAAACTAAATAAAAGCTRGTAAACATGATTACAATTTCTAAAATTTCAGACCCCTCAGCACTTTCTTATTTTTGTGCATTTGATGCACCTCTGTTTTATTAATGCCCTTCCTGTGGTATTTCAATACACTTCAGGGTACTGCTGAAGGGGAAGGCAGCTGCCTTTTGAAAGCATTCAAAAAAAATCTGAAGAGATTTARGGCTTCACAATGCTGCCTATRACTACAAACAGCATCCCTGCTGTAGAACTCAAAGGTCCAGATTTCTCAGCTGTATTATGATATTTGTTACCACTYAAGGGATTTCTGGTCCTTGTTAAGGTAATTAAAGTTCATGTGAGAGCAATGGCTGACAGCAAAGGTTAAATAGACCTTTCTCTTTGGATYAGCCTAAGAGCTGAAGGACACTTTTTGTGCTGCTCCCAGAACATCTGGCACTGCCACGGGCAACAAATTGGACTGAATGRTAGCACTGTAATTCTCCATTATAGTTGAACCACAGTTTTGATATTTATCCATAAATTTAGCTATCAAATCCATACTCAGGCACACAAATAAGGGTGACCTGACRTTCAGGACAGGAAGAGGTGACTGAAGACCAGATTGGTTTTACATATACTGTGCAGTTTATGAGTTTTGATTAACATTGTGATGTATCTTAATCAATCCATGCTTAGAGTACGTGGGGTTAGTCACAAGCTGTTAAGTTTAACCAGGAGGGCGAGTTACAATTCTTCCAAGTCAGTCTCAGAGGGGAATATCAGGAAAAAGGGTCTGGATGCAACCTATGAAAAACCTGATTTTTCTCATCTCTAGCAAGACAMTTTGCAGACTGAAAAATCTGCAGAAGAGAAAAGACACTGCTAGATACAAGTTTTGTTAGCTTAAGGAGCGGCAAAAGTGAAAAGGGAGCAGAATAAATGGTGATAATGGACRCATTAAAGAGCAGTAAAAGGGAATTACTTGATTGCTGGAGGGGTAATTTAGGTGTAGGGCCATCCAAGGACAAAAGAATTATGTGCAGAGAAAACTGTGGAATGGAAAAGAAACCAGGCACAGTACAAAGAAACCTAAACTACTAAGGTAAGTTTTCTCGAAGTGCAAAGGATAGGACTGGCAGAAAAAATGAGGCAGATCACTAAAAGATGATTTTATTTCATTCCCACTCTATCCATGCATTTTTTGTACTGTGTATAGCAATGACAAGTTTTTTGGAACCTTTGCAGTCCTTGAATCAGTTTGTGTCAAATATAATGTGCTTCCAAACAGCAGAGCTGTAAACCCAGACTGCCAGCACAGCTGCTTGTTTGAGGAAAAAATTTGCTTAAATAACAGGATGGATCTGGGGCTCAGCAGAGGTTCTGAAGCTCCTCACAGATGGATTTTCAGGTACAGTTTCCAAATCCCTCAAAAGCTAAAGATTCGTGTTCAGAGTGAGCCAGGAGAATGGAGGCAGTGCTGCAGGGTCTCAGGCACACTGAGCTCGAGGATGAGCTTCAGCTGCAGAATGTGCATTCAGCTGTGCCACTGATCAGAAGTTCTAGAGAAGGGCTCAGAAACGAATATGAGGGCAAGAAGAGTCCATTTCTCCACAACATTTGGCTTTTAACCTTTTGTTTTCCCTTAGTAATAAATGACTTGTAATTCTCCAGGTCGTGAGTTATTCAGATGTTGTCAAATGACTGTCGGTAAGTTCTCCCCACRGTTCTGAGGCAGGTTTGTGTAAAATAAATAGAAATTCTATCGGTGACACCTGGCAGGTGCTGTGCACTGTGAAAGAGCACAAAGCTAAGCCATGTGGATGGCTCATAAAAAGGTCCATGAGTTGTCCTGGTTTCTTCAGACTCATTACACATTTCAGACTATAATTTAGTGGCAGATTTACCTTCCCCATTGAGGAAATACTTTTCTTTGTATGAATTCTAGGTAATAATTATGAAGCTTAATAATTTTAATTTGTGGAACTTAAAATCTAGTCCTGTCTGTATTTTACTTCTGTGCTCTTATGCTTTTGTACCAATAACGTGTTCAGATTTAGGAAATTMTATACAAACTTTATATAAAAGCAATGTGTACGTATTCATGCATGATAGGAAAACAACTAAAATTATGAGCATGATWTTGTCATTTATTGTGGGTTCTTCATGGGCTTTTCCATTTTCCTCTTTCCTCCTTTTTCTCTGGGTGGGAATTCTCTGTAAGCACTTCTCTACTTGGAGAAGTTGACCATCATGGCAAAAATAGTTCCCTGAATAAATTCCTACTTGAATTCTGATGCATTGGTAACTTTATTTTGCAGTAGTTATCTTGAAACTACGTTGCTTTGCTTATGAGAATTTGCCCACGGGGTGAAAAATTCTGATATASCTGAAGCAATTTTGGAAGAGCATCTCCTTTGGAGATAACGTGCATGAATTATCTATTTTGTAGCAGCTGCTGTGGGAGGCAGCAGTGGCCAGGACAGGTGGTTTCAAGGCAGAAGCTTTTGGAAACAGAACACCAAATAATTTTTGTGCTTGGGTTTGTTTGGTACCACTGTACAGTCAGGATAAAAGCACTGGCAACAATTAGCACCATAATTTTATAGACTGGAAACCTTGCCCCGGAACTATAAAGAACCCCAAATTTATAATTTCTAAAGTTTTTTTATTGTCTAACTGCCTACCTACTTGCAATACCTGTCTTCGTCATGAATATAAAATTTACAATACCTTGATCTGCAGCAGCTATATTTTTAAGCCCTAAATATGCTTATTTTTCAGAGCATGTTAATTTCTCACTTATTGTGGCAAAATTACCGCAGTTACAGTCTAAATTGGAAACAGACTCCAAAATACCATTGGAGAATATTCTGCTTAATTCTGAATAGGTCTTAATTTTCAACTTGTTTAGTAATAGATTGGCTTCTTTTTGCATACTTAGATTTTGTTTATAAAGTTATTTGATGACTTCTCTTCTGTCAAACTCTAGTAAAAGGTTCTTCATTCGTAGATTACTCATTATTCAGAGTCAAATTATAAGTGTACTTTTAATAAAATTTCCCTCATTTTCTGGAATTATAAAATCAGGATTGCATGGGTTATGTAGTGTTTTCCTAGGAGGGAAAAAAAAAAAGGTATATTTTCCTGATTTATTCATGTTTAGAAAAAATTGTTATAAAGAAAGAGCTCATCAAAACTTCAATTTGGACAGCTCCTCATGACCAACCTGGTAAAATACTCTTTATCCACTCAGTCCTTGAGGGAAGCCTGGAGACTGATGAGGGCTTGTAGACTCCCAGGACCAGAATTTGTTGAGCCCAGCAGGTTTTTCTCTGCTGCCTTGCGTGGCAAGAACCCTTTTATTCAATAGCAAAGCCTGGCTGAAGCGCTGCTGGGGTGATCTCCCAGTAAATGATTTCCCATGTTCAGGGCATGTGGGAATCAGCCCCGTGCTTTATAATTGTTCCTCACTAATTGCCTCTCTCACACACCGTTGTTTTCAGCTCTCAATTTGTGTCTCCCTTTTGTGCTGCCTAATTTGCCATTTTTCTTCCTGTTCCTCCACTACAGGAATGAAAGCAGTCTATTTACAGACTTGGCTTGCTGCAAACCAAAATGTTGTGTTAAACAGGGGCTGCCTGTGAGGCCTCCCAGTATCTTTATCTGTGAAGCACATCACGGACTGAGGGGTGCTGCTGCCACTGCCTGCCATGTTATTAATGCTGCTCTAATTAGGCCGATCAGTTTTAATTAGCAYACTGTCATGTAACAATCTCATAAAATACTCTGTGTAAGAAAATTGATCTGGCTCTAATGCTAATTAGTTTGCTAGGCTCCCTACCTTATAAATGGGAATTGATTGCTTCCCTTCAACCCCTCCTTCTTTCCTATTCAATAATTCTCCCATAAACTCAGTGTTCTCTTTTTTTTCCCCCTCACGCGACTTTTCTTTTGTTGTCCCTGTGTCTCTCTCAATTAATTCTGACCATAACCCCATCTCTAGTGTAACCTGAAAAGAACAGGGCTTTATCACTTGGCAGAGAGAGCCTTCCTCAGTTAAATTTTTTTTTCTTCCCAGGAATTTGCCAGATCAGAGATGTGTAATCCTGAGGACTGTCTCAGAAGCAAAGCTGACAGGGTTAGGCCCAGGTCAACCCACTCGTAAATCAAAGCCAGTAAGCAGCTAAAGCTGTGCCTTGAATCGAAGATTTATAAAGACAGTAGCATTAACATTACATAAAAGAAGTATTTTATTGGGTCTCACATGGGATTTGTTTACTGCTGGTAAACTGCAGAAGCGTGAAACAATGAGGTTAATAAATGGGAGAGTGGGCAACGAGATAAATCAACTACTCCTTGGTGCTCTTAAAAGCTCCTGAAAATTGGGATTAGTTTGGTTAATTGCGAACATAGCAGTGATGCCTAGAAATGTATTAAAATTCTGGCTATGTAAATTTAAAATGTTCTAGTTCAGTTGTGCTTTCAGGTTTTTAATAGAAAGGAAATTAAGAGGCGGAGACAAGAGTGACTGCTGAAATTTTGTTTGCTTTTCTTCTTCCTTCTAAACTGGTATTCTATGAATATAACCTATTTGGGATATTTATAAGAAAAAAACCCAAAATCAAACCACAAACAAACAAGAAAAACTAACTAAAAAACCCTGAAAGATTAAATGAAAATTTTATTTTTTCATTTGCCATTGTATTTTGTTGACATATTAGCTAAAACTGGCATGGGATTAGGTGCATATGTAGAGATCATAAGTACCAGCGGGTCTGGAATTGATGTGAGCAATCTGCTGTGCCATGTTGGTTTTCTGAATGGGTGTCTCCAGGCACTCTGCTTCTATATCTCCACTCTTGGGATGTTGTTTGTGACTCAACATTGACATCTGACAATTGCACAGCAGGCACATGCACAGGAGTGCAGGAAAAACGTCTTTGCAATGTCCCAGGCATGTATTCATCACTCTTTGCCTGTGTTTAATAAAAGTGTGGCCATCTTGCAGTCAGTGTCTGCAAAGCCAAATCTCTTAAGCTTGGCTGTCCCTGTACTTCACCTTTTTAGTGCATCAGACATGCACACATCACAATTCATCTCTTTTCCTGGCCAGCTCAATATTTGTTTGTGCTGTTGCSGTAGAGATGATGGGAACGAAGCAGGAGAAGGGTCTCTGGTTATTGAGTGATCAGTCATTGTCCATTTTTGCTCGTAGTGAYATTTGTCATGTTCAAAGGTGGCGTTTTCCTCCTACTTCTTAATGAAATAWAAATCTAAAGGCTGGTATAATTTGATGAATGTATCTGTGTCAAAGAAATACTCAGAGACATTATGTAGGATGTCAAATTATATTTTTGTGCAATTTATTAATTTAGGGAATAGATGCTTTCTTAGTCTTGAACTAATTCTTGTTTCATTAGAAGCACTTTTTTTTCTTTTTAACTTGTGGCTACCTGCTAAGAAATGTTGCTTATGCTTTAAGCTCTTTGAAAGTAATGCCAAATGTCAGTATGTATGAATAAGTGTTTCCTAACTTCCTGGAACATTTTCATGTATTTAAAAGGAGAACATTCTTAGTTTATTTTTACTGGAGATACTTATACAAATGTGGTCTCACTGGCAGCTGAAAAGAAAGGAGCCAGTTGAACTTGGTTAAAATAAATTTTTATGATTTGTAGTGAACTGGGCCCTGACATTATTTCTTTGGTAATTATTATCCGATCAGCATCACGGTTCTTCCCACGTTCTAGGAAAATTGCTCAAAGAACAATTATGACTATACTTTGTTAGTGTGGTGTGTCCAAACCAGTTTTTTACTTTGGTTACATCAATATCTTGATTTCCTTTCCATCAGGACACATCTCAGTTTCCTGCAAGATCTGAGGGGTGGTTYTGAATTCCCAGCACACTGCTCCTCTGGATATTCCAATCCCCTTAAGGGAGGTGCTGAAAATAGACTGGTTTATGTCAATYTGCAAATGCAGCAATGGCACTAAGGATGAGAAATTGTTGTAAAAGGGAAAGGCCATGCTGAGAATCATCTTATTCATTTCAGTTTATGACTAAAGTCTCCCACACCTGGTTTGTTCTGCAGGAAAAGCTTAACTTCTCTAACCACAGGCTGACAGAAATCTGTGAGTACTGGAAAATTTGCCAAAACAGACACCTCCATGAAACTTCTAAGCAATTACTTCAGCTTCTAATATTAAACTGTATTTTGTCTGTATTTTGGGGTTGGTGAAGTCTTGGATCCTTTAAAAAACCTTTTAATATAGGTAAAACTTATAAACTCTTTTAAAAAACCTTTTAAACCTTTGAATCTAGATAAAATTAAAGTCATCTCACTGCTTCTTGTAGATCTCAGACCATGGCCTCAGACAACTGTAGATGCCAATGGTCTTTTATCCAGGCACCAGGGGAGATAAATTCATGTATTTGCCCATCCAGTGCTTCCCATCCTGAGCCCTTTTGCTCAGGGTGTTGCTGTATCCTCTCCAACACCTGCCACATTTCATCCCAAAGCTGTCCCAGCTTTGTGAGGAATAACTAAGAGAGGTCAGGGTTTGCCAAGTGCTGCTAAACAAAACTCTTCTATCTGTGTGAAAAACAGGATTAAACTCGGGCACCACTCTGAGGGAACTGACAGGAAATTTTGATTTTGACTGCAGGATATCATTAAAAATATTTCCCCTGCTGTGCCAGATGAGGCTTAATTAAATATTTGTTCAAACAGCCTGAGTTTCCCCAAATGAAAGGATGTAGTATGAATACATTAGTATAATTTGGATACCTGGGCCTCTGAAACTTTCCAGTTATCAGGAGTAAAAAAAGAATTGGCTCTGTAAGGCATTTTTGGGGGGCCTGTACTGAGGTCACAGATGTCACCAGAGCATGCCTGGATTGCATAGAAATTGTCATAAATTTGTGGTCTCTGCTGCTGTCCCTTATTTCTCTGCTGGGGTGTGCCCAGGCTAACATCTGGACAACTTCAGAATTCTGGTGTGGAAATCAGCGTCATGGGGGCATCTCCCACCACAGGGGGAAGAATTCTCTTCTCTTAATGGCCTTGTGCTCCACATGATTTTCCAGAAGGATTTTATTGTGTGATCCTGCACTGTCACTAACCAAGGAGTTTCCCCAGATATWCTGGGGTACCCGTGAGTTCCATGTAGTGTAGGATAGAAATCATGGATTTATGTCACCTCTCACTCGAAAAGAGCAAAAGTAGAAAGCAGTGAAAGAAGGAAAGGGTAGCCTACAGATGCATTAAAATATATATATTTAAAATACACATATACGCGTTCAYACACTTTAAAAATAAAAGTGAACCAGGAGGAGGCGGGAATTTTATATATGTTTTTCTTTTTTAAGAGAAAAATACGGTCCTGCTATTCTGAATTTTAAGGTGCTCAGAGTCTCTGAGGCTTTTGGTTAGTGATTCAACATCTCAGTTTGCATAAGAGTGTGATTTTTCCCAAATATTTTATTTGAAAATGTGTCATAGCAAAACAAGTCAATATCTCCATTGAAATAATGTACCTTTTTGGTTGAGTTTTTTTTCTCTAAAATATCTTATTCACCCTTTTAACGTAAGGAATGAGATCATGATGAAGTGAAATGGAGATTTTATTGATCCTAAACCATGTTTGCTTAGAACAGGACAGAAGAATAAACAGAGAAGAAGAAAAAAAACTTGGGCTAATGTTCAACAACGCTGATATTGTGACCAAGGTGTGGTGAGTGACTCTTTGAATATTTATCTTAGATTGAGGAGGATACTAAATTCTCCTAGCTTGAGAATAACCTGTGAGTGTCGTGTGCCTGAGGCTCCCTTTAGCTCCAGAGCGACTGCTCACAGTGTTTGCTGTAAACACTCTCCAAAATCTATCTGATCTTTGKATCTAATGCATGCAGCAAAAATTCCACTGCCAGCTGGCAAAAAGTGTTCTGTCTGCAATGTCATTAGGGGGTCACATTTAGAGTTATGATATAGTTGTGGGCTGTGACTTTATCAGAGCATGAAGGGGTTTGTACAGAACCTTCAACAACAGAACAGCTGAGAGCAAATGAATTTTCTGCCTTTATGGTGTCTGGCTGGGCCATTGCTGGTGTCATAATTCTACCAGCCAATAAAGTATTTATAATTTTTGATATCATACAGGGAGTAGAGCAGAACAGTTCCACATTTGGGGATTCAAATTGGTCCTTGGATACACAAAAGCTGGGGGGAATGGGGCAGAGGCTCTTCCACRCCTGGAGCTCGTGCCCTACCCAGATCTGGATCCATCAGCAGCTCTCGTCAGCCAGGCCACTGAATGTGCCCAGGAAAGGCATAAAAACGTCAATTTTATTAAAGAAAGAGGAGACAAAAGAGAATTGGCTCAAAACCAGCGTCTGAACAAATGGGAACAAGCTGTCTACTTCATTTTGGAGAACAGTCTGTGGCTGCTTCTCCAGCTGTGGGAGGGAGCTGAGTGCCTCAAAACGGAGGAGAGCAGCTTACAGCAGCTTACAGAACGTACAGAAGAAAAGGGCAAATGGGATTGGATTGCTGCTTTGGAGAGTGCCAAACATTTATATTGGTACTGCAGTGGGAAGGCCAGGGAGCAGGCACATTGCTGTGCCCTGCTGCTGCTTTTGTTTCACCTCGTTTTTGAGAAAGAAGGGCTGCTGTTAGGAGCAGTATCAGTAGCTGCTGTAGCTCACACGTAAAGTGTGTTTTCTTTCTTTTTTTTTCCAGTTCTGATTCAGAATGAGCTGGGCTAGAGGTAGTGCTGAGAAAGGCCTTGAGAAAAGGCAAGGGGAAACTTTGGAGGCAAAGTTTCTTGCTGGGAAGTGACCTGCAGGCTTTGGGAAGTTGTAGTGTACAGATGGCCTTTTCCATCCGAAATCAYCCGCTGTGGAGGCAAGGACTTGGAGACATGCTCTGTAGCTTCCAGCTCGTGCCTGAAATCAGTTAATCTCTTTTCTTGCTTTCCCAGAACATGGAAATTTATTTTTAGTTTGTTTAGAAAGACAGTGATTTAATGAGAGGGAGAATCTTAGGCTGTAACTCTATGTTGCAGAAATTCTTTTTCTTGTGGTTTTAGTGTCAGTTGTTTCCTTCCTCTGGCAGCATATTCTGGTCTGTAGGAAGTAGAGTGCCCTCTGTCAACTGAGTTAGCTTCTTGTGGGCTGTCCTATCGAATATGTAAAAAAAATATATCTTTGATCAGAACAAAAAAATCCGGCCTAAAAAAGTTGTTTTTCAGCCTTTCTTTTTTAAGTTAACCTGATTTAAAACGGGTTGTAACAGAGAAACTCAGGGGGTGAAAAAGTGCTGAATAGAGACAGGAATCAGTAGCCAGTACAAATTAGTCTTAATTAAACCTAATTTAGGCTTAGTCTTTTTACAATAGCTCCTATGTCATGAAGCATCGGTCTCAAGGGTCCCATTTTTGAACAGCTGAAATTGTTCTAGTGTAACAATGAGGGTTAGTATAGGTAATTGCATTGCTCCATAAAGGTGAAAAACTGACTTTTGAAGAGGCAACTCAGATATTCTTGAGTGAAAACTGCCATCAAAGAGCTTTTTTCCCTCCAGCATGGGATCCACTAAACCAAGGTGATGGAAGTGGCCTGGTGCACAGAGAACAGGCCCCTGGCGGTTTCTGCGATTTTGACCATGAACTGACTGAAGAAGTTTTCATCCTGGAGTCCTGCATGTCCAGCATCCTCCATGAACATTAAACTCAGTCAGTGAACGACAGTGATTTCACTGTTTTACAGCTCAGTGGACCTCAGACCAACAGCCTTCTCTTAGAATGTTCAAAATTCTCCCCAGGTCTCTAATGAGACAAAGGAAGTGAACAGAGTGGCATCTTTTTCTCCATGCTTGCATAATTTACTCTCATTCAGCGTGCTCTTTAAGTATTCATATCCCTTTCCTTCTTTCCATTTTGGGTTTATTCAGTTCAAGCTTTTATTTAATCAGATACACTAATCCTTGGAGGTTTTTCTTTTTACGTCAAGGGAGTCTCACACTGAAATCAACTTTCACTGAATTCGGCATTTGTTGAATGTTAAAAGTAGAGATYAATAAGATCTTAATATAATTATTTAATACTTTAGTTAAGAATTCAGTTGTCACTTTTGCCATTATAGTTATGTGTAACCACCAGTTAACTGGATTCCTGCACGCTTCTATTCCACAATAGGGTAAAACCACAAGTGTTCCATGTATTTTGTATAGTTCCTCCCCAGTAAATATCATATAGATAAATTTAAATATTTATATGCAAGCCTTCTGACTGCCATTAGTCCCAAAAATGATAAATGCCCAGAGGTACTGGCAACAAAACGCCAAAGTTATAAAGGACATTATTCTTATGAAATTGTGTTTGGAAGAACAGATTAAATTGTGCCCTCATGTATATAATTGGAAAAAGAGTCTGCATCTCTTATCACTTTAAAAYAACACCTTTATCTTCATATTTGCTAGATGATCTGCTAGTTTTGCTTCCTAGGAAGACAGAACATTAAAAGCAGCTCTGTTATCAATGAGAGAAGCTRTTTCCGAGTGCACATTTGCCGTGGGCCAATGCCAGGATGTGAGATGTGCACAAACGCACACCCATGTACCAGGGTTTGCATGGCTGTGGAGAAACACAGCAGAAGAGAGAGCACCTCAACTAAAATGTGAGTGACTGAGGTCCACATTCCTTTCAGCTGCTTTACTTTATTTCTGCCTCTGTTTCTTCCCCCCCCCCAGCTTTAGATTTATGAGCCATTGTAAGCTTTTCTGACTGCTTCTGGAAAGGATTCACGGCCGCTCGTGCTCACAGCATCCAACAAATCACTCATTTCACAACGTTCATTTATTTCATTAGATGGGTATTCTTCATTTTCTGTACATCCCTCACACTTCATTACAGTAATTTGAAGTACAGTAATTTGCATACCGGTYTCAAGAGAAAAGTATTTTATTTGTTGTTGGTTTGAAATGTGGATTTCATCAGTTCTGGTCCTCTTTTTATTTTTTTTTTTTTTTTTGTCAACACAGCATGAAAAATAGTGAAAGGCAACTGCACATTAAACTGAAGGCTAATTTACAGGTTCTGTTTTTTGGAATACTTGATTTTTACCTTGAAGCAGAAGGACGGACTAACTGACCTGATGATTTCCCTTGTGGCTCTATTTTCTCTGCTTCTGTGATTGAATGAATATCTGTGGGGGAAAATGTGTTTTGATACTTTTGTATCAGATGTTTTGCATTCAGCAATTTTATTTTTTTACTGATATTCTTTGCAGTTTAGCCAAATGACATCTATTTTGTTGCATGGTGAAGGTCTTTGAATGTAAGCTCTGGATGTGAGGTATTGGGGTTTCAACAGTGCCAGATGACAAATAGGCTCATTTGAAATACTACTTTTGTACAGAAAATTGTGTTTTTCTTGGTGAAAACAGAGCAGATATTTAACGTGTCCCTTGGGCTGCTCTCTGTCCAGATTTGGGAAGACCACAGCCCTTCCTGTGTCTCCTTGTGTGGGGAGATGGAAGGCCCCCAAGGAGATACACACCTTGTGATACTCCTCACTATTTAATATTCCTGCTGCTCTCTTAAGYTAAAAACCAGATAACATTAATTTGTGCTTTTATTTGAAGCAGACACACAACAATTTTTCACTTCAGTCTCCTGGGTGTAACTCGATTGCTTAGATTGGTTATATCTTCTCTGGGACAATGACATCTCCAACAGTGGGTGAAAGACCCATCAAGATGAGTTTCTCAACCCCACCAATGGCCTGGGGAGAGGATGCAAGAAATTAATCCTCTCTCTCCCCTGACAGCTCCATTTCTCCCAGTCAACAGAAATGATTGTTACACCCCTGTTTTCTTTCAACAACCCATGGTAAGAGTTAGGTCAGGTGTTTGTTGTGTCTCTATTTGTGACCTTATGTTGCAAACAGTCCCTGAAGGTACCAGATTTCTGACTTGCAGCTGCAATCCTTGTGGTTCTTAGTCTGGGAGAGTAGCAAAATGTGAGAGATCATCCATCTCAGCCCCCCACAGCATTAGATTGTTTTCTATCCTGTACCCTTTGGACACGGGGGCTTTGTGGRACTCTTTTTAAAGAGAGTTTCTTGGGTGGGTCTGCAAAATTTCTGTTGACAGACTTCTCTGCGCCTCACTGTGAGAAATTGCTTGATGCTCATCTTGTGGGGTTTTTCCTTGCTTGTATTTCGTCTAATTGATCTTAATTCATGGCAACCCTTTGCTTTTTGAGTGCTCTGCTGGTAAACAGCTGTCTTATCACCCAACAGGTTATAAGCCAGTTCTCTTTATTTTCAGTTTTCTCCTAAATGGCCTTTTCAAGCCCTTTTTAATTGCACACTGGGCTTATGTTATTTTTTTTTTTTCACCTTCTTCAGGTCTCATGTCCAGATGTCCTACACCTGCTACACCAGAGTCTCTCAAACAGCAGTACTGGGTTCCTCAGGGCTTGTCCACMGAGTGCTCCCTAAGCCTCTGAGTTGTGTGGGTAGGAAGCTCCTACTTTTATTTCTCTTTCTGTTAATGGCTGCTTAATCCCAAACTTATTTTAAATTTGTTCTCTGCCACTGTCCTAGATCATATTTGTTTTAGCAAATCTTCCTTACCAGTGCTCAGTAGTTTCTTTTTTTTTTTTAACATTTGCCTTCTAATTAGACATATCTATGTATCCTACGAGTAATATATTTTTCAGGATCTGTACAATAAATTATTGATATATCATGATACTTGTGGTCCAGTGTAAGGCAAAAGATATAGAGGAAGAAAAGGACTAAAAAGGACTACCTGTCTAAGATGTGACACTGCTGATTTCATYCATATCCATGAGGAAAATGACCTTGTGAAGGTTGTGAATGTTTTTATTTGGGGCTGGGTGAGGGTTTGACACTAAATGAGCCAGTAAAGAATCTTTCTTCCAATGACTCTCTGCAAGCTCCATTAATTCTACTTTTAGAGACAAAAATTTCTGAATCTTCCAGGCCATATGTTTAGCTTACAACCTCATTTGTTATCAGGCACAACAGGTCTATTTAATATTCTTTTACTGCGTGGCACATATGTGAAAACTGCTTTTGCTGGAGAGGTGAGAGGGTGTTATAAGCCAACAGAGCTTCCCTCCACTTTTATAGGAATTCTCTGAGTACTCTGCAGTGACCAGTGCATGAGGAAGTTTAGACTTAAAATCGTGTATTGATGAAGAATAATGAAAATCTTTCCCTCCACTAGCAGACCTACCAGGAGGAAGTTTGTTTTGTTTGGTGGACAAGGTTGTGTTATGTTGCCATTAAGAAGAAGCCGCTGAATCAGAAATTTCTGAGATTTTTGCAATCTGATGAAGCTTATGCCATAATAGCAGAAATCTGCCAGGTTTTTTTGCAGATATTATACTAGTGTTTCTGAGACATGTGTCCCCAGTCTGCTGCTGAACCACATTCTTACACAAATGCAACTCCCAGGTGTGCTGCTACCCTGGTGTTTTTAATTGCATTTTATTTACTGTGCTCCAGAATGATCATTTTGCTCTCATCAACACTTATGGTTAATTTAATATATGAAAACTAAATTCATTAAGATCAAAGCACTAAGTGTGGTGCTTGTTCCATGCCTTCRTTTCTATGGCACTTAAAACCTTTAGGTTAAACATATATTAACATGAGTTCTGAGTGAATCTTCTGGAGGAAACTATGTTTTTCTTTTGCCTTGCAAGCTATTTCATTTCTCTCAAGATCAGGTCATGAGATCTCTGTGCCTGACAAGTAGAAAATTAAGACAATGGTATCCACAATTAGAGTGTGAACTTCAAATGACATGACATAGGAAGGAGTTATGGAAAAGGATCTTGTCCCTTTGTTTGTGTTTGAAGAGTAATACACGTGGTTTACCAGCTCTTGGACCCAGTGATGCTACTTAAGGTAGAAAGCACCAGAACAAGCAGAAAATGGTGCAAAATTTGGCTGTCTAAAACACTGATAAAGGTAAGATGGGATGCAGCAAAAATCAATGTGCTTGTGCCAGTGTTATGATACTAAATATTTCAAATTACTCTGCTTTACCCTCCTGCCTAGAATGTTGACTTGTGAATGGAGCTGAATTAAACTCTATTACATGCAAGGGGTTCCAGTTCCCCAGCTATTTGTCATATGCTTGATGCAGTTATCCTTGATGAACTAGTGGCTGCTTAAAGGTGTTGGATTTCTCTGCTAATTCAAATCCAGGTGTTTGAAAGTCAGCAGTTTGAGGTTTATGCGCAGCAATGAGTACTTGATAATGGCAATGTGTGTGAGCAGTCAGCTGGGAAAAAAGGGAGCCTGGTTACAGGTATTATAAATGAGAACAACTGCTTGACTTGAGGAGAAYAAAATGAGCTAAAAACACAGCCCAGGAGCAAATGGTCAGAAATAAAGGGAGCCAGTTTGGACTTGATAATAGTTTTGTCTTCAGTAAACACACTTAAGCTCATGCTCCCGAAGGAGAGAAAATAATAAAGAAGTGAAATCTAAACCAAGAGAGTCACTCATCCATCCTGGATGGATCTCTGAATGCTGTAGCTGCCGGGGAATGGGAGAAGGAAAAAAGGAGCCACAGGGGAGGTTTGGTATCTTGGCTGCCAAGGGCAAAAGAGAACTTGCAGTTCTCTGGGTACAACAGATGAGATTTCTGCTGCACACAGAGAAAATGAGCCTAACAAAGACACGGGCCTGTAGATAAGAGGGAGAGCTGCCAGGATGAAAGAAGGTGGCTATTTGGCTGTGGTACAGATTTTCTTTTGATTGTCACTGAAAAACATCCCCTGACTGGCACAGAACATAAGTCCTCTCTGTGAAGGCGTTGCCACACCTTTTGCTGGGAGACTTGGAGGGCTGAATGCTATCCACACCTCCCAGCTGTGCTGCAAAGGGACCAGTGCCATGGCTTTTGTGTGAGGCTGCCCAGTGCCCAGTTTGGCTTTCAGAGGGAAACTGCTTTGTCTTTGGCTGGTACTGAGCAAGGTTTCACAGGCCTTGGACAAATCGAGCATTGTGTGAAACCATGCATTCATCTGCTGGCTGCTGTTCCTCGTGTCTGTTTCTCTCRTGTTTATTGAAGTCCTTCTTGTAAACTTCTTCCCAGTGGTCATAACTTGCACTTTCCTGATTGTGGYTTGTTACTGGATCAGACTGGACCACTTTTATATGTGTAGTTAAGTGTTAAAAAATGCTGCAGTTCACTTACAAGGGCTGTAACTGATGAAGACCCTCACAGTGAACTTCTTGGAAAATATTTTAATCCAWTTTCACTGGATTAGCAGTATGAATACAAGCAGCAGGTGGTCTGCTGGCCTTAATGGAGAATTTATTTCCTGTTGCTCAGGCTCACAGGGACATTCTGAAGTTCCTTTCAACCTGATTTATCCTTTAGTCCTGAGTTTTATAGTCATACTTCCATACAGGACATCTTCCTCAGCTGGGTGTCACTGGAAAGGAGAAGCAATCAGGAGAAGAGAGAAGGAGGAACATTTTTTTTTAATTCTGATGGCTTAAAATCAACCTTCCTCAAGCTACCTCATCTTCCTRAAGGCAGTACTGCCTGTACTGAATTAGAAACTCATTAACACATCAGTAACATTAAAAACCAAACCCAAACAGCTCGGGAATAGATTATTCTTTGGGGCATCTCCCAGCAAGTCAAGAAACTCCCATAGCTCATCCTGGTGACAGACATTGTTGACCTTGTTTAGCAGATATAAACTGATTTCACCCAAGCACTTTGCCAAAGAAATTACCAAATAACCTGCAATAACATCTATCTGGATTTAAGTATGGAGGTAAAGACAAATTTGTAAAAATTCTATAAAAGCCTGATGGCAAAACCAGTATAAAGCCTTTGAATAATTGCTTCTCTGCTAGGTCTTTGTTCTATTAAAAAGTGTTGGGCACAAACACCCACCATCTTATCCAGGAAGACAACAGGAGCACAAAAGCTGGACACAAACCCAGCCCCTACAGGAGTGTGGAGCAGGGTAAGGTCATTATAACAGCTTGAACCATTTGTACTGCCTTCTTTTGTGAGGAACAAAGGCAATCCATTCATTTGGGCTGCTGGTGCACACCAGCAGAGAGAAAGGGTAACAGCATAATCTGTCAGGGCGCTGGCTTGGCAGGGCTGTGCTTCCACCTGGAGGCTGCCAAGTCCTGACTGAGTCCAGATTTCAGACTTCAGGCTCTGCCATTGGCAGCAAAATGAAGGATCCTGTGACGGGATGTTTGCAAAGGGCCAAACGCTGTGCCAAGAGCATCTCTTATACGTCCGTCATTACAGGGGCAAATATCGTGTGGGAAATGTTGAAAGGAATAGAGACGCTTTTATAAATAACAGCTTGGTTTTTAGAATTGCTTCTCCCTCCCTCAAAAAAAACCCCACTCCCCCCCCCGCCCAGGAAACCATAACAAAACCCAAACAAACAAAAAAACAAACCAAACCAAACAAGGAGGCAAAACAGAACAAACAAGCAAAAAAGGCTGGAAACTTCTTGAAGAAGTGTAGTTGCCTGAGGCAAGAATTTAGGAGGTCTTGCTGAGCTGGAAACCGGTTGCTTGCTTGGACCAGAGGATGAACAAGGGAAGGAAGTGAGGTGATTTCACACAGTTGTACCTCTGTTTGAGCAGGTGATCTGGATCTGGTTGAAATTTTAAAACTTATGTTGCTGTAGCTCCCTGATAACTTGCTCTAGGAGTCAGATGCTGGTTTTGGTGGTTGATATTTGTGCATTGACTATAGCCTGTTGTGCCATCTTGTGTCTTTAGGAGACCCAGAGTCATGAGACAGCTCAGCCAGAGGAGTCTTTTCTTTAGCAGAATTACACAGAATTTGCTGTGGGGTTGTCTGTCCTGATAGTTTTGTCTTTTGTAAAGTAGATCCAATGCAGGACCCCATTTTTTCTGAGACCAGACAGCTGAGCTTGGGTATTGATCATATATTAAATAATATAAACTTAATATAAAACAATTTCCTATTGTTTTTGTTATTCCTGGCACAATAAATGATTGCTGAAACATCACTGTAAAAATTTAATTTCAAAGAGTAGTCTCTTGTTTGCTTTCCCTGTCTCAAAGGCTGTGAAATGCTGGGATCAATTCATCACCCATTTAACAAAATCTACCCCCAAAAAATATTCAAATTACTTAAATACTCAGTTATTTCTGGGTACAAACATATACACACACTCCACCCCTGGACTTTGGTGTTAGTTGGTGTTAACTGTATTGACGTATCAACAGTAATTCATTCCCCCTTCAGTCAAGGTAAAACACCTGCCTGGATTTTAAATAATTCCCCTGAAGAAATCAGACACCTCATTCCAGACTGTCCAGGACAAAGGGCATTAACACCTTCCTGTTTCATTTATCTTGTTGTAATTACTGTGTTTATTTAGAAYGCAGTTGGCTTTTTTGTTGCTCAGGAGACTTGGATCTGGGGCAACAGGGAGGAGAATGCAGGCTGAGGTTCCAAGCACTGACTGGAGTTAAGTGGGACAAGTAGGAGTGGCTATTGAGCTCATCTGGGATGTTAGAGGGAATTTGAGAGAGGACAGCTCTATTTCTGAATKCAGGAGAGTGACCCAGCCACTGGGCTACTGGATTGATGAGGAGGAGGCATATGGAGGGGCTTGCAGCTTGCTGTCTGTCCTGGGGAGGGTAAATAGAAGGCATGCAAACAATTTTGATCCAAAGAGAGAAATTTGAGAGCAAACAATGAAAAGCTAACCACTTAAATATCTTAGAAAAATCTTCAGCCCCCTGCATGGAGAATGAAGGTGATAGGGCCTGTGTGGAAGTGCTGTGAGGATACATCTCTGTCCTCAGAACAAATTGGATTCTGTCACAGTAGGAAGCAGTGCTCGGGTTAAACCTTCCCAGAGATGTTGCCTCCTGTTTTCCTTCCAGACAATCGATGCCTGCTGATCCACTTCTTCTGGCACCCTGTTTTACTGATCCCTGGAGCAGGAGAGGAGCAGCCATATGGCTTGCAGTAACTTCAATTTCAGCATAGAATTGAAAAAGAGATTAATTTCATCTCTTTTTTTTTTTTTTTTTTTTGCCTAGATAATGCTTTGAACCCTATTTTACATGGTCTAAGAAAAACTATGAAAGCTACCACGTAGTTTCAAACCAGTGAAAGAGCATCTTGAGAGAGGTCAGCACAGGAGGTGKGCCTGGAGGACAGTCCCTTACAGCTGCCCCTGGAGAAGCCTCAGTGGGTAGGAAGCAGATGGCTCAGCTCTGTCAACATCCCAAAGTCTCCTAAAACACCGGATTATTGAGGCAATGAGGTTCTGGCTAGCTAACTGCATCTGAGGTGCTCATGGGCATGGCTCTCTTTCAGCCCTACAAGACAAAATAGAATTTTAATCCTCAAAAGAAAATTTTGTAATAGAAGTGTGTGAAAATGGGGACTGCAACATAGATGAATGTTTGCTAATAGCAGTGGAATATTGGATTTGGGAAAGTAGGAGGGCTTCTCTAGCTCTACAGACCCATAYTATTTGTAAAATTACTTTATTAAAAAAATCAGTGGGTGTTACACAGGCACTCTGCTAAAYATGAATAATTTAAACCAGTGAATAATTAAAACCTGTCTGCGAAGAGTTATGCAGGTAATTTAAATTTCAGGTGTGCACAGAAGAAAATGTGAACACGGAACAATTTGGGATTGCATATTAGATTTGCACTGTTCAAGTGAGTCCTGATCTGAGCCAGGAGCACTGCACTGTGTGCCACCACGAGCTGCAAAKCCCAAAGCAATATGAAAATGTGCATTACTCCTGCACTTAATGGACTTTCTCTTCAAAAAAGACGAAGTGACTTTGAAATGGGAACTGCAAGTACACTCCAGCTCCTGGGAAAACCACTCTGGCTTTCTTTTGATGTAAAGGTCATTGCAAATTGGGAAGTTTAATTCATGTCCTGCATGTTTTGTGCTACCAGTCATGGTCCCTAGCTGGTAAATAAGAAGAAAAGTGAATTTGTTCTTGAAGAGAGGGAGTGAAGAGTATAAAATTGGGTGGGTGCTTCTCAGGGGGAGGGTTTAGCCACACCTTTGAGCTTTTTATTTAGTTTGCAGCAGATGTATCTCTAAGCTACTCATTAATTAGTACAAAGAATGACAAATAACATATTCAGTGAGGGACCAAAGGGATGACACAGGAAAAGAGAGCCTGGATGCAGGATTGCCATTTCTGGGTTGATGGATCACCTAAAAGCATAGGCTGCTACATGTGGGTGTAGTAACTCAAGAAATAAAATTATTCTGGCCCAAATGAAGCAAATGGTCTTGATTTATTTCCGTAGCTCAAGCACAATAGTACCTGGTTTTGMGTTAAAAAGTCAGAAACAAATTAAATTCCTGTAAAAGATTCATGTTTGGAAGTCATCAGCTGAAGGGAAAGATGGAAGAGAGAGACAGTGAAATGGTGAAGAAAAGCATTTTCAGAAACTTCTATTGCAGATGAACAACAGATTTGCTTTCAGAAGCTCTGGTCCTGCATACAGGATTTTTTTGGTAGGGAGAATACCCAGGAAGTTGCTACAATGTCTATATGCCAGACATGAGTAAATGAAGCTGTAATGTTTTGCAGTAATGCTGTTTGCTCTTCCGTGTGGCAATTATTTTTCTTCTAATTGTGTGAAAATCATATCTGCTATACACAGAAATGTGCCTGAGTGAGAGGGTCTGTGAAGAGCAGAAGTAAGAATTTACTTGTGTAATGATGTTAAAATCTACTTTTATTGTAAAATGGGTTTAGAGGTGGTTGGTTTGTTGCTGGTTGGGTTTTTAAAATTTATTCTTATTTTCAATTGTGGTGATAGCAGTTTTCCTCTCTTCTAACAACAAAACCCTCCACTTCAGGGCAGCACATCACTCCTTTCTGAATTTAGAAGCTCATCAGCTCCATCATGTTTGTTACAAGGAGTGCTGCTTTGGGATTTATTTTTGGGATTTAACTCAGTTATATTTACCCTATAGGAGTATTTTCACTGAGATGTGCCCCTTTACGTTTCAGCTGTGAAGATTTACAGAAGTTTATGTGCCACTACCATGCCTTTCTTCTTCTAGTCTCAAAACCAGGGAAGGAACGTGGGGAGTTTCTTACAGAGAACTGTGGAAGGCTGAGGGAGAAGTTGAGTTAATGCTGAGAGATGCAGGAAGAACAGCTAAAACACAAGGAGAAAGAATTATTCATTTTCTAGTCTCTACTTTCTAATTTGTTTATTAATTGTATGTCCCTCCAGGTGTGTTTCCCTTTTCTAACAACTTAGAATATGTAGTTACASACGCAGTCATGTCTTCCTGAAGCAGTGCCGATGTTTCTGGACTTACCTGTCCAAAGTAGCAAGTCAGGGTTGTAAAAGCATAGGATTTTGAATGGAATTTAGAATTAATTTAGAAAGCTGAAGGAAAGTTCTGAAGCAACGTGATTCATGTTTAGGTCTTTTGTTTCTTTGTTTTACATTGAATTAAAAGCCAGGCTTCTGGATGTTCTTACACTAGACTGAAAAAATTTGTGAGAGCTGCATTTGTAATGATACTGCCTATTTTAAGCATAAAAAGGTTTATAAAACATTCACTTTTATACTTCACGTGAGGTACTGCAGCCCCCTGGACTGCATTCAGTATGCAGCACAAATCAAATTTCTAGACAACCGGATCTGTGCTCCTGCTTCTCTTGTTATAATGCAGTGATTCATTTTCCATTAATTTTCACACAGATTATAGTTCCTTGAATATTAACAAGAATCGAGTGAGAATCAAAACCTAATCCAGAACTTGCAGCAAATACAAACAACAGCTTTTTTGTCTTAGTGTCATTGATCTTTTGAGTCAATAAGTATCTGGCAGGATAAATTTCACATAACTTGAGGCATCTACAGCAGCTGTAACTCTACCCTYGGTTTTCTCACCTCTTCCCGCATCGGTAGTGACAGGAAATGARCACTAGGGAACGACTCATCTGAACTTCTTTGGGCAAACCAATTAGGCTCTAATTTAGGGTGACACAACAGGCACAGAAAAGCCAATTTCTTCCTGGTGGCAATCGTGGCAGCYCAAGCCAAAGCCCAGAGGCAGAGGCAGTCGTTCAGGAGGCTCTTCCAGACAGCTCCTGTGCCAGGTGATGTGCACAGCCCTGCTGGCATCACAGCAGCCCTGAGAGGCTCTGTCTGCTCAGGGGAGGGATCTGAATGTCTCTGCCTGGATCATTTACCTGACTGATAACTCTTGTCTAGCTTTCTGAGCAGGTGAAGGTGAATGGATACCAGCAAAACACACACACACACACACAAAATTCATTTGATTTACGTGTTATTGTTTCTGTACAAATAAGACTAGAAAACATTTGTTAATTATGTTTTATTTGTTTWAAAAAAATTAAAAAATAAATAAACTTTTAAAAGTGTGATTCAGATCTATTACAGTAAAATTCCCCAGGTGGTAAATATGTTTTTTGTTTCCTTAGGGGTCAAAAAAATCTTCCAGGAAAGACTTTTTTTGAGGRAATGAAAATATTTTGCTTTTAAACCAGACTTCAAACCATTTCCCTCAGGAAGTCAAACTTCTTCCAGTTGTAAGGCTCCTGTCCAAGCCCTGTTATGCCAGGACACATTAGAATATCACTTCCCCATATGTGAACACTCTAATTTTCTGCTCACACCCCTGCTTACTCAATTCCTTATACGTGAGTAACTAGATATTTTATTTTGATAGTGATCAATAACCCATCGTTGCTTTAATGTAATTTTAATGCAATTTTAAACCAACCATGAGAGGMAAAAATGCAGTGCTTAAATTCCAAGCATATCTGTCAAGCTCCTTCCCACAAGAAAACTGGGCTCCTGCAGTCGGCAGAGCAGGTGCTCCTTTGCAGCTGTGTTCCTGCAGGGTTTGTAAGCAAGAGAGGGATGTGTATTAAATATAAATATATTTATTCCATAGCAAATTGAAGCTGCTGTCTGGATCCGTTTGTAGTGGTATAGGTGTGTAATTTGCTATGGTGCCCACAGTGTTGTTTCAGGTATCCTGGCTGATGCTGTGTGTCAGAAAAGCCTGAATGACTGAATTTGCTATGCTATTTTTTTAATAGAACGTGGTTAATTCAACCAGAGAAAAGTGGCTGTTTGCAGCTGGAAAAGGCAGCACTAAAATCAGGACAATTTTAGCAGGTTAGTTACATTCTGTGTCCTGGCAGAAGTGCAGGTTCAGGTCTCCTGGGGAAAAAGAGGATTTGAACTGGTTTCTCTGTTGTTCTAAAGCATGATATTAATGTGTTAAGGATAAGAACGGCACCAGAAATTGTGTTTGRGGGGAGAGAAGAGCAAATTCAAAACTCTACTTTGGTACCTAAAGCAAGAAACTCCTGCAGCTGAGGTGCACAGTGCTGGTGAAACCTTTAARAGATTTGATCAGGGGATGTGGAAGTGTAAATGGCACAAACAGAYCAAAGAGAATTTCCCTGTGCCTTAGGAGCTGCCATGTGAAAATGAACTAATAAAAACTAGCAGGAATATACCTATCAGTAGAACTTTAATTTAAAAAGTGCTGAACGAGACAAAGAAAACGTACTTAGGCATCAAGGTCACTTTCATCTGAGAAGTTTGCCACGTTTGCCTGGGCACTGGGGAAATAAGAACAGTGGAAAGGAAAAATAAAGTGCTGGCAAGCCCAGGTGGGCAGGCACCCAGYGGCAGAGAGGTGGCAAAGAGCAGCAGGGTGTTTGCCAATAATGCAATGCAAAGCTTGTATCATACTGAACAAAGGTTGGGACTATTGGCATTTGGAATGCATTCGYCACCAGTATCCATCTGGGGGAAGGCAGCATCAATAGTCCTTGCCCTTGCTTGATTTAGAGCCTTCTGTGACTGGAGCTTGGCTGCTGAGCTACTGCTCTCTCTTCTGGCTGAATTCTAGCCTATGTGCAGCTCAGTTATAAGATTCTGAGCAGTCTCTCCAACTTTGTGAGGATCCTGCCTCAATATTGGAAAAAAAAAAAGTCTCTTTACAACGTGCTGTATTGTAAAAACTCCACAGCTGAACGTTCCTGTTGTTCCTCTGAATGCAACGCTGTTCATCAAAATGCAGCTGCTTTTTTTTGTTGCTTAGATTTGATCTCACATTGTTCTGAATTTTTTATTTTCATTTATTGAAATATGACAGTACAGGAAAAAATTCATACTTTTTTCTTTTTTTTTTTTGTCAAGATACACAGAGCTGGAGGAATTAATTTCTTTTCTCATATAGGAAAGCTGTCTGCTACCTTGTATCTTCGCTGTGCAGCGGAATTTGCTCCCAGTTTCTAGCCCAGAGGACAAGCAAAGTTGAAAGTCTGGACCTGTTCATTTTACATGCTGCCACTGTGCTTTTCAAAATTAAGTTGAAGTCTTGAAAACAGGTGGAAGTAACAAGCACATTGATTTAATTTGTATCTCTAAGTTGTTYGGGCTATGTTGAAAATCCTCATGAATTCCTTCTGTGTTGTTGCAGGTCTGGGAGGGACACTCTGAGGACAATTTTCAGTGCCTTCTCCAGGTCCCCAGCACCCATTGCTTTCCAGATTTTAACAATCCTGCTGTTTGCAGGTCCCCACCCGTCAGGCATCATGAGCTGTACTCACCAAGCTGTGCCCCATACTAAAAAAAAAGTTTAGATTTTGTTATGCATCTGTTTGATATCAAAAGATCAAAACCCTTGCAGTGGTGTTAAAATGGCAAGATAAAAAAGCAGTTCTTTACTGGGAGCTCCCAGGTGCATCCATAGTTATGGGCTATGGACACACTTGGTAGTGGATTTCTAAAATTTTTTTAAGTGTAACAAGTTATCATATCTAACAAACATTGTCCAGTTAGAAGAGCAGTTGGTTAGGTAATTTTTCCCCCAGGTACTGCCCTGTTGGAATTGGTCCAGGGCTTCTTTCCCCGTTTCTTGTCGTGTCTCCTCAGATTCTGATAGGAAAACAAAATGCTCTTCTTGTAGGTCCTCTTCTTGAAAATAAGGCAAAACAGTATTTCAGGAATGTGTTAGAAGGTTAGTTTATCACTCTAAAATCTAGGTGAAAGGGTAGGAAAGATACCAGAGGCTGTATAACCACATATTAATAGCCTACAAAGCTATGAAAAACGTGTAAAAGCTGAAATCTTTGGGCATCCCATCAAATTGCTGYGCACAAGATGGGAGGTGGGGGCCAGGCTTGCTGTGTACAGGGGGTGAACTGCATCTGAACGGGTCTGTGCAGCTTCTGGGCTCACTGGRATCCCACAGCAGCTCCTGGAAAGCCTCCCCTTACCCTGAGAGATGCCTGCACTGGGCCCCACGCTGAGCAAACCCGCAGGTGTGCACCTCCCACCCATTACAATATCGAGTGCTGCAATAACAGCGACTGCGTGCTTCTCTTCGCTTCCCCAGAACGTCTGCGCCGGCGTTTCTAGCGCAGCAGGGAAGAGCATTATCCCGGTTCAGGGCTTATCTGGCTCCAGCAGCATCAGGAATCCCAGCCATCAGCGTGCTCCCCCTTGAGAGCAAACCCACTGCAGGTGTGTCAGCTGGCTGCTCTCACATCCACGGGCTCGTGCTCATCTCGCATCATCACAGCTGCAAATCTGGGGAGTTTTATGGTTATTTATTGCCCTACAGAGGAACCAGCTGATCTGATCACTCTGGGTGTTGTGATTCATGTGAAGAATAGTAACTGATGTCAGCCAGGAAAGAAACATCTGAAGCTTTTAGCAAATTTCCATTAAAATAAGTTTTTCGTGTTATGACATTTATTTCATGAAACATTAACTTCGTTTTCTGCAGACTGTTTTAACATTTAGAGTTAAAGGTTTTCTCTCACTTTGGCATTACTAGATAATTATAATAATGCAGGGCATATCATAAAGTTTGCAGAGAGCTGTATGTCTGAAACTGTTACAGTTCAAAAATAGAAATGAAACAAAGTCCAGAGAGAAAACTGTCAGTGAAAATTGGTAGCAATTGGATATGTATGTAAATTACAAAAACTAATCTACCGAGATTCATAGGGCAAATAACTCCAGCTACTATTACTTGGCACCAAATAGAAACATTTCATTGAAAGTGCAGCTGCTAGAGAAATGAACTGATAAACATAAATTGAACATAAATGGCTGCAGGCAAACTGGAGTAGCAAACAGAAAACGGACAGGGAAAAAAAATGTTGTTTGTATACACATGTGTGAGCCTGCCTACAGAGTGTTACACTCATGTAAACATCTGAGAGCCTCAGAAGTGGAGGGGATTGTCGAGGATCCCCAACCCAGAAAGTTTCCCAGGCGGAAAATTCCTCAGGCACTCTCCCCAGGAATGCAGCCACTCCCTGGCTGCAAGTTGGGAAGTGTGTCCAGAATGGGGCCCTGTGGCTGGTCAGGAGGTGCTCACCATGGTCAGTGATAAAAGGGGTGGAAGGATAAAATCAGGCTCTGAATTTCATGCCTTGCTGACCGATGAATTTAATACATTAGGCTGTTGTATAAGAACTTAARTAAAGTCTTAGGCCAGAACCTGATATAATGTTTAGGAATTTAATTACGAAATTACTCCATTATTCCCAGCAGTAAGGGGGAAAACCCAGGTTATATCTTATCCCTCTTCCTCTTCCATTCTTGTCTTAGAGCCYCAACCAGGTGTGTCTTCTAATTAATTCCTTTCCCTAAGGACACCCTTTAATAAACACCAAACCCACACATCAGTTAGTGAACACCAAAAACACATATAAAGCCATGTAGATGCATATGCACATCTAAACTCCTCTCCTCCTTCCAGGCACAAAAATGCCTTAAATCATCCTCTGCAGTTTCCTAGGAACCACACTCCAGATGTGGTATTTAAGAGTGAATGTGGCTAACATTTATTAGACTTGAACTGTATTGTGGGTAATTGTCCAGTAATAACCTTTGGTAAATTATATGAAGCCTTTACTTTACTTAACAGGGAACGCAGGCTCCCCAAACTCTAATATTATCATCATTCAAGATAATGAGCAACACAAACCATTCTATTACCAATCTAAAAGCAATAAATGTCAAAGTAAAGAACTATGCAATATTCTGGCCTGGAAGAACAAAGGACAAAAGTAATGATAATGCCTTTTTATATTTGCAGTCTATTATATCATGCATAACAAATGACCCTGTAATTGTAGACAGTGTTATTTTAACAGGTTGTAAAGGGAAAATGGTGGGGGTGGAAAGGGAGTGCTTTGAGCACTGCCCTGAAAAATGCTCTAGGGCTGGTAAATTGGAATGCCTGATGATTTATTTGAATTTTATCCCGGTAACTCTGCAGGATTATTCTGAAGCTGTTTTGTTTATCACCACAATCATCTGGAGCTGTGCAATGTGACACCAAGATCCTTGCTTGCAGCGCTGATGGTTTTACCAATRACTTGGTGACAGCCCCAGCCCTCCTCTGACACGAACATAAGGAGGGACAACAACTCCATTTCAAGCACAGGTTATTGATTTATGGAAATTTCTAATTTGGGCATTTACACGCCGTTCAGGGGTCACACAGCATTTGGGCATTCATTCATTATGAGCCTGGGGGTTGCTACAAGCAAGGGGCTCTCTCTCTACTGCTCCACATGTGGTGCTGTAAGTTCTGGGGCTCCTGGGTTTGTGGAGTGACTTCTCTTTGGGCTATCTTGGTTTAATTTTCTTTGGTAAGCAAAAGTAGAAGCTAGTAAGTTATTTGGTCAGCATTCAGAGCAATTTTTTTTTAAAGTTGAGGGGAACAAAATTGCCTGAAACTTGGGAAGCCAATGCCTTAGCTACCCCTGTGTAAAAGTAGGATAATTACTTTCTTGCACCTTATATTCATTGCCTATTCTGAGAAAAGCATTTTAATCAAAAAATGCTGTTTCTTAGTTCACATGCACTTCATGCCAGCGTGTCTGCAAAGCAAGCTATTCACTAAAACAAATATTTAAATGGCTCTACTCTCTGTGGTTGAAAGAACTGATTCATGCAGCTTTGATGTACCATGGAGGCAATTAGCACACATGGCAATTATCCTTCAGATCTCATTCACCAACATGCACAGCCAAATTCTGGTACCAGGTACCCAGGTCTGAAGGAAATCCATCCATTCTTCTCTTGCTACACTTGTGGCCATGAGAGTAGGAGTTAGCTGAAAGGGGAAAAGTTGAGAGTTCTTTGACCAGAAGTTCATCCTTTGCTGCCAATATATTGCCTTATAGCTCAGGCCATTCTTTATGCCTTCAACCCAAAATATTCCATCAGATTCAGCACCCTGCACAGGTCAAGCCCTATATAGTTTCATTGGGTGAAATTCTATTTTGTTTTGTTTGGGTGCTTTGTTATTAAAGAGCAAATAGATCACAGAATTATAGAATGGATTGTTTTGGAAGGGACCTCAAAGATCCTCTAGTTCCAACCCCTCTGTGTTGGGAAGGGACACCTTCCACCAGACCAGATTGCTCAGAGCCCCATCCAGCCTGGCTTTGGACACACTCAGGAATGGGGGAACTACAACTTCTTTGGGCAAGATGTAAAAYATGATATTAAACTGAACTAACCTTGCTTGTATTAATTTAATAAGCTGATTTAACAAGTTGCCTTTGTCGTATGTTTGCTGCTCATAAGGTCACAGTACTTCACCACCTCAAACATGCATCTGCAGTGTTTGTCAGAGAGAAAACAGGCCCTCAGAACRAAGCTGTAGAATTTAGGTTATTTGTAATGCTGCTTAACAGAAGTGACAGAAAAAAACCCCAAGCAGCAAGAAGTTATTTTACATAACTTTCTTTTTTCAAGGAAAACAAGTGATGAAACTTCTCAGTATTTGCATTTTCCCCATCAACATACATCCCAAACCTGTCAAGTGAGTGGCAGGGGGTGGCAGTGCCTGTCACATCTCTGCTTTTGGAAAAGATCAGAACCCTGATGGCACAGCCATACTGCAGTCTTCATAGCAGATCTCAGACAAGATGTTCCCCAGGAGAGTTTTTGATATCACCATTTTTCAGGTAAGTTCCATGATGTGGATGATGATCACAGCTTGTGTTGTGTTTTATTTTTGCTCCTTCTTCCCCATATCTAAATGTGTGTTTTGCATTTATCTACACGTTCATCTGTTTCTGTTTGTCTGCAATTTTATGTGGTAGCATCTGCGAGTGGTAGTTTTGTATAATAACATGAATATAAGTGAAATCAACAGTTGGGCTTGAGGGCTGTGTTCAGCAAGCAGAGGAGTTTTGGATGACTCTAACTATGGATTGACTGCTACATAGCTGGTGTGTGAAGAGGGAGTTGGTTGAACAATTTGTCTAGACATCAAGATTCTTGTCCTCTTTTCCTGGGATACCGCAGAAAAGAAACTTAGCTCCTTTCAGTCTGAAAGAAAAAGTCATCCTATATACAACAGAATTGTGATTTGGCTCACTGACTCCCCATCCCAAGTGGCATTTGGTTGCTTATCAGACTTTGTCAAGTTCAGAAACAGTTCAGGAAAGAACATGTGTGAGTCCATCCTCAGAGAAAAGTGTATATGTTAATGCTGCCACTGAGCTGGGAGCAAGACAAGCGATAATGTCCGAGATAGTCAGGGGAAAATAATTAGAGAAATTGTCTTGGAATTACTTATATATYGAGTTTTAATTCCCAGACTGGGTGGGAGGCCACAGGACTGTTCCAAATATCAGTCTGAAGGCAGAAGTGAAACCACAAAGGCTTATTACAAATTGATGAGGTGTGCTGGCGTGGTGGAGAGATTTAGATCTATTTCAACAAGTTTGGGTGCAGGCTGGCACACACTTAYCAAATCCAGCACCTGGGAGCCCAGCACGTGCTGTGATATGTTCAGTGCTGTTCCACCAGCAAGGAAAGAGCTGAAAAGTTGAAGAAGACTTGGGAAGACTTGAAGAAAGGCCAGAAAAACTTCCCAGAGAGCTGCTCTGCCTGTCTTATCCTCAGGCAAATGGCAATGCACTTTAATGGAGAGTGTTTTTAGTGGCATTTTGCACATTAATGGAAGGTTCTGAGGTATTTCCTGCATCTTGGAGGTGGAGAACTCACATTAGAAGGGATTTGCATGGAATGGTAGTGCAGGGTCTTGCGGGACTTCCACAATTTCAAATAATCCCGTCACATCTACTCTGGAAGGAAGTGCTAATTAAAAGTATAAAAGAGCATATGTGGTATTTGTGAAGCTGCTATCCAAAGCTGTATTGCTGCATCTGTTGTGCGTTGCAATTAGTCACAGTTAAATCAGAAAATAAGATATCTGAGATCTGCACTTCTAAAACTGCAAATCCYTCCTCCTCAAAAAAGCAGGCACAGGGCACCTGTGATGCAGCAGTGGGAAAAGTAAATTTTCAGCAGGTGGCTTTGCTGCTGTAGGTTTTTTGGGTTTTTTTTGATCCAGATATGGCGCTGATTTTCAAGCTTTTAAAACTAGAAGAGATAATAGAGTTTTTGGTGTGGAACAGCAGGACAAATGGGATCAGATGTTATATGTAGATATCCTCTGCATGGCCCACATTAATATGTCTCTTTATGCTACCACAGGTACCTGTCCTACCGGGATTTTTAGTCTGTAAAATTGAAGAAAAGAAATGAAAAATGCATCTTGCAAATGCAATGTCATAATAATTGATCCTTCTGGGGTAAAGAGTTAATTCGCTGAAAATTTTCTAGATTTAACAACAACAAAAAAGTATTTATAATGGCCTTATTTTTGTCTATACCATCCTATGACTTCAGCTATAGGACTAGATTTCTTTCATTAAATGCTATCTAATAGCTGTGACTACTCTGGCTTCGTAGTGAGGATTTTAGGGTTTTATTTGTTTGCTCACACCCCCATACACGTAGGATTTAAACAGGCTAATAAAAATGTGAAGTTAATAATCACAGCTACAGTGACAAATTTTACTGTCAGGCTTCATCCGGCCTAAGAGTTCATCTGTAATTTCTCACGCTGCTGCTGCCTGCAGCTCAGAGCCACACTTAGACACCAGATCAATCCAGGGCTCTTGCCCWTAAGCAGAATGCAGTTCTCTCTGTTCCAGTGTTACTGACATTTATTTCAAGAAGTTATATTAAAAAAAAARGGAATATTATTAACGGAAAACCACTATTAATATTAGGAAAAAGTAGAAAGAAATAAAGGGGATTTTTCTGTGTTGGTTTTGTGACATGTGGCCCATCTTACATCTTAACCTATAACTTCTGGTGGTGCAATGACTTTTAGTGGCATCCAAAATCAGCACTGTCCACTAATCTACCCACAGAAGCCACAGGAGCAGAAGGGAGGAGAAAATCAACATTGGTACAGCATTTTCTTAATGGCTGTTTCACAGTTTTGAAATATGAAAGGAGAGTAATGCTGATTTTTTTTAATTTTAGCCCTTTAGTTGCTTTATATTTACTGTGGGTTTGACAACAAGTCAAGAAAATAAGTCTTGGTGCTTATTTTTGCTTGTAGGATTCCCTGTTTCTGAATCTTCTCTTTTATTTATGAGAAAATTTCTTTTCTAAATCAGGAAGACAGGCAATTCTACCACAGGTGGGGCCCAGGCCTCAGGGAAAACAGGTGACCTTCCCAGAAAGTGTCTGAATTTCCCATTTCCAGTATACTTTATTACTAGGTGGTCTTCCAGTTCCACGTGTATAAAATACACTGTAGGACTCCTAAACAGATAGATGGGAAAGTACCTATACCATAGTGGTTTTTATCAATGCAGAATTTAGCATTAAATATCCCAGATATTATCTTCTTTTTCAGCTGTTGTTAGGGGCTTATGGGATGCTCTTCATCAATAATGTTCCAGAGCCCTGTACTTATAATTAGAGCTGGGTGAATTACTCATCCCCAAACAATATTTACTGTAAATTTATGCTCTCCATTTCCTGGAAGGACACTGCTTGTTTTTGTGCTTATTTAGTGGGACAGCCTGCTGCTTTCCAAGGGCTCTCAGTTTCGGGGCTACGAGGTCCACGTATGAATTTTGTATCCCAAGTCTTTTGTTTGACCTCAGAGGTGATGGGGGATGTTGTTCCCCCAGGGGCAGCTCTGAGGAGCTCAGTTACCATTTGCCTGGTAACTGCTGAAGCAAAGGAGAGGTTTCTGGAGGTGTGACCTTTCTCTGGAGGGAAATATCTTATTTCAGAGTAGCTCCCGACAAATTGATTTGTCATTCATACACGTTTGTGGTTCACTGGTGCTGTTTCGTTCTGGGCCAATCAAGCCTCATGAATATTATTCATTGTGGCCTGAGCACCTCCTTTTGAGGTCAGCCAAGCTTTTTTTGGCTTTGGCTTGCAGAGCGTGTGTAAACTCATCTGAACTAATCTGACCCGAGCTGTTAGGAGGTGTTAATATGGGCTGGCAGCTTGCCTGCTGAATCCCACRGGGTGGGAAACTGCGGCTTTCTCCGGATCCGCTCACTTGTACACACAGCTGAGTGCTGGGCTACAGCACATGCCATGATTTATCCCTGGAGGGCAGCTCAGCTCCCCTCACCCACTTGTTTCTCCCCACTGGGATGGGGTAGCGAATTTTAAGGGTAAAAAGGAGAAAATTCACAAGCTGGGAGCAGGACAGCCTAATAGGTGAAGCAGAAGCTGCACACACAAGCAAAGCAAAGCAATGAATTAATCCAGCACTTCCCATGGGCAGGCAGGTGTTCAGCCATCCCCAGGAGAGCAGGGCTCTGCCATGTATAAAGGTGTCTTGGGGTCACAAATGCCAAGCTTTGAATATCAGCTCTTCCTTCTTCCTCCAGCTTTTGGTGCCCAGCACGACCCCATAAGGTCTGGGATGTCCCTGTGGTCATCTGGGGTCAGCTGTCCTGGCAGGATGCTGTGAGAAACAGAAAAAACCTCGTTGTTTGAGCCATAACTAAAACATCTCTGTGTTATCCACATGGCTTTAGCCACAAATCCAAACTGTAGCCCCACACAAGTTACCAGGAAGAGAAAACAGCCTGCTCTCATCCTTGCTGTGCTCTGTGACGCTCGTCTCTAACATTGTGGTGCAGTTTAGGTAGTTGGTCATTGTCTTTCCTCCTTTTTTTTTGGTATGGCAGGGGTTTCAAATGGGAGGAATTTTTGGGGATTGATTCCACGGTGCCTGCAGGAAAGTCACTCTTGTGCTCAAGCTGTGAAGCCCGAGAATTCTCTCAGATAAAAGGAAAATGAGATTCCCTTAGAGAAGAGATAAGAAAGTCCCAGCTCTCATGTTTGTAGACATAAATTTACAGTAAGAGTACAGTGTAGTTTAAGCAGTTAAAATACACAGGGTATTGTAAAGAAGACAGAAAGAACCAAGTCTTTAAGAAAATTGCTTTATGGTGGGTGCTAATTGTATTCCCGTGATTTGTGAATATATTTTTCTTGCAACTATCTTCACAGAATGTCACAGAGTAGGTCTTAAGTGTTTTTTGGTGCTGATTAAAATGGGTTTTGGTGCTGATAGAGTGATAGTTTTAAAATATCTAATTTTTTAAATACCCTATGTAAAATCTTCTAAAAATATTTTTAAATTTTTTTTAAATATCCTATGTAAAATCCAATTGCCAACAATAAGCAAGTTAGTCTGAAATTTTCATTTATGTATAAATTTTGTTTTACCTAATTGTGGCAATTATTTTGTTTTAAATTTAARGGTCTGGGGTTTGTTTGACTGTTTTGATTTTGTATTGTTTTCCCCTTATCTTGCAAAGACCCAGACACTAAATGAAGGGTAAATAGATCCTTAATATAAAAAAAAAATTACTAAAAAGGCAAATTTATCTGATTATTCACAGGACTGCTTTACTCCTGGTATTTTGAGTAAAACGGATAAAATGAATGCTGATTGCAGCAAGGAACAGAAAATCGCTCTGTGCTTAAACTTTGAGTGGTTTCTGTTTCATATCATCAAAAAAGACAACATTAATTGTCACCCATGTGATGCCCAACATTCATGTTGTCCCAGAACGTTTATGAACTTTTTAGGATTTACTCATATTCTTCATGACAAAGGTTTTATGACGTGCCTAGGGGAAGCCATGGAGGATGGAGATGTTGCCAGATGAATGTGGAGTTTATATTCCGCCAGAAACTATAAAAATGTTGTACCTGAAGATGATTTTACCTCTGTCTGTGAGCACCTGTGGTTACAGCAATACCAAGTTTGCATTCCCCAGCCAAATCCTGACTCACAGGTTCTGCTTCTTGCCAGAACTACAGATAACCAGGAAAAGGGTAAGAAGGGATAGGAGGAATTCTGAGGGGAAGTGAGTGAAATAAATTTTTCCTTTTACAGACGATACCGTGATTTTCAAACCCCTGAAATATTAGGGGAAAAAAAAGGTTTACTATGCATTTCAGTGGAATACTGCATGAGGAGGTACATGGTGAGTCACAGGGAGGTGTTTGGCCAGCTTGCTGCAAAAGGTTCTGCTCACCTCATTCATCACCAAAAGTTAAAGCTGCAGCATCATGAACAGAGGTTTCCTTGTTCTTTGACTTTTCCTGCAGTACAGAAGACCAAAATTTTACTGGCTTCTTCCCCTGAYCTCCCACTGAAGGATCCTCTGTGATCTTTTCCTCCTTTTTTACTCCCTCTGTCTTATTCAATTAATACCCGTGAAAATCCCATCTCCTGCCATCTCACAGAGAGATTCTGATTTCAAGTGATGCCTCTACACGTTGCTCTAATATAAACAATAAGGAAAACAATGGTAATCCCAAAATCCCAGTCATCTGTCCTCTGGCTCCCAATGACTCTGTGGAGCCCAGTCTGCCTCCAGGGTGTGGTAAAACCGACACCAAGCAAATATTCTGTGGGGAGAACGGGAGGAAAAGGACAAAACRAAACAGGGACTAAATGGCTTCATATCCCTGGAGGTATTTCAGATGATGCAAAATATTTCAGCAAATGAGCCTCTCTGAGCACATTACTGCTAAAGCTGCTGTAATAGGGACAGGACAGCATGTCCCTATTTATGTCATTGGGTGGTTTTTGGGGCGTCTATTGGTTTTTTTCTTTTGCTTTTTTTGTTGTTGTTGATGTTATTTTGTTTTTCTGTTTTGTTTTGTTTTGTTGGGTTTTTTTGTTGTTTTTTTTTGTCAGTGTGTTTTGTGCTGGATTTTGTGAGTTTTTTGTTTGGGTTTTGTTTTGTTTTGTTTTTTTCCTTCATTAAAGACATGCCTCACTGTCTCTACCTGCCCTCTGTGAAGTTAAAAAAAAATCTCTCATGTGTCAGAATGCAAGTTAAGTCATCTGGCTTCAAAACTCTTTTTCTCTTCTTCAGATRTCTGTTCTCTCCTTCATCCTAACTCCTTCCACTGCCTTAAGAAAAAATCCTCTCAAGTGCTTAAGAAACTATATTTCCTCAGAAATTACAGGTTCTCCTTGGTTCTTCCCACTGTTTTCTTTATTAAACTATTTAAAATAAATATTTTATCTAAAATAAGGAATAAGAAGTGGGGAAGATGTGACCTACTTTCCTTCTTCTTATTACGAGGTATTTTCAGTAATTCTTAAGAGGATTTCCTCAAACGTCCTCTCCAATATTCCGCTTTCCTTCCCACGATCTCTTTTGTTTTAATATTCATGAGGAACGTGGTGCTGGGTGAGATGTGGCTCTGTCACTTCAYGGGATGAGAGGAGCTGGGTGTAAGGAAGTGCATTCTCTCAGAGGGCAGAAATAGAGAGTGTGCGTGGGAGGATTAAGGGAGTCTTTCAGAGACAGCAAAATCTTGCTTTTCTGGAAAGACAAAAAATCAGATATTATGAAGTAGAATACTTTAAGTTCAGAAGGCAGTTGGTCTGATCTACTCACATGCCCTCCTACAATCTTGGGATTTTACTGAAATAATTCTGATTTTTTTTTTTTTTAAGTGGAAATTGAAGTTGGAAACAAAGTTAGTAAAGACACATTTACATTTTAACTAAGGTCTAGTGATTTCAACCACCTCTCAGTTAAATACAGGCATCCACCTGACTAAATGTCCCCTTATCCACAGGGCAATTGTTCTGGTCCATGGACAGGGATTTCATTTGCTTCTCACATGGATTTTAATTATTTTCAAGTATTGAAGTTATCTTCAAAATATTAAATTTTTCATTTGGAGTAGTGGTACCATTTACAGTAATTCTRATCATCACTGCCTAAACAGCTTTTTATTTCTTTCAAGTTGGTTAAAATCTTAAGAATATCATCAGTTCCCTTATCCGAATTTAAGTTATAAAAGGAATTGGAGTTTTAAATCTCTTAAAGTAGTTTATCTTTCACTGTAACAAGTGAAATAATTGACATTTTCAAGTTTGACTGATGACTTGAGGACCTCTCCTTGCAGGGAGGGGTTTGCCTGGGAATTTTTGTTTGGGAAGACCTCAGGAATTCTGTAGGCCTACAGGCATCCAGCTGCTTTGCAAAGGTAGTTCTTGTAGCTGCTGTTAAATTATAGAGGATTAATTTTGACAAAATGGGAATACTTGGAAGTTGAGTTATAACTATAGGTCTCTCCTCTGGAGAAGAGATAATTTTTTCATAATAACTGAGACAAGATAAGAACTTTAAAGACAGAGTTTTGTGCAAAATATTTCTTATTTTCTTTTTTCTTCCGTGCAGGAAAAAACCCTTACGGCTCTACAGAACTTGGATCTGAGGAAAGAGAGACTTCACCTTAGCAGAAGACAGCCAGCATTTCTGATAAAAAGTAGAATTTATGGTTAATTTACTTTGTCTTCTTTACTAGAGCATTAATGAAAATAACATCTATTTATTTGTTAACATAGACCCCAGCCTTGAAAATAATTTGTTTTGGCAAGTTTGCTTTAAAATGCAAGCAAAATGGATGTGATGTAGGGCTTTTGTTCCTCTCCTGAAGCTCCCCCACCGTTCAGTGTTTCAGCCAGAGAAATTTGTTTYCTGCAGGCTCAGTAGTGGCATCAAAAGTGAGAAGTGCTGACAAACAGAGCATTTCTATAGACAGTGACAAGCTCTGTTTGAAACCAGCAGCACTTGCGACTTTTTTTTTTTTCTCCTTTTAAATGCAGGTACAGAAGTTTACTGTACTGCTGAGTGAAATCTGAGACATGACATCCGTGCTGGCATTTCTGCTGTAGGAGGATTTACCCTTCATCCTCGGTCTTTGCCAGGCTGTCACTGGTACAGAGCACTGAGGAGAACTGGGCATGATAATTAACAAGGCTCAATTTGTCACTGAGACTTTTTGGCTATTTGCACTTAATAAGTGCAGTTTTTTTCATTTTGTTAAAGAGGAAATTTCTGAGCCTTCCATAGAGAAAGGATTGTGGAGGCTGTCAGCTTCTGATCATTGGTGTACGGTGAAACCAGTTTATTTTTCAGCTTCAGCATTCTCTGGACCCTGATTGATTTTTATATTGCTTCTCTGCCTGAACACGGGTTCCATCTTCCCAGATGAAAACCTGATACCCTTTCTTCATGGAGCTCTGGACACATGATGACATTTGAGAAGAAAATGTCATTTTGTGCCTGCTGAAGGTGTGATGAGATGTGCTGGCCTGGCAGGCCTGGAAGCTGGGGCACAATCAGAGACATTAACGCTAAACTGCAGMGTAAGAACTGATAAATTCAGCAATCTCGTGGGTACTTTTTGTTGCAAATATCATCTTGATTGGGTGGGTTTTGCTGTAGAGCAAGAGCAGGTGTGCCTTGAGGGGTTGTGTTGTTTTACAGGGAACTGTCTTGTCTAAAGGGAACTGGGGGTGATCGTGGCTTTTAGATAGTTCTCTCTAGAAATTAAAGGGTTATTCCAGCATATTTAGTCCTTAAAAATGGCAATTAATAATTAAATTTTTCCAAGTGAAGGACTCACTCAATGGAGGATATAGTAACCTCTGTCCCTGTGTGTGAAGTRCTGAGAATTTAGTTTTAGGAGGGATAAACCAAGGGCTTGTTTGAATTGTAAAAACACAAGCTGAAAAGTGCTGACTTGGGTGTGAGGAAGAGTTAAATAGGAAAAGTTCAGCTCCATCTCACATAAAGTTTGCACTGTCTGCATTACCCCCAATAACCTTGCTGCCATTATGATTTTTTGTTTAACAACCTGTCTATAAAGGCCTTAACAATATATAAAATAAACACTAGCAATAGCCTTCACTGCACTCTTCCAAAGGGAATTTTGTTACAAATTTTCATCTGTGTTTTCTTGAACTCTTGTGTATTTTTCAGCTGGTTTGTGATGTGTTTTGGCCTCTGTTGAGTGTCCTATTCACCTCCAAATTACAGTGGCTGTTCCCACCCTTCTCCTCATGTCCTGACACRCAGGAGGAACCAGGGTGTCTCTGCAGCCTGGCCAGACTGTCAGTCACTTGGAAAAATGCCTGTTGGCTCAGCTCCAGCCTGCTGAGAGCCAAGCAGGCTGATGGCACTCATCCTGAGACAGAAATCACTGCCTCTCTGAGTGGGAGATTACAAGAAATTCATGTAGGTATAGTACAGGTGGTATATATGTATATATTCATCTACAAACCTATATATATATATATTTAAAATGACAGCTGGAAAGTGCTTAACAATTAAATGCTGACAAAGTCTCTCCCTGCAGAAGGCSAGGAGCCCAAGAGCTGGAAGGGATCATCATCCCCTTCCTGGTCAGCCTGGGAGCAGCAGCTCAGCCTTTGACCCTGGGTGGAGCCTGGTTGTGTCCCCTGGTCGTGTCCTGGCCCACGGGGGTGGCCTGCTGGCCCTGTCATTTTGCACCCCTCAGAAAGAGCTGGGGAGCTGAAAAGGAGAAGTTTGGGGCAATGGTTTTGTCTGTGCAGTTGGTTTTTTGGGAAGATCTCAGGGTATCTAAACCCGGAATGAATCTGCATCTCAGTCTATTCTCAGAAACTGAACATAATGTGTCTTTTATAATGTTCTGCTGCTTGGAGTACTCAGCCAGATCTTCCAAATTCAGTGTGTGCCTCGCCAGCCAACAGTCTCACAGAAATATAGATGGCTCTAGATGAGCCAGGCTGGGCAAAATATTATAGATATACTTATTATCACACAATCATCTGTGAGCTATTTTGTGTTGATAGGCTTTCATGTCTGATTTTTTTCTGAGGTCTGAGTGATGTTTTATAAAAATCATATCAGGTCCCTGGACATTATAGAATATAAACATGTAAAAAGGGGGCTGATGCTAAAATTGTATTAACCAAATAATTCAGAATGAAAAAGCTACATTTCCATGAAACTCTCCTCTCACAGTGACAATGCCAGGTCTAGTCTATTTGGCAGAAAGAGGAAAAGCAAAGAGGAGATGATCAGGGACAGATAACAGCTGGGTAAATACTATGCTTATCTTGAACTTGGATTTATGTTTAGAAGCAGTACTAATAATCAGAAAAGATAACCACGTAATTTAAATTATTAAAAAGTCATTAAAGCGTTAAAAGGCTGAAAATGTTTGCTACTCTTGTTTGATTCAGTTCTAATATCATTACACAGCTTTTTGTTTTATCCTGGTTCTTTTAGCTTTTAGTTTTTCTTGTATCCAAAAGATACCAGTATTTTGCCTCACCTTTTCATCATCAGAAAAGAGAACAGAGAGGAAAAGGACAGAGTGTTTCCCTCAGCAACTTAGGACTCTGCATCCCTCAAAATGTGGCTCTGAAGAGGTGGGAAGGCTCTTGTTATTAAAACAAACATGTAATTGTAACCTTAGCCATTGTAATAGCTTTATTCCCATGAGAACTGAATTTAAAAGATTAAAAAACCCTTGGGAATTGAAAGATGTAGGAGAGGAAACATCTCCTATCCAAAACAGYCACTGTGACTGCAAGAGATGATATTTGGAATAGTTGTGTGGTTCACTGGGGAAAGGAGGGCTGTGAAGGTAGCTTGGAATGTATTTGTTCTTTTGAGGCACAGCTGACAAAAAGAAATAGAGGCAGGGAGGCTGAGTCTGGCTCTACTCACTTTTAGCTCAGTCATTTGCATCAAACTGCATTGCAGCACGTTCAAACAAAGTGGAAACAAAAGCCACCGCCTTTCCTGCATCACAGCRGAACAGGAGGAAGCCAGAAAGCATCATCTGGGCCCTACTGGTAGATCTGAAATCTTTTTCTCATTCAGACTAGTAGATCTGCTGCTGTGCCAGAACTTTTTTTGTGAGGGGGTGGTGGGGATGGTGAGGGAGAAAGGTGCTTCCATGCAAAGCCAGACTGACAAAAAAGCTTTCTCATGACAAACATCACACTGGTGCAGCTCTCCCCTGCACCTGYAACTTCCATGTGTGCACACACAGACTGGGCTGTGCCTTACCAGCYGTGAGTAAATTGAAATTAGGGTTTCCTACAGAATTTGAGCAATCCTCAGCTGCCTTATTCCCCTCTGTTTTCACAAATTCTAGAGGGTTTTTTCCTTGGCTTGGAGAAATTGCTACAAGGGGGGCTGAACATTGAATTCAGTGACTCTCAGGGAGAATCACAAGAAGCAATACAGCTTGCAGAAGATCTAAATGACATCTTCAGCAGTCCTGGTCATGCATTGGATTTTGGAATCCACCTTGCACTAGAACCTGCTCTAAAGAAGAATGTGTGCATGGACAAGTACATACAAGCATACCCCTAATCCATCCCTGTCTATTAGAAATATTTCGATGTTAATTTAAAAAAAGAGGTTCTTAACCTCTGCCACAATTGCATTTAATATCACATGGTATTTGCCAAATCAGTTAAAGGATTAATTTATTCCTAATATTTATTTAAGCCTGTTTATGGATTGAATTGCCTTTGGAATAATTAAACAATGCTTACCACCAGCAGTGCACTCAGCATGAGGTTCATTGTTCTTCCTTTAACCACTTGCTTTTAGTTCTTTTGTGAAGGGTGTAGAAAGGAGATGTTTCAAATGGAGCTAATTTGATGTTTCTAGAAGAGCAGCCTTTTGAGAGATGCTTTGATTACGTGGCAGAGCAGCTTCTGTAAAGACCTATTTGGCTAAGTAGGGCTTCTTAACTCCAAACAGGGGGAAAAAAATTACAAAATGACTGCTCAAGTATCACAAGAACAAGGGAGATAACCTTAACAAGCCCTGGGAGGCAGATCATTAGCTGAAATTCCCGCATCAGTGAATGGATCTGCCACACAACTTCAGCATCTCTGAGGTTCTGTGCAAGCCCTGTCCTTAAAGGTGCTCATGGTTTGGGGTTTTTTTTGTGTAYAGTGCTATCTCTTTGGATTTGTTTTCAGGTCACTAAAAGGCAAAAAAAGCTGCATCTTTTAGTCACATTRTTCTTCATGTTTCTTGCAAATGGTGTCTTAATTCTGCCTCCCTGCACTACTGCAATATTTTTCTGTGTGTCTGTTTCCTATCTTTCAAAATATTCAGAGCAGAAAGCAGGCAGAAGAAACTGAGAGTTGGTGAGGTGATGGAGGAACCTTCAGAAAATTAAATTCCTTTTTCATTKAATYTTTTATCCTGTGTGAAGAATGGCAGTGTTGCACAGTAAAACAATATTTGGGTCACAGATTGCCTTGTRTTTTGTGGAGTTTTGCAGTAAGAGGATTCTCACTGCCAGTATCTCATGCAAGATGACTACTGTTAAATTTGTCTTTRCGAGCATTGTAGGCATTAAAATACAATGCGATTTTTGTGGTTTTTTGTTTTTTTTTTTTTTATTTAAGGTGGATTGCTATTCAAGCAAATTTCATCTCAGGCTGCCCCTTGGAAACAGTAGTTCAGTTTTTTATTTCATTTCTTAGATCTTTTGTTAGCTTTCTCTTTTCCCATCAGCAAAAATAGCACCCTCAAGACAAAAGTAGAATGTAAATAAACTCCATCGCATATTTCAAGTGTTATTTCCTGCTTACCATTTAGATTAGCTTTTTTTGTGTGTTTGTAATTGGAAAAAGTGTTAAAGCACAGGCACAAAGAATTAAATATAAGAGGATAAGCCACACAGAAGACTCACSTATGGAAAGTCTTACACAGCACTCTAACATGCACAGCTGTGGGCCTCTGATCAATAACAATCTCTTTTCAAAGAATCTGAAGTTAACATCAGACCTKATTCCTCAATAGAACACCAAAAGGATGAAACAAAATGAGGAAATCGCCTCCCAGGTGCYGTTTTGACACCCCACTTGTGAACATCTCCTTGGTAAAGCCACCCAAATGAGACAGGAACAACACAGATCTATATGAACTTGATAAATGCTACAGTTATGTATTGATTTTTTTCAGCAGGCCTTTTACACGTTGTTAATGGCTGTGGTTGAAAGAGGCTTAACTCACAATTTCTGGTCAAATGCAATCCGTGTCCCAGCATTTCTTTGGAGTTGATTGACTCTTGCCTGTGATTATGGTTTACATCTTTCTTTTACACCCTTGGTTTAGAAGGTGTCTGCATGATCTGGTTATGTGATGCAGGCACGCTCAGAACTGTAATTCCTCCTTTCCAGAACTGTAATTCCTCCTTTCCAGAACTGTAATTCCTCCTTTCCAGCCCTGCAGCCTTGTGTGCCTCACCTGCACTTCTACATTTTGCTGAAAGCCTCATCAGGAGGCAGTTGCCTCACTCTGCAGCATTTTGCAAAAGGTGAATTCTGACTTCTGGCTTTGTTTATTGTAGTTCAGATGTAGGAGAGGAATATGAGAAAGATGGGGATATCACATCATTCAAATTAATTTCACTGACTTCAGCATCCTTGAGATTTGAGGTAAATGATCCTTGAAAATTTTTGACTCCCAGGTCATGCAGAGCTGACTTAAGACCACAGGACATGTAGATTTTCAGTGCTTAAGAGTTCTCAGCAGATTCTTATCATTTCGAGGAACTGCATAAAATTTTGTTGATCAATACTTTCGCATTTCATAAGAGAATTACACAATGAGAAACTCAGTGTATTTGTGCCTTTTAAAAAGGGTCACTTCCTTGAAAAACACTGCAGATACGTAAAATCTGAGACACAATATGTATCTTTAAGAAGATCAAAAAAAGAAAATACCAAGAGTACAGAAACATTTAGGAGCTTAGCTGCAGGGATAGTGGAGAATAAAGGAACAGTGAAAGTGTAGGAACTTCAGAATTCATGAGTCATTCTTTTTTTTTTTTTTTTAGTTGAGAGGATCTTTACTAAGGAAATAATTGCAAAGTATGAAAGTACAGCAGTCAGTGTTCTGTATGCAGTGCTATCACAGCTGTAGTTTTTATGACAGAAATTAATCAAAAGACTGTGTAGGAACTGCAAAGAGCAGGGAAAAATCCATTCAGGATGGGGGAATTAGATGAAATTATAATGCACTTCATAACCTTGGTTGTTAAGGTGCTCATAAATTCATTACCTGCTCTGCAGGAAGAACTTCACAAAGAGCAACATAGATTTTGTAACTGTTTGGTAGAGGTTTCACCTGCTTGGACAGGGTCATAGAAATGGGAATTTCTTTAGGATGCTTGCAGSATCCTTTCACCAGATAAAAGGAACAAGAACACAGTCAGGCTTTGACAAAATTAAGTAATAAGTTGGATAAAGTTTGTTTTAATGCTTAATGTTTTCAACTAGAGTTTGATCATCTGTAGGCTTGAAAATGTTAAGTGAGAACAAGAGAACCACCGAGTCAAATACTTGCAGTTTAAATTGTCAGAGCAGACATAAAAGAGACATTCATCATCATGTTATTTACAAAGGRTTTTTCCAAATATATGCTATGGTGCCGTGTAAAACTTGGAAGGTCTTTGTCATGTATTGACCTAAGACTGGAACTTCTTTGGGATGCATTTGCAGAAAGAATTTAATTCCACTTCTAGTGCATTTACCCTATRAAGTTGAAGAGTCTTTTAGGTATGATATTATATTTATTGGGATCATATTTGTACTTTGTGGGTCTGTTTCAAGTTTTTAAATGACACAAAAAGTGTAGCAATCCATCTTTTCAACTAAAGGTGAGAATCTAACCAGATACAGCACGATACCGTGGCAAAGGAGTATGAGATCAGGGAATGTGTGGGTGACACATCACAGAGAACARTAATTACTATATATGTATTTATATAGACACACATAACTTTTTTATTTTGTGGGCTGTTCATGTGTGCATTTCGCTCTTAGTGTGTTTAACAGCAACATCCCTTGAGATGGGTATTTAACACTTAATTAACAAAAGACTGCAGCAAAACTGTCAAAATCATTGTCAACCTTGGATGTCTCTACAATGAAAGYAGAGACACCTGTTGGTTTCCATGGAGCAAACATGCAGCTGTCTGAAGTGATGATTCTTTATGAGGAAGCTGTTGGGAGCTGCCTGGTTCCCTTTCTGGGGTGCAGGTTCAATACCATCCATCTTCGAGCAGGGCTTGGAACCGCCAGGACACGACACCGTAATGCACGGACCCTTCATTCCCCCAGGGACTGCTGCAGAAAAAATCGCAGGAGCTTTGGTTGGTTTTGCTTGTTGCGGGTTAAAGATCAATGTTCGATGGACACACAAGGCAGGGAGACAAGCTTCTCTTTTATTCCCATTAATTTTGGGAGAGGGTTGTCCACAAGTGAATTGTTTGGCTCATTCGAAGATCTACGACGCTGCAGCAGAATTCCAGAATTGCAGAAGGAGCGAAGAACTCATATGACAGATTCATTTCTGGATTTTTTTTTTAATGTGATCAAAACCCACCTGAATTTGTTTTCTTCAGTTCTGTCAGCAAGTATTACTCCTGCTGTCTGCCCCTTTCCCTGCTGTCAGCATTCTCCACAGATCCCCTGGGGTGCACAGGTCTCAGGTTTGCATCAGCTGCTGTGTTCTGCAGCGCTGGTTTGCCAGGGTGTGGTAAAATCACCCCACAATACAGGTAAAGGTTGCACACTTCACCCACAAAAACACTAATAAAGAACACAGCTCTAAGCAAGGAGAGAAACTTCCCCTTGCATCTGAAGTATGTGAATTGAACTGAATTTTYTCTGCAGCTGTGGTTCACCTTTCCATCTTCATAAATTTTCTTTGTTTTTTCCCCCTCATGCACAGTAACCACCTTGCTCATTTTCAACCCTTTGGAAAGTTAAAAGCTTTTTTCTGCATTTTTCTTCTAAAACAATAGCTCCAGTTCCTGCATGTGTTCTCTTTTTGTCTCTGATGTAATTTTTCYTACATTACTATTTCCTAAACTCTTTCAAATAYATCTTAATCAGTTTTTGTTGCTAGCTCAGTTTTGAAACTGATCCAACATTTGTAGCTCCAGTGAAGCAAAGCACTCTGAAAACATGTTCCACTATTTCTCACAAAGTAGGAGATCAAGTTTTATATTTCTGCATTTTTTCCCTCAGATTTATGTTGAACAGAATTTGATTTTCCAAGGGTAAATTATAGGCCTGTGTTTTGAGTAATTTTACTTTACGAAATGGTCGCTCATTTCTAGCTATCTGATTTAATAGGTGTAAGATGTAATTGTGAAGTTTGAGAGGTTTTGGGGTTTTTTTTGGTTGGCTTGTTTTTTAAAGTTGCTTTTAATGACAGGTAGGAAAAAAAATGCACCTGCCTTACGATCAGTTTGGGAAAAGAGAAGAGCTGCATTTTCTGTCATAGTGAGGAGAATTTGGTGATACACAGCACGGTTAGCCAGGAGCAAGAATACTGCTACCAACAGAAACTGAGAGAGAAAAATACAAATAAAAGACAGAAGCTGGGATCTCGAGTAAATTATTTGGCTTGCCTCCAGACCCCTGAAACAAACCCCAGTGCCAATTCACAGACACTACCCTGAAGTCAGTGAAACAGGTTTTGATCTACAATCGCCTCGATCATTTGAGAAATAGGGAGCAGTAATGCTATTTCATCTGCCTCGAAGTCTGCCAGGCTCTTTCCAACCTGCAGATTTACACCAAACAGAATTTCATCCTCCAAGGATAATTCAGAGCCCCATGGTACTGGTGGGTTCAGGTTACAATTATTTGCTTGCTCCCAGATATCTTCTATGATACCTGTTATGTAAAATTGTGTAGCTGGTTGGGTGGAGGATTCCACACATCTCAGGGCACTCATGGTGCATCATCTGTCTGCCCAAACATCTCCCAAATTAGTTATAGTCTTCATTTATCTAGGTTTAGGYGTTCTGGCATGTAAATTCTTTGGTAATTAGATAACATTGGCAATCAAAACCCACATTTTTCAAAAAACTGAGGTGCTACTCACACCAGGTGATAGCACTGGGAAAAGAGCTTTGATGGAAGCAACGTTACATTAATTTCTCTGTGGCGATCCAGTGAGGATCACAACTGGAAGATGGCTTTTGTCCTGCATCCCAACAACTTTCTCAGCCTCCGTCTCTTCCTTTTCCTGTGAAATCACAGAATCACACAGAATGTGAAACTGGACCCTGATGAGGGCCAGTTTTGCTCTTGGCTTCCTCTTTAGTCTCTTCATTAAAATAAATCTGTTCTGGTAGGACAGTTTTTGAAACAGACTCCACAGCAGGTTCCACTTCCTTCAAAACATTTCTCTTTGGTGACCTCATAAATCCAAATCAAATTAGATTAATCAGATTAATTAGATTAGCTGTGTAGGGCAGTCTTTATGGGCTGAGCACAAAACTTTGAGATCACTTTTTTGGAGGCAGAACAACTCATTCATTGCTCTGCTGACAAATACTTACGTACTAGACATATGAATAGGTTATTCTGTAACTCACTCTGATGGGTTAATGTGAGCACAGGTATATTTATCATGTCAGTGTCACACATCTGCTTCTGGGGAGAACATCTTAACTCAATCCCACAGGGGTCAGTGTTATTGTATTTCCCACCCAGCACAAAATTATCTGGGCAGAGATTTCTCCCAGATACCTTTTCTTACTTTTTAGTGAACAAAAAAACATATTTCTGATCATGAAACACCTATTTACTGGCAGATAGTGCCTTATTTTTGGAGGAAGTTTCAAAACAAGGTCAGTATTTTCACATCCACGCGACACAAAAATTTCTTCCCTACTTTTTCCCCCGGGCAGTGAGATTTTTTGCACACCGTTCCGGCCAGCAGCAGCCAGGGTTATCAAAGTGAAGCCTTCCTTGAAAAAGCACTAAAATATTTGTTCTGCAGCATGAAGCTAAAGAAAGTCTCTATTATTTTCAGGAGACATTCTCAGAACTAAGCATTTCACCTCAGTTAGGTACCATTTTTCTCCTGTCGGCCTCAGTGGAATGAAAATTACAGAGTCTGACAAAGCCAAAGATTTGCTGGCTGACACATGCTAACTTTAGTTTAGCTTCTACTTCTAATTTCATTTTTTTCTCCCTCATGTCCCTAGTCTGTTCCTCTATGACTTTAGCTCGAGTTATTTTTTCATTCCTTGCTCATTCCAAGGAATTCCAAGGTCAGAATGAGAGAGGATCTTCAATTGTCCATTTTTTCTTTACTTACTGCTTGTCTGAAAAGATCAAGAGCAGGTGGCCATTTCCAAAACAAGAATGAAGCTGATTTGATAGAGTTGTAAGACCTGAAAACCACAAGCTTTGTTTTGACAATTTCCATCACTTTTCTTAAGGCTCCTTCCTCAGCCCGATGCACTCAGCTGATGGAGAGCTGGGTCTTCAGTGAACGTAAGAATGCAATTTTCACTGCTCCATACAAAACTTCACTTTCTTTCTCCTAGTTGGACTTTAGCATTGCTTTTTCCACTTGCAATATCTGTCAGTTTACACATTTAGACAAGTTTAGAAACAYCCCTCTTATATGCTGAATTCCTCTCCCATTTTTGACCTTCTCATATCTCTCTTTATCCCTTTGTCCATATTTTTCTGTCTTTCATGCCCAGTCTGCGCTACAACCTTCCTTTCCTCCCTACAGTTTCCTCCTCTGCCCATTTTTGTCCCAAACAGGTCTGGATGTGAGCATTTCCTCCTCCTCCTCCTTCCCAGCACACCCTCTTTCGTGCCACATTTAAAGGATTTGTGTAGGATGAGGCTCTGTTACTTTCAGGCATGCTGGCAGATAGTGGCCTTCTTTACAAGAGGCAGCTTTGCTTCTATTTTCATCAATGACAGAGTAACTTCAATGATTTTGAGGCTTCCAATTATATCAGAGATGGCTGTTTTTCAACCTTTTGCCTTGAAGGGCTGATTCACTTAACTTTTTGATTTTTTTCCTTCATTTTTCTAGCATTTTGCTCTCGTTATATGTCTTACTCTTTTACTGATTCTTCTCTTCAATCCTCACTGAAGCATTGTGAAATCCTAGTTGAAAAGATAAAATATCCAAAATCGTGGTCACCAGAGAGCAGAGATCAGTGCCTGCCCCTCCTTTTCCCTTCATGAGGAAGTTCCAGATTGTGATGAGGTCTCCCCTCAGTCTCCTCTCCAGGCTGAACAGACCAAGTGACCTTAGCAAAGGTGTAGATATAATTCTAAAAAGAATCTTGTCATCAGAAGAAATAGATCTCCTGATTTAATGTATTCTGAAAATAGATCTCCTGATTTAATGTATTCTGTTTGTGTTCTTTTTCATGGCAACAGCTTTTTCTTATCAACTGGAAACTATTATTACTATGAAAAACAGAAAAAATAAAAAGCAAATATTTTACAGGAAAATGAGTTTCTGTGTGTGCACACAAATCTAGTTGAAAAACTTCAGGATTAATTTTTGTATTTGCAAAGGTGTGTTTTACAAAAGAATCTTTGCCTGTTATCTTGATAGTATGCTCCTGTAGCCATACAAAGCTCTAAAAGAGAGAAAATTGTAGTCTATTTTTTTTTCTTTTTAATTAAGGCAAAAAATTGCTTTTTTCGTTTGTGGTTTTTGTTTTTTGGTTTTTTTTTTCATCAGGCTAATGTAGATTAGAGACTAAACAAAATGGAGTAGGAAATCCTCTCAAAGCACTAAAAGACAAGGGCACATTGCATAATGTAAGGGCTTATTTTGTGATTACAGAATCTAATTTTTACTAGGATTGTTTCTGACTTTTTTCTCCCATAAGTGCTTTTAGTTGGGTTAGTAAACCAGTGCTCTGATCCCATCTGCTGTTTTTATCTCTATTGTCATATATTCCACAGGCAGTTAAAACATCTCTCTGACAGAAATATGACAAATTATATGTAAGCTTTTGAATGTGGTAGTCTGTGTTTGGCTGCTAGCCAAAATTATGCTTTAAGTCTCATCAGTAGCTGGAACACCTTGATGATACCATCTTTTATTCTGCTTTATTTCTTGGAGCATTTCACACACAATTCAGCTCAATGCATCTTTGAGGAAAGATCATGACTTTTTTTTTTTTAATAGACCTCCTTTTGGTAATGCAGAGTTTCTAAGTCTTTAGCCCTTAAGCTCAGCACACGTCTCACTTTCACACTAAGTGGAACAAGTGTCCGTGAGGAAACTCCCTGACTTAAAAATAAAGTTAGCAGAATGTGCATTTTCTCAGGGCTAATTAGTCCTTGCACCTCATTGCATTGAACAGCTGTCAAGGAAAATTTTTCCTAAGTAGTAGAATGATGCTGCAGTTTGAGATAAATATTATTACAAGTAACGTATGTATTAATGTTGATGATTGTTATAAGCAAATTCACTTTTTGATCATTTGGTGGTTTCGTTTTTGGTTTTTTTTTTTTTAATTTCATCGTAAACTTAAAGTTCATGGTTAACTGACAGCTGAAATCCAGTGGAAAGCCACTGATTTATCTCTCTGGTGGGATACTCTGGTGGCCATTGCCAGGGTGAGATGTTTTGCAGTGACTGTAGCACTACAGCAATGGGAGTCTTACACCAACCCGCAGCATGGGGGGGTCCCTTGTACATGGCAGAATTGCAAGAGCCTGGTGTCCTAAGTCCTACAGCTTGAAAAGACTTAAAATGCTGTGACATGACCTGCTCCATCTGCAGAAGCAGACCAGGCAGTCATGGAAAGGGGACAGGGAATGTGTTCTCTTGGAAGCGCAGCGTTGGCGTGAATGTACCTCATTAAACTCTCTCCCTTTTCTCTTCCTCTGCAAATGCCCTGAGCCAGGGCAGGACATTCATGTCAGGATAGGCAAAAGCAAGGCCTGGTTCTCCAGTGATACAGCAATTCACCTGCTTTATTCTCATCTCATCTCGTTTCTGTTAGAACCTGACCCACAAAACCTTTGCTTCAGTGCTCTCCACACCRTGTCTGTAGTGTCACCTGTCTTTTGGGCAAAGAACAAAAATGCTCTTAGAGCACAAACATCATGATTCAGGGCATTTTTCTTATCTTAAAACGTGTACACTTTCCTCAGATACTTCCTTGTTTATTGTGGCAGACAGCAGTTTTTAAACTCTTTGTGAGTACTTTTTGCTCATCATGCAYAGTTTAAGAGGATATTTTCCTGTCAATCTCACAAAGTCAAATTTTCATTGTGGTAGAGAATATTAAAGCTGTTTTGTACTACTTTTTCGAACAGTTTATCACAGACTGTATTTTTCAACCTGGTCTAGCGGAAGGTGTCCCTGCCCATGGCAGAGAGGTTGGAACTGGATGGTCTTTAAGGTCCCTTCCCACCCAGGACATTCTAAGATGATTCCATGAAGTTTTGTTAAGTGATCTTTCTGCTCTTTAAAGTTCTTTCAAATGCACTGTTTCCTATTTTTCTCACATGCAGGCTGTCTGCTCAACTCATCTGCAGGAGAATGAGGAAAGAATTTTCCTGTTTCTTGGAGCATACCTTGACATGAATTTGTATATCATCATGATATTCGGTGGCTTTCTGTATGACAGGCTGGCAAACAATTATTAGGTGTCATCTTCAGGGTTTATATTGTGTCCAAAGTTAGAAATGTCTTTGCTTTAGGGGTTAAAAAAATCATGATGAAATTTTGCTATTTGGAAAATTCCGGTCCCACAACCTGAGGATTGTAATTTTCAGTTCTGTACTTAATGACAATATCACAAATTTTCCGAAAGTAGAACTTTGCAAGTCTTTCTACACAACTTCTCTGGTGTATTTTTGAATGTTCAAATTCATGCTATGGATAGTTGGGTTTAAGAGAAAAATCAGCAATTTTTAAGCAGTCCTAAAATGTAATATTAAATGGAAAACATATGAGTAATGAACCCACCCTTTATCTTAAAAGTTCTTTTGGGTGTATTACTAGTTAACAACTGATAACCTGTGGAATATGAAGCACAGCTCTTATKCTTTCCCTTAAGATTAATTAGCTTTGTAGCATATTAATCAAACAAATTGGGGAGCAGAATCAGAATGCGTATTCCTGTGTGGTTCTCAGACACCTCATCTGTTTAATGGAGCCATTTGGATAATTAAGATCAGTGCCAGTAATTTAGCTGAAGTGCAATCTTTAAAGATTATCTGGCAATTTACTTGTGTTTGCCTCGGGTTTTTTTGTCTTTTTTTTCTCCCTGGTTATTTATATACATGGCTTGGTAGTTTAAAAAACTACTCTTCTGTAGCAAAGGAAATACCCATTTATATTGATGAAACTATTCTAGATTGCTTGTATTCAAGAAAGCCTCACAAAATGAGTACTTAAGAGGAGGTCCTATTTGATGTTTTGGAAAAACTGCCTTGTTTGACTTCATTTTCGTCCCCAAAAATCCAGAATTTTCACCCGTGTTGGAATGCACTGAAGTGAGATCCTACCCTCCTTTATGCCTTTTTGTGCTAGAAGAGGAGAGGAGAGCTGTGCATTTTTTTGCATTAAAAAAAAATAAATAAAAATGATTCTGCAGTGATTTCATTTAAGTGAAATTACTTTCATTACTTGTGGGAATGAAGTTTGGTAAACTTGCTCTTTCCAACCAGAAGACTATGCCTGACTAGTATTAGTAGGTTAGAAAGCTATGTGAAAATGTTCTGTGGGAACTGAACATTAAAATTAAATTGAAATGTGTGATTTGACTGTTTGCCAAAATAAAATGCATGAACCGTCTAATAACKGAAATCTTAGAAATGTTTGTACTAAGCATCTTTGACACTTCAAYGAGATGATTGAAAAAGCCCCTGCTGTTTGAAGTATGGCACATTAATAAATTAGAGAGAATAAAAAGTATTACATTTCACATAATGCACTATTCAGGCACAYTCTGGTTTTACATTACTGCCTTCATCATTCAAAATTGGGAAACAGACCTTGCAAGGTGTAAATTTGAGGCAATACATGCAAATCTGTTATTCTAGTTCAAAAACTCAGCAGCTATTCAAGCTAATGGATCCATAAAAGCTCCATAAAAGTCCATATTATCTTGAGGTTTGCTGCTGCAATTCTGACTATTTGAACAGAAGTGTTTTTAGTGGTCTGTTGTTAAATACGTTGTACACAGCTGTTTGTTTGCCTTTCCAAGGTGGAGTTGTTTGCACTGTTGCAAAGAAGAAAAGGAAATTGTGGAATACTTTAGGCAAATTGTCATGTTATGTCTGAAGCTGAYATTCCTAGGTTTTGCAACTGTTAAATATCTGAATTTGCAATCCTTACTTCAATACTACTTAATAATTTAATTTAGTGCTAGGAGTGATGGCAGTGCATCCAGTCTGGGTAGATTTCTCTGGGACTTTTATCCATGGCAGTCGCTTCTTTCCCAAGCAACAATAAGTGCAGGCAAGATCAGTGTTCTATATTTTAAGCCCAACAGGACTCAGATGGGATATTGGGCAGCTCTGAGTGTTTGCTGCGATGTTTTCACGTTTCTCAGAGAAGAGAGCCAGCCACTCACACAGAGCTCATACATCAAGCACTGCAAGCAAGAGGCAACAACCCCAAATCCAGCTAGTGACTGGGGATGTGCATTTGGGCTGTTAAATGAGGGGAAAAAAGAGATGTAGCTTGGCACTGGGAGTGGATGTTTGGGCTGCAAAGCATCAGTCACTGTAGAAGTGGTAAAGATATAAGTGGCAGCAACTCTCTGTCTGTCCATGTATGCTCAAGACTGGACAATGACACAAGTGGGGTGTCATTACAGCTGTGCCATTCATTTTAGGAAAAATATCATTACTTCCATTTAAAWTCACTGTATTCACAGTGTTTTAGCTCCACAAGATAAAATAGGAACTCTGGAGTATTTTTTTCTCCTWTTTAATAGAACTCAACCAAAGTTTAACACGAGAGGCACAACTCACTTACCTCACCCCCACCTGCTTTGTCTATAAGTGTGTATTGATTTGCATGCCTTGACACATAATATTTAAGTTTTAAAACATTTTATTTGAGTATCTTAGGCTTTTAAGGGATCTCACTGATGTTCTTTAGGCAAAAGTAAAAATGCAATCAAGAACAATACTAGCACTGAAAAATATTGTTGCACTTTATTTTATCCATTTGCGAATGTTATGTCCAGCATTGAACATAATTGTTTAACGAAGTTGTGATCTCTTTTAGAGAGTAAGGCTGAAAGGGATAAYTAAAAAGGATGGAATTTGGTGAGACAGGTGTCTCTAGACTTTCTATTTGAACCACAGAGGGAGCCTTGGCTCTCCAGAGAGAAGATTCAAAGAAGTCAAAGTCTCAGCGTGCTGAGTTGTTTGAGAGGAGGAGGAGGAGGGATTGTGTGCTCTCTTCCACTGCACAGAAAAGGAGCCTGYAAATTGATTACTTGTGAGCATCCTGAAGTGCTTCAGTGGCCCCTGCTGCTATTTATATGTCTGAATGTCTTTGAGAATGTTTGGAACTTGGGTGCCATCCTGGTACCCCTCAGATGAGAGAGAAATTGCAACTATAGCAATTCCACTTTCATCAAAGTGGAAAACCTGGTTTATTTGTTAACCAAAGACAAGATTTCTTTTCAGATTTCCCTAGGATGAAAGTCAATATCCTTTCCCAGTACTTAATCCATTTCATATTGGAAGCATTATACGAGGTTAGTTTTGCACAAATCACATTGTGGGTTTGGTAGGAAAGGTTTCATATGGTTACAGTGAGAAAAAGAAATGCAAATATGAGTCTGTGTTTTGTTGATGGTTATTAATTCCTCTGCTTTTCAGTGGCATAGCTGGAGAATTGGGTTAAGCTTCTGGGCATGAGCACAGCAGGTTTCTGTATTTATTCTGTATAATCTATTTTTTCTCTTTCTTTTTAATCTTTGTTTGCTTGCCAGGCTTTCCTTCATGGCCTCCTTTCTACTACTGCGTGCTGAGTTCTGCTCTCTCATGATGTTTACTGAGGCTTAGACATGAAAGGACAATGAAATGGACATTTTAATCAATTAACTGTAGCCTGATCAAAGAGTCCTTCTTCCTTATTGTTGTTGTTGTTTAAAGTGCTTTTATTTACAACATCCAGTGGGGCTTTTGATCCATATGGTGTGACAAAGTCACTCCCTTGCATAGAATAGCGAGCTGGGAGTCTGAAAACTGCTTTTGATCAAGGCCTAGCTTTAATCACAGATCATGTCAGAGTTCTGAGCAGCAGCTCAGCTTTGCTCGTGGACTAAAGCTGAAGGCAGAGGAGGAGAGTGGTGGCACAGCAAAACACTCACTGAGCCGAGGGCACGGGCTAAGAGGCTGAATATCCACACACTGTCCCTTCAYCCAATTCCTTTGGCCTTCTATGTTTTGCTCCATGTTTCCCTCTTAGAAGAGAAAGACAAACACCTTCAATCTCAATTCTTGTCAAGGGTATAAAGGAGGGTATTGTTCACACGAAGTCATTATCAYGTGTTTGTGGCTCACAGAATCCCRGAATATTCTGARTTGAAAGGGACCATGCCAGGATTATCAAATCCACCTCTTGAGTGGCTGGCCCATACAGAGATTGAACCCATAACCTTGGCACTCTTAAAAACAGGTTATAAACAACCCTGTCTCAGAAGTGGAATTTTTAAGTGCTGGGGTTTCTTTTAGTTTTTTATTTTAAGGGTGCTACTTCCCTCAGCTGCCTTTCCTACCTTCGAGAATTACGCACAACAAAGTAAAGAAAAAAGTGCATTTCATAGCCCACCCAAACATTTRTGATGGCAAATTTGGTGGCTTTTTTAAGGGAAACATGATCTGAACATGCAGTGTTAGTAATAACCACGCACTCCTTCTGTTCCTATAATTTTGGAAGCAAACAAAACTCATTTTCAGATTTCTACATACATGTAAATGCACACAAGTAAGAAAAGTGTTTTGTTTCCTGCATGTTTTTTCCAATCTATCTTCCCCAGTGGCAGCAGTTAATGAAAAAGATTATTTTATTAATTAAACATTCAAAACAATGCAGTTTGCTGCTGGCAGCCACTTGTTTGCAATACTCTTCTATGCATCATAACATTCTATCTTTTTATTTAATTGCTTTTCCCTTTCCCTTCCTTTGGAGCACTCTTTGAAAAATCTCTCCTGACCTTTCATGCTGCTTTTGCATTTCATATAATTTCAGTTAAGAAATGTTTAATTACTAAAATAATCACTTCTGCTTTTAATCTGTTTATGTTTTTCTGTCTAGCTCTTGTTCTTCCACTGTAATTCCTGATTCTTCCTGATGATTGCAACGATGCCCGTGCTAAGGGGAGAAATGATCTCCCCCAGTTCTTGGGAGGACTCTTTCATAGTTATAGGTCAGGAGTTTAATCTAACAGGAGTTTCAATCAAGCCACCTACCAAGAAAAATTCATCTGAAGTGAGAGAGGTGTCAGGTTTGGGGTCACAGAGGTTTACACACAGGTCAGAAACACGAGAATGACTCCACTTGAAATATCAGCGAAGTCTTCACCTTGCTATCATGAGGTGCACTGCGTATGGAAAGGATAAATCTGCCSGGAAAAGCGGTGTGGTGATTTAAGGCCAGCTGGCTACTGAGTGCCATGCAGCCACTGGCTCATCCACACCCCTCCCTGGCTGCATGGGGAGGAGAACTGGGGGGAAAAAAAAGGTAAAGCCCATGGGTTGAGTTAAAAAACAGTTTACTAATTGAAATAAAATAAAAATAACACCCATAATGATGATGATGATGATAATAATGAAAAGAGAGACAACAAGGAGAAATAAACACCAATCAAAACAGGTGATGCACGAAAGAATTGCTCACCACTCCCTGACTAATGCCCTGCCCAGCCCCAAGCAGGGATTGTTCCCTCCCAGGAGGAGGCTGCTCACAGCCTTAAACAGAGAAGATCCACTGGTAGCTACTCTGCTACAAAACTCATGACAGAGTCGCCAGGGCTTAAGACAAACATAATTCACGGCCAGTTTTTTACATTGAAACAAGCTTCATTTATACTTCTGGTATCTCTGCCAGTTCTTCCTCTCTTTTTTTTTTTTTGTTTTTTTTTGTTTGTTTTGATTTTTCAAAGCAAATTTGGTATTTTCCTCRTGAATTTATTGAGAATCTAATGTGTTATATTCAGCCAAGCACAGATTTTTATCCCGATGATAACTACACAMTACAAAAGTTTAAAAGGAGCATTTTTACAGATCTAGCCTTGCGCAGTTATCAAAACCTTCAAATTCCCAAACAGCAAACATCTGCTGACCCAATGGGCTTTCTGCAGATGTATAGATGTCATCTTCACTTCTCTTTCTTCTTCTTTCTTTCTCTTCTTTTGTTCTTTATTGAGAAAGCAAGGGGGATTTTGTAAGTGACAATCCGAGAGGACCCATCCAGAATAAACTCAAAAAGGAGTGGGGAAGTTTGTTGTCACTCACTGTTTTTTTTACATCTGTTTCATTCTAAATTGCCTTTGTTTTTCAAGAAGTCAGACTTTATAAACATTCTTACAAAGTTTGTTTGACATCCTGCAATATCAATCCCTGACTCATTGGACAGAAATTATGGAGGAGCACTACAAGGCTGCTGATCCCTTCTCTGTGTTGCAGCCTCTGGTCTAACCCAGTGCAGAGACAMTGTGGGGAGTCTTTAAATGAGCTTTAGCTAATTGATCACCTCTGGAGTACAACTACAGTGCAACGGAGCAGGGAATTTTGGGTCCTTCAGGCAAGATGGTTCTTTACRCCTCTTGTCAAGGCTGGGGCTAAATGTGACAAATTAGTTCTCAGTTTTGCAGCTCATTTACAGGTTTGCCTGACCACAGACAGAGTATTTGAGAGAATTTTATTCAGGAACACCTGGGTTATGATGGCACAGAATTGTTTGTAGTGTATTATGCTTACCAAGGTTATTCTCTCACACACACAARAAAAATAAGGGTTTGGAGATAAAGTTTATTGTGAAGCAAAATAAACTAGTTGCCCTCAGAGAAAAAAAAAAAAAAAAGTCACGATATCCTTGTGAAGTTATTAGCTTCRTGTAATTTAGTTTTGTAGAAATGCATTTTCATACTGTGCAGTGCTACTGAACTTTTATTGTATCTTTGTTTACCGCAGAGAATGGTCTCCATTCTATTGGAGATCACATCTCAGGCAGTCTGAAAGTGATTATRGAGCAGCAATACAGCAGCAGCCTGATGAGCAGCAGCAATATTGGTGTGTGGAGCCTCGATGATCTCGGTTGCACTCATTTCCTCAYGGGAAGACTTGCCTGCTTCTGAGTGCAGCCTTAATTAAAAAGGTGAGTGTTGAAAACTACTGTCAGCAGACAAAACAGTGAAAAAATGCCAGGGAAGGGAAATCCTCCAGGTCTGTGAAGCTCCASCCTCTTCAGGGGTAGATATTTGGGAGGCACCTGCCAGGTGGTCACACAAGAGCTTACTTAGGGACTGTCTTTTGTGTGCCCAGAGATTTTATAAACTGTTAAATTATATTCCACACAAGATAGGTAAGCTTTTGCACCAGTGGTTAGTTGTTCAGTTTGCTGGATCACTGCCTGACTTTCATACAGGATAGTAGTGCAGAAGTTAAATTAAATTTATACTTCACACTTTGCATGTTCAATTGACTACTTAGGTAAAAAATGTGGCTATAAACTCCCTGGTATGTTTAAATAAACTTGTCCTTTGGCCAGTGTTGTCAAAAAGGAGAACACTTCCACAGCCAAAAAAGGTCACTATATCACTTAGCAGGAATTCCCAAGCTTCTCCAAATCCAAGACACTCAGTTTGTTAGCTAAGCACTCATATTCTTTTAAAGATTTACAGTGATTTATTTGCAGTGTCAGTAACAGCATCCTCGTTACTGGAAGATCCAACTGTACCAAATGTTACTTTAATAAATCATCAACCCTGAAAATCGATACTCCAATGAATTGAATCAAATGAAATCGTTTCTGTGCACAGTTTCACCCACAAAGTCAAAACCTCTGCTGTCTAAGTTCATAAAATTTCCATCATCTGGTTAGACCAGAGCCATCAGACACAGCTCCCCAGACTCAATGTCAAACAAACCTTATCTGTTGATGGATTTTTTTTTTTGTTGTTTTTATGTCAGCCCATCAATGTGTCTGTGGTGTTATATTATGGCATTTGCTTCCTCTGAAGTGACATGAACTGCTGCTTTATTTCATATCCTGCAAAGACACCATGGGTTATGTCTGACCTGCCTTTTTCTCCTTATAGAGTCCTGGATTTCTGTTCTGTAGGAGCTCTGTCCTCCTCTACCTCCTTTTAAATCTGTTCTTGAAGGAAAAATAATAGCTCTGTTTGTTTTTATCAAGTTTGCTCATTGGCCAAGTACATGGCATAATAAATGTGTATATTTGTGAAGACATATTTGTAATCCATGCCAGGATGTTTATGTTGTCATGCTGGAGTTGCTGGTAGGATTTTTTTTGTGTGTTCACTACATTTTTTGCCTGGAAGTCTCATGGAACTGGTGGTAATTTCTTTTCCAGCTGGCATTTCTTCCTACTAGTGATAAGGAAAAAATCTCTTGTGGCCGAGAAACTGTACATTGGTACACCTTCTGCCACAGCTGTCAGCAAACATGGAGAGAAAATGAGWTATTTGCAGAATCACAGAATGGATAATGAAATTATGCCATTATTTTGGTGATCAAGGATGTTCTACCTCGTAAGAAAATCCAGTCAGTATTTCTTTCATAAACTCCATGTCTTGCTCTTTTAAATGTTCCATTTTYATCTACTATGGTTTTTAACAAGAGCCTTTATCCAACCCTGAYGGTGAAGCTACAGGCAGAAAGACCAATTTTCTGTTCTCATATGATCAATTTTCCAGCTTCAGTTTTARCTAGACAGGAAATACCAAAAAGGTTTTGGAGCAGTTTGCACTAATTCAACTGTAATCAGAAACAGTGATTTTTGGCTGATTTCCATGCTTGTGTGCTTGCTTGTGGTCCCCTCAAAGAGCTGAAAAGAGTCTGGTTTTGTTAGCTAAGATTTGTTAGTAGAAAAATATATTTTAGCATCTTTTCTTCCTTGTACTCAGCTGTCATCTCTTGCAAGATCCTTAAATATAAATGTTTGAAAGCTCTGGCATTCTGTGAGTGAGCTGCTGCCACTGGGGAGAAGCAGGAGAAGCCCTTCCCTCTCTGTGCTCTGATGGTGTTGATGACATGGGACATTTGGGGTTTTCTCCTCTTCTGTGTGTTTTACCTCCTCACTAACTGCAGCAGTGTCAAATTTTAAGTTCATACCCATTTTCCTACCTGTTGTGGTGTTTTGGATTGAATTCCATCCTTTCACTCTGCAGTCATTATCCTGGTTGCAACGGGAAGGGTGAGTGGGCTCTTCCTGTCTCACACAGAGGTAGGAAAAAGCACACCAAGTTTGTGTCAGAATTGGAGTCAGAGATTCTATTTTTGTGTCCTTGTCACAGACTAAATGTCTCCTTGGTAGGACAGGGATGCTTGGAGCACCTTCAAGCTCCAGGACTCTTCTCTGCCTGCTCTCCTCTCCAGTGCCAAACCTTCCTGTTCTGGTGCCCTGAAGTCTTCCTGTGTCCGAATTCCACCTGCTCCTACTTGTCTTGATGCCTTCTGGCCATGCTGTGATGGAGAGGGCTGCCTCAGGGCTATAAGAACTTTAAAGAGGTACTGTGAGGTGTGAGAGCCTTGCAGATTTAYAGAGTTGCTGCTGGACATCAGAAGTCTGTGAACTTAATAAAGTCTGCCTTGGGGATGTGTGGGTTTAAGGGCTCTGAAGGGTTTGGGGATATAAAAATGCTTTTAATATCTAGGTAACTCACCTTTAGATCTTCCCCCCCAAAAAACCCCATTAAAAAATCATCATGCTGGACAACTACAATAGATTAGACAAAATTAGACCTGTCTTCCCAAAGCTTTATTTGAAATGTGGGATGTCACTCTGCACCACAGTTCCTAGCAAGATGTAGATTTTTTTCCAGGTAATTCTTGGGGCAGAGGCAGAATTGTAGTTGAGAGTATGAAATTAGGTGTATCTACAATAGGACAAGGGTGATCTATATTAAAAATTATTTTGGGAAAAAGATTTTGAGATTCTTACGCCTTTAAAAATTTACATACTGTGTTTATTTTTTTTGTCTTGACGACTATCTGGAGCACTTCTTTTAGCTCTGATATTCCTCAGGCACCAACTAATCTCAGCTACTGTCCAGCAGCTAGTCAGGGAAGAAATCTCTGCGTTATCCTCGGTGTTAATTGAGTTTACAGGTTGGTTGGGCAGTTCAGCTCCGAGAATGAAGGACATAAATTGCTCACGTGTCTGAGGACTGMGGGACTCTTGCAAATCAAGGCTTGACAGAGGTGCTGTGTTGGATTAAGGCAGCGGCTCAGCGTGCCCTGCTGCGGGCTCTGAGTCACAGCAGCTCGTGTTTCTGTCACAGCTGCTGCCCCTCCTTCATCTGTGCTCGTGCTGCTGAAATCTTCTCACGAGGAAAGGTTTGATTGAGGGGGTCATTATTCAAAAGGGTAATAAAGTCGGGGGCGTGAAGGAGCAGAGGTCATTTGGATTATTAAGGAGCAGAGGTCATTAGTTATGTGCTCTTAAATGGAGATTAGCTTGTGCTCATTACTACTGAAAAGTAGTCCTGGCTCTTTCTTCTGGGTGTGTCGGACAAGGGAAACAAATATAATCAAAGGAAATGAGTTGTTAGTGATTAWTTATAAGAATTGGGTTAAGACTGCGTTGTTGAGCATGGTGTCTGGAAACTCAGTCAAAGCAGTGAGGTTTGTCACCCTGGACAAATAAATTGAGTTTCAGTGTTTGACAGCAATGCTTTTATAGGTTCCAGGGCAAAAGGGATCCTGCTTCTAAGCCACATAAGAAAAATGTTGATAATATGGGGTTTTAATATCAACCTGAAGAAGTTTATCTGTTACCTCAGAAAATCCACAGAAAAAAATAGCAAATCAGCTTACAAAATGATATAAAAAGCCCCTAACCTCAAAATCCAAACCAACACATTCATAGCCTTCAAGAAAACACTTCTTTGTGATTTTTTTCACACATTGAAAAGGAAACCTCGTAGTTAATTATGATCAAAGGGATCTCAGATCTTCTCTAGCTCTCTCCAACAAGTAGCTTATTTAATTTCCCTACTCCAGTTCCAGCACAGGCCACAGAGATAAAATAATGACAATGCTGCACTTGAGGGATTGTATCACCTATAGCTTTCCCTTCCTATTTCTTGAGCACTTATTAATGTATAAGCAGGCTTTCCTTACTACCYCAAAGCAGATTGGTTTCTCTAAGAGCCTGTGATGAGAGACTTTCAAAAAGCCTACTGAGATTCTCATTCACTTTTGCCTAAAATGTTTGAATTTCAGTGGTTTTATAAAAAAAMCCTGTCATTCTATATATTAATTTAAAATTCAGGTTCTCTTTGTGGGGAAAGAAGCAGGGAGGAAAGCAGGAGGAAAGGTGACCTTAAAGAAGGTGTTTAGCAAACCAGGTGTGCTACAACAACTTTATATTTTGAAATTTTAAAAGTCCAAATTAAAGACGTGTTTCTTTGTATGAGATGGGGTTAATGGCTCTCTGAAAAAGTGCTGCCARGGGCTGTCTGCTTTGAACAAGTTGGCAAAATATTAAAGCTTTTCACACAATTAAAACTTGAAAATACAATAAAGCTGACCTCCTTTTTTTTCCCCCTTTCTTGAACAAGGAATTTATTCTTGTTGTTCTATTCTGTAATTCTTTTTTTTCTCCCCCTCATTTTAAATATGGCTTTCTACAGCATGGCCTGTAGCAAGACTAGTCAAGATCATTAATAAATAARTGATCAATAAATGACAAAAAGGATGTAGATGTTAAAAGGCTCAGTTGCTCTTTCTGATTTCCTTATTCTGTGCTTTTAGTTTCAGAAATTAGCAGTGCCTACTAAACCCCACATTCTCTTTTCCCTGTCTGGTAAAATATAATGTGACACAGGATATTTTGGATTCTCTCTTAAGGGAGAGGGTTAAACTGGGATCTTGAGATGATTTTTTTATAAGTTTTGTAGTCTGGAGGAAAGTTAATTTATGAGTACTGCCATAGATGTTTCACCCCTTCAAAGTGTAATATTTTTTCAGTGACATTAATTCACCAAAATGTGTTTTTTAAGCCAATTATGACTGATTTGTAAAACTTTTCTCTGCACTTGAAATATGTGATTTCACCCACTATCAGCACTTGTCACGTTCTGGGGTGCACTTATTAAATAATGAAATCTCAGGAATAAAAGTAGCAACAGACTGGCTTTATTAGACAATCAGGTTGATGACAATGAACAAAGAAAATAATTACAGTGAGGAGCAAAAGTGTTTTCTCTCTTTTCCTTGGAGGCAGAGGTGCTGTGACTTGTCAGGACCTCTTCTACATCATTTCATTGTGAAAGAACAGCATCAGATCTCCCGCACTTCATCAAACCTGCCTCTCCCATTTCTGATGTCCMCAATATTTATGGGAGTTTCTCATAGTTTCACAGCCTCTATAAATCATTTTTAATTACTTGCACATATGCAGAAACAGCAATTTAGGTCTTGTGGAACCTAATCTTTTGCAGCAGATTTAGTTAGKTCTCTGCAATACTGGTATAGCTAATTTATACATGGCTGAGCTCTGAAACAAACAATTTGTTCTGTAGGAAGGGAGATTTTGCAAATAGGAATAAATTTAGTTAGCGGAAGTAATATTTCATGATAATTTGAAAAAGAATGGGTTTGGGTTTTGATTACCATTTATATGTGCATTAATTTACAACAGTTCAAAACACACTACTCTCTGAGAGCAGTTAATTTTTAACTTTTTCRTGGCAAAGGTCCACACACAAAATGCAAAAAAATGAGCGAGTGAAACCTGTAAGATCTCAGAAAAGCCCCGTATACACATATCTAATGCAAGTCTGGTTCAATAAAGCTTTAATTACCTGTTAATTATTTATTCATTAAATTGTTTATCCTCATATTTTATCAAAATTCTCAGGTGTCCCTGCCTGGGAGCTGCTGTTCTTTCAGTGGCTGACAAAACTTAGGCAGTGAAGTGCTGCAGGGTAGGATTGCATTTAAGCCAAAGTTGATGAGATGACACTTTTAGGTGGAGGAGGAGGTCTTTGAAATTCCACAGCCCCAAATTTGTGAATTTTAAAGCTTCTCTGACACCCTAAAAGTAAAGCCAGTACATTACCRAGGAGCAAGTACGGAAGTGCAAATTTAGCACTGCAGTTTTCTTGATCTCACCGTGGTTCATTTTGAAGTGTTCAAAAAAATAAAGAATATCTCTCAGAGATGCCTTCCCCCCACCCATGGAGGAAKCCTCCTGTTGAATGAGTCTTTTAAACACATTTTTACTTAACGTGCACAGAGAAAGCTCATCCCYAAAATTCTCTGGAGTGTTCTAAACAGCAGCACGGTGTAATCAGAAGTGTTTTGTTCTGAGACCTGCTGAATCACCAGATGTGGTGGTGATTTAGGCCTTGCAAACTGTGCACTGAACACCTGCAATGAGCAAGAGACTTTTATATCATTGCCCAAATCAAGCTCTGTTCATCCAGCTGGGTTTTCTTCTCTTCTTTCTTGCACTGCTTTCTCTTTTAAAATTACAATACGCAAAAGATTATGTGGCACTATCATAGTGGCTTACCCTGTTTTTCTGTACAGTCAGCACCTAAGCCAGTATATTTTGTAACTTTATTAATCCCCAGAGTTCATTCTCAGAGTTTAGTGCTGTATAATGATTTTGCCCCTTTTATGGCCAGCATGCAGTCTCCAGGCTACCTTATTTCTATTCAAGGTTATTAAAAAACAAAGATAGAATAAGATGTTGGATACTGAGCTTTATTTAAAATCTGCCCTTCTGAGTTTTCCTCCATTATTGCTTATATTTACTCTCTGCCGTGTGAGGTTCATGCAGAAGTGTCACAAAATCTTACACTGCATAAAATAATAGCAATGCATAAAATAATAGCAATGCACTTCAGATTATTGTTAGAAATTGAAACCCCTGAAAAATGTTTCTTGATTCCAGATTTTGGAGCGGGCAGGAGGGCAGAGGTGGGAAAACTCTGGCAATCAAACCCATTTATTCAGTTGATTAATTAACAAACAAGCTTTTTCATTAATATGGTGGGTTAATTCCCAGGCCAGCATAAAACTGAGAGATCTTTCCACAGCCTGTAAAACAGCACCTGGCTCTTGCAGAGGCCCAGTGGTTCTACGGTAAACTGTTCATTTATTCTCTGCTGGGCCTTCTCACAGRTTTAATATTTCTTCTGCTTTCCTGTGCCATAGCTACCATTTACTGCTGTTTCCTGTGAGAATCCCTTCTCCTTCTGCAGGAGGCCTGGGAGTGATTCTGTCCATGATATTAAACAGACAAATCTTTAAGATTGGTGCACGTGCAGTTCTGCCCATGGACGTGTGACTTGAGCTCTGATCCACGGTGCTGCTGCAGGGACAATTCTGAATCCCAAATAAACTGAGCCATTTATTCCTCTGCACCTATTCCTGGCCAGGATTTGTTCTAAGAGAGACAGATGGATGTTTATGGGATGTTTCGGATCTGCACTGCTCCTTCTACCTCAACTTTTATGAACCTCTGCTGGCTTTTAATTTCTTGACAAGCAGGCTGTTGTAAACAACTCATATTTTATGCGTCTATGAGATGTAATCATGGTGTTTATGATGTTATTGATTGATGGCCTTCACGAGGTGAGCAGGGAGGGCTGGAAGGTTCGAGACTTGGCAGGAATGGGTGGCTGCTTTGTGGTACTTGGTTTCTTTGCCAGATGCTCTATGTCTCCACAGTGAATTTCGAAAATGAATCAGGTCTGCTCCTCAATAACCCCTAAGTTTCCAGTGAGCACAGCAGACTCAGCTTTCAAGGGTGGCCTCCTAGGAGGGGTATCAAACAGAGCAAGTTTTCAGACCCCTTTGCCACATTTTGTCACGTGATTCTTGTTCTCTGTGGTTTTCTTTAGATAGCTACCAAATTTTGGCTGGCTGCTACAGACATAACCTGTCTAGGAAAGCTGACAAGATTTCTAAAACCTTTGTCCGTATCCTAAAGGATGCTAAAAGTTCAGTCCCAAAACCCAGAATTCCACAAAGGCTCAGATGCAGGCTGATGTCTGCAATGACCTGCTCTATTTTTAAGGCATGGGATGGAACTTCACTTTTTATACAGATAATTCACAGGCTGTGTATCTAAAAAATCCGATAATTGAGGGTGGTCATATAAACAACTTCATGGYTGCTTAGAATGAGAGCTGGTTGAAAATACTTGAAAATTCCATTTATTTTATCTTTGGAAAAGCATGGTAAAAAAAAATTACTAACTGCTTCTATRTTATGATCAGTTTTGGCACACATGGATGGAAGAGGGAGTAAACAGTGTATTTTTATCTGCTGTTGAGCAAAACACATGCACACAGCTCTCTGCTCTCTCTCTCTTTCCTCATCTCCCTCCCTTCCCTCTGCCCCCTCTTCCCCCCACCTCTCTCCCTCTTTCCTAATTGAGCCCTTCCAGTACCTGCAGGGAGCCTACAAAATTATGGAGAGGGACTATTTACCAGGGCCTGGAGTGACAGGACAAGGGGGAAGGGCTTCAAATTGAAAGAAGGTTTAGATGAGATATTAGGAGGATGGTTTTTTACTGTGAGGGCGGTGAGCACAGGTTCCCAGAGAAGCTGTGGCTGCTCCTGGATCCCTGGCAGTGTCCAAGGTCAGGTTGGACGGGGTTTGGAGCAGCCTGGGATAGGGGAAGGTGTCCCTGACCGTGGCAGGGAGTGGGACTGGGTGATCTTCAAGGTCCCTCCTAACCAAGCATTCTATATTTCTGTGATTCGTTTTTTTTAATTTCCAAAGAGAGGCATATTTGGAAATTCATCGTGAAAATTGACAACCAGGTCCATCCAAGCCCACCAGGGTTCCTGGTTACTTTGAAAATGTCTGAAATTCCCAAGTGGGCTTTCTGAGGCTGTGTCATCACTTGCATCACTGAAGTGCAAGAATGACAATGAYGGACTCCTGTCTCAAACCSCCATGATGTTTGAGTGGGGTTTTGRGGTGTGTGTTTTTGTCTTTTAGGTTATTTTATTTTTGTTTATTTTTTAACTAATCCTATGTAGAATTATTTAATATTGAATGCAGTTTGTTTTGTGGAGTCAGTCTATTCTTTAAACGTTGGTGAGGTGCCTACAGGCACTGTGGTTATGTGCCTCTCATGTAAATAGAGTGTTGTCCTGCTGCTCAAGTGACTCTTCATACATGGATTAATGTATTTCAATGGAGAGGGAGGAAATGCTGGATTCACTCCCCTCAGGGTAACTAAGGAGAGGTCTTTAGGATGGCAGAGTGGTTACAAATAATGCAGTAGTTGGGTATCAACACCACACTCTCCTCTCAGCTGAAGTACAACAAGCTGGCATTCTTTTCTCCCTAATTACTTCCCTACATTTCTTCAACACATAAACTCAGCAATCAATCCTTTTCAGAGATTCTGGTATTGCTGTGCAGGCCCCTTTTAAAGTGATTTTACTGAGGAGAAAAAAAAAAAAAGAAGGTTCAATCTGGCCTACGAGTACAACTGATTCCTCAGAAAATGCCTTTATTCTGTGGCGGAGTCTATTGTTCTGTCAGAGAACTTCACTCACTTCAGAAAGATTTGTGCTGAACTGCAGGTGTCCTTTTCCCTTTTTGTTTGTCATGGTATAGATGCATTCTCTTTGCTGAGGAGGTTCAGTTACTATTGACTTTCTACAATATTTTAGTTTCCATTTAGACATTTTTCAGCCTTTCTTTTTTTTTTCTTCCATTTTTTTCCATTCCTATCTTGAAAAAGGATATGAGTACAAGTGTGGCTTCGAGGTTAGATGAACAAAAGCAGTGCTCACTATTCCACTGAAAAACTCTCTTTAGCTGAGCCCCAATTTGGCAACTTTAGGATATAAATGACAGTAGATTAAAAACATTGGGTCCCTGTGCCCTTTTCATTCCATTAAGTACTAACATGTGTATAATTACCAAAGCAAATGTGCAGCAGGCAATCATGTAAATACCAATAAAGGTTTCTTAGTGGCAAAGCTGATTTCATGTAAATAAATCCTCTTAATTTGTTTTAATTAAAAAGAAGGTCTAATTAGAGAGAGAAGCTTACGTTGATCAGCGTGTTCAGCTGAATGCTGGTATAGGTCAGCCGTAAATAAATAAATAATTGGGGAAATCATCTATGTGAAGAAATATTAAAACATAGTGCCAGATAAGAAGAGTTGGTGTAGAATACTGGCACTGAATGGGTWTTGCTGGATTCATCCCAGCCAGGTGAAAAGTGAAGGGCATCTGGAAATAGTTCAACTGGAAAAAAAAAAAGGAGGAAAAATCCAACGAACAACACACTCCCTCCTTTCCTGCYCTCCCTTCCTCCCTCCCTCCTTCCATTCCCTCCCCAAAAATGTCCATTGTGTGTTCCTCTTGCTACTGAGGACGTGAAGCAAAGGCTTAGTCTGAGTAACACAGATTTCCAGATACTTAAAATAAATAAGAACAACCCAGTGGTAAATTTGACCTAGTGGTGATTTGATTATTATCTAGAAAAATCATGGTTAAAACTGATTTTTCCTGTTACTCAGACAAGGAAAAAAAAATTTCAAAAAAGAATTTCACTATAGAATGGACCAGATGCTAATTTAGTGAGTTTTCTAATTTCTACTCTTCTTATAATAATGCAAATATTTTAAAAATACTTAGAAAATCAAAGATTAGCAGAACCATCACCAGTAAGGAAAAACAATACGGAAAGAGTAAATCGAGGTAGGGTTTTTTTCTCCCCAACAACAGTTCACATGAGAACAGATAAGAATTTTCTTCTTATTTTTAAATCTCATGATTTTCCTTCTGTTCTTTGAAGGTAAGATTTATGTGATCACATTTTTTGTCTCCTGCTCCAATGAACTTTTGACCTTTCAAGTGATTTTAAGTCAAATTTGACAAAGGGTTAGAGATCTCAAAGCTTTGATTAAAAAAATTATCAAATAAGGCTGGCAAGGAAGAAGGGAGAAAACGATGGCGAGTTCTGAGTTTGAAGTCATTATTAAACAGCAGAGAATCTCCCACTGCTGTCATATGAATATTGCCCTTTTTTTACACACTATAAAGGGAAGACGAAATAAAACARCCTGCTCCAAAAAATACTAAACCATGTATATTTATGGGGTAAGTATCACCAAATTTTTAAGAATGTCCATGTGGTTTTGGTGCAGCAATTTTTGGTATGAGTTAATTTCTACCAAGAAGTGGAACAACTTCAACAGCTCTTAGAAGCTGAAAGCTTCTCAGTCCGCCTCTAACACTCTCAGAGGTGAAAAGGAATAGAAATTTCATGTACAAATTCTCGCTTTAATTTGGCTCAAAGCAGGCATTTTCCCAACATGACTGGAGTTCCCTAAATGCCTCAGCTGAGGGATTGAGCACCAATGGGAGTTTAATTGTTCACTGAGGGTAGAAGAGTTTGAACTGTACAACACAAACTGTCTCTGTAGCTCCACGAGTAGAGATGTAAATGAAATAGCCTGAAATTGACTACAGGATATCACCAAAGAAAATTGGGGCTTTATTCTAGTATTAAAAAGAGGAAGTTTAGCATTCCAYAGGAGGAGATAATTTCCTAAAAGCCTTATGATTCAAAATTCAGCAGTAAGTCAAGACCCACCATCCCTACCAAACCTCAGAAAAGAAAAACAGCTGTACATTTGCACAGCCCAGGAAAAAGTTTCATTAATGAGTTAATGAGTTTTATTTCTCATCAACCTATTCTGATGTGATTGATAATAAATTAAATTTATCTCCCCAAGCTGAGTTTTGCCAGTGACAGTAGCTGRTGAGTGATCTCTCCCTGCCCTTTTCTGGACAATTGAGCCTTTTGTTATATTTTATCTCACCTGTCCAGCTGAGGGTGAGAGTGATAGGGCAGCTTTGATGGACACCTGGTTTCCAGTCAGAGTCAATACACCACAGTCTAGAAGGCCATAGCTGAAGCTGTGTTGTTTAAATTATTACAATAAAAAAAAAGCTTTCAATCAAGGCCACTCTTTCAGTGACAGAAGATGAAACAGTTTACTGGTTTATATCTTTTCCCTAGATATTATTATCCTCAGCCATACATCATTCTGCTACATTTCCACAAAAAGGCATTGATTTAAGCATGACTTGGGAGGCAAAAGGATGTTCAGCAGAGTGATTGCTCTGGTGGAATCGTGGGCTGTGCTCAGGAGCTGTGGGAAAACATATGACTTGTTAAACACATTTTAGATTTACTCTCTTCTGTGGATATGTCACTACTGAGCTCAGGCAGCATCTTCTTTTGGAGATGCAGCCCCTGTTCTTCTGCCCAAATAGGTTCTGGTGCACTGAGATTTGTGTCTGTGGTCAGGTGCACGTGTACACACAAAATATATTCGCATTCCTTCATCCACATAAAAAAAGGGAAGTCTTCTTGTAGTACCTCTGAATCGGAGGCAGTTCAGTGGGAGACACTGGGAGTTACACTCTACTGCCTCGTATGATCAATTGGTTTTCTCTCTGAAAATGCAGTGGCACAAAAGCACAGCAGGGTAGATCTTCTGAGCTTCATAGTTTTGCTTCACCTGTAGCAGAATCCCATTTACAGCCAGCAACGGATTGAAAATAGGATCGGGCTGAGATCAGCACCTTCAGTGCTTACACACAGCCTGGCCTCCTGCTTGAGAGATAGAGTACAAATTTTCCTTAGAGGTTCGATAAGGAGGACTGAAATTGATGTCTTTACCCCTGTGGTACCTGCTGGTATGYTCAGCTGAAAAAATAAAATACAGTTCCCCATCCTAGAAAGCATAACAGCTGCCCCAGACTTCAGTAGTGGCATTTTATTTATGCAGCTGTAAAACATATTCATGTCTTTRAATGTATCCTCTGGAAGAGTAAATACAAATATTTGGAGAATACCAGGAGCGTGCTGAGGAGCTAGAGGCAAAATGGCTGCGAGGAATGCTACCCTAAAATTCAGAGTTTGTCAGGCTTTCAGCTTTGGGGAGAGGTGTTGCTCCAGGGGGGAGTGGATGATAGGACAAGGTTTTATCTTGCTGGCAGAATTTTCCCATCAACCTTGCCCCGAATCCTTAGCAAGAAATGTTCTGTCTTTCTAAAAGTCTCGAGTTAGCAAGTCAGCGTGCTGAGAGCAGAAATGTATTGTGGGCCTCAGTGAAATGAGTCTTTTGACCACGAGGATCAGCTTTTACTTAAAATAGCATCATTGTCATTCCGTAGGAGGTGGGAAATAACAGCTGAGTCTCAAGAAAAATAAACAGCCATCAGCATGTTCTGCAAACAGAGATGAGAAATGTCCATTATAATAACCGTAAACATCCTGCCCATGTACAGGGTTGCAGTACAAGCAACAGAGTGTAAATGCTAAACCCCTGGTCCAGATGAAAAAAATCAATCTCAGCTTTTCCCCAAGAGGGTATTGCTGTTCTGAGTGTTGTCTCCAGATGCCTCTCACCTTTCAGAGCTGGTTTGTGAGGGGAAAGGCAGATGAGGGCCATGATGGGCATTTAAAAACACCAGAGATGGGATCTTGCTCCTCCATCCGATCCAGCTGTGGGTAAAAATGGAGCTCTGGTTGAATGTTTACAAATCAGGTATTTTAAGAGCTGATAACCACTTACCTGCCTGAAAAACGTGTTTGCATTCAGTTTGTTCTTAAGAGTACAGAAAAAGCAAAGTGTGAATACAACCCAGAGAAAAGTGAGTTTAAGAGGGATGCCAGCATGGAGACCAAGGATCTCTGAAAACATCACTGTGCTCCAATCTCTGACGTTTTGTTGTACCACACACACCTCTAAATACATGAGATTTGCCTGATGACGCAGTATTTTACTGGCTGTGCAGTATTTCAGCAACTGGCAGGCACAAACTGAGCAAAAGATATCAATACACCCCTGAGACAAGCACACCTCTGCCCACAGGACTTTTTTATCGACCCTAGTCATTAGAATATGGCCAAGCGTAAGGGGCTGTGAGTCCAGTACCAGCTCCTCGGGCTTTTTCCCATTGTGAACAGGCTTTAGATAAAATCAGATTCAGTCTCCTATTCAGTTTAGAAGGTCTTTTTACTTTGCAGCTGATCACAGGCTGTAACTGTCTCCTCCGTGGTGGATTGAAGTTGTCTCTTTGCTGCTGTTTGTCCTGTGGGAGCACTAGAGAAATTGATCTTTTTCCCAAATCCTGCTCCTTATTTATGTCCTCTTGTTGGATAACTTTTATATCTGCGTCTGAGAACGCACATTTCTATGTTTGGTGGTGTTAGTTTTTAATTTTAACTCTGGYTTGCAGTTTTCTAACTGCTGTGTGTGAACTTGTGTCTCCATGTTTAGGTTCCTCCTAACAATGTTCCCCAACTTAGGAACARAAAGAAAGGAAAATATTTTTCAGAAAATATCATTATATTGTCATTGGATGTACAGGACAACTACAATTCTGGACTGGTTTTTGTTTTCTTCAGCAGGATGAAAAAACCCCAACCTTAAGCCCATGTTCTAAGTGCTGMAATTTAGAGAAAAAATGTTTCTAGATTAATGCCTTATTTATGCCTTTAAATGTAACAGAATCACTTTAAAATGAGGTGTGTCAAATAGAGGGAATAAATCATTAAATCACTTTATTAACCCTCTGAAGATGAGTTCAGCTACAGTACATGAGTTTATATATATATATACACACAGAGATATTATAAATAAATAAATAAATAAGTAAATGTGTATATATATATATATATATACATATATATATAAAACTATGGTCTTTTTCCTGTAGACTTCCTCTATAATGAATGGGCAGAAAAAAACATTTTTAGAATGTGATTTTCCTGATCATTTTCTGCTTCAGGATGAGATGACTGATGTGTTATAAGCACTGATTTCTCCCCTCTGAGAAAGGGGTATTTATATTCTCCATATAACAAAATGACCATGAAATATTCAAATAGAGATGTCTTCATTTGGACCATGCAGAGCTAAATAGAATCCTATTCCCACATGCTGCAAACCCGGGAAAAAAAAAAACTCCTGTAGCCATGATTGCAAATTTATAATATTCACAAGTGTTGCAAGGCTTGCAAACCTTTTAGCACAAGCAAAATCTCAATTTGAGTGCCAAGCCACTTATTTTATAGTCTGGATGGGAACGACACCCTCATGAAAACCTGTCCCTCCCTGCAGCCTCTGAGCCCACCAGAAAACTTAATTGAGCTGCTATGTCTGACACACCTGAGAGGAAAGTGCCTCYTCCGCAGCGCGGAGAACAACTTTAACACGAGCAGCCGCTCGCGAAGCGCCGCGTTCGCTCTGCGTCGCGGAGGGATCAGTGATGTGAGAACGGGTGTCTCGGCTGAGTCCAGCAATAAAACGTCCTTGTGGTAATTAGGATGGGCAGGTTCTGCCAAGGTTCACTGTCTCAGCTCGTTTTCARGACTTTGGGAGAGTTTCAGCCTCGTCCTCAGTTGATCATTGTTACTCTATTGAAATCAATGACTCGATACCAGTTGCTCTCCAGTGATACATTACTTTTTCTCCATCTCTGTAAAAACCTATGATTTCCTCTTGTTAAAAATCACTTCAGAAAGGCTATATCATTTATCTGGGTTTATTACTTAATAATTTTGCCTCTTTTCTTCATGGAAAAGCCATAATGGAAAAAATTTTTTACTCTCAAACTGCTCCTTCACATCCCTCTAGGAATGTGCTCCAGTCTTAAGACAGGTTTTATATGGAGGCCCTTTTCTAACTGGAGCATCACACACCAGAATAAAATCAAAGAGCWTGGGGGAAACAATGGATAAAACTGTGAAGGGCTCATAGCCAAACCAGCACAGGGAGGTAGGAATATCAAGATGATGTTGGCCTGGATCTGATATCAATGACTGCTTGAGATTGCTCATTCCTAACCTTTGACATCTATATTTCTTTTTCTTCCTGTTCTTTAAAAGCTTCTGCAGCATAACAGATCAAAAAGGCATTTTGTGTCAYGAATTTAGTCCAGACTTTCTCTTTCTTCAAGATGCCTGCACCTCATACAGGGAAACAAGTGAAGCAAACCCCAGYACCCATCAAATTCTGTTTTGATCTGCAGGTACAGGCTCAATTATTATTAAAATGAGATTGGTTRTTAGAAAACAGCACATGGCATTTACACTTTCCTTTCTGCTTTGACAGACTTCTCCAATTTATATTGAAGATTAAGGACATGCAGGTATCTGTCCCATCAGAAATGCTTTCCATCAAATTTATTCATATGGCATTGATAAACTGAGAGTCATTTGAACATTCATTAATATTGTGTTCTGGAGGGGTTTTTTATTTACTCATTAAAAGAAGTGTGATGCCAGATTTGTAATTTTAGAGAYAATAGTCTTGTTTAGACACATTTGCATTACAAGCTATAGAATTCCATTTCTCTGGGACRACACCTCAGCTGTGAGGTTTTTTTGTCTGACAGTCATTTTTTCTCTAATTTAACTCAGAACTCCCCACAATTAGAATAGTTGTTTAAAAATAGTCAGTTCATGTGAATCTGAATAAAGGCATTTTTAACCACTGTGCCTAGATCAGCATGTCACTGKTTTTTTGAGAGGTTTTATCTATTAAACTCAGTAATATTTTCCCTCTGAGTTGCTGTGTTTCTCCCAGGCAATCTTGGTTTCATTACCTCRTTCTTGACACCTTTTGATAGCAATTGAAAAGTTGCCCTACAACCCTGAAGAAAACATGTCCAAGGAGGAAACTTGTAATTTTATTCTCATCTACAACAAYTAAATACTGAAAATCCATACTCTTCATCAAAAGAATCACAATGTGCTGATAAGAGGGGCCAGAGTCCTCTGTTGAGATAAGTGTGGAAATCCTTCCTGCAAATGGTCCCTTCTGCTAATATTTCACTTATTCTTTCAACATTTTTCACTTCACTGGGATTGGAAATACTGAAATCAGGTAGAAATAGTGGGACTGAAGCCACATGTATTTACTGTAGGAATCAGAAATATTTCCCCCAAAGTTTATACTTAGCTAATAAAACCTTTGTTGCTTTCTCTAGGAGGAAAGGAACTTTACCTTTCTTTCAGCACTTTAATGAACAGCTCCAGAAYAAAAATTTAGCCAAGATATGCCTTTGCTTTATTTAAAGATGCTACCTGTTCTGTGAATGAGATCAGTGAGAGTCTGTCCCTAGACTTTGCTGGGATTAAATTCAAGACAGACTTGCAGAATACCCCAGTGACCACTGAGCCTGCATTCCCAGCAACTCTTTATCTAAAGGCCCAAGGAGGGAAGACTGCAGCMCTGTGTGAACCTTTTTGAATAAGACAAATATATCATATATTTTATCAAAATTCTTTCAACTTCTAAGGGCTTAAACCAGTATTACACTCRAATTTTGCAACAGATTTTTTTTTCCCATTCCGAGAGAAAGTCAGGAGCATGTTCCTTCTCATCTGTTTTCATTAAAATGTTTTAAAGATCTGTTATGGAGAAGAGTCACTTCCTTAATGTGTATTTGGCTAATTAAGGACACCTCAAAGCATGTCAGAGCATTAGCCACAATCTAAAAAGTAGAAATGTTTAAAATCATTGGCCTGCATTAGAAGTTTTGTGAGATTTCTAAATATGTTCCACTGTGATTTCACACTTTTGCTAAATGTTCCCCTTGTTTTCCTTTCAGACAGAATTGTTTCTGTATCAGGTTAGAGGCTGTATTCCCACTTGCTGTTTTCCTASGTATTTGTTGCTAACAGTAATTTTTGGTTTTTTCTGATTTATTCTTATTTATTTYGATCTTGTGGAGTGATGCACACTGGCTTTGCTGTCAAGAGATTWCATTTGTGTATGAGTTCCTCACTCTCCTTTCATAAGCTTGATTTATGACTTGCCTTTGAACCTGTTCATTTTATCTTGTACTAACTGCGAATTTGAGACAGAGCTGTACTAATTTGTCATCTTTTGCTACATAAAGTTTTCTCTTCCGTGCTTCCCTTTTCATTCATTGTGAAAGGTACACCTTGGAGTGTCTAAGACTGACTAACAACTGACTGTTGATTTCTTTTAATATGTTTAATATTTAAAATTTACTTGGGTTCTTTGMAGAGATAAAAGTTTGGCCACCCTAAGGCCTTTTCCTGCCATGCACTTAAGAGTTGGATTTGATGAACCTTTTGGGTCCCTTCCAGCTCAGAATATTCTGTGATAATCTGTGATAATTGGGAAAATCAATTGCTAAAAAATAATGAATACAAACCCACCTGTTTGACTTAGCCCTCCTCATTATATGGGAACGTAAATGTAGTCAAAAGGGGGTGATTAGTAATTATTTTCATTAAAAAGAAACTGAGTCTCTAGGCTGTGAGGTAAAATGCTCTTTATATCCTTGAGATAGGCTGTACAGGCAGTTCCCTTTCTATACTGAATTTCTTTCAAGGGTGTGTTCCATTGAGTCAACCTCTGTCTTCAGCAGTCCTGAGCAAATTTTTGGCATGATTTACTCTTTTAATTACTTATTTGCATAGGTTTTCTGTGAGGCTTCTTACTTGGCTAATAGTAAGATATGAAGTTAAGCCACACGTGTGATTTGAACTGTAAGACAGAGCAGCCCAGAATTTCATATTGCCTTCAATACATTTAATTTAGCAAGGTTTTGCAGAAAGGGTTTTGGAGCAATGTAGATTTTATCATTAAAGAATTAATAATAATTTTTTAAAAGGCTCATTTATGTGCCCTTACCTTGTCCCACAAAAGGTGTTTGCTCAGGTGTTGCCTTCAGAAGCTGCTTCACAGTTTGGCTTGTGGACCTAAATAATCATTAGATAAACCCTGGAGAGTGGAGGATTGCCAAGAAGTAGATGAGCAATGAAAAATAAAAGCAGGGAGAGGAGGATGTGAAGGGAAGTAGAGAGTGAGAAATTTTCCAGGACAGAAAGCAAGAGGAAAAAAAGATTAAAAGAACAAAAATTAATCATTATATCTTTGAAAGATTTTGTGGGATAAAAAAGCACATGTAACAGAAATATATTGAAATTGGAAGAGCTTTTCTTACTAGGAAGAAATATTGTTTCATTCATCTAAAAATTAGATATAATTATCAATATTTTATAACTTTTTACTCTGCTGTGAAAYGTTTTATAGAAATAGATGTCCTTGAGAAAGCTTTGCATTGTAAGCAGATAAGCAATTAAGGAAAAAGAGTTTGTTACCATAACAACTTCTTATTGACCCTTTTATTGAACACAAGAATCTCAGAAGTACCTTGTATTTTAATGGTATTTTACAGACTTATAAAGTAGACAGAGGAAGTGATACACAAAACTGCTTTTCGTTGCAAAAATTGTCACATTCAGCTTCTGAAAAGCAGTTTTCTTTTTGCTATATTTAAGTTCTCCTTTGCCCCTTTTGAAGGCACACAAATATTGAAAGAAAAAATTTAAAACGTATTTATTTGCAACTCCCTGGCTCTGTTCCAGATTCTTCCTTCAGTGTGTGAAGACAACAAGCAGACACTCCTGCTACTGGTCAAAAAGACACTGTGAAGGTTGTGAAGGGCCTCTTGGTGAATTCTTGTGTCCTAATGGGGCTGAAGAGGAGCTTTTTACTAATTTCAGCCTTTTCTGGAAGAGGCAGCAGAGCTAAAACCAGTCTCAAAGCCGTGACCAAAGTTCCTCACAGCAGCTTGTCTTTAAAACCATGGGGACACTGGTCCTGAACAGCCTCGCCAGAACAGCACTGTGCATGTCCTTTAATGGGCACTCCTYATCATCAGACTGATGCCAAGCTCTTGAAAAGCATGAAACTCTCTGGGCCTGTACTCAGTGACCACACACTGCTGTCCCACCAGTGCTGAAGAACATGCTACAAAAGCCAAGAAGTGGCCTTTCACTGCCTAATTCCTATTAAAGAGCTCAGAACTTCGAGGCAGCCTTCTCGGAAGCGTGACAAGTGTGAGCTGTTGGTGCCGTGTACCCTGAGTTAGGAGACCATTCAGGCTGTTTAATTTGGGGTTTTGCCCAGGTTTAGCACAGCCATGCTTACCCTTTCTTTAGCTGGAATAACTGTGTTGGGTTATTCAGCTGCTCCAGCGGAGCCTCCGGGGAGCAGAAAGGCGTTTGTGTGTTTGGACAGAGATTCCCGCAAGGTACGGGAACAAGGCTGATGGGACCTGACAGCGCCCAGTGGGGACAGGCTAAACCCATGGACAGCAGGAGGATTTGGAGTTTAGTCACAGCATAAGCAAAGAGTGTCTAAAGCCATCCATCTATCACTGTGACAGTTCCCTGGAGCTGCTTCCCTTCACCTTTGTTAATCATATGCACAGGATCAGGCTGAGACAAGCGGAGAGCTGATCTTTGCTGGCCACAAACTGATGCCTTCAAGGTTTGCACTGCAGTAGCTTCTCCAGAAAATCTGTTAAGCTCATCCTCAGATTCCCTTTATTGGCATGTAGTTCATTGCTGCTATCTGTTGGACTAGCTATTATTTTTTTTCCAATTAAATCAATCATTAACACTCTGTGTGGGGTTTGAAGGGCATTAGGATATTCTTGCAGCCTGCACATTTTAGACATCTGGACAACACTGATTGTGAGTGGTTGAGGTGCAGATGGGGATTTCTTTTCTCCTGTTTTAGCTTTATCCTTTTTTAATTAGGGTCATGTATCTTATGTATGTCTTGCAAATATTAAAGGGAGGCTTCTTGTCTGTGCCAGTCCTGCAGCATCAGGACCTTGGTAAAGGAGGGTTTAATGGTGACAGCAACAAGGAAAAGAGATTCTGATCCTTCTTAAAGTTTTACTTTCATTACTGATGGTGAATAAGAAGGGAAGATAGGTGGGTAAGATCTAATTTAAAGACAGGAAAGTTTGCAACAAAAGTAGTACAGGAAAAATGCAAGAAAGACTTTTTGACTGAAATCTTCCATCTTGTGAAGGGTGATGCTYGCCTGTTTATATATAAAATTCAATTTTGCTGAGGAGTCAGGTATCTCTGGACTGGTTTACTCCTCAAGAGCCATATTAGGGTGGTGAWGGCACATGTGTACATGAATGCTATAGGAATATTAGGTTAGTGTATGAAAGAGTCTGAATTCTGCCAACAGTCCGACAACACAGATTACAAACTTGGTGCTGAACCTTTATTCTTAATCTTGAATCTTAATTCTTTATTATTTATCTTATTTTCTCTCTATTGAACAAATTCCCTTTTCCTGCACTCYCCTTTCTTGATGGCAGTGCTCAAAGATATTTTGATCTTCTGCTTCCTTTAATTGACTAAGAGGTRACAAGCAGCATATCTTCAAGACCCAATTCAAAGGCCACGTTAGTGCAGAGTCTTCAGCTCAGTAGAATGTTATAACAAGCTTTACTCCTTGTCTCTACTGAGAATACCATCTGCCTTTTCAGGTGTTTTTTACCCTCCCAAAGTACAAAATTGGTAAGGCACATGCAGGGCTTAGAGTTGTTCTGGCTTGGGTTTAGCAGTTCCGTGGATTTTGTTGCTCTCTCAGTCCTATCCTGGCTGACAAATCTTTAGTCGTAAGAGCAGTTCTCTCTCCCTGGCTATTATTTCAGAAGATGATTTAAGAAAGCACTTAATAGCCTTAATGAGGACAATAAATGATCCCAGTGGAACTCATATGCAAATATTTTTTTAGTGCCCTGCTGAATCAGGTTTGCAAGTCTTATGTCTAACCTCAGTGCYAGAACCACAATTTTCCTGCTGCTAACCACTCTCCCTCACCAAAGAGGGTTCATCTGGGAGCAACTAATGCTTTCCCAACTACCTACAAGGCACTCCAGCTGAGCATTTCTGTGCTTAGTAAATATGCTATTTGGTTGCTAAGAAGAGTAATGAATCCTTAAGTGTACATAAGAATGATTTATTGCATAATGTGAATTTACAGCCCATTACGGGAAATAATTACATTCCACTAATTACAAAATGTAATAGTCACTCCAGCCTAGGAAACAGCAGTATGAGCAAGAAGATTTGCAGCCATGCATTCAAAAGAATGAACTACATGAGAAGCAGTTAGCTGAAAATCAGTTTACCATTTAACCCCAGCTCAACTCAGAGATCTAATTTACGACAAAGTTGTTTCGAATTAGGTTTTTTTTCCCATGGTCAACTTTTCTAAAAACTTGGAGGAAATGGGGTCATTAAAAAAGTTGAGTAGAAGCATATTAAGAAAGTTCATCAGTCTTCAGATTCACCATATTTCTGATAGAGTGCCTCAGGAAGAAAAAAAGACTTTTGCCTGTGGTGTGGGTGGGTTTTGTAATGGTTTGTAATGATTTGCTTCCCTCTGTACAGTGCAAACACTCTCCTGAGTCAGGTATTGTTGTTCACACCAGGCAGGCAGTGCAAGGCTTGCTGCTCTCCCCTGAGCTGTGGAAATGACTGGTGAGTGCCAGAACCAATTTTGTAAATGTGCAGAACAAAGGGCAACATGTCTGCTTGGAGATTTCCAGCCGAAATGTGGACAGTGTTTGTTTTACCCTTGGAAACCTGCTTCCCCTGTCAGGATCTTGACGAGGCTGCGCAGGGTGCTGTGGGCTGCAGGCTCTGCAATGGGACTTGGGAGACAGATTTTATAGCAGGAGCTGTTAAATTAAACAGGAAAATTGCCAAGGACAATTTTAGTTTGATAGAATGGYATCTAATAGAAAGTGGAGCATGTTAATTGATCTAAAGGATTTGATACTTGGTAAACTGAATGTGATGCAAAAAGAAAAGCCACCCATCACGTGGAGTGGTCTGTTTAACCTTCTGAGTGACTCTTGTGGTTTTTGGGGGTAACTTTTTGGCAGATTACGTGTTTTGTCCTGGACTTGGGAAAGCAAAACCATCTTTCACTGACCAAAAAAGTTCCAATTTAACAAGATTCAGATGGGGACAGCAGATTGTCAGCAAATTGTCAGTCAGTGTGCAAATAGTGGAGTGTGTGTGGCAAAACTGTTGTTTTCGGATGCATGAATGTTGCAGAAGAGAAGATGTTAAATGATAATACTGTCCAAAGCTGATGAATTTTCTTGGAGAACGAGATAACTTCAAGAGCACAATCAGCTGCCCAAGGGCTTATTTAAACACAGCTGCAACTTTTGCTTCCAAAACTTCACAAATTCTCATTGGGGTGAAACTGGAAAAGCAGCATTCGGACTAGTAAAGGATACCAGATATTCACGTTCACAGGACTGAAAACTATGCTCTTGACTTATCAAGACTTAGGAGAAATGTAGTCTTTTTGAAAGTACAGAACACACCAAATATTTTTATGTATTTGAAGCCAAAGGCAATATTTCAAAAYATAAGTCCCTTGACAAGTTTCATTGGGTTTGCAAACAGTTAATCAGGGATTAAGATTTTTTTTCTTCTTAAACATACTTTAAATTTAATGTTTTACCAAAGGCGKTTTTTTTTCCTTAGCCAGGTCAAATCAGAAAAGTAAACCCAATCTTATTTCAGAATGAAAATATGTGTTATTAAATGCCATTTGGCCTCAGYGTTACAGCTCTAGCCAAACTGTTTGGTGCAAATTACTTTCATCTCTCTGTSTCATCTGGTGCTTTCCTAACTTGCTTGTAATAAAATTATCAGTGAAGTAGGAATGCCAAAAATTACCTACCCTTAATTCTTTGTTAATTAGTCCAATTCCAGCATGTCCTAGGATTTACAGCTCCTATATGGAAAACGGATTTGTTTTCTTCTTTACCTGCTAATCCACATGCAGATGGAGATAGYTGCAGTTTTCTTTCTGTGCAATTTTGGTGTTGGCTGGTTATTTAAAGGAGCTTTTAAAAAATGGGAGAAGCAAAACTGATGCATAGAAACAAGGAGGGAATTCAGTTTTATGATGATATTTTCATGTCTGTTTAGGAATTTCAAGCCTAAGGTTATCTTTTCTAGTCCACACATTTCCCAGGGTTACAAACACAAGGCACTTTTGCCTCTGTTTACAAACCGGCTGCAGCAAATTGCAATACATTTGAATAAATATGTTCGTTGCTGTTGATTTAAATAAATACTTGCAAAACAAGGAGGTCAGATCCTTAGTTTTTCCAAGCACCCAGAGAACAAATGGATCTGGGTTTGTACCATCTGGTGGTGCATTCAGTAGTTCAGCAGTTCAGGACTACTCAACATTTTGATATCCACGCTGCCTGTAATGACAAGCAGTCTAAGTGTTGTTTCTGTGTCCTAAAGGGGTGACTATCACTCACATCAAGTTTTTTTGGCATAAAAGGTTAAACAGGAAGATTGTTACAACATTAGGTAACCTTGCCACTGACTTTCTTTTCAAACTGAAAAATATCTTTTACTCCAACTGCAGCAAAAGCTGCTCGCCTTATTGATGGATGCATCCAGTCAACAGCTGGGGAATGATACAGTGAAGGACCATTCAAATGATTTAGCTGATATACGAGCACTGGCCTGAAATTTATGGCTGACAGGAAAAGGACTGACCAGGCTCTGAGACAGCCAGGATTTAAGTTCATGGTTTGTCTGTTGTTATCACTGCAGGATGCTGTTGATGGCCGTCTGCCACTCATGTTCTGTAGCCTTGGTACTCGTGTATTTTGGAATATTTGGGCTTGGTCGCATCCTGTGTCATTAGAACTGCRGAGATCACATGCCTTAAATATAGTCTTACTTTATGTATCATGTAGACACTGTTTCTCCTCAGCAAGGGCTTCTCTTCAGAGTCTTTATCTTAATATCCACTTAGATTCATGCAGACCTTTACAGATTAACAAATATTTAAAAAGTTCCGTACATAGCATATATCCAAGGTAAGTAACCAAGGTTAAAATGGAATATTGCTGTGGTAAAGAAGGATGTATAGTTTACCAATGAAGGAATTGTAGAGGGGCTTGAAGTTAAGCTACCCATAAATTTCTTTGCCCCAAGACCCATCCTGCAGACTCCTTATTTATGAGACAATCAGCATCTATTTCAGACTATGCTATTTGCACAACTCAGCAGATTTTCTTTTACCCTTTCCTACGGTCACAAACTCAGCGAAACTGAAACTTCAGTAGAGCTGAGCAAGTTCACTGTTGGAGTTCATTCAACCTTGATTTAAGGGTGGATGTGAAGTTATTAGCTGGTTTCATATCTGCTGCCAGGCAGGTGGCATCAGATGTGTGTGTGTGTGTGCAGGGAACCAGCTCCCCTCGCCGTGCCACGATGATCTGAGCAGCTTCTACAGTAAAACAGCGCCTGTAGGCAGTGTGTGCACAAATGAGGAGAGCAAAGCTTTTTAAAACTTGCTAATGCACCCAGCAGCTAACTGTGAATAATGATTTGCCAGGCTGAACATTAGTATGCTCCTCACCTCCTGGTGAAACGCCTGATGGGGCTTTTCCAGACAGGCAGCTGTCAATCAAACGGGGACGTGTCAGCCCCCTTTGCTTCTCAGAACAGCCCAGTCTTCCAGTGCTGCTGAATTAACATCTCTGCTGGCTTTTTCTTGTAGTTCCATACATTTTCACAGAGGCATTTTCCTTTTGAATTTTGTCTAGCTGCCCTTTCTCAGGCACCTTCCTCTTGCATCCCGAAATGTTTGCATCCAAGCTATTGATTGTCTCAAAAATCCATTATTACCGGGGACATCTCARCAGCATTCCAGCTGAAGCTGACAAGAAGATGATGGATTGCTCTCATTAAACACTGATACTCATATTTTAAACAGTGCCCCAAACTTTAAAGGATTCAAAGGAGGATTCAAAGTTAGAAGAGTGGAAGTCTGGAAAGATTAAAGCTTGCCATGTCCCACTATGGCCAGGTCATGACTAAGTCATGAATTCTTCACCAATGTTTATGAAGGCTTTGGGGCTCCTCACCTTCTTCTATTCTAGAAAGGGAAAGCCTCAAATCCTTTTACTGTCGTGTAAAGTGAGGTTTTTATATATAACAACAGAGAAGGAACTTCTAGTCAGGTTTAAGCTTGCAAGTTTCCTCCTGGTGTATATTAAATTGTCTTATGAGCTGGGTGTTTTAATGCTACATTGGAGTTCTAGCATAAATATATTCTAAATAATTAACAGTAATTTCTTTAACATTGGTCAGGAAATTAAATCATTATTTTTAGAGAAAAGGAAAAAGTGGTTCTAACCCTGGATGTAGTCTTACCTGTAGCACTTAAACTAGAACTCTGACTATGCAGGACTGTGCCAGGCAGGAACTGGATCACGCTTTTATCAAGTACCCCAGTTTCTACTGAAAAAATGACAGCATTACATCTGGCATCAGATTTTCCTTTTTTCTTTTTTAACAACTGATAACCTGAGGGCTTTGAAAAGGCTTAATAATTTTAAATTTTTACTCTGCCATGGTGATCTGATACCACTTCCTCGCATTTTGTTGTTGCGCTACTCCTGAGGCATTTTGCTAAACCACTGTAGCTGGTCTGCAGACAGAGTAAGTTTTAATGAATGCTTATTTTAGACACAATGCCAAAAGAGGAAAAGCAAAAAAGGCAATTTTCTCTCAGTCTTTGAAAGGAAATCCACTAACTGGGACTTTTCTCCTTACTGGTTTACTGCTAAATTTAGAGCTGTGTAAGTCATTACGGAGCAGTTCTGTTTCAGAAAGCAGACACTCAGTGCCACTTGCTTGCCAAAGGGGCAAACAAGGCTGCTGATGTGGAACAGGAGAGTCTGTGTCTCAGCTAAACATTTGCAGTGACACATGCCACAATCCYGAAGAGGAAAAGACCCTGCAAACCCCGCAGTGCTGCCAAGGTGTGTGGTGTTTCAGTGGAGGGATCACCATCTGCACACGGGAAACTCTCTGTGCCTGGAGAGCACCTGGGGCAGGGAGGGGCATGATCCAGCTGCACTCGGTGGCTTAAATTGTTCAAGGATTTTTGGATTCAATCACTGGCTGAAGTTTTCCCCAGTGTGGGTATGAACATGTCCTGATACTCTGATTAATGGAGGGATCGACAGCTCTGTGTTCAGAACCCAGCAAAATCTTTGACTTTATCCTCCTCARCACACCCTGTGAAAGATTTTTCATCTGTGCACCATTACCTGCCAGGCCAGACACTGCGACACCGCTCTCTTCTCCCCCGAGATCTGTTTTCCTCTGAAAAGGACGTGAGGGAAGRGGTTTTGGGGATGTGCTTCAAGTGCCACGCTCCACAAAGGCATCATGCTTTGATAATCTTTCTCCCAGCACCTTTCTCAAGCGAGTGGTGATCAGGCTCCTGTCAGAGAGCCCCTGTTCATCACCAGGCGTCCCTCAGCAGGCAGCCCAGCCGTGACACCGAGGAAATAACAGCTTGCCACCTCTTCAGAGGCAGAGTCACCTTGGAGGATCTGTGCTACCTTTATTTTTCTCCCTCAGAAATGCTGTTTAGTGTACCTAAGCCTGTTATGTATTTTCTTTTTTTTTTTTTTTTTCCCCTGAATGACTAGAAAGCTGCAATTTKGTTTTGCTTACATCGCTGTCAGAAATGGAAATGGTTTGGATGCAAATTTTAACCTTAAATTGACTTGAAACAAGACGAAACTGTACAAAAGAGGATCAGCAAATGCACAAAAAGAAACAGTCTCTTTTTTTTATGGGTGACTTCCCTGTTATTATGTGTGATGAAGTATGTCATTTACTCAAACTACTTATAAATTAGTAATATACAATTTATTCAGAGTAGCCATATATTAGTAAATGCTAACTTCCATTTATTTACGAAAGTGTTCCTTTCCACTTGTGATTTACATCAAACTTTATCTGAGATTTTGACTTTAATCAGGAAGGCCTAAAAATAGAATTCTAAATTTGCAATTCAAGCTTACAGTTTAACAAGGGTTGGACATTTTTTGTAGRCATGATATTGCTGGGAAAAAATAATAAAAAAGGTTGAAAAAACCCCAGCTTATTCTAAAAAAGGGAAGTGTTATTTTTAATTAATGAGTTATCTTTCCAGGGTACAAATTATCCTGGATTATGGGACTGCTAGTTCTCACTCCTCATTTAGAGCCATACCTTTTGAGAAAAACAGTTCTGCCAATTTCTCAATACCTCAGAAAATTCTCTACTTTAAATTACTCTCTGAACTGGTTTACTTTAATGAACTGACACGGGGGAAAAAAAATCTACCTTCAAAGCAAGTCTGTCTGCCAAGAGGATATGGCTGGAAAAAGCTGCTTTTAACTCTTCAAACAGTTTAACCTACTCACATTAGAAACTTCTGCTTTACTGGTTCAAAAATCTATACAGGTCAGTGAATAGTACCTCAATTATTTTATTTAAATTTTAGAAAATGTAATGAGTAACAGATAAGGAAGCAAAGGATTTATTATTTTTTAAATTATGCTGATACATTTCTCTGATGTAAAAAAAATTATTTTTTTAAAATTAAATTCAATTGAAATATTAAACAAAATTTTTATATTAAAGTTAAATGTTTCCTTAACCAAGCTTTCCTCAGAAATAGATCCCACATTGCAGTTTCCACATCAATATTATACCTTTGCATGTGCAGTGTCCCCCAGAAACTTCATTATTTTCAGCCCAGAGGCTTCCACTCTGAGAGAATTTTGATTCTGAAGARTGATTGATCTTCCCCATGAGAGGAAATTAGTTTATTTAAAACAAAACAAAACAAACAAGCAAACAGAAAAACAAGCAAAACATCCCAAACAACAGCCTACTACTCTGTTTAGATTTAGTCTACATGGAGATCAAGGTACACAAACACCATCCGAGAGATGCTGAAGATTTTATTCTAAATTCAGACAAATATTAACACAGTAATAATAATAGTAACAAATAATGATATTAATAAATAATAATAATAGTAAAAAAAATAATAATAATAGTTGCTGGGAATGGTTTGTGCTGTACTCACTCTGCAGAGACTTTGGCAATAAAACAAGGAGTTGTAGGAATTAGCAAACTCTTCATTATTATCATTCCAATGGCTCCCCAATGTGCACTTGAAAAAAACCCTCAGGTGCTGTGAGAAGTTAATGTGAACACACTGCTGCCTTTCCCTGAAGGTTGATAATTCACCTCTGCACATGTGCAGTACCAGAAGGCCCTAATCTGTGCTAAACTCAGGAATTTCGCTTTTAATCTTCTTTTCTTTCCAGAAAAGCCTCTTGATAAAAGCACTCTGGCTAAACTGCAGGCTACATTCTTTTCCCAGCTGAGTCACTGTGGTGAGACAAGGCAGAAGGAAAAACCCTGGAGGACTTCCTCGAAGGGCAAAAATATTCAAAGTGAAAATGACGGTCAGAGAAGCAAAGTTTATGAAAAAATAACCAATTTTCTTTGGCACCACTGACCACACAACTTTGGCTGTTTGCAAGGACAGTTTAGGACCATTCCGAGCTTTTCTGCAAGCTTCATTTAGCAGCTTCTTTTGTAGCTAAGATAAAGTCAAGAGGTCACATGTATGCTGAGGAAACTCGCTTGCATAAACTCTGCACCTTTTATGCAGTGCATCCCTTTTGGCATTTTAACCTCATCATCCCTGAGGCCTGCAGGACACAGGACCATGAGTAAGCTCAAAATAAATGAAATAATTCAATACCCTCAACCTTAAACAGTCAAAGATCATGACTTGTCTCCCTCCCCCTATGCTCTCTGCACAGCGCAAATTAAGTTTATTTTTTTAAAATGTGGTGATATTTTTTTCCTCAGCTAAATATGGGAATCTCTCTCTTTGCTTTCACAGAAACGTGTTTCAAAAATGTTCTCAGTTCATTGATCTGGAAATACTTTTTTATTAAAAATGCCAGCAGARGTTCCCCACCAGCATGTGAGGATTTCAGGAGACACAGAATATTCTTAACTATGAGACTTTGCCACATCATTCCTGGAATGACTTCTATGCATCCTCCACAATATCCTGAAACACCAAAGGATTTGCCTGGCTTTTATTTTCCCTTTGAAGCTGTAAACATCCGGTTAAAAGATTCTTTAGCTGAATTCCGTGTGCCTTTCCCTATTCATGGCAACAGGGAGGAGCAGCCATGCCTGGAGATGAGCAGGATTTTGGGGCACAGTCCCTTGGCTATTTGCTGTTCAGCCTCAGGATGGACCTTGCAAGAAAAAAGCTACTTTTACCAAGAAGTTTACAAGCAGGAGGGAGATTTAACCAGCTAGGCTCAGAAGGGCATGATAACAGTACAGCAGCTGGTGGTTATTAAAGGATTTATGACAAGGTTAAGTAGCATAACAAAGGTGTTCAGCACAAATTTCTGTKTCTTCCTCATTTCTTAGGTTTCCCCCAGCCCCAGCAGCAAACAGGCAATAGGAAGAGTATTATATCCTCTCAGAGAAGTCCCATCAACCAGAAAAAACGTTTGGGGTGAACTGGGAAAACAATCTAATTATCTGTAAAAAACATTACTTCTCCTGTAATGATTATTGCACACATTTTTATCAGGCTCTTACTTGGCATACTTGGTTATTAATAATTTCAAGTATATCAGAAATGGAGCACTTTGGGTTTTTTGGTTTTGGTTTGGGTATTTTTGGTTTGGTTTGGTTTGGGGATTTTTTGTTTGTTTGTTTTGTTTTTTGCTTGGTTTGTTTTTTGGGGTTTTTTTTTGGTTGTGTTTTTGTTTTTGTGTGGTGGTGGTGGTGATGGTGTTGTTGTTGTTGTCGTTGTTGTTGTCGTTGTTGTTGTTTGGGGGTTTTTTTAAGAACCTGTGAGATTTAAAACGACCCAAAATTGTAAAGCTAGTACACTCAGGGTATGGGAACGACTTAAATCTTCAATCTTCCTTTTGGTGTTGCTGAAGCCTGAAGTGCAGTCCCTTTTCTGGTTAGGTGGTGTCACTTCATGTCACTCTTCACAGCTGCACCCATTCTGCAGCATAATCAGAAATACACAAAACAATTTGGAAATCAGGGTAAATCACATCTGTTCAGGTTCTGTTATAAATTCAAAAYTAAAGAAAATTTTCAGTCTGCCGGGCAGAACCCAGCAGGGCTGAAACTGAGCAATCCATAACCTCACTTCATTTCTAAAGAAATTTGGTGGCTTGAAGGCTTCTTTCCTTTCTGCAGATTCTCTTCTGAAGAATCAAGCTATCCCTTTCTCCTTTCAGGGACTTTTCCACTGCTAGCAATTCCTGTTCAAAGGTTTTTCCTTTCCAAAGCTCATTTCTTTTCCCATCCTTAATTTTTGACTGAAGGTATGGAGCGGTGATTCTTTAATTTTTAGATTTTGTAGCAGTGAGATACTGGTTTGTACATCCCAAAAAGCATCAAATTCAATGCTCTGAGAGGTTGGAATCACTCAGAAAAGAGGCAGCCCTGGAAACACCTGATGGAATTTGGTGAGGTCCATGCAGCTCCCACTAAAATGTGTCTGTAGTAACTGGGCTAATTACCTCTTAAATACAAACCTGTCCAATTTTAGCACCATTTGAAGCACAGTGAACAAAAGCAGATGCATTTCATGGGAAAGCCTGGCTCTGGCAGGAAGATAAAGAGGATGGGCTGATAGATCTTCACAACTTCACAAATCTGTGATTCCCTGACTCACAGGTCCCTGTTGCTTGATCAGTTCCATTAGTTTCAGCTGAGTTGTTGTGATGTGGCAGTTTCTGTGCAAAATAAAAYCCACAGATGTGTCTGTACTGCACAGCACAAAGTATGGAGGAGGAATTCACCAGTAATATAAAACTGTCWCTTAAAAAATAAAATTAAAGAAAGGGAAAGCTGCTAAATTTATAAAAACAGTAAAATGTCTGCTGTCCAGTGGGTTAATACTGGAGAACATCAAACCTTGCAGTTCTGCTGTCCAGTGTCATTAAGTCCTGGCATTACTCACTGGAGAGAAATTACAGTTGCAAAAATGGAGGTGGTAAACAGGAAAATAATTGCTGACCATCCGCTTCCAGGAAGGAAAATTAGGCAAGTGTATAAACAACCATGATTTTAACACAGAATAAACTGCTGTATAAGGTTTCTAACATATATATATATAAATTAATGTGTAGTGGTTGAGCAAGTTTTTTATTATGGCAATTGTTATACAGTAATCTAATGTGCAATGACTCTGTTCAGTCTCTGCTTTAATTTCTAGTGGAGAACTTTACTGGGAAAAAATATATTGATATTTTCCTTCAGAAATGGAGTATTTAGTCCTATAGATTTGGAGATTTCTTCAATATTCTAGATTACCTTTTTTCATTGCATATACAATAGTTCTGGTTTTTATGAGCATTGACAGAACAGCAGCATTTTGGTGTTTCCACAGAAAGGAAAAGATAAAGAAATCAGTTTTATCTCTGGTTTGGCTGAGAGCTGCTTTCTAGGGTTTTTTCCATGGAACTCTTGGTCAGGCTGTGCTGGGTCTTCTGTTCAAGTGAGTTTAGTGGCTGCTGCAGGGTGGTGAATTTCTGGGATTTTTGCTTGAAAAACACCTAGAATGCTTGCATTAAAAAAAAAAAAAAAATCAGATTATTCTGTTATAGTGATAGCTATCAGGCTCGGTCACATCACTTAGACCTAATGGTATTGTCTGAGCATAGCTCAGCTGAATTGCAGGTCATAAATTCTTACTGTGCCATATAACTTGTTTATTGATGCCTGTATGTAAAAAAGTGACTGAGATAAATAATCCAGTAAACAACATGAAAAGCAAGAAAGAAATTTTTCCTCAGATGGCCAGTTTTGCTGCTCTTTCTCTTAGGAAACATTTATTCCATTTGTGTTTTAAAAAATGACTTAGATGAATAATCCAGTGATAGCATGAAAAACAAGAAAGCTTTCCTCAGATTACCAACTTTGTTACTCTTTTTCTTATGAAACGTTTCTTTTGTTTGCCCATTTGTAAATCAGGATAATGACCGAAATGTGTTTTCAATTTTTCAAAGTCGTTAAAAACGTGGATTTCCACCCTTGCATTCCTATCACATTTAACCTGACACAAGAATTCCAACTATTAAAGGACGCAGATCTGTTTTGAGTGTAAGTTATTTGGATGTTACAAACCATCTAATAACTTTTACAATGCTTGTAAAGTGAGAATGGCATCTAATTTGAGCAGTTGTTTGGAGAAAGGTGGCAAATTTCATCTCAGTGACATAAAATACCTTAGCATGAAGAAAAAACAGCACTAAAACTGCAAGAGAAAGAGATAAATTGAGACCTAGWTCAACAGAAAAAAAGTAAATTGTCTCTCTATTTACTGCAGGTGCTGTGTTTGACAACCCAGCCACTGGAAGATGTTCTTTCTGAGGTAATCCTTTCCTAGCCTTGACTGGGGAAGTGGCATATCCTGCTCTGGATGCATACATTTAATTTCATCACTGTGTCAAGCACAGGCCAGATGCTTTTAAATGGAGACAACAGAGAAATACAAAATGAACCCACAACTGTACACTCTTAAATCTGCTTCTCCCAGGCTGCCCTGAAAAATGGAGGTGCCCTAGATTGAACTGCTGAACAGTTTTAAGGATCAGTGCAGGCTTTCTGTCCCAATTCCACTTAGCTGAGGTCACGGTCACGCATCCTCCCCCAGTGCCTGCTGACAAAGCAGCATCAGCCCTCTCTTAATGAGGAGCTTTGCCCCATTTCTTTGCTTTTGGTCACCACCACAGCAGATCCAGCAGATGATGTGAGTGCTCTCTTAATGTGACCTGCATTGCTTTCAATGCTTGACTGGAAAAGTCTTGCTAATATTGGCTAATTTTCATTTATCGGCCTAGAGGGGTAGGGAACAAAGGGAGGAAGGAAATTCCCCCTTTTTCTAGAACAGGAGGCTGTACTGATCCCCAGCAAGGGGCACTCTTAGAGACCCATTTTATATGAAAATTATTCTAAATGACAAGTATTAAAGTACTGCCTGCATGCAGAATTCAAAACTAGCTTTTCCTGGACTCTTCCCTTCTCTGCTGGTTTTAGTCACGGCTGGAAAACTTTTGAAAATAGCAAAACCCCTCCTATTTTGGAGCTAAATTGTAGGAGAAAATAAAGAACAAAGAGTTGAAATGACCAAAGTGGCATAAAGAGAYAAAGACAGGTTTAAAAATGAAATTCCCAGAGTCACAGCTCAATAGGTTCAAAATGCTCCTTGTTGCAGCGTTTTTAAATTTTCCTGAATGTACAGATCCCTTTACTAGGCCACTTCTATGGAGTAAACAAATGTCATTTCCATTGGCATCAAAAACAAGTGTCTAGCCCAAGGATACATAAATGACTTGACAAAAACTATTCCCTGTGTCAGGGACAGAGTTGCAGTAGGAAAGTGGACATTTCACCTCATAACTTGTAACATTATTTTTGTTCAATCCAAATTTCCTTAGACTCCTGTAAATTATGATTTCTCTGGAACACTTTCGAGAAACAAAGAACAGTAATTATTTTGAGCTATTTATTTTATTCTYGTAGCTGAGAAAGTCAGTTTACATCCACTTGCAATATTTCCAGCTTTGCTGCATTTATAAAACCTTGTTTTATAGTATTCTCACCATGTTTTTCACCATGACAGAATGCCAGTACAACGTATGGAATTAATCTGGAAACCTATTTGTCTTTATTTTGTTTTAATATTACAGCTTTGGCTTCTCCTAGTTCCTCATTTTTACTCCATTTTTGAAAGYATGAGGAAATATTTTTAAAGTRCTAGAGATCTCTAATTGCTATTGTCCTTTCAGTGTGTACCATACATTGATATTTAATATTGGGCACTGATTTTTATGACAGGAAACATTTTCCAAAAGGTGCCTTTTTTATTTCTCTTTATAACATCTTGCAAAAGCAAGCTGAAATGAAAATGAAGTGTGTATGTGAGACACAAATTTCAGTGTAAATTTTTTCCTGACCTTTTCTGGTCCGTGCTAAGTAGTTGAATTAATTTGCTTTCACAACGTCATTTTGAACAATACTTTGGTGTGAACAAAATTGTCTAAACCTGTGTGCTACCATGTCCAAAATGCTTTCAATGTTTACCCAATCTTGTACATCTTTATTCTATACTGCAATTTAAAAGATGGATCATCCTTCTGCCTCACCCAAACAGGGTATGTTTATTATCCAGAACTTTGCAAGTTTCAGTTGTTTTTCCGAGACATTTCAGTGACACTATTATAAAGAAAAAAGGGAATAAAGGATGTGCACTCATTAACCAGTAGTCAGCTTACAAATGAAATTTCTGCCTTTTAGAGTATGTGAAAAAGTAAAACTCAAGACTGCAGAGGAAATTAAGAACTTCATCTTATTTTGGCAAACATATTACTGCATGCTCATATGAATGTGTTCATTATTATAATAGTGTAACAAAGGAACCACTGGAGAAGTCTCCTGTGCTTACAGTTTCAGCCTGATTTTTTCTAACTTTAGAAGTTTCATAAAGCTTGACTCATAAATTATAGAGAGCTTGTAAATGATTCAAAGCAGTTAAGGTAATTATTGTTCATGTGTCATAGAATTGTTAGTAGCACAAAACATCAGTTTGAGTATTACCATATATTGTAAGTGGCTAATCCCTTATACTTTTATTTTTCCTCCACATAAACTGCTCACATGTATTTCCTCATAAACTCTACCAGCTGATAAGTAACACACCAAATATKGGCCACATTTTGTGTTCAAGTTTCATTTCCATGAAATTTGATTTCTTATTTATCATAAAGAAAGCATAATTATCCACAGAGTGGACAGTTACATGTGCAATATACATTTTTATTCCAGCAAGCACGACATGTTTGTTTATAAGAAGCCAAACACACAGAGTTTGTACCAAAAATTAACAGGTCATCTGTTTTGTTTCCTCAGGAAGTTATTTTACCTTCAAGCGCGTGGGAACTTTGCATATTTGMGTGAAGCGTAAGAAAGGAAGCAAAGAGAAAAATATGCCATTGTACGTGGGCAAAATTTCTTTCCTGCAGCAGAGCTGGRAGGAATTCCTCTGCAGCATTTACGTTTCAGGAGAACAGACTGGCAATGCTGTCGCTGGAGCGAGCAGATGGTGCCCATAATGACTGACAGACACCCACTGGGGCTGTGCGAGCGCGGGCATCCTCCTCTCCGGGCAGGCAGCTCGGGTTGGCGCCCGCTGACACGAGCGACAAAGCGTGACAAGCACCAAGCTGGGGTAGAGGTGGGGATGCCCAAAACTGGTCACTTCCTTTCAAACCCTTTCCAAATGTGCCTTGTTTTACAGAARTGAGGGGGGGAAGTTGGTAGGGAGTGTTGTCGACGCTGTTAATAGTGATGTGACAGAAAGGTAAATGTCTGTAAACTGGCCACTTTCTCTGGTTGTTTGTAAATCTTTGAAGACTGCCCCTCCCAAACCAGCTGTGTGCAAGTCGATAAGCMGAAATTATAAATTAGCGTCACTGCTTCATGCTTCTAATCAGTGTCATGCTTCCAATAAACAGGAGGGTACTTAAAACCCACTGATGTTATTTGACCCATCCTCTTTACAGCTCATTTGCCTCATACTCTAAATGTCAGATTTCCATACAGAAATCAAGCCGCCTCTTTTCATGGAAACCTTTCAAGACCATGCAACGAGTGAATCCATAGAAAGCTATTCCAAGTGATAATAATGTGGAGTTTAACTCATGCATGTCACTGAAAAAAGTGCTATTTAGTAGTTATTGAAGTTGAACTTAAGCAATGCAGTGATTTGAAAGTAGTTTAGGAAGGGCAACTGCTGAGTGGAAGTAACTTAAAAATGGATCCACTGAGGAGGTTTTTAAATACATTGACTCATATCCCTCTGATATACTGACTGATAAAACAGGTTCTGATTGCTAAGTAAGATCTCCTGCCCTGTCACAAGTTTATAGAAAAGCTACATCCTATTTTGATAAAATTAAATTAATGATCACACGAAAACCTATGAAAAAAATAGAGTATGCACACTGATTTCCATTATTAACACACTTCTCTGGAACTATCACCTGCCTGGTTTCCCAGCCCCACAAGCAATCTTGCAGRTTGCTGTTTCAGAAAACTCACCCGTGTCAGCAGGCAGACTCACAGCTCAGCACGAGATTAGGAGATCCTGAGGCAGGATATAGGACAGTCCCTGTGTGTGTACATGCATCTCCTGAAGCTGTGCTGCAGTCAGGGATGAAGCTGAGTTCAGATTTACATGCAGCAGTAACAGAGTAGGATATATCTTGACAGAACAGCTGAAAATGGAGACAGAAATTTCTTTGCTGATACCTACTTCTGTACTGTTGAGTGCATTCCATTTAATAAGTGCCCAGGCCAAGGACCTATGGATTAAATCCTCCAGTATTCTTGGCTTTGTGGAAGTCTGAGAAACTGTGTAAAATGAAATACTACAAAATGGGACTCAATACTTAAGTCCTGGTTCCCATTTTTAGAAGCCATAAACCGCTTCATAACAGACCAATGGGATATTTCAGACCTTCCAATTAATTTACTTCCATGGGGGACATCTGAAGGAGAGCTGAACTTTTCACTGTGGGCTTGTATTCATACACTTAAATAACTATTGTCTCTGTTTTGAGTAGGCAAAGTGATGGTATCTGCTGATTGCCAAAATAAATGGATTTATATCAGAAAAAAAGCATTGCCTGAAGCAGTGCTTATTGCAAAACACATTTCTGTAAAAACCTGCAACACTGCTCTCCTGTCTTTTCTTACCTTTATCAATGTTACTATTACACTTCAGAAATACAATCTCTTACTGTTACTAGATTATAAACACTTTGTGCTATATGAATTATTTCATGGTATTTATTTTTGTTTGACAGAACACAAGACAATTCTCAAACTATAAAAGCTTTCAAGCTACTTGAATGAGATGCTACTCTGGAAAAAAAGTGCATTCATTAATAACCATAATGTAAAAATGGGATTTGAGAATGATCAGTCCCTTTCCTGTTTCCTTCTCTACTTCCTGGTAGCAGGAATTAAGTTTTATATAGAAATAAATCTCCCATATTTTTTACAATAATTGCACAATTAAATAGAGAAAATTATGACAACGAAATCACTTACTCAAAAAAAAGAAAAAGCCTTGAGTAAGTTCTCATGGATATCACTGAAATATTTAACAAAACATAAATTTGGGCTAGTAAACATTAGAAAATGTAAGGGTATATTATGCAGATGTCATCAGTAATTCAACAGTCTTTGAGGAATAAGTAGAATTACCATTTTCCAATTAAAATAACACAGTAGACTAACACAGTAACAACAAAAAGGACCAAGGCAAAGAAAAATTATTAAGGAGTTCCTAAATATATACAATGTAATGGTATATACACAAGTTGCAGGTATGATACAGTGACCCACGATGCTCTAGAGGCTGACAAGGAATTTGGGTAACAAGGCCCTGCTGCAGGGTGTCAGTCAAACTCAAATGACACATTAGATATGGTGTAAAATGGTGTTTCAGCAGTCTGGATCATCCCAGTCCTCTGAACAAAATGGTTTTTCCTCAGTGAAATCGATGAGGAGTCAAAGAATTGCCACACTGAGGTGCTAGTTTCTACTTGTAGCAAGTGGTGCATAGGAAAGTGAAAATTATAAGCACAAGGTTCATAATCCCTTAAAACTAATTAAATATTCATCCTAGAAAAGTTTCTTTACATGTGACAAGCTTCGAGCTGAGATGGGCCCATCCAAAGTGTTTGTCCTCTTCACTTTGCCGTCAAGTGAAAGGCTGGCACGTAAGGAATTTCTGCCTTTGGGTAAGATCTTCCTACCCACTATTTTTCTCTCCATTTCTTGGCTCTGAGATTGCCAAAAGCTGCCCTAGCAGGGATTCTGGTGTAGCAGGTATTAAATATGTCTCGCTGTTCTCCTGGCTTTCAAGGTTTTTCTGTTCCCTGTCTGTCACCTTCAGCAGTGGGAGCGGTGACACAACCCAGAGCTGTCCTCGCGCACTGCCTTTTCCCTCCTCCCGTCCCTCTCCTGATTAACATTTCAGTTTATATATGCCACTGCAAATGAGTTCACTGTGGGCATTAGACTACAGTTAATCTGATGCATAGTAAATATTTCTTACAGCTTTCTTTGTTTTAGCACAGGGGTTTGAGTTCTTTCATTTTTTTTTCCCCTCCGAACTTTTCACCGGGCACTTATTGTGCTSTCCTCGGTCCAGAATTTCGAAGCASAGAGCTTTCATGTTTCACAAGAGCTTCCTGAGTTTTATTTTGAACSTTGTTGTTTTGATAGTTCTTTATTCTGTCAGCAATGACTGTAATAGGATGGTACCCAGGGGAAAGGGAGGTTCGTGCTRTAAAAAAGTCAGTGTTTTTCCTGAGATCCCTTCTGCTGGGGTTATGTCTGACTCTAAAAAGACTTGTCTAACCACACGTTCTGTCAATCACCCAAAAGAGATTATCTACATTCAGTCCCTAGGAGAAACCAGACAAGACATAGCAACAAAATAAATGTAGGAATTGGCCTGAAAAAGATAGAAAATCTATAGATTCCAATTGTTTTTCTTCTTCTGTGGAGCTGGGCCTTCTGTATGCAGTAAGATAGATGCTTACAGTTTTTCCACTGATGTATGGAGACAAACATGGAATTACTGTGTCCTGCCATCCCTTATAAAAGGTAGAAGGGTCCCAAAATGAGATCATACTGCTCCTGTCACTAAGGAATTGGGAGTAGATGGTAAACATAAAATTGCAATGTTTAACTTTCCTCACGAAATAGAAAAGGAATCATTGGTACCCCGAAGGACAGACAGCAAGGGTGCTTTCACTAAGAGCTGTGCTGAAGTCACTTTTATCTTCTGTTCACTCTACACTGAGTATAGAAGGCACRGGGATTTTATGGTATCCAGTCCTACACAGTAAATCACTTCTGCAGCCAGACATACACAAGGCCAAGGTTCTCCATAGCTTGCCATTCTGGGAAATCAAACAGATCCACCCAGTTCTTTTGCTTTAGCTCCTGACAGGTTAGGACTTTATTGTGTTGCCTTCATACACATGCAGAGCACCTCTTTCTTCCTTCCTTTCTTCATTTAGCAAACATTAATTATTGATTAATGTATCATCAAAATCAAATTTAACCATATATATAACTGTTCTCCCATGGCAGATAAAGAGTAACCTTCCCCAGGTGGCTACAGCTGACCCAAATCCATCCAGGATCTGAGTGACTTCAGATTAGATGCATGAATCAGCTCCAGTTTCCTAACAGCCTGAGCTGAGAAAGACTGAAATAAGGTGGGTGAAGACACTGGAGAAAGGAAGTGCCTGAAGGTTKCAAACTGAAGGGGAAAGGATATGGTTGGCTTGGTAAACGTTTGAAAATCTGCCTCAAAATGGAGTCACCATTACAGGAACCAGCAAGCACAGCAGATCACATTCCCATCATCATTTTCTGTGCACTGAGCAGGTAATACCTTTTTTAAAGTGATCTCTGAATGGGTTTGTAGTTGCCAGAGGACACTGGGAAGTTATTGCCTTGGTCATGTTTGACTGGGGCTGCTTTGTCCTTTATTCTTTCTGGAGAGTCTCACAGGTTTATTCTCAGAGGTTTCTTTCCTTCACGGCCTTCCAGGGGAGGAAWGGGGATCTTCTGCTTATTGTCTTTCTGTCTGAACCTCTCTTCTTGAAGATTTCTCTCCATGAAAAGCATACCAATGGCTGTCATATTATTTCTATATCTAATTAATTTTGGGCCTGTAGTTATGAATCCATGCTTTCTCACTAGAAAATAAATTGCAAAATAACTGAGCTAGCAAAACAGCCAGGAGCCGAATGGGGGTGGAAAACAAATAAACAAACAAACGAACAAACAAATACAAACTATATTTTAATTGCGATAGCAGTGATCTGCAGGTTAAAAAGAAGAAATAAAGTGTACACTTTCAAACAGTATGTTGGAATCCAAACCTCTGGACTGTCATATATGAAAATTGTGTTGCTCAGCAATGGGCTCAGCAAATCATCCCAGTTTATCTTCCAGCTGTAAACTGAATTGGATAAAATTTCATTGTCTTTAAAACAGATGGTGGCTTCCATCCATTTCAAACCACAAGCAYGGGGTTAAGAGGCTAACCTTTTGAGATTCAGAGGGTGCTAAATATTTTCTGCAGGGAGTGATGGATGTTTACGCGTTGATTTTCTGGGGTTTTTTTCAGTTTACATATTGACAAGTTTCAGAACACAAAATAAAGACATATTGTGTATTTAGCCACACTTGTTTTAGCCCCTGGCTGTCTGTGTTCATGATCCCCATTTAAGGCAATCTCATTTTTCTTAGTTGCTCCCTCCTCCAGAACTTCAGGCCTGCTTTAACAGTGCTGCTAATCCCTGCCTCCTGTAAAAACAGCATCTCCCAGGGGAATTTGAATTACGGGAAGAAGCAAATACTGCCGCTTGGCAAACTGTGCAGAGACRCAGAGTGATTTTTAAAATGATTGCTGGTGATATCAAGTGTTGAATAACTGCACTGCTTATCACCTAAATTACTTTTAGCTCCTACTCCAGGTCATTCACAAAGTCTAAATCTAATATTGCTTTGTCTTTTTATGTCTCAAACCTGTAACTTTGAGAATGTTGTGCTTTGATTGGTCTAATCTGTTCCGTCTAGTGAAAGAAACAGCTTTATCATAGGAGGTGAGCTTCTTAAAAAGCAAAGCAATATTTTGGTTCTCAGACATTCATCATGCCACCTTCAAACTCAAATGTCGTGATGGTATGGGCTTGCAATTAGACATGCTTAAACTGTCTAAACTCTCTGATTCTCAAAATTTCAAGTTCCCAGACATGACCTTCATCAAGCTGAATGTGAATGGAACACAGTTTGTGTATTACTCATATCAAACATGCACGAGTTTTCTGCTTGTTAGAGATATAATACCCCACATACCTTTCTGTTCCTGTGGAGGTCACTCAATCAGCTCTGTTTGGTCACACTTTGAACTGAAAGAAATCACATTTTTTCAGACAAAGGCTTTCTCCAGTATTTTTACATTTTGAAGTGGTGGGTTCCTCTGAGTTTATTATCTTTTCACTATTTATGGTTGTTTACTTCTCTTTACCTTTTAAGAACAACCAGAGGAGAACTGTTCTACTTTTGATTGCAGTTAGTGCCTCAAACAACGGCACTATCAGGTTCTCACAGAAGGCACCAACCAGGCATTTTTTTTGTGTTGAAGTTAGTTGCTAGCACAAGTTTTTTATCCTTTTTTAGTGGTTTTAAACAGCAGAGAGAAATGGGGACAGAAGGACTGCAAAACAGCAAAAGGCCATCTTGCCCTCCAAAGTGACCTTCACATGTAGACTGGATGGGTAATTTGGCTGCACAGTACTGGGAAATTTTGTGTTGTACCTGCAAGTTCCCTAAGCAAGGCTAGTCTGCAGATCTGMAGTGTTTTATTGGTAAAAGGGATTGATAATCAGATTTGATCTCAGAATGTCACATGTGGTTTTTTGTGGGCATTACACAGTGCTGCAGTACCATGCAAATAAAAGYTGGCAAAGAATAGGGGGCTCTGGCCTGGCTGTGGTACCTCACACTCTGCAGGGTGTTTCAGGTCTGATGCCTTCCTTCCACTGCAGTGAGAAAATCCTGTGGGGAAAGAGGAGGGGGAAAAAGAAAAAAAAAGGTGAAAGGGATGTTTCAGGCAAGGGAGGTAGGCGTTACTGCCAAGATCTGTGGGTTATTCAGACCTGGCAGGGAAAATTAATCTGCTTTCCCTGTGCTGTGGTGTGTAGATCCTTCTTGCCCTTCAGCTAAGGATGTCCTTCAGCACCTCCAGCACTGGAGAGACCATCACCATCAGCCATAATGTGTAGAGAACACAGATTGTCTCAATTACACWCAAGTTTTGGCACCAGCCCAGTGACTTCTGTACCATGTGCAAACAGTGAAAATGTTTGAATGCTCCACTGTGAGACAATTGTCCTACCTCCATGCCTACACATAAAGCATAGATTTTACATAAGGATCATGGTTATTAAAGGTGGACTATCCATAATTTTGTCTAATTAGAGAGTGAAGTGACCACTGGGCCAAGTGATTAAAAGTTCCTGTCCTGTAAACTAAGAATTACGGTCACTGATTTGTATGACAGCCATGCATGTTATTCTCTGTCATTTACCTAAATATACTTTTAAAATAATCACCCTTTTTATAAGTATGTAAGGGTACACAAATTTTAACTCAAATTGCTGTAATTACATCTAATCTAGTCAAATTCATTTTTATTAAAGTTCACACTGTGAGACTAATGAACCTAAAGCACTGAAATCATTCTCATTACACACACTTAGATCTATTTACTGAAACTGCATTGTTTCATGCCCAGAAGGTGAAAGTAAAAACCCACACCACCAAGAWGCAAAACACATCTTCTCAATCATTTCTCCTACATGAAACAGTTTAAACCAACTGCGTTCTAACAGACAGGGGGATGTAAGAAMTGTTTCCCTCACTAGGTTTTAATATGAAGGCATGGTTGACTGATAAAGAGTGATTTAAAGGATAATGAAACTAGAAGGAGAAAAGTCAGCTGCTGGTGATGGGCAGGGAGATGATGCAGACAGCTGACACACTTATGGAATTGATGCTTCCAGAAGCTGAAGAAAAGTTACAGCCATTCTAGCTGACACAYAACTGTCCTTTCATATCATCCCCCAAAACCTGGTAGGCAGGGAATTATCTTCTAAAAAATCMCTCACACACAAGGTCACTCTTCCCTTGTTCATCCAATTCCCCCTTCAAACATGTGCTCCCATGGCCTGTGCAAATAACTGGCCAACAAGCAATAAAGGTGGGGGAGCTGCTCAGGCGATGCACATGCAGCAAGAAAAATGGGTGTATTTCCATCTGTACCAGCCTTCACAACACAGRAAACCTGTGCTTCGAAGGACTGACAGATACATTACTAAGCAAAGCAAAATAAAGTCACAGTTCTTTTTCCAGCACAGGAATTTCATCATGATCCCTTTTCTYAAAAGCCCAAGTAAACAGATCTTCCTATGTGACTGTGAAGAAACATTTTGAGGTTCAGGGAACTGCTTTACTTTTCTCTCCAAAGAAAACAAAGGCAGACCAGAGTGCAGAAATTAAAATCACTGTCAAATCTCCTAAATTTTACCAGCTAGTTCCCCAAGCAGGGATTGCCTRTTTACCTCACTTCAGCTCCAGAGCTCTCTCTTGAGAAAGGAGTATGAACAGGATGCAAAAGGCCAGAATTTCCAAATAAAATCTCCTCACAGGTAACAAAACATATTTTGCCACATAATCAATGAGAAGTGATTGCTTCCTGTGCCAATGACATTTTTGCTCCTGGCAAACAAAGACCACTTCTCATTCCATCCTCTTGGTGCGTCCAATTCAATATCCAATTTTTCCATGGCTTTACATTCATGCTAAGAGCTATCAAAATAGATTATCTCCTCACATGCCTGAAGGGAATGGCTTTTATACATCACATTTTGGGCTGGGCAAAATACAGAACTACTTTTTTCTCCATCAACATTTTCTTTGACTTTTTTGTGGTAGTTTTTCAGACATTTTTAGCCACTGATAATTATGGATTACCCAACACAAATCCATCARTAAAGCATTGCAGATAATTCCTCAGTAATGAGAATACATCAATTCCTCATTCGATATGTTATGCAATCAGTTCATTACATAATAGAAAAACCAAACCCGAGGTAGTGCAACCTCTACAACAATTCATTTAAAGTGGAATTTGTTAATGTTGGACGAGACCYTTGACTGCAATAAATCAACAAAGCCTCCATGAATCAATGGAATGACACTGAAYTGAACTAGGTGATAGTCAGTCTGCAGTTTTTTGTAGATAAAGGTTCCTTTGCTATCATGACAATCCTTCTAAATTTATTAAAATATTTTTTCTACAGAAAAGTTTACATATGTTTATTTAAAATGGCAAAATATTACCTCTCTAGTGCAGAACATGGCTGGCATTTTTCAGTTTCTCTCTCCTGTTTGGCTAGCAATGGGTAAGAAAATCATGTCTCTGCTAAGCTGATCAGATGGCCCTGTGATATCCCAGACAGGGGACTCTGCCACCTGTGACTTGTTTCCAGCATTCCTGCTGGATTTCCTTTCCGTGGAAACTGCTGTGGAAGAGAAGAAGCAGGTCTTCTACAGAGTCAGAAGACTGCTTCCAGCTGTGGAGCTGAAAAAACTTTCAGGTTTTACAGCTCATGTGTGACCTTTATGCCATGCTGGAACCTTTTTCCCCCTCTGCCACTTATTGTCCTCAGTGTCACTTGACTGCTGCATCGGTAACGGCSTCATTTTGGGGAATTATGTGGCAATTTTGTAGTGGACTGCACATTTTATGTGTTACACGCATTCCAGAGCTGCAAAGATATAATTCCACAAAGTCCCAAAACATGTTAAAGCCATTWATCTAGGATTAATGGGTGAAGGGTGAGGAAAATGGAATAATTTAGTGAAGACTCTTCAATCTCTTATGTTCAGTGACTAAACCTTAGAGAGATGTGAGGCAGAAGAAAGAGCCTGGACTGTTGTCTCTTAGCTTTTTGCCTCTAGAATGAAGAGCATGGAACAAGAACCTGCCTAGGTAAGAAAAAAAGTGGTGAACGTTTGATTTCAGCATTTTTTGCAAACATCCTGGTTTCAGATCTAATATACACATCCCAAAATATATCACAGTACACATAGTATAAAAAATTAACATCCTGCTTTCTTTTTTAGCCTTCTATGTTCAGAGGGCTACGAGATTGTCTCGTGTATGTGTGTTTTCAATTAAAATTTCCAATTTCCAGGTCCAGTGCTTTTTCTCCACAAGTACAAGAGACAGCCAAAAGCAGGGAGAAAACCCTCCATGGAGTTGAACCTCTGTACTCATTATGAGCTGGTTAGCAAGCACCTGCTATTCACCAGCTTAGAAAACAATTTGAAATTCAAGTAAGTCTCAGCAAGAACCTAACAGAGAACATCAGGCAGCCAGGCAGCCAGCCAGTTTCATATGCCTCATCTTTCAAAGATTTTTGCTCTGATGCTCTCCCTCAGCACCACACATCAATTTTTTATCCCTGCTTTTCTTTCTACACTTGAAGTGGAAATATGTCGCTGTTTTAAATGTCTSCCAACTGGAGATTTTAATGCCCTGTAATGACAAAAAAATATCCAGCAAGATATGACTTAGGAATAAAAGAACATGTTAACATAGAAAGCCAAGCTAAATTTTCTCTTCCAAAGAGCAAAGTCTTGGTGAAAAATCTGCTTGGGCCAAATTAGGTTGAAAACCTGACACATGATATACAAGAACTCTGAGCACATAATTCCCAGCTTTTCTCACGTATTTGTTGTACTAACAATGTGAAATTAACTTTATTGTGTAGCAAATTGTGAGGTGCTTTATGATGAGGGTGATCCATTCAGCATTTCTGATTTAGACTGTTTTAGAAGCAGAATTGAGGCCTTGTGATGCCCCCAGACACAAAAAGCCAAAACTTTTCAGGCTCAGCTAGGCCTTTCAGSATTCCTAGGGGTGAAATGCACACTGTTTCAAACCTTTGGACCTCTCATCCTAAACTAAGTGATCTGATTTGCACCTGGAAGCAGGAAAAAGAGTTTCTGTAGTCAGTGTTTGCTTTTCACACCTTTGGGTTTGGCTTAGATACCCTCTGGTTAGGGATGGTTTGAAATTTTTCATTTTTAACTCAGAGTTTGCAGGCTATAGGGCTTTGTTGGCTCTAGGGTCATAGAGAATAGGAATCCAATCAATTTTCCTCTAGCTGATTTACCTAAATGTTGCAACTCCTCAATGCTTTTGGGCAGCCTCCACTTTTTGGCTTTGACCTTCTTCCACCACTGAAGAATTGAGTGTATGGTCCTGTTCTGGTGAAACGCAGAGATCAAATTAAATGAGATCAGAAATCACAACTATGTGAATAACCATTAAGTAAGAGGTCTAAGGAAATATAATGAAAACACAGACGAGAAGAAAAAAAATTCTGATACTCTGAGTTTTATGTGTAGATGGAAAGGCAGTGGGAAGTTTTGACTTCATATGTGTACTGATGTGGTAAATTAAATTGATCAGGGTAGCTCCAGGAAGCAAACAATATTTTTCCTTAAGGGTATATAGAATGTCATATTTTCATTCAAAAATGCTAATACTTTGCTACTCCTTCAGCATTTTGTATGTCGTATTAACTGCAATTCACTGCAGTCAAAAAAAAAAAGTGTTTATTTGTTTTATTCAGAAAAAGTACAGTACACTCTTAAATATGTGCAGAAAATTAAATCCTGTGTCTATACCTGAAGAGACACAGGACTGAACCTCCTTATTGACTGAACTACTGCAGCTACTCCAAATAATCTGCATTTTTCAGGCCTTGCACTCCCTTCCTTGCTGTAAAGACAGCAGATAACAAGTACTACAAAACAGTAGGACTGCACTTGCCGTGTGTGTGGTGCAGGGATTCAGGAGGGGAGAAATGTACATACAAACCAGAAAGTAATTATTTTTTCAATCCTCTAAATTAGAGTTTGTGGTCTCAGGGTGCAGGGTTYACTTTAGCCTGACATGTCTGTGCTGTGTTCACCCACACAAGACAAAAACAACTGCCAGTTTGAGGATGGCAGAGAATTCCACCTCCTTGCCAGCTTGGCAGCAAACATTGCCCCTCCTGGGTAGGTGTTGTCCTTTTCTGCTTTTTAGGGACATTCAGGGTGGTTTCATTGATATGCTCTCCCAGCAGCACAGAGGAATCATCATCCTTCCTCTTTTCCTGAGGCGCATGGCATTTGAAACTTTGGTCTTTAACTGCACATGGAGTGGGTGTTTGGGTGTGTTCTGTGCCTTGCAGGGTGCCATTGTGTGTGAAGTTGCTTCTGAATTACGTAATTATATTAATAATAATAATATATATGTGTATGTATGTATGCATGTATGTATTTATCTCCTGGTTGGCAATGTGTGCAGGAGACAGGACTCAATGATCCAAGGAATAGCTTCCAATCCTATACTCTCCAGCATCCAGAAGGACAAAAGAACTGGTGGATGTAGAATGGTATTTATGTGGACAAAAGCAGTCCTGCACACTGCAGGTGAGTGCCTTTATTTTAGCCAACCACTCTATGATCCCATGAACCAGCATGAACAGACACTTCTGAGGTACAGTTCCACTCACTAATCTAAACTTCAGAGGTAAAAACCTCAGATGTGTCCCACCCCAAAGTCAGGGCACTCACTTTAAAGGAATTTAAAGACTCTCTGGATTAGGTATCGACAGACACAGCACAAAGTTGGATGACATGATTTCAACCAGTGATACTTGGATGGAATATAAATAAAAAATGTCAAAAAACTCCTTTGCTGTTCACTGGCAAGACACCAATTAGAAGGCTTCATCCTTCTAATTGGTTTTTTGACGTTATGCTTCAGGGAAGGTACGGACTGATTTTAAAAGGTCTACAGGTGAGTGAGAAATATTAAAGTTCTTGAAAGCCAAGAACTACACAGAAGAGCTAATGAAGGTTAAATACAGGTTAAATTTGAAAAGGCCAGGAAAAGGGAAGTAGGAGAAAATAGATATTAATACTTCTCAAGTGTGTGAAGAGTTCTTACAGAGGCTGTGGATACAAMAAGAAACATGGATTTAACTTGCTGCAAGAAAGAATGAAGACAGACGAAGGCTTGACCACGGCTTTGCCCTCAGTGCAGCAAAGGGAAGCAGCTCCGGAGGATCAGTTTTCCCCAGGGCTTCTTGGTGTTGAAAGCAGGGAGCTCAACTGTGCCAAAGCTGATTATTTCAATATCTGCTGGCAGAGGAGGGGGAGTATCTAAAAGTGTGCCCATCCTTACCCTGTTCTCCCGCCTCTCCCAGCCCCGTCTCTCACCCTGTGCTCTCTCCATGCTGCTGAGATATGTTCCCTCCTGCTGCAGCAACAGACAACATTTTGGCCCGGGAATACAAAAAGAAATCATGCTCAGGACTCTGTGAGAGCCCAGCAGAGGCTCTGCCACACCAGGGAAGCAGAAGCACACACGGTCCCACGTGTTACTAGGTGACTAGAAGTGCTCTGCATTCTACCTAAATGAGAGATTTATGTTTTGCACATTTCTGACAGCSATCTCAAGGAATGATGAAGCAACTCACTTCCTCTGCTGTTTCTAAGGCTTTTCTGGAGCCACAGCAACTGCTTATGTTGAATATTTAACCACCTTACTGTTACAGATCCCAATTTACTGATGTTCTGACAACTTCCCTTTATCTCCCACCCTTTCATCACTCAAGGTGTAAGATACATGAGAGGAAGTGTGGGGAAAAAAGCCAGTCAGCATGCACTGTGAGCCCACAGAAGTGCAGAATGAGGAGRAAAAACACGCAAATAATTACGTTTGACTCCTTGCTGCTGACACAAAAGCCAGAGTGAAAACAGCCAGAAGCTCCCTAAACTGAATGAGGGAAGATGTGCGAGGTCTGTGGCTGATCAACAGAAAGGGACGCATTTAGTGAGGCCTTTAGGTAGTTAACTTTATTTTGTGACAACTCCTGCATATTTTTAAGGCCTATTTTCAATCCTGCATTCTGGGCAATACATAATYGTTTGTACTTTGAACAGCTGGCTGAAGTTTTCCAATGAGTTTCAGCAGATATAAGTTCTTTCCCTGATGCTTTCCTGTTCCTTTTGCCTAAAAATTTTTTTGCAGACAGCTTAACAAAGCACGCGCTGGATGAAAAGAAAATATTGCTTCTTTAAGATTCAAGTAAGAAGAATACTTGCAAGGAATTTTCATTTTTTTCTACTCTCACATGTACATGTGGGAAGTGGAAGCCCTAGGAAGGAGCTGTGTCTTCTTACCTGGAGAATGCCTTTATGGGAAAGGTCTTCCAGCCCATGTTTTTTGAATATCTCAGTTTTGCTTTCTCTGGCTGCAGTACTGACACAAATTTCCAGTTTCTGAATTCTTCCTCCCATCTGGGTCAGGAATGTCTTCTACAGCTCTTCTTCATTATCTTAAGATTAAAAAGGAAAGTAGCACTTTTTAAATTCATATAGAAAAATGAATGAGAAAAGCATCATGTCATTCATTTTAAAGAAGATTGAGATGGTTATAGCACATAATTACTAAATTTAATGAGGTAATTACTTTTGAAATTGATTTCTAATTTCCTATTAAAAAGAAAAAAACAAGTTCCCATGGTTAATAATGGAATGGGAATAATTAACAGTACCTACAAATTAAAACTACCCATGCTGTATTGCACATTTTGAGGAGCTGTATAATAAATTTGTCGTGTTCTTTGCATGGAAATGGATCCTAGTTTGAGTAAACCTCAAACCACTCATTCCTTTCTGTTGATTTTGTCAGTTTACAACAGCAGTTTATGCTGTCTCCTGCCCTGAGCTTCAGTGTTCTCCCTGCTGCCACTCTGGAAAAACACCTGTGGGTAGCACAACACATCTAGTGACACCAACAGCGATGAGAAAAGCAAGGAAAAACATTTGTTCTCAGCGAGGTCAGAAAAGATTGCTGGAAATATTCAGGGATCACAAACACTTCAGTGATGTATTGTCAAAGCTGTCTTAATTCCCTCTGTCAAAGCACAGCCATCATATTGAGGATTGTTTTGTTGGAGAGGTGTCAGATAYCTCAGGATATGGCCTGACTTTATAAAAAAATATGGCCTGACTTTATATAAAATCTAAAATTTGCAGTTTGGGGAAGCAGTAATATCTTCACCTAATGCCAGTGATAGAATTAGGAAAATGAATAAGTCTGTGGGTCCCTGCAGAGGCAGGTAAAAAGCGTTGTAGGGTTATGACTTTAGCTAATTGTACAAAGATTTTTTTTTTCCTTTAATGTTTGTGCTTAAAGATAAATAACAGAACATAAGAATTAATGAGAGCATTTTAGGCAGCTTTCCTTACCTTGTTGTGAATCATTTTTAGAATAGGACAGCACAGGTGCATTTCAAAAGACTGAAAAGCAACCAGCCTTATTCAAAAAGTACCAGCACAACTGACAGAAGTACTTTAAAAGCACTGCAATGCATTCCCCAGTTTTAGCTACCATAAACACTGCAGACATTCTTGAAATTACAGAAGTAATAGGCATTTATAGAGCTAAAAGACACCCATTTTTACACTGACATGGTGAAAAGAATATGGCAAGGCAAATGTTTAGCATGTAAACCTAATCCTACCCCTACTCAGGGTAGACTTCCTGCTTATTCTTTAAATTGCTTGCRGCCAAAATCTCTGTGCTTTCCTCTGGCATGTCTGATGCTGCTGACTAACCTGGGGAGACTGATGTGTGATGGAAAATCCTGTGAACTTTGTTTCACTCCTCTGGTTTGACTGGGCAAGCACAGATGCAGCAGATTGACAGGATGCCAGCCTGCATTTCCACGTGAGCTGCGTTTCCATCGGCGTGGCTTCCTCTTCCCCACCAACCAGAGTTCTTTCTGCCTGTTTCTTTTGGGGTATTCCATAGCACAGGAAAGTGATTCAGGGGCAGGTCTTTGTCTGATTATGTTGCTTTGTAATAATATTTGTTCGATACTGAGAGCACATTTGCTGGAATTAGAATCGGAAGTCCAGACAAAAAGTGTTTATTTKTTTTKGTTTGGATTGGGTTTTTTTCTCTCAGGCAGGATTCTATGCCAATGGCAAGTTGGGTGCTCTGCAGGGCACAATTATTTCTGTTTCTTCAGGAGGCACCAAGCTTTGTTTCAGCATCCTGACAACTCTACAGCTTTGTGTCACCACTCCAGCTTCTGTCTGTGTGAAGACTCAACTTCTCTCACTGGCTGACTTTATCTTACCTGTCTTATCTGTGTGCTGGTGTCACTTCCTGCCAGCTGAATTAAAGGTTTGAGCCTTGTCAAATCATGACACCCAACAGGTGCAGGCTCCCCAAAAATCCCATTCCTTTTCCCACAGTAAGACATCTTCCTCAATGATATAAGAATCAACCTAATAACCACAATGACATGCTAATATAACAATCCTGATTTTAAGTTGAAAATTGAATTTTCTTTTAATCTTCATTGACAAAATTTAAATTTAAACCAAGGGGTGTCCTAACAGCTTGGACATTAAAAACTAACTCAATGTAATTACTATTTTCAAATGACAAGAAGTTTTAAAATTATGTAAAAATGCTTGTTTGGCAGTACTGCAAAAAAAAAAAAAAAAAAAAAAAAAGGAGTTTTTCTGCACATCTTGATTAGCAAGCAACCCATTTGAAGCCAAAATCTCCTTTCCATTATTTTTGTTTTCTCTGACAAAAAGAGTTACTGGGCCAGTTTTCTTCATTGGTATACCATATGATAACAATGAATACACGTTTCTAGACACGTTTCTAATGAATCACTTCAGGGTTACTTGATTGACCACACAGTCCATTCCTTGAATAATTCAATGCAGGTGTTCAAAAGTATTTCAAGTTAAAGCTCCTTGTTGAACTGTGGGTAGGAATTCAGAGGAAAGGAGGAAGCCACTGCACTAGAAAGAACACCTGCATTGCTCTTTGCCAGCAAACTCAAGGGTTGATATTGCAGAATATTGCTACCTCTTGACCTCAACACAGCTCTTTTAGGAAAAAAGCACTTGGTCTGTCTGTAGTAAGCAGTATTGTCACTTCCAGTGTATTTCACCACAGTACCTCATTAACAGTACCTAATTAATCCATGGAAGTGGAAATAGGAAATCTTTCCTCAACTGACAGAGAGCTCTGCTGCAGTCTTGATAGATTTCTATGTTCTCACCTCAAAATCCTGACAGCCCAAGCACAGCCACAGCTTTGAGGGCCGGTGAGACTGGACACAGCTCTTCAGCCAGGCTCTGGCCGAGGCTCTGAWTTCTGATCATGTTTTCTTTGCTCACTGTGCTGACCTGAACCAGCTCTGACACCAACCTCAGGGCAAGGTCCTGGTGTGGGGCAGAAGCTCAGTCACCTTGTGACAGTGATTTATAGGGAAGCTTGGGATTGTATTAAAGGAAGGAACCACAAGGCTGAACCCTTGCTCAGCTTCTTTTATCTCTTGCTCTGAGACAGACCACTGTGAACCAGCTCAGAGCCTGCCTCTAGTTTGTGAGGGGAAAAGGTGATTTTTATCACAGAGTTTCCAATCAAGGAGGAAAAGTGTTGTATAATGGAGGGATATTTGCCTTCCTTTCAGCTTCACAGCAGTTTCTGAGACAAAGTTACTCAAGTGGCAGCATTAAATCCTGTCACCGCATTTAAAGAAGCATAAAATTTTGACAATGACCAGTCTCTTAGGTAAGAAGGTAAATATTCAGTCATTTTCCCTTCCTAATTGCGCTTGGCTCCCGTATTTACTTATTCAAGAATGACTCTGGGTGCTTGTTCTGACCTCTTCCATAAACAAATGGTGTTCTCTTTCCTTTTTCAGAAACTAATTATGCATATTGAAAAACTAGGAAAATGCATTTTAAAAGTAACCATGGATAAAAGAGCAAACAAAGTGCGTGCCTAAGAATGCTGTTTGGCTTGCAGATTTGTAAAATCTCTGAGAAATAAAGGGTGACAAAACCATTTTGCTTCTCTGCCTTCCTGCGTTAGATTCTGTGTCCCTTTGGAGGCTCCTACCTTCCAGAGCACGGTATAAAACTCCTTGTTGCAATTTCCTGTTGCTGGGAGAGAGTTCCTGTGCTTATTCCTTCACTGTCCTGGTATTGAGAAGAGCAGAGGAGCCTCAGCCAAGCCCATAGTCCGAGGCATCATCAGGAATTTTCAGCTTTCTTGGCATCTTGATAATTTCCCAAAGATGGATTGCATCTGTTCTTTTGAAAAGCAGAATGCCCATGGAAAGTGCACATCCAGGGTGGTGGATGTGGGGCAGGCAAAGGACAAGAGAAATGTACATTCTTTATACTAAAATGTTATAGTAGCTGCTGAAACTATGTAGGCTTTTTTAGGTCCCATTTCAAACAAAGTATGGATGCAGGATGATTTAAACATGATCAGAATTCAAATAAATGCTTATTTGCTACAAAATTTGAACATCCTAAGAAATTTGAGAGTCATTGTTAGTGAATTTTACACTGGTTGAGGAAAAAACTGTTTCTTGGCCATACAAATGTAGAAGTTTTATGAAATATCTTATAGAAAAGATGTGCGTGTGCGTGTGTGTGTGTGTATTGTGGGTATTATCTGCAGTTCATGGGGAACTGCCTGACTCACTCTAATTCAGCTATTTCAGGCACCATGCTAATGCTGTATGAAAAAGATTCCTGCAGTTCCAAGACATTGGATAGACAGATAACCCTGTGCCTCGGAAAGAGGGGAACTCATTGTCTAAGAATCTCTGAATCTGTCAGTCATCTACCAGGTTACATCAGAGAAATGACATTTGTAAGAGAAGCTTAAAACAAGGGCTCGTCAGTGATTAGATATTAAAGTGCAGATTGTTAGGCTGGATTTCTCATAACTGCAATTTGAAACCATCTGTCTCACGAAGTTTGTCCTGCCATTAAGTTCTTTCTAAAAATGATGTTCTTCACAATCCAGATAAAGATGGGATGGAAGGAAAGCAGAGTGTAATGAAGGGTTTGAGTGCCTCCTCAGTGAGCTCTCTGAGGACACAAAGGACCTGGACAGGCTGGTCAGAGAGAAATCATCATTCCATAAAGGCAAACGCAGAGCCCTGCATCTGGGGAGGAACAACCCCAGGCATCAGCACAGGCTGGGGGCCAAACTGCTGGGAAGCWGCCCTGTGGAGAAGGACCTGGGGGTCCTGGTGCACAAGAGATTGCTCCTGAACCTCAGAAGGGGTGGCTGAAACTATCTCTCATTCACAAAAAAAAAGAAAAAGACCCAAACAACCAAAAACTCTCAAGGTCAGGCCCTATGACATTCCCACGTTGGGACATGTTTGAGTCAGATGTCTTGAATCTGTACAGAAAAGAGTGTTGGGAGCCTCTCAGCAGTAGTCCAGTGATAGTTATAGAATCCAGAGGGCAATTTGGACTGAATTTAGGGATGACTTTGAAAYCAAATCAAAATTTAGTGATTCATAAGCAAGGTGAATGTTTTTTCTCTCCTAACTGAAAATCAAAATTAAAAACCTGATTCTTAAGCCTGAACCTTGGCAATTGTCTAAATGGAAGCATTAAGGCGTTTCACTTTCTCTGTAGGCTATTTTTCCCCCTCAGAAGCAACTCCCTAAGTCTTTTAGACCAGAACTAAAACAAGCATTTTAAGCATCTCCCAGTGAGTTGAAAAGCATTGATTTCAGGGTTTTTTTCCCAAGAGTAGTTCCAGACAGTTGCTTTCAAAGCACTGTGAGTAGGAGTCTAGTCCAGGCTCGCTGCACTCCCAGCTGCATTTGGTACACAGTGAGTTTTACTTCCACCTATCAATAATTCCATTGAGTCTACTCCAAAAGTCTGTTGCATAATGACAGAGAGCAATATTAATCTTTGTAAGGATGAAAGGTGTGCAGTGCTGTTTTCAGATTTGTTTACGTATYTAAAAAGCTGGTTTTTTTCACAAGGTTAACATGAAAGTCACCTCAGTGACTGTAAACCCACACTGACTATAACTCTTAAAGCCACCGTGGTGTTAATAAAACATGTGTGATCATTAGCTCCTTCCTGACCACGACCCCATGCAGAAGCAGGATTTTCACACTGAATAGATAACATAATCTGCACCACATCGTGCCAATTGCAGTTTCCAGTTTCTTTCCTGTTCCATCTGAGAGGTTTTACTCTGGGGAAGATTAAAAAAATATCAAGGAGTTGCATCATCAGTCCTCCTCCCAGCTGCACTCAAGGTTTGGGGCAGCCAGCTCACACCGAGTCAGCAGAGACTCCATACTGAGGGAAAAAACAGCCAAATAAAAATATACAAATTAAAAACAGCAACCCAAGCACTGGGTGAGAGGAGGACAGGGTAAAATTCTGAGCTGGACATGGCTGGGTGGAGCTGTCGCCAGGTGGGGGTTTGGGCTACAGACTTGCATGAGAGAGAGACCAAGCCAAGCTGTGACACCCTGCYAGAGCAGGACCTGCAACATCTTCACGAATGTTTGTGTGGAAATGTCACTGTTCCTGGAACTCACTAGGAATGCTTTAAAAAATTCTGGCCCGACCCTCTGCTGTGTGGTACCRCTGCCAGCACGGGCTCTCTGGCTCTGTTTTTCATTCTTAATTGGGAAACTCCCTTGGGTGTCAAGTTTGCAAAACCTTTCCTCCCTACAAACCCAGCTAAAAACTGCTTCATAATTCTCCTCTCCTATATCACATGAAAGCAGAGCTGGAGATGCTGCTGAGTTTTATTTTCCATTGCGCCACACACAGTGAATATGCCAATGTTTTGTTCTGTGACTTGTTGCACAGACACAAGTCCTCCTGCTGCCTCTTGGAATCTTTCACTTATTTTTTTTTCTTTTTAAAGCTTTCCTCCAAAGAAGCTGCCTGATTGGTACTAAAATATTTCGGGCAGCTGACAATTTGGACTGCTGTGAGCACAGGCTTCTGCCCAGCTCACAGCACAGGCAGCTTTCCTCTGCCGCTCTTTACTTTGTATTTTTTGCTTATTCAAAATGAAACCACAGAACAGGCTCTGGTTTTCTTCGTGGGCCACAAGGGATGACAAAAAAAGGTGCACTGATATCATGGGGCAGTGGGCACGGGCCTTTCATGGCAGAGGAACAAGAAGAATTTCTCTGCCTCGTTGATTTTTAGTAGACTCACATACAGTAAGTACAGGACACACAAGGGCAAAAGGGAGATATTGCAATATGTGGGAATCAATAGCTGGAGCACTGAAAATAGAGTGGCAAAGAGTTATTTTGAACTCTTTGGTTTTGTTTTTTTTCTTTTTAATAGGGGAAATGAATAGGGAATGAGATCTGACTCTGCCAGGCTGACTGAGCATTTCTGTTTTCCCATAATGATGTATTTTGCTAGGGAACACCCCCAAAAAAGAGTAATTTGATGCTACATGCTGTCTCTGGATTAAAGCTGTTCTTTTTCCTCTTATGTCTGGGATTTTATTAGAGTGCCCTCACACCAATTATTGTTTTCTTCCTCTCAGAAAGTGCCATATGTGATGCTTCAAAGATCCAGTGCTCATTCACATTAAAGTCACTTCCGCAGTTTTACCCTGCTTTGGTAATAAATGTGATTTGGACCATCATCTTTTCCTCCCTAGTGGAAAATTACAGACAAGGCTGCAAAGATGACAGCATCCAATTTACGGAATTCCCTTTCCAGGGTCCTTGAACCACTCCATTAATACTTATGTAAATACAAATAACTTCCAGTGTCACTGTCAGCACATCATGTTCCTCTTAGCTGGTGGTAAATATTTAAACCCAAAAAGGTTGTTTGATGAGGTTAGGCCCTTAGATGTGCTTAATGATGCATCCATGAGCTCAACATTTGCTTAGATGCATATTCAACCGTGGGTAYAAAATATTTGCTRGATTGGCACTGAAAGCATTTGCAAACTCAGTGTAAATATCATGCATGTGTGTACCTGTAAACACATGCAAATATTTGCAAACTTCATATAAGAATCACATGTAAACACATATGAATTTTCATAATTCATGTTTGAAATAATAGTACTTTTAATGTTAAGACAGTCTTCAATAATTAATATGTTTGATCTATATGTTCCTTACCTAGAGAAAGTTGATTTAATTGGGCCAAATTTTATTCTGTAAATTTTTATTCCAAGTATTTTATGCCAAAAAAAAACCTTATGGGAGGAAAACTTAAAAATAATTGAAGAGTTTTCAGGGTTATGATGGCTGGGGAGTAAAACAGTGCTGGTAGAAAAAAGAACTTTTTTTTTAAATCAGGTTATTGTCATAACTGGTCCTCCAGTGCCCATATCAGTAATGCCTCGTTCATAAACTGAAAACCACCTCAAATATTTGCATTCCTGGTATTAGCAAGATTTGCACCTCCTAATTGCAGGCAAGATGTGACTGCTTTTAAGCCACATTTTAAATTAAATTTGAGCTGTGATTTGAATTTCTGTTCTTTCAAGGTGGCACTTGCAGCCAGGGGAAGGGCCAACACCAAACAGAGGAAATATCACTTTCAGTCCTGCTCAGAACCTTTTGTGACAGAATCAGACACTCCCACTGTAACTGATCTTACACATGAAGTGATAACTGAACTGCAAGGAACGTGAGTTTTATTTACATTACTCCCAAATTCACTCATCTGGTCACCACTGAAGGCTGTGATGAAGCCTCTAATGCCATCTCAAATGCTGGCAGGATATTTTGTTTGCAACAGAAAGTCTCTTGGAAGAAACTCTTCTGGCACTTTACAGAGCAAAATAGACTACTTATCTCTAAGAGCATTCCATTTAGCATGAAATACAAATAAATCTTTAAAAAAATCAACAATAAAAATGTGTTTCAAGAGAAAGTAAGTGGTGAGGGCTTGGGAAGACACATAAAGGTACTTCAACAAATCCTGTTAGAAGAAAACTTGTTCATGCAGTAGGAACGTGATTTATTAACATTTTATTTCTAAAATTCAAACTGTGACACTTCAGGATGTTCCCCAAGGATATATGTAATGCTATGATCAGTTTTTAAAGCTGATGATTTCCACTCACTCTGACAAATAATTCTTTTTCTTTTTCCCTTTTTCTTTTTCTTTCCTGTGTTGCCAATAATAGCTCTCTATATAAGTTCTCTGGAATCCATTTCAAACGAGATGATTGTATCCTGTGAGCCATGAAAAGTTGATTTGGGAAAAAAGAGACACAGGAGAAGGTGTTTTGTTTTTTATATTGGCTTGGGACTTTTTTAATAAAGAGGATCACTTATTTCCCAGTATATCAAAGATGAAAATGTGCTCACAGAAAGATGACTCTATAAGTAGGAACTTTCACTTTAGGTTTCAACACTGTCATTTCATTTTAATCTAAAAATTTGCCTTACATTAGGCTAGGAGCCAGGGGAAAAAAGTCTGATTTTTATCTTGCCAATGCTTTTGTCACCGGCTGTAGATTAATAAAGATTATAGTAATGGCAGAATTGCACAGCACCAGTAACAAGAGATATCACTCACTGTGCATTGCCATGGTTTCACTATAGAGGATACCAATACTGTGTGTAGAATAAGCCATTTTAATTTAAATTAAATAATTAATTTAAGTAATTTAAATTAAAACATTAATTATCAAATTATAGATCTCTTTTAAATACACAATATTTATAATATTATAATATTATACAAGCATCTATAATACTTTGCCCTGAAATAAAGCATCAATAAGAGTGGTGAAACTGCTCTGTTGCCAGGCCTGCCTCAGTGTAATTCTGTTTTTATTTCCAACCTACTCATTTGCAAGGCAGAGAGGGAAGAAATGCAGTCATGTTCAAATGCCAGCAGAGCAATATGCTGGTGACCCAGCACAGGGTAGGACTAAATTTCATGCTTCCCTGAATTGCAAATAATGTACAGAGCTCTCACACCACTGGTTTAATTCCGATTAAATTGGCAGGCGTTTGACCCAGAAATTTGCCATTTAGCACGTGAAAAAATAAAATTCCTTCATTACAGGACCTCATAGGGGATTTTTTTTTTTGCATTTATCCCAAACAATCAAATGATGCAGAAAGTTGTAAGTTTTAAATGGAGAGTTTTATTGTACTTGCTGTGTCTGACACTTTTTCATTGCAGGACTCACTCTGCACATTGTAGGTGCACTATATACGTATGGAAATGGCATTGCAGTGATCTACTTTGGAGTAGGTTTAAAAAAGCTTTTTCCCCTGTTTCCCCCTAAAAAAACCAAACCAAACAAACAAAAAAAAGAGAGGATATTCTAKGAATAAAAACCCCATCTTACTACTATTGCAAGCTCAGTAGTCTAAGTTGGTCAGACTARCACTGGGATAAGTTTACAAAATTAAGTAATTTGTGTAAAAAATGTTTAGCTTATATTTTGTTTAAGTATCCATAAGCACAGAGCTGTGTTTAACACATAACTCACATGCACAAAGTAACAAGAGGTTGTGGAATTCTCTCCAGAGCTTCCCTTTTGTATGGCAAGATCAACAAGATTTAGGGCACCCTGGAGACACCTGATGCTGTTTTGCTCTTAAAGATCTCAAAGGGTGGAGACTCAACATTTCCCCTAGGCAAGCTCTTCTGGTTTTTTTCATTATTTTTACCCCTGGAGAGCATTTCTTTCTTCTGAATGCCTGAATCTCCCTTGTCACCATTTACTTTTGTTCTGCCTCCCACAATTACAGAGAAGGCTCTTTTGTCTCTTTTCTAACAGCACCTTTTACCAGTAGAAAACTAAAATGAATGGTCGGATGTCCCAAAAGTGCAGGAAGTCCCAACCATCGTTGCTTCTCACTGGAGTCAGGGGAGTCTGAAAGTGTTTCTGCTGTTTACCTCAAGCTACCTTATTGGATGGCCTAATTAGAACTTTGGACTTCAACAATTTAAAAAGTTCATCCAAGCCACTCCTGTGTAGTGGCATAAACCTGCTAACAAAACCCCTGAAAGTTTCAAAGCATTCTTTAGTAGCTGTTTCACCCGCCAACAAGATGAGTCCCTAAAAGCACCCTGAAACACACAAAGACTACAGAGATAGTTTTAAAAATCCCCACAGAGCTCTCATTCCCTAAGAAAGCAAACTAGGGAAAAAGAAAGTTGCCAAAGCTTTGCTGGTGGTATAAAAACCTGAGAACGGCCACAGCAGAGGTCTGTGCAAGGGTCAATCTAAAGCAGCATCTTGGTTGTGTCAGTGTCCAGCAGCCAGTGCAGCAAAGCTGTTTAAAGCTGTGCTTTAAAATGACCCACGATGAAATTTTGAAATTTAAAAYGCAAAATCAAAACCCCTTTTTCTTATTCTTCTCTACTTAACACAGAACAGCGAAGATCAGGAAAGGAATCCATTCACTTCAGGTGAATGGAAAAACAACCAGCAAGCATTAAAACTCGCACAATTACTGCTGTCCCATAGCCTTTCTCCATGGACACAATTCCTCATGGGTCTGTTTGTCCCAACACTCTGAGGCAAATGATCATTTTAATTTAGTTGTGTCTGCCTTCTGTGTTGTCTGAGTGCTCATAGTTTGCCAAGCATCAAGAAAGCTCCCACTTGCTTTGAGCACTCTTTAAATCAAAGATGACTAACATGATGAGTAGGTGAGAGGTTTTATTTTTATGTTATCTCCACTTCATGTCAGGCTTGGAAGCAAATTCCCACTCCCAAGGGTGTCTCAGGAGGAGTTAGAGGAAGAGAACAAAATACCTACGGCATATTACTGGCAATATCCAGGACAAACAGAGTTAAGTGGGACATGCCAGTAGTAAAACACATCACAAATATGTGCATTAGATCTGTGGCCACTGCAGGAAGTGCCAGGAGGGTTAACATCTCTGCCTCTTCCACCCTGGCTGCACACTGTCACCAATGCCATTCTGAGAGCACCTCCAAAGTCATTGGGAGCTGCAAATTCAATTAGAGCGATATTTTACAACATGATTACATTTTTGTAGGCTGGAGTATTGTAAACTTTTCATTCCACCATAAAACATTTTAAAATTAAGTAATCAAGGCTCAGAACTCTAAAATACATGCCTTCTGCATGTATTTAATTACACRTGGTGTAACACAGATTACAATTTAGGAGGCAGAAGGGAAGGGTGCCTGCCTGYAGCARTTACATGTGGGATAAAAGCAGTTTAATACCAGTCAAATGTCACATCAATGACTTTGTATAAATTCATGGRAAACTGCTGGAGCAAGTAGTTATTRCTGCTATTACAGTGCAACRTTAAACAGTGGTCAAGGAAAAGAAGCTTTTGACATAAAAATAATCTGTATCATATGAGCCAACAGGGTTTCACTCAGCTGCCTGTTTTTCACTGTACACTATAGGGTGATACAATGAAATCTATCAGAATTGGCTATCATTTATTAGCAGGTAAGTGCCCCAAAAAAATATTGAACTTCATAGTAGACTAAGTCAAATAATCCTTTCTTAGTGCTTCTAATGGTTTGTCGTGCTGAACTGATGGTTTTTTGTGTTCTCTGCTGAAAGTAGATTAAYGTGTTAAAGGATACAGAGGAATACTGAATTAACTCTGAATGTGTGGGCTGAACTTTACCTGCATGAAGGACAATTGATCACACCACATTTGCCAGGCCAAGACTGCCAGACTGCTCCATCAAGCATGAGTTCATAGCAGATAGGACAGAAGCTGCATGGAAGCTCTGATCGACACCAAAAAAATGGCAAATCGGACAAAAAGACGGTTCAGCCTTCACTCCTGACCTGACAAAAAAGGCTCCTTGTGGCAAACTGTTCTGCTGATGGGGCCAGAGTGGGCAAGTGTAAGTCTGTAATGAAGGTAAGGACAGGTAGAGTGATGGTGGAGCTCCTCAGCTTTGTGCCATGACACTTTGCCGTGTCTTAATTGAGCCTCCCCTGATGGGGGAGGATTCCCCGAGCCCTTGCCCGGGCTCTGCAGACAAACGGGACTTTTCCACGCCTTTGCTCTTAGATAGTTGTTTATTAAGTCTTATCAGAAAAGGAGCCAAGGAACAAGATGACTCCTCTTAGAAAGCGCAAGGGAGAAGACAACTTATCAAGGTTACTGTGTCCTTTTATAGGTAAATTAACCAATGAAAACCCAAAACGAAAGATATTTCTACTTTTCTACCAATGCTCAATAAATCTTTCTGTCACATGAAAGGAACTGCGGCATTTTTCACCCAATCCTCTCAATCCACCTTTGCCGCAGAAAATGGAGCAGAGAAAGAAGAAAGAAGAAGGCCTAAAACAACAACAATCCTCCATTTTGAAGGTTTTGTTTCTTATCTATTTTGCTAAATTAACAAACCCAACACCTCTAAATTTTCACCCTGTGACAATCTTATATAATGTTCCATCACCTAATTCACACCAGTGTAGATTCTACTTCCTCCCAGAGGGTAGGTACCTTTCTCCATGGACGAAGGTCAAAAACAGGGTTGTCCAGGGGATAAAACTCTTCAAAACAGGCAGAGAAATRTTCCCTGCACTTTGGACTCCAACAATGCCACCCCAGTTTGACGGATCCAGGATAAAACAGACACTTCCATTATTCAACAGAGGGATAAAACTTTGCTGCTCCCAGAGCACAGGCGCTCCACCAGTGCTCCTGTTTCCTGGAAGCACCAGCCTCACTTAACACAGCCTAATTGCACATTGTAAAACCATAGCTGGGCCTCCAGTGGAGTAACCCGAGAACAATTTACCAGTAACATGAGAATAATTCTTCCAGCTCTGTCTTGTGTTAATGGTTGTAGGTCACAGTGAGGTGGGTGCTCAGCTACGGCTGCTTCATGGGCCACCGCTGTCCAACAACGGCACCAGGCTGGTCAGAGATTTCCAGGAAGAAATTTCCGTACTTTACACTGTTTTCCCCTCTTTCCTCCCTTTTGGCTTCTCTGCAAGTGCTTTGAAGAAAGCAAAGAAGGTGTAATTGCTGTCACTTGAGGGGTTTTGATGCTGTCCATTTTTCTCTGTTGCACAGAACACATTTTTCAGGTGGTGTTGGAGGTGTCTTAAGCAGGGTTCCAACAGGCAGACCACATTTTACACACTTTTTCTCCCTTTTCCTGAAGCATGTGGATGGCAAGCTCTGCAAAGGCCAAAACTGCTCTGAAAATGATATTTTGCGGCCACTTAAGCTACAGTTCTTTTCAAGACTGAAAAGAAAAAAAAAGGTCAAAGAATATCTGATTTGCAGTTATCAAGGTTCCAAGGTCAATTTGAACTGGAGACTTCCAAGTTTTAATCCCATGTATTCTCCAAATTGCTACTAAGTCACGAGGCAGAACCCTTTTGCTTGTAATAGGGGCAGGATTAGATTTTAACTCACCTGTCCTAGATCCTCATTGCATCCTGAATGATAGAAGCCAGATTTTCCACAAAATGCCAGCCTAATATTCTCTTTTATGTCCAGCACTATTTCAGCACTCCTGCTGTTGTTTGGTGCAGATAGTTTAGCATTCAACACCTACAGCACTAAAAGAACAAATTTCCTCAAAGAGCAAAGCTCCTCTGGTAAGGCTCCTTCTGAGCTATGTGGTCCTAAGATCACAAATCCTAGTTTGGCTCCCCAGGGTGCCTGAGAATGCCTTTCTATAAAGATACAGCATCACCTTTCTTCAGGCTTCTTCCAAACCCCACCTTTGTTTCACCATGAACAGCAGTTCTCACACCTTTAGGACATCACCTGGAAAACATTCAGGCTTAGCCTGCAAATCAGTGATGAAGTTCTCAACCCCTGTTGTGTTCTCAAGAGCACATGAACATTGGCTGGCTCTGGCGTGACATGGTCACAAAATATAAATTCAGATAGTTGCCCCCAAAGAATTTTTTCCAAGCCCTGTCTGAATTTATTCTGCCTTCAATACAAAAAAACACAGTCCCAGGAAAGAATAACAGAGTATAAGAATGGCAGCATTTGTAGCAGATCTGGACTGAAACAAATTTGAGGTTAACAGGGGAAAGAACGGATGGAAATGGAATATGACTACACTGGTTCTCCTATAAGTTTTATTTCCCTACAGTAGAGTTTGCATTCAAACTATGTTAGATAACTCTCTGAAAAGATTACACTGTGGAGGGCAAATAACTTATTTAACATAAACGAATCACACTGTGAGGTATGTCTTTTAAAATCTTGCTCTAACAAATAAATGTGCTACAATCAGCTCTCTACTTAATTCTTAATAGACAGCAGGAATTCCATATTGGAATCAAATATTTGACTCAATTTTTACTGCTGTCAAAAAGCATAAAACACCTTCTCACAGACTCTTTTGGAACAAAAATCATCAGTAGAAGAAAGTTTACTGTATTTTTCAGTGACGTGAAGAAATAGCACGTGTTTCTTCATGGGAATTGTGAAATGCAAATGCAAGTGCCTTATATGCCTGATTTTTAATAAATCATATGTGACCAGATAGGTACTTGCAAATGCTGGGACTCCGTTTATCAGACAGGAAGTTCAAATCAATGGCAATTCGGATTCAGATTCAATTTTGTGTTTCTTTCCATCGTTTTGGTGTGTCCATTTAAGAACAGACAAACATGATTTTTACATTAAGAAAATTGGTTGAATGTGTAGATCCTATCAACTGTTGCTGTGTAATTCAATTATATAAATCCAACAACTAAATACATCCAAAAATGTTGTTCAGGACTGGAGATACAGGATGCCGCTTCAGGATTATTACAAGAAGACATTTGAGAAAGAGTATCCATAGCACTGTAAAGCTTTCAAAATAAGTGGGACCCTTTCAGTCATTTGGCAAACCTTGATTATTTGTGTGCAGATAAAGACCCAAATTCCCAAAAAAAAAAAAGAAAAAAAAATTTCACTGCACGTGATTTATCTCAGAATATCCAGCAGTGCAGAAAGGTCAGAAAAAAAGGAGTAGCATCAGCTCCTCTTTTAGCATGCTTTCATCATTTTCCCTTCATCACTGCAACCTTGTCTTCAGGAACTGCAAGCAGAGAAAATACATTTCCTGTTATACCTCTTGAGGACTGCTCAGATGGTCAATTTTCACCAGGACCCACCAACAAGGAGTAGATAGGGTGGACCAGCATCTCTCAATCACCTTTATTCAAAGCAGGATGCTTGCACAATTCTCTAGACATAGTAGACAATTCCTTTTTTTTCTTTAGCACTGAAGAATTGGTATTTGTCACCTTGAAATATACTTTTCTCACTGCCCAGTGTAGAGGAAAAGCTTCTGTTTTTTTCTTCTGCAAAGATAACATGCCTTAAAATCACAGGATGCATAAGCAATATGAAAATCCTCCCTCCATTTTAAAGACATGGTGCTTGTGGTTGTCCAGAAATACAGATTTTGAAAGTGGCAGAACTGCAGAAACTTGATTAAAAAGCAGGAATAATGTGGATTATTCAGCATCCTGTAGCACATTACACAGGTATTTCTTCAAAAGCACAAAATCCTGGAAAAAATCTCAGGAAGAGGCAGGCTTGGGAAACCTCAATAAAGCTCACCATGCAGGAGAAGTGGATCATACTGGGTACAATGCATCTGTGGGCAAATTTGCCTTCATTATGGCAGGGAGCACTTCTGAAAGCATAATTGGGACCCGAGAGATGCAATAAACCTTGCACTGCTACTGCATGCAGGSACCAGCTCCACTCATGGTACACAGCTTGATTACAGCAGCGTGGAGAGGAACTTCTTTGTAGCTTAATGTGAATCTCCCAGCAAATCTGAAGCAGCAAAATGCTATTTTCTCTTTAATGGGAGGCAGTTCAAAGAAATGGCTCAGAAAACAGACAAAGGAGCCCACTTGGAGAAAGGCATTTCCTGCCCTTGCTGCAGCACRAGACCACAGGCAAGAAAAACTGCACTGACTTTCTGTACCTCTCACTGATCTCTAAAATGAGCCCTGAGACTTAAAAATAGATCCCAGCAGAWAGGGGGGTTTGCACTGTGTTTTCCACCATAGGAGGCACAGTTGGACTAAAGGGTCTGGAATACATCTCGGTGTGCTAATTGAATTTAAATGTGCTCAGAGAAGGGGACAGGATCACACAGGAATCTGCACTCCTGTGCTTTATTGGGTGGATTTTTTTTTGTTTGTTTATCTTTCACATTCTACTACTCAACATGTTTTATAAGGGTTTTTATTATACATAAATTAAATGTATAGTCCTATAAATGATCTTTGTACAAAGGCTATTTGATCATTCCTTCTCCRTGTATTTAATTCACTCACAAAATGATGGCATGGAAAAAACTGGGGAAAAAGAACTTTCCTGGCTCTGCTAGAGTCCAGAAACTAATTTAATGCCATCTTTAACAAATACAGAARTCTGGGGCATGAGAAGGAGAGAAAGTTATGAGGAAGAAAAAAAAAAAATTCTTGTACAAGGAAGCAGAAGTTACCAAGGCCTGAAACATCCCACTGTAATACACAATGGTTATAGGGAAAATCTCCTCAGTTCAGGCGGTTTAAATCAAATCAAGATCAGAAGTTTTATTGATTTATTAACAGCTCATAAATAACTGGCAATCTGCCACCTGGGTATTCAGGGTCTATACCAGCAGTAGAAGAGATTCAGCACAACACTGGACGCTTGTAAGGTGTTAATAAGCACTTGCAGGTGCTCCAGACCTTCCCATGCCACCTCCAAGGCACACAAACCCCAAAGCCCTCCCCAGATGCCCGGCCCCAAACACGCTCCACGTTGCTTTGTTSCTCCACCTCAAGTTGGCTCCAGATTTTTTCCAAAGTTTCTTTTTAATCCCCAGTTACTCTTTATTCAAGCTGATGGTCATATTCCTCAGTTTCTCCACCAGTTTTGGGAAGCTTTTGGGGTGTTTAAGTCCCTGGRTTTATGACCACTTTTCTAGGTTTGTAGCTCATGTTATCCAGGCCATCCGATCAAAAGGAGGGGCGGCGCAGGGTGGGCACCGCAGCTCTCCCCTCATGCGTTCCAAAGAGGGGAAATGACAAATTTTCGGGAGCAGCATGTCACCCTTTAGCCCCTGGAAGATAATTTTGGCATTACAGTCCAGCTCAGCTCTGCAGCAGCACCTCAGCTTTCCACTTGTGTCAATCAAAGGCCCTCTTAAACACACAAACTCTTTACAATTAGATTAAACATCTATCTGAAAAGCCAGAGTGTGCCACGTTGTGTAATTTGTTCCAAAAAGCATTTTCTGTGCACCRGAATGTGCAGCAATCCTGAGAGCTTTAAATATATATAACTTGATATAAAGGCAGCTACAAACATGTTTGTCATTTACATTGTGATAACAAAAAATATGAGTTAAATTGGAGCTGTGAAAAAAATAAATGAGTGCATGACACAAATTATTGCTTTTACAATTAGATTTCGAATTTTCTATTATGCYTATCCCCTAAAAATAGTGCATTTTTAAAATTACTGTGGTGGGGAAGGAAATGTATGCAGTTTATTTATTAAAGGATTTTTTACAGTAGTCACTTCATACTGTAATAGTCAAAACACCCTACCTAGATGCGTTTCTCCCTAAGTATTGTACTTTTGTTAAAAATTTGGATTGTGCTGAAATTTATTGTAAAATCCCTCACAATATTCATTGTTTATGTGTCAAAATAACAGTTGTCTTTCTAATGGTTCGAAGTCAAGTTTATTAAGCCAGATTGTAGGTTGGATTTTTTAAAGATTTAGTTAATTATATAATTTTTATAAATTTCAGGTTTTAAGAAAAATTATGTATCCCATTATAAATTTTAATGTAACCAAATCACAAATTTCACRAAATTCACATTAGAAACACAGGTGCTGGGGGGTTTTGGCCCTCATTCTCTTGAAGTTGCATGCTCAGCTTCAGCCAGACATTAACCATAATTAAAGAATAAAGCAGAATAGCTGAGATTGGGCACTTTTCTCCCCACACCTCATTTATGACACACTGTCAATCACGCAACAAAACCAAAGCACTGGCTTTTCTGCCCACCTGGAAGTGGTTGTAGCATCACGACCTAAACATTCTCAAAAGCTCCAGTAACATTTACTTCTRCTTCATCCTGACTCTTTTCAAGGTGTCATGGGCTGATACACTCTCACTTCAAAACCAACAGAACAAAACAGGTAAGTGATAGGTAATTAATTATTGGRGAGACAGAGCATTCCTTCACTGTATTTATCTTCGCTCTCGCTAATTTTTATTAAAGTGTTCTTTTTCTCCTATAAAGCAGCCAGGGAGACTGGGTCATGCCTGGAATTCAGGCTTATACGTTTAGTAAAAGGAGAAAAAGCTACATATAGGACCTTGCTTCTACCCACATTAATATTTATGCATGCACTTAATTCTCCTCACCTGAGTGCAATTAAGGACTTGCATACGCCTTTACAGAACTGGGGCCAAAATAATTACAGTTTACACAAGACTGTGACAGGGAAATATTTCATCACCACAATTAATCCTTTAGAGCATTACGAAATGGCCAATTTCTCAGAATAAAGCAGAATATTTGTTGCTAATCAAAGGCAAAGTTTATGTAATGGTAATAGATGACATTTAATAGCACAGGAATATATAATATTTAACAGCTCCATAATCCATGGTAATTTTTATTTCCCTAATGTTTATTGCAAATGGGAGAGAAAGAATGAGAAAGCCTTCCCTTATAGTATCAGAGACACTTGGGTTACATTTTTACATTAGGTGGCACTAATTCCCTATTAACTGGAATTAATGTAATATGCAAAACCCACTTCAATTTCATGGTGTTAATGTATAACTTTAGAGCTGTTACACTTTGCAAACCATATAGTACAGCACTAAATGCAGGCTTGTCTGTACCTTACACAAGTTCTAATAACCTTCGGGTGTTCTTCAGCACCAAACAAGTCAGATCACGTTTTGAGGTGCTGGACAATTTCAGAACCCTGGACCAGTCTCAGATATCCCATACGTGCTCCTGTCAGCTGCCATCATAAGGAATTGGTGTTAGATAATTAACCAGTCTTCAGGGGGATAGGCAGTGGAAAGCTATTGCCAAGAGAACTGAGCATTTGCATTCGATTATAAAGGAACCTTTTTTATTTTTTAGGTACCAAAATTTCCTATTAATTAAAAGACACAGAATGATGTAGAGAGCAAAGTGGCACACAAACGGCAGCTCAGATGTAAAACCTCGGCGTGCTTTACCACAGATATCACAGGTTTAGGGTCCAGTTCCCTTCTGCAGTGCAGCACAGGCCCTGCCAAGTCCAGTCCCAGAGCCTGGGGAGCCACAACAAAGCTGTTGATTTCAGAGACTTCACGCTGTGGGAGGAGGAAGGGAGAAGCAAGAGACAATTGTTTAAAAAGATGCAGGAAGAGATGCACACGTGTAATGCAACACATGCAAAATGAACCCTCATAGGACCAGCCTCTGACCCTGATTACATAAAATATCACTTTCGTGTGGCCCTCCTTGTGCCTGGAGCAGCTCAGGCCCATCGTGTTCCCGGCAAGCTCCCAGAGAAAAGCACAGGCTGGGCACAATGGTGAGAACTGGGCATAAAACCGCTCACGTGAGATGGAGCACTGGGCTCCAAGCAGCGCAGGTTTGAGCACAAACACCACTTTTCCCATGTAAGGATTCCTGTAAAATAACTGTGCTTGAAAAGACCCCTATTTGTATCTGTTGATCCGCACAGTTTTAAGGAACTCAGTTGTGTTACAGACTCTCTGCTCTTCCCTGTTTAAATACCGACACACACATAGGCAACGCTGCTGTTCCACCACGCCCAGCACACAGGAGGACAGGAAACTGAGCTTTCTAACCCCATTCCTTACGCCTGCCACCTGCCCGGGGTTCAGAGAAGCCAGCTGGGCCCACCTTTTCCCAATTACATCTCCGCTGTCCCCCTTGCGCCATCCGCGGCCTTCCCGCTCCCGGCTGCGCGGTGCTCTGCTCCAGCGCGCGGTGTTCGCTGCGGATAACCGCCRGGTTAATCGCCCACGAGAGCCACAAGTCCTCCTTGCCAGCCCCAATCGGTGACACAGCAGCGGGGGCGGCTTTTCAAAGGAAAGCCTTTTCATGGATTCACCAGGCAGCAGGGAGAATTCTCCGGAAGGAGAAGCGAATTAGCAGTTGACAGAAATCGCGGGAAATGGCTTTTCTGGAAGGTGGAAGTGCATCTCAGAGGATGTGCAAAATCAATTAGAAGTTAGAAGAAGAATTCTGAAGGAAAGAATGTGTGGATTTTCTTTTTATCAAGATCCATGTGAATATAGCCCTAAAAAAAATAGAAAAAAAAAYCWAGAGAAATATGTTTATTTCATTTCAGCRTTTAAAATTGTGTGTGATTAATTTATTGTTACATTAACTACAATTTTGCTCAGTTTTACKGAGCAAAGCCTACCTCCCTGCTGGAGGTAGTAGTTAGACCACATGGATATGTACCACAGGATAAATTTTTCTTTTCTCTTAATATTTTAATAATTTCTTACACTTGCCTAYGCCATTTCAAGGAGTATTTATTTTGCTGATGGGTAGACATTTGACCAGCTCTTCTTATAGTATATTTTACACTCTTTGGGTGACAACCACGTTTACAGAGTTAGATTTGTTTTATACTTACAGTGACTTCCACCTTATCTTCCTCTAACCAGAAAGAAAATTTCCTAGCATTATTTCCAAAAAACAAGTCTGTTCAATTGTCTTCCAAGAATTTCCTGGGTGATTGGAGAGAATTTTCTGGTAAAATTAGTTGCAAGATATTATGTAACCACAATAGTATTTGCAGGATCCCCTCCCAAAGACAAACTCRTACAGATTTCAACAAGGTTACCCTGCAAAATGAAGGGAGTGYAAAGCAGAGCGAGGAACAAAGCCAAAATTATTTATGAAGAGCTTGGAGACTGAAAATAAGTAAAGTAAGATAAGCAATGTAAGTATAACTAGTTTGACCTATGGATTKGTATTGATTTTTGCCTTTATAGGTTGGTCAACCTAACAGTGAACTCTTTATGTGAAACTCGCTTGTATTGGGGTCTCGTGGGAGCCAAAGACCCAAATCAAAGAATTTTTTTTCTTGTTTTGTTCTTTACTACCATTTAACAAATTAATTTAATGTTTGTACTGAAATGCCAGGGCAATAAAGGGGTGTTTTATTTTCACAGTTGGTATTTTTATTTTAAGTGAACTATTTATTTTCATGGAAATGATTTCATGTGGCTCGCCCAAGGAAGGGAAAATTTGGGGCAGGTTGGGAGGGGCCTGTGACAAGATATTCTAGACACAGCTCTTTGCAAACTAAAGTTGAACCTAAGCCAAAAGCCTAGACCTGAAATTTAGGCTCGYTTTAAATTCCAGAGCTTTAAAGAATAGTAAAAAATTCCTGTATAAATCATCCTAAACTCTCCTTAGGGTGTAGAGAACTCTGCTGATCYCTCCAGGTGAGATCTTACCAAGAGTGTGAGAAAGGCAGCTGAACTCCGGGCTGCCTGTGGCTGCTGAGCCAAGCAAGAATTTCAGCAGTGGGACATTCCCAGCCTCACAGCTGTGGGAACACCGCTTTGGGAAGTGCTGGGTGCAGTTCCTGCAGCTCTCTGTGGTGTTTAATCTGCAATAAAAAGAAAGAGGAATGGGGACTCAGCAGAGCCTTTCTGCAGCCATGACATTAACAAATGTTTAGAATAGAGTCTACAGTGTTAAAAAGCAGAAAATGTTTCAGAATCAATGAGAAAGCCAYGATGTCTCTTTCAATTTTCTTGCTCTTCATTTTTGCTGGAAAGCAGAAAAGTAGATCATTGTAATGATTAAGACACTGGCCCTCGACTCACACTCAATTCCCTGCTCCCGCATGCTTTTCTCACCATTTCAGCAGCAGAAAGGGCACAGAAGTGGATGATAATGTACTGGCAGTGTGACATTAAAGAAAATTAGATTTTTGTATAGTGGGARAAGTGAGTATGAAAAGCACTTGTAGTGACTGGCCATTTTGCACTCCCAGCTGGGGYGATGTCTGGTGATCTTTCAGAACTGAACAAAGCCCTGTACAGAGAAATACTCAGCACTTCTGCAGCCACASTTCATGATTCCTGTCCTCAGCAATGAGGATCATGGAATAGCTCTTACATGATGCACTTATGCCCTAAACCACTGCTGAGCCTTCAGGGTGCCCTGAAGAGCTGTCCTCAGCACATGGGCTGTGGTTCAAAATCTTTTCCTGCTTAGCTGTACCAGGAGATGGGAGGATGGGACAGAGACAGAACCCAGCATTGCACACACAAACCACAATACTACACTTGAATCACTGCTGCTGACCTAAAAACACAGACCCTCAAGGACTCACACTGGACCTAAATTTTGTGTTGCATCTGTGCTGAAAACAAGCTGGAATTTGAATGCCATTCCAGATATGAAAATTCATTTTGCTGGAGAAGTGCCAATATATTATTATTATTTTAATTATATAAATAGTTACTTTTACATGTTGCTCTACAAGGCAGGAAAAGCAGTTCCAGGTCCCAAGGCAAACACAAKGTTTGCTTCTCTTCTGTTACCTGTTCTCTTTTCCTCCCCTTCCACGTGTCATCTCTCCCTTCGCCTCTCTCCTCCTTGCACTGACCAAGTGCTGGAATTTAATGAGATAAGGGAAGGTCTCTGACCTCCCTAAATGTTGTCAGGCCGCTGCAGACCTGCCCCAGTGCCCTCCTGTGCTGGCAGCTCTGATGCCTTGTGAAGGTGGTGCTGTGCTAAAAAGGTCTGTACTGCTACATGAAATTCAGTGTCCAGCTCACCTGGGGGTCCCCAGCAGTGCTGATCTCACAGCACCATCCGAACCAGCCTCACAAACCAAACCCGAGCACATCAAATCCAAGAGCCCCCTCGCAGTGTCCACAGGGTAAAAAGCACAGAACCAACGTAGTCCCATGGTGAACGTGTTAAAATCCGTGTGTGCAGAACAATTCATTCCTCATCTTCTCCTGTTGGGGACTTCTCCTGYAGGGAGCAGCAGTCCTGAATATTGATTGTTTGTGTTTGGAGAGGAACATCATTGAGGAGTGCAGCTTCACCTTATTACTGCTACAGCAAATGCAGGAACCCCTGCCTTTCCTGCAGGTTAGCAGTGCCAAATCAATATTCCCCTGGCACAGATCTCAGTGATAGGCCTACTAACAACATTTTTTTTTATTATTTCTTCCTTTTAATCTCTCAGAGGGACGGAAATTATATGTGTGCAACAACCTGAACAGTACCAGCCTTGAATCAAAACTTTCTGCTCTCTGTCCTCATTTAATTCATGAAGTTTTATTTGACTGTTTGGAATTTATGTCCACACTTCTGGATAGCTCTGGTGAACTAAGCTACAGGTTAAATTTATTTTTGGAGTAATAGCAAAGAATATGGCTAAGAGCTATAAGAATAGTTAAGAGCTGCGGCAGCTAAGAGATGTGTTGTGCCCCAGAAAAAACAAAATATTTGGGGTCTGCACCCTCTCTTATCACAGAGTGCCCTCCACATACTAATTTAGGTGGGGACATGAAGGATTTTCTCCAGGTCTCTGGGGCTCATATGCTGAGGGCAATGGACCCATAAAAGGTGCAGCACTCATACATTTTCAAGTGCATAAAAAATGTGGGTATATTTACTTCAAAGTATTGTGATGATATACCTTGAATTGCCATTATATCACCAAGGAAACAGATATATTCTTCATTTCCTAGAGTGTCTGCAAGGGCTGTACAAATGTTGGGAGGGCCATAATTTTTCTGGTTCAAATACAGATGTATTTGAGGTGGACTCATGTATGAGAGCAATTACAGACTGCACACCATTTCAGGAAAACGTGTTTTAACAGAAGAAAAAGAGGGGGAAAAAGCTGTGAAGTAATTGAAACTACAAAGGTAATGCAGGCAGGGAAAAATTAATTACCCAGTTTAGAACCTGAGCAGGGCACCTCTGATCAATAGGACTCTGGTGAAACCTGCTGTGGGAAAGTTAATCAGTGTTAGGGGCAGGATCTGGTTGCTGTGTCACCCTCTGGCAGCCCAAAATATCCAAACTGAATTTCAGGGTTAAGGTGCAGCACTGGTTTGGGCTATGAAGGTGGAGGGAATGACACCACCAATTAGTTATCCATAAATTCCACTTCCTGCCAACGTGATCGGTGTCCCTTATCAGTGCTAATAACAAGGTAAAGGCTGACTTGGCTTGGAAATCCAGATGAGATCATGACTCAAGGAGATGCGACAGCAAGTTGTCATTTTATGTATTTTTCATATGGTTTTGGCTCCTTCTTCAGTCTGTGCTCATCACTGCCAACACAACTACATCAGTTGCTGGAAGAATGARAGTCTCTTTTGAAGGCTGGCCACGTTTCCCTTACACTGTTTTATTGGGTCTGGAGCCTTGGATATTTGTTGCATTTTAATTAGGGACATAATCTTTAAACCACATCTCAGACAAACAGTCTGGAAATACTATCCCAAAAATGCAACTTTCCATAAAGAAACTGATAAGAGTCTGTGTGTGTGTTTGCGTGTTTGTGAGCTCTTTTCTGCTTTCTGCTGAAAGAGTAGAAACCCACTTCCTACCCCAGCAAAAATGGTGATGCCACTCAGTGATTTTCTGTTTTGATGGGATTTGTGCCCTCCAAACAAGCAGGTGGAAAGAGGCAGTTCAAATGAAGTGGCAACTTGTTGGCTTTTTCTGATTAGGATGGCTCTGCTGAGATGCTGTGCTCTCTTCCAAGGCTCTGAGAGGAGGAGACTTGCAGGATGAGCAGGGATAAAGCCTGCTTTCCCTTCAGGGCATGAGCACTCACAGCAGACCCGGGGCCAGGTAATTGCTGCCACAATTCTTGTGGCCAAGGATGTCAAAGAGGAGCTGCTTTGAAGGAAAAGAAACCTCTCCATGGCTGGATCTGAAATAGAAGTGCTGTGTCCCCCTACTGCAACAGCACAGTCTCGTGCAGCAAGTGTTCCTAAAAACACAAACCATAAAGCCCAAAGCACTCGTACAAAACCTCCGTTCATTTTCCGTGAAGGACGTGGGAATGTACCCAGTGATGTCATGACAGAAATTTGGTAAAATATGGGAATAAATTGAGACTCTGGTAAGGAGGGCTAGGCAGGATGAAACACAAGGGATCCAGCAGAACAGAGGGGTTCCTATGGGGTCCCAGACTCTAGAGAGTATTAGTTTTAAAATATTACCTATCCTGCAGAAAATACAGCAAGATCATAGCCACAAACACTTTTCAGCGGAAGGTCTTTCCCAGACCCAAATTTTGACGTTTGTCTGGTTTAATTTCATGTCAGAGGAAGTATAGGTGGACTTCCTTAGGAAGACACAGGGCATCAGCTCCCTGGCTCAGATATTTGCAGAAAAAGACAAAAGCAGAGGGAAGAGCTGTATGGTCTGGAAAATGGGAGAAAAAAACTGGAATAAAATAGGCTTTGTGACAGCCAAGATGAATAACTCACCCCTCCACCCACAAGTGAGGGTCAATGACTTTGGGGCCATCTGTGCCAAGGAGAACAATTAATTCCCATGAATAAAAACATTAATGAAGAAATAAAATAAAAAGTACAGCCCTGCCAAATTCTGTATTTAAACAAAAATGACATGTGTTCCACCAGGCCTGGAGCCTAAGTCAGTAGTCTTTTATCCAGTCTACCCAATAATATCAATATAACGGGAAAYACTATTTTTTCCTTCCCTATGTTATAGTTCACATACATCTACAATCCCGTGGTAAATTAAAGCTGGAGGAAATGGAGTAAGAAATCACCTCTCAGTCTCTCTGACATTATAAGTACATTCAGCAGGGAGACCAACACACACACACACAAAAATCCTACACCCAAAAAGCAGCTAAAAGCTGTCCACATAATTTTTTTTCAGAAATAATATTTTGTTAGAAAAGAAATCTTTCAGGAAGATAATGTAAGGTAAGAAAATATTTAATTAATTGCCTATTCTGTTATGAAGGCTTGGTAACAACATAAAAAATAACCTGAAATTTAATATATGAGTTTTACATAAATTTAGGCAAATTATTTGTGGCATTCATTCATGAAATTATTCTAGTAAGCTGGCAACCTTTTAGGAAAAAAAAATGCAAACTTTCTGATTGTTGGGGGCAGGGGGTTTGTCACTGTAAGCTGCCTGTACTTTTCGAAGCAGTACATTAAAAAACAAAATCACAAGTTGCACTGCCTAAAGAAATGGSCTGTGAAGATAGACTAAAAAAACTCAAGTAGGTTATAACTTTTAGATTACAACTTTTTGCATGTATGCCCAACATATGCTGGTGTTCAACACTGGATCTGCCAGTAACTGAAGGTGATTCTGCAGTTAAGCAGAGCTAAGCACTGAAAACCCAAGGTAAAACTGAAGATTTAAAAAGAAAAAACAAAAAAACCCCTTAAAATCTAAATTTGAATGATGCACCATTGAGTCATGCAATTCTACTCCTTTGATCTGCAACAAATGATAATGCTTTAATTAATGTGGAGTACTGTTTGCTGTTTTAGATTAAGAGGTTTTTAGGCAACCTTTATTTCATCCTCCTCCCCAGCCTTGTGACATTGCTGTTTGTCTGCACAAACGCTTTGCAACCTTACCTTGGAAATGCTGTGTTGGTACTCCCAGATCTGAGAGGAAACCAGAGACAGTTTAAAAGAAATAAAAATAATAAAAAAAAGACATAGGGACAGTAGCAGCAGTCAAGAGAGGGTCAGGAGAGGGGTGAGAAGAATGGTACAGATGTGCATTAATCAGATGTGTAAATCTTTGTGATGTGAACACGTCAGTGAGGCCCATTTGCATACAAAGAAGGCAAATTCGGTTTCACTTGCAAAATCACTTTAATTTTAGCTTTTAACTGACAGCCTGTGGAACAGCCTTGGGACCAACACCAACCTCACTTGCCAATGATCTTTTATCCTTACACAGAGCAGAAAGAGCTGCTTAAACCAGCAGCTGCTGTGATGCAGCTTCACCAAACGCACACGAAATTTTGCCTTGCCCAGTTTATCTGTGAGTGTGAAAGAATTCCCCGCCTTGTGCGCTCTAACAAGGATACACTGGGTTTGACATCARTGGGCTGGAAAATATTTGCTGTGAAAGCAGTGTCCCCTTCTCCCCTTTCCCTGCACCTGGAGTGTTATCTCTTTACACATCTCTTCAGGACACATTTTCCTGGTGCAACTCCCTGTCTTTGGCACAAATTTCCTCTTTCATTTCGTGAATGAAAGTCTAGGAGTGGGTAGGATGMATGGCCTTTCCACTCATGGGTGTGATCCAAGGGTATGGTCCAGAGAATGTTCCCATAGAAAGGTCAGCTGCTGTTTGATAAACAATGCAAAATAATATGTTGCAGCCTAAACAAACAGGAAAGGATTTAAATGCATTATGGACTCTCTGGAGCAGCCATGATGTTTGGCCCATGTCTGCCCTCTGAACTGAACACAGCAAGAATTAAAACTTTGGTCGGAGAAATTATCCACTTGGGAGATGTCTGAAGTATCCATTCAGTCAATAATTTAAAAGTTTGCATGATTGACAAACTTTCCCTTCACTACAGCATTTGAGCCCTGTCCCTGGGGCACAGCCCCAGAGCCTGAGGAGAGAAATATTTGGAAAGGTCACTGCAGAGAAACCAAGCTGGAGCTGAAACTGCAACTGCAATGACAGCCATGGGCATTCACGTCTCAACTGGCAAGAAATTCCAGCTGTATTTTTAATAAAATTTCAGTGGACCCACTTGTTTCCTGAAGGAAAACATCTCCATTGTCTCTCCATCAATCTGTTGTTTCTCCCCTGCCTCGATCTTTGACTGCAGGAAAAGATGTCCTGCCAAGCCCCTTCCCCGTGATGAGATCTCTTACATAATTAGAGCTGACACCACTGTGAGTTAAAAAAAAAATATAAATATGAGAATCACAGAGGGACCTGACAGTTTAATGGACATTAAAAGTATTAAAAATAGTAGAGGCAGACTGGGTAAATTCTGTGTTAGTCAGTGGGCAGACACCGGCAAATTTTGAAGTCAGCGGGAATTTTGCATGCCTTAACCTTTCCCTAAGAAGTTATGATTCCTTCACCTCTGAAGGAAATTTCATATTTTTGCCATTTAATAAAAACGCTTCATTCCAAAAGCAATTTTAGTCGCTACCGTATTGAACTGTAATTAAAGATTTACGATCCTATTAAAAGGTAATGCTGTAGTTAATCCTTAATAATAACACATTTCGTAAAAGTTCAGCGTTACACACAAAGCTGAGCAGCTGATGCCTCCTGCAAAATATTTGCTGGGTTTTCCAAGAGTCAGCAGAGTGCACTGCTACAGCTCTCCTTCAAATAATCTATACAATCTATACAGCTGTGGAAGTAGCCCAGGAAAGTCTAAATATTCCTGGTTTTTTATGACCTATACATTTATTATACATTTTCCATCTTGATTTTGCAGGATTAGCACACAGATAACCGCACTTTGTTTCATACAGCTTTGTGGGGGTGATAGTGTCAGAATCACCAGATTACCACACAGTGACTCGTTTAATTGTGAAATTAATGGAATTATAGAATTCAAAATAAGAAGGAGATTACCTCAGTTCTAATACGATACATGAACTAGGAAACAAAACCCCAACAATATCCTGTAAAAATAATACAGTTGTAACTTTAGTAAATTTAAATGAGAGAATTAAATCTATCCCAAGCCTTAGACTGAACAACAATAAGTGTTTGGTTGCCTTTCTGTTATCATATTTCACATACCATTGAATTTGTTAGAAATTCCGTGATGCAAGACAAATTATGGATGTGACTGAARTTTGCTGAATTATCTTTTTACACACGTTTTTAAGGAAAAAACAAAACTCTGTGGGCTATATATGAATCCAAAGCTCCTCTTTCATTTTTCTGCTATGTAAAACTCCTTTTAAGCTTCAGATGAYGTAATGTTGGTTCAATTCTGCTTTAAAAATTTTTGTTGAGATTCAGCCTAAACCACAATCAAAGTATAAGCCGAAAACATTCCACATAAGTGCTTGATGCAGATATTGCAGATCATTTTTAACTGCAACTGGTTATGCAAAGTTGTTTTGACCATTATTCTACAAACACCAAGCCCTGCCCTATGATGCCCTTAGGATGCAGAAAGGGAAGGAGCTGTTCCATTTTGTTCAGCTCCAGAGAGGTGGTGACCAATGCCGGTGCTAAAGTGTCACGATAACAAAATTTTTGAGCTTATTTTTATGTAATATCTTTCTTAACCTTTTCCTGTGCTTCAAGACACCTCATGCACATCAAATAATTCATAAACCACTTCCCTCTCTTTGCAGTTTTGCTGTAGTAGCAGTGGTCAGTGTGGCTTTTCTGTATGCACCAGGCCCCGTTGCTGGGTTTAGGGAGGTGAGGGGGTTTCTTCCTTATCTCCAAATGTAGCCAAAGCAGCCACAGGAACAYGAGGAGTTTGTGCATTTTTTTTCTCCCTAAAAAAAAAGCTAAAGCCATTCTCTGCATCCATCCCTTGAGGGCTTTCTTCTCCCTGTTTTAGGATGAGAAAGCAGAAGTGCTACCAGAGTTGGTCCACCTGGGGAAGCGATGGTAGAAGGGATATGAGATTTTCCAGCATTACCTATAGGGAATTTCGGACTGTGCCCTCAGTTTCCACTCTATTTTATCCACACATGTACAGCAGAATGTGCTGCTTGGTTCATTTCCCTCCTGAGCCTCAGTCCAGCCACTTTGCCCTGAGGTAAGAGAGGAGAGATTGCTCCCTGGCTGTGTTTCATCTCACACAGCGGGACATGGGAGCTGAGAGCCTCTTAAAAACAAATGGTTGCTGCTGTAGGGGCCGTACAAAGAAGGTGTCTGCCTAGGAACTCACATGGTTGGGTTTTTTTCCATCTTAAACTCGTTATTTGCTGTCTCTTTGGTGCTAATGTGGTGCTAAAGTGGTATCTTAACAGCGGTGAGGAACGTTGCTGACAATCCCAGCGTGGTATTTCCTCTACCCGATGGAATACGATTTCCAGAGAGATGAAATGCTGCTCTGAAGCAAGMGGAGCAGCAGCAGGTTGCTTTTTTTTGTGAGAGGGACTCTGTTCTGCACCTTCTGTGCCCATCCAAGGCACCCCAGTTCCATCAGAGCTTYCCCCCACTGCCCTCTGCAGGCACTTCTGGCATGGATGGCACCTGCAGTAAAAACAGGCTTAGTGTAGGTCAGTCAACACCTCATTCAGTGCCAAAATAAGTATWTTTTGTATGGAAAAATTTGCCAGCACTTCGGTCTCTCTGGTTTTCTCTRAAGTTTGGAGATTTGTTTCCTCTTCTGCAGTAATCTTTCAGCCATTTTACATTTTCTTCCTCCTTAGCTGTGGAAAGCAATGTTTTCCTCCTGAGGTGTTCAAACACTGCTTGATGATACTCCCAAGAACTATTTGGAAAGGCAGAYCAGTTCTAATTAGCATTTTAGCTAAAGATCATTGGTGCAGGGCAAAGGCCTGGCATGATATTTGTCAGTTTAAAGATTATTAGGCCTTCTCAAGAGCCTGAAAAGTAGCCCAAACACTGCTGCACCAGTGGTGTCAAAATTGTCTCAGGATTCAGGTGGATACTCGAATGGATAAAACAGCATCTAAAATAGGATATCTCCTGGCTTATGACACTGAACAATAACATTGGTGTTAACAACTTAACTTGAAGTAAATCGAAACCTTTCCATAAAGCCTTGACTCCATCTAGAACCATGTCTAAAACAAAGGCCAGAGATGTGTCGTCAGAGGGAAATACAAGAAACACTATTTCAAGATTTTTTTTTTTTCCATTTTGGGTAATTCTTCTGCTTTCATTTCCGCGGTGCAAAAATGCTCTTGTGAAATGTTAAAATCTTAGTCCACAGCGACTAGGTTATTGTCTCAACTTCCATCATAGCTTCCAACAGATTGTTGCAAGCTAATTGTTTTCCATGTAAAAGAATAATTCCTTTTGATAAATTTAAATTATTTCTCTCAATTTAACTATGTATGCATATCTATTATTATTACAAAACAAAAGTAAAATTACATTTCCTGTATGTCCATTGTTTTTTTTCTCTTTTCCTGGTGGCTTGATWATATGTATTTTTATTGTTTTTAGTGGAAAATTAATACCAGTATGACCAGACACGACCAGAACTGCACTCTGTATCATGGTAGCATTGGAATATGATATAGATAGATACTGATATCTCATATGCTGATTGTTAAACTATCCTGGTTTGTGGAGGTTTTGGAAATCCTCCTCAGTCTTCTCTTTTATGCAATTTTCAAACGTTGCCAACACAACACTCCATTTTCCACAGCCCTTAAATATTATGACAACGCTGGGAGTCGCTTTCTGAATAGAAAATAYTTGCAATAATGAAATGTTGGCAATTGATTCCCATTTAGATAGCTTTTTATTACTTTTTTTAAATGTTAAAATCTCTTTAAGCTTGAGATGAAGAGAAGGTTTCAAAATTCCAATCTGTTAATCATCTTGCTTCTGCAATGAAGAAACCATCAGGCCACTCCCTTGATACTAAACACATTTAATTTAGCTGTGGACACATTTTTATTTCAGCATATCTGTAGCAAGCAAGTGAGAAAGGAAAAAAAATCCACGGTTGAAGTATGAGTTTTCTAAACTCACAAAATAAAGTGACTTTATAAATCACCCAGAGCTACTGAACAAGTAATGTTGGAAATGCCCTCTCAAAATTTATCAGTCCATGCTCCCTAATAAATCAGAGATTACCTACTTTAAGTAGAAACTTCAGGCTTGCTTGTTCTGGTTGAGGTTAGGGAGTGGCTGACCCCAGTTTCTCATTAGCAGCGAGTTCAGAGTTCAGGTAAAAGAATCAGACAAAAGTCAAAATATTCACCACAGAAACTGGAGTAATTATTTTTCTGAAAAAATCATTTTCTTGAAGGAGTTTCATTTTCTGCTTTTCTGGGGGTTTTTTTGTTGGTTTTTTTTTTTAACTCTTCCTCTCTCTAATCTGAGCTAGCAACTAAAACTCTTTGAAGTAAAATAAAAACAGGAGGAAAGAAATAAGATATTTCAACAGAGATTGTACTGCAAACAGTTTTGATGACTACACTTGCAGGAAAACCAGTATACCTTAATTATATCAGCAATATTGATAAAATCTCATTAAGGATAAAAATAAAGCAAATCAGTGACCTATTTAATTATAGGATTATCAATAGTTTTGACARTATTAGCTTGTGGCCCCAGATCTCTGCCCAGGTTGAATTTTAGGTGAATAACTTGACTTCCCAAGACTCACACACACATCCACACMTCTGTACCTGCAATTGAGCATCGTGGATTGGATTTGAACCAATTATCTCAAAAGCAAATGATCAATCCTCGATTCCATCAGTAATTATAAACTTGGTTAAATATTTGGAAATTTCAGTAAATTTCCTCCTTGAATTCTTTCAGATTCTGACCCCTTCTTGTCCTTTAGCACCTCAAGAACTGCTGTAGGTGAAAAAAAAAAAAAAAAGATAAGTTTTACATAGGCAGGATTCATTTAAATAAAACTCACTGAAGTCTTTTAAATCCTCTCTGAAACAGGAGATTAATTTATTATCACACAGCACCGGGGATCTGTGTCCAGAACTAAAAGGCATGGCTGTCTAGGTGTGAATGTAATAGGACAGAATCCTTATCTTCTAAAAGTTGCCCATCATTCTTTAAAGACAACTCTAAGTGGCAGATGGTGGAAAAATAYTCATATTTTTACAAAAAGCATTTTCCTTGCGTGGTCATCATACAACATCACAATCTCCAGTTATAAGTACAGAGCTTCCATTTGAATAAGGCATTTTTTAATTAAAGGGGGAAATATTGAAATATATTAGGCAAAGAACATGGAAGGGTTTGGTTTTTTATTTGTTTTTAATTTGCAAATCAGAGTGAGGTCTAAGGCAATCCTGATTTAGCACACTGCACACATTAAAAAGGTTTATGGACTCAGTGAGAGATATCTCACAAAGGATAAAGATTCTCASTTCTTGGGGCAGCTTAGAAAAATCTTATTATCGATCATTTTTAGGAAAAAGAAGACAAGAATAAATCTGCAGCTACTTCTATCTAAAATGAATAATCACTTTACAGCTTGTCCTGAAACAAGATATTTTGAAGTCGATTCAGACTGACATGTTCTCATGTCTAATGTCCCTCCTCATCCTATTGATAACGTGACAATATCCTTGACTGCACACATCCATCTCAGCCTGAGGATGTGCTGACGAGCCGTGGGCTCTGTTTGAAATCATCAAAGTCAGTGTGAAATGTTTCTGTTATCATCAAGCTGGGGGTCGGGTCAGGATGGAAATTTACTATCTTCTTGCTTAATAAGCAAATAAATGGCCTTAAAACACCCCAAACTCCACCCTAAAAATCCTGAAGCAGAGCAGCGACCCCCCTGCTGTTTCCATCCTCTGTAAAAATTGGCTCACCTGCACTCAAAGCTTCCAGTAGCACTGCTGGAGCAGCACAGCCCTGCTGAAAGGAATAAGATGAATGTGTCCTTATAAACACACAATGAGGATCTGCTTGCAGGTAAGACCAGGGACTTACAGATAGGGAAGTAACAGAGGAAACCATCAGTTCTAGAAAATGTTACTAATTGACATGGACTGGTGCTCAGCCAAAGCTGTATTAAGTTCCTGAGCTTAGAGAAAAACAGCAAAGGTTTAATAGAATTATTAATAGCGTTTTTTTATAAAAGAGAAAATAAAAAGGGGGTGCATGTTAGAGGGGGGCATAGAGCAGGCATTTGGGAATTTTGTGCCTTCCAACACCTCAGCCAACAGGGAAAGGTAGAGGGAGATGCAGCTGGGAAATTAGGATGAAAAGGGGGCTGTGTCACCCAAAAATTTGAGAGACCCCATGAGAAATGCTGCATGGCCTCTCCCTTTACTCAAATAAAGTTCCAGGACTCCTCTGTCTCCATTTTGGACATAAACCTCTGGTGTTGTGAATTTTTCTGCACACTGCCACGAAAGGGATTTTGGATGCTCAGCTTCACACGCCGCAGAGATTCCTGATTTGCAGTCAGTGACAGGCAGAGCTTGCCTGTGTTCTTGGCCTGCCTGATGCTCCTTCCCTGGTACAGAGGCCTCAGGAAGGGACACACATTTCCAGCAGCAAAATCCATTTGCCGTGTCGGAGCAGATGGTCTCTCTGCTTCCTCCCAGATGCTCGCTCCCACCAGAGCAGCCAACCTGGACCAACAGCACGTGCAGGGCAGCCTTTCCTCCCTTCTGACACTTCCATACAGCTCCAGCAGATAAGAGTGGCAGGACAATCCTTGTGCTGTCAGCCCGGGCCTGATACTCCCTGAGATGGATGCATTCCCACGTGGAATCCTCCAGCACTGCTCAGAAATATCATCCCTGGGAAAGGCAAGAGCCATGGCAGCGTTCCTCTGTTTCCAAATTACAGGGTAAATTAAAAAGATGATTATTAATATTTAATTGAGAGTAACTGGGCATCCAAAAGAGATAAAAGAGAATGAAATAGGATGCAAGGTAGAATTAATTATGTATTGGAAATAAGGAGTGAAATGAATTGCCTATAAGGAGATAGAAGCTTGAAAATAAGATCTATAATTCTTGTTCAATAATGTTAATGAAAATTATTAACGTTGAAGAAAATGACCATCATGTCAAGCAGTTATTCCCGGATAATTATTTTTTTCTTCAGCAACCCTCCTTCCCATTTTATGTTTAAGCTTTCAAACCTCCTGGAAGGATTGAGCCACACAGTTCAATTTCTGCCCAGCCTGTGAACTCCACGTAGGTGTCACCGTGCTGCTGGGGTTATGACACTTCATTTGGAAGCTGCTGAGACTTGATTCTGGCAGTTTTACTTCAAAATGGGTTAAACTAGAGGTGAATAAAGCCTTTAGGTTTGTTTTTTTTTTTTAGCTGAAGACTAGACACAGTTCATAACACTGACTAATGTTAAAAACTATTTTCAAGGAGAATAACCCAGCTTTGTCATAACACAGAAAGGTGGAAGAAGAGTTTTGACCTGCATGGGCTTTGCAGAGGAAGAGGAAAGCTCAATATTAACTCCTGCCGTGTTACTTCAGTGTTTTTTGTAGCAGCAAACTACCCACAAAATAAAAATAAATACAAAATGCCCTCAATATCTCAACATCCTCAGTTGGTTTCCTTTTAATAAATATATGATGAATTTAAACCTTTTGAAATATATAATGCAATTCTCCACTGCAGACTTGATAAAACTGTATTCTCGATTTTCAGAAAAGAAAGAGACAATTTGCCAACACCGAGGGCAAGATGTTATTTTTACATAATAGTAATAAAAAGGCCTTTGTTTTCTGAGGCTTGAAATACTGGACTGAATGGAGGTAATTAGGTTTTCTTTAAGCTGCCCCAAGAATTGAGAACCTTTATCCTTTGCGAGATACCTTTCACCAGGTCCATGAAGCTTTTTAATGTGTTGCTTGTTTCTCCCTTTTCTAGGGCTTGCTGCAGGTGTTCCTTCTTTTTTTCCTTTTCCCCCTCCTGTTCACTCCAGAGCTCTTAGATCTCTGATAGTTTTTATTTGTACGTATGACACTTGTGCCTAATTTCCAGTCTTGGATTTCAGAAAAGTGCATCACCAGCTTGTACTTTCAAAATAAATACAGTGGCAGGCAGCCACTGTAATCAAATGAATATTTTTACTAGCAGGGCACATTACAATTCAACTCTAGAGCATTTACTCTCGTTGAACTCGAGAATTGGTTGGAGTTGAATATATGAAACTGTTAAAAGCCCATTTAAATAAAACATTGGCAGGGGTCCCAAGCCAAAGCCCAGGGATGTCAATGAGAGACGTTTTCTTGGCTTTAGAGCACTGCATGGCTGGCTTTAGAGAAACAGGGTTTTTTCCAATTATATTAAAGCCATTCTGGGATAGTCATTTACTTTTCAATAAAATCAGTCTTCCATGGCCGGTAACAAAGCTCACAGGTGAGTGCATGGCCACCCACAGGCTGCGGGAGAAAACAAAGGCCACATGTCAGGCTAATAATGAGCAAAGTAAAGTACATGGCACATCTCATTAAAGATCCATTACTTACAAAGTAAAAAAGAAGAAAAAAAAATAAAAACAGTAAAAAGATTGCATGTCAGAAAGTATTTCCAGAGTACACATTAAATATGGCAATTACAGGAGATGTTTAAATGGAAATATGGGAGAAATTATGTATTTTCAATCTTCTTTCTTGTATTTGGGCAGCAGTGCATTAGAAGAGTGCCAAAACAGGCCTGCCTTGAGCATTCTTCTGTTATTCCCAGGAACCTGTATTCTGCAAATTGATATTAATGAATCATGGTATCAGAGAATGACTTGGGTTGGAAGGAACCTTAGAAAACCATCTCATTCCAATGCCCCTGCCATGGGCAGAGACAAATTCCACTAGCCCAGGGTGCTCCAAGCACCATCCAACCTGGCCTTGGACATTTCCAGGGATGGGGCATCCACAGCTTCTCTGGGCAACCTGTGCCAGGCCCTCACCAGAATTTCTTTCTAACATCTAATTCAAATCCCTCCTCTTTTAGTTTAAAACATACCGACATTCTGGTTCAAAAAAACCCCAACCCAGGTTTGTGTCAAACCAGAGGATGAATCCCAATGTTCTGAAGGGTTTTGACTCATTTATGGGGCAGAAAACAGCCCTTTCTTGAGTGCAGCTGCTAGAACTGCCAAGAACAAACCACCCAGTGGGGGCCTGTTGTGCTGGCTGATGAACACAACCCATGTCCATGAACTTTATAGCCTTTTGAGGGCAGTTTGATCTGCAGAATAGACTCATTTGCTCAGGCATATAAAAATCCTTCACTTTGAGTTGTAAATTCCAGTCCACGCAGCCTCTGCGCCCAGCAAGGTTCACAGCAAGGGTTGTGCTTCTGAAGGTCTGTAACAGTTTATGCAAAGGGTGCAAATAATGATCGTACCAGCTGCTTTCRTCTGCTTTCATTCATGTGAAAGGCATAAAAGCAGAAGTTATTGTGTTACTGCTGTCAATACAGCTTACATTGCATGTGCAGAAACAGAGGAAGCAAAAACCCCTTTGTTGGTTGTACTACAAGCCAAGGAATTTTGCATTCTTCCTCATTGTCCCCCAGGTGGGAATGATGCCTTAGGTTTTAACTTTTATATTTTTAAATTCTGTACTGCTTAGTGTGCAACTTTGAAGCTTCTTGTAGCCTGTTACTTTCTGCTCTCTCATGCTAGTTAGGCATAACAAAGCCTCTCCGGACTGCTCTTCAAGGACACCTGGACCATYCTGAGCCCAAGGGGTGTAAACCAAAGAGTCTTGGAAGGGGGGGTAGCTAAGGGGAATTACATCATTAAACTGGGACTTTAATTGGAGAATTGACCCTGATATGTAAGTGAACCAAACCTATAAAAGTGTGAAGAACTCGTGACCTGTCGTCCATCTTGGGGTCCATTTTGGCAATAGCCTCTGGCTCCCCAGGGTGTACCTTGAAGGCCCTTCAAATAAATACCTACTTTTATTCCTTTACTTTGTCTAGTCTCTGTGTCTAAGAGGCCCAGAAAGGCATCAGGAAGACTGTGATAAGAATGAAAACACAGCTGAAAAGACTGTATTGCCTCAGCGTCAGTTTTTCTGACATGTACTCAATGTTTCAAACTTATCAGACAGGAAGGTGAAAGCCTTTTCATTACAGCACCTCAAAAGATTTGCACTCAGGTTTATCCTGCCCCATCAGGCTTGGCGAGTACTTGTAGCAGGTTATCTCTGTCACTGAGATAAAAACATCCCAAAGGGTCATTACTGTGAAGTTTAGAAACATTTGGACTGCTTAGTAGCTAATTTACAATATCACTTCACTCGTGGGGTGTATTTCATTGTAAAGGCACTTTCTATGTTTTGGGGACATATTTTCAAAGCATTTTTCTAAGTATTTAATCTGTGGGTGTTGGACAGGTGTTTTGCAGCCGGAATCCTACTTATGGCTTCGAATATCACCTCTTTTCATATGTGCCCAGACCTATGGACAAGGCAGGGGTTCTCACAGAGGCCAAACCTGCAGCCCCACCAACACCCCACACACCCTGGGCCTAAGGAAGGATCAACCCCAGCACAAACAGAGGTCACCAAGCAGCTCTGCAGAAGATTTGGGGTCCTGGTGCACACCAAGCTGCCATGAGGCAGCAGTGACCCTGGGGGAGGGGTGTTGGACAAGATGATCTGCAGAGGTCCCTTCCAACCTCAGCCATTCTGTGATTCTGTAATATTGCAGGTCTCTAAAACACCTATTGTAGACCTGCATTTTCCCTCAAGCACCCACAAATATTCTTTAGATGCTTTCCAGATCACCACGCTTTTCCCTGCTGTGTGAATGCAAGTCTTGAATGCAGGGAAAGAGCACGAAGAGAGATCTTCAGACCAGCAGAGGAGCTCTCATACCAAACCACGCTGCATGAAGAGGTTCAGTAAAGCAAAAARTCAAGGTCATAAAAGTCCTTGCATGTGAACTGCTTATCAATAAAGTCATTTGGGGAATTTGAAGGTGATAATTCTCACAAAGTGAAGGATGCTCACTTTGCCAGCTGGTTAAGTGAAGCAAAACTCCTGTCTTGGAAACGATGCCCACTGAGATAATGATGGGAATCAGAATTATTTGTTACCACACCAAAGGACAGGTTTCTCAAGGCCAAGAGCTTTTGATCCCTGTTTCTGTTACACAAGCAAACATATAAAGGAATATACAACAAATTTTTATAGCTACATGATTAGTCCATAATGTCTTTTTAATGGTTTGCCTTCTGTACGAGATCAAATCTTCACGAGGCTTCAAGAAATCTATCACTGTCATGTAAATCAATCTGCCACAGAAATTCTACATTTTTTACCACTTTCTCCAACACATTCCTACCCCCAAGGCCAGTCAGAAGTGTGATAGGAAGAGCAAGAAATTACTGTTACTTTAAAACTTCCATTGCTTGAGAAAGTGATTTGCTCTTTCTGTGTTAAGTTTTATCAGTGTTGTCATTTTAAACTTATCTCACTACTGATAGTGAGTGTAAAGGCAGATACTGGAACATGAAATATGATTTTGAATCTAACACTACAGGGCTGTCACAAACTCTTTTTGAAAAATGGCTCATTGTTTTCAGTACTGGAAGGTGCAGACACATGGAACTTTACATGTGTGTCCTTTTGCATTACATGTGTGTCCTTTTGCATGTTTTAAGCTGCTTATATAAACTTGTACAGCTCCTTCTCAGAGCTGAACACTGCAGACTATTTCCCTGTATTTCAAAAAAGGAAAGTACAAAAAAATAGACTCGAAGTTCTCAGGTGCTCACAGCTGTTGTGTTTTTAGAGCAAAGCAACGTTTGCAAAAGTTGTATGTAAAGTTTTAACCATTTACTTGCAATGACTCTTGGCTCTAATATTCCTGAGTATTGCACCCACCCCAAACATGCTACACAAACATTTTTGCAGCGTGGTCCAAACTGGATGTGCACTATTTACACACACACCATCAACTTGCTCACCCCCAAAGTTTACTGAGCTCAGGGGAGAGAACATGGCAACTGTGTTATGCCACACCTAATGAAACTCCACATGCAGATTTGAACACAGAAATCTCAGTTTCAGCAGAAAGAGATTTCAGTTTGCTCCTTTAGTGCCTCTTGATGAGCTCTAAGAACAGCAGAAGACCTCTTCTCCTTTCCCTTGGCTTCTTGCCCAASAAATTTTGCTCACTCACAGCCCTGAAGCCAGCTCTTGATTGTGTTTTGATGTTTCTGCCGACCTATTACTGCACTGACCGTGTGGCAGCCGAAACATGGGTTTGTGTTCTCATTTTTCCCCTGCACTCCTTCCACTCAATCGAACAGGCACACAAACTTCCACCCAACAGGAGAATGCTTTTAAGCCATGCTGGTGCTCCTGGGAGCAGTGTTACAGGAAATCTCTTTTCTCTGTACAGAAACACAATTAGCTGACTGCTGTGATTCGCCTTTTTTGGCTCTTGTTTTGCTTTGCTTCTCCCCACCCTCARAATATAACAACCATATTGAACCTTGTAATGGAAATTACAAAATATTATTAAAAAAAAAAWTCCTCTGTGGCAGCTCCTTCCATCCTATGAAATATTTAGTGAGAGTGATGTAAAGTACTGGATTTTTAATTTGGTATAAATTGCTGGGGGTGACTTTTTCGTAAGGTGAAAGTGTCCATTTGAGTTATCATCAGGTGACATTGCTTGCTGCAGAAACAACAGATCCAAATATGTCTTCAAGGCACTTCTCATCCTATTTTTTTTGCGTGTGGGGCACACACAAAATTAGATTAAAGTTTGCCCTCGGTCCCTTACACAGCATTACAATCCCACGCTGCCTTACATTTTTAGCACCAGTTATGAAACTTGAATTCTTGAGAGCTGCTGTGTATCAACAGAATCACTTCCACTCCATAAAGACTTCATTGTCCTACCCTTACTTTTGCTCATTTTCCTCTCCACATTTAGAACCATTTGCAGTATACCCCAGCCTGTATCACAAGCCCTCTCAGCACCTGCCTTTTCTTCTGGGGAGCATATTAACCAGAGAGTGTCTCTGGTAACATTTCCATTTGGATGGAGGSACCAGTGGCAGGGGCTGGAGCTGAGCTATCTGTATCAGCACTGGATATATCAATTTTCAGCTCTGCTGCTGGTTTCCAGAGTGATCTTGACCAAAAGCACTCAGTCTTTTAGTTCCTTGGTTGTCTGTCTGGACAGCACAAATTAATCCTGTTTCCTGCTTCTGTATTTTGATATCAGTGTTTGGAGGCAGGTTGAATATGCTGTWAAAAAGTCCCGACTGGCAGAGCCTTTATTACTTGGGTGCTGCCAACTTTGCAAAATCTGATTTTCACTCTGACACCAATATTGGAAGCAGAACTGGAAGCATTCAGTCTAACTCGTGGTTCAGCAGTCTGTTCATCAGGAGGCATTTAGGCATGGCTCATTACTAAGAAGACTGTTAGACACATCTGCATACATAATGCTTCTAATAGGTATTTATTCAGGGTTTCCTAATGGCTCTTTACTGAAATAGATGGAGCCGATTGTCCATTTCAGGCATAGCTGGAGGCACAGAGCATTGAGGCAGRCACTGAGAAGCAGTTCAGCACCAACAACCACCATCACAGCACAAGCTGGTTGTCTGTGCACACCGGGATATGCTGAAATGTCAACAATTTGGGACATCCCCTGATGCCTTAGGTTTTAACTTTTATATTTTTCAAATCCTGTACTGCCTGGTGTGTAACTGAAGTTTCTTGTAGCCTGYTAACTTCTGCTCTCTCGTGCTGGGCAGACATAACAAAGCCTCTCCGGGCCTGCTCTCCAAGGACACCCAGATTGTCCTAGGCCCAAAATGTGTAAACCAAAGCCTCTAAAGGGGGGGCAAGCTTGGGGAAACTACATCATTAACTGAAGCTTTAACTGGAGAATTAACCCTGATATGCAAATGAACCAGACTTATAAAAGTGTGAAGAACTCGTGACCTCTTGTCCATCTTAGGGTCCATCTTGGCAGTAGCCTCTGGCTCCCCAGGGGGTACCTTTGAAGGCCCTTCAAATAAATACCTACCTTATTCCCTTACTCCTTTCTAGTCTCTGTTTCTAGGAGGCCTCTTAAGGCATCACCCCCCCAGAAAACCAAGACTGGTGAAGCTGGTGGAGAGGGAAATACATCATGAACCATAGATAATCTACCCTGAAAGAGCACCTCAACAATGCTCTTCATTTAAAGGTGGAGAAAATGAGGAGTCTCACGTTTTTTCCTAAATCTAGGACCAGATCCACCTTTGCATGTTGCAGGATTTCTTTTTGCACATCATTCAGACCCAGACTCACCATGCTCCAACGTTTGTGCAGACTTTTCTTCCCAGGTGTAGGTCCCACGGAGAAAAACACCACAAATCAATTGTCAGGGTGATGTTTTGCAGCTGAGGCGCCTCGGTGACAGCACTCAGTGATAAAAYCAGCACGTCCTTGTTCCTGCTGCATCTGCCAGGCTCCGTGTTGAGTTCATTCAATTCCTGAAGGTTCCTTAAGAAATCCAGATTCCCATGGTTTATGCTCTGTGCTGAAAGTGGGAATGCAGCTACTGTGACAACATATTYGAGCTTTTTATCCACAGTAAGAACTTCTTCTACTACCTTTTTGTAAACTGGTTAAGATGGGAAGAAATATCTCTAAGATATGACTCAGATTGATTCAATTAAAAACAATAAAACCAATCTTTTTAAAATGTAATGTGTCAGTTTAGAGAAAAAAAGTGCAGGTGAGGAAGAAAGATGTTTTTTTTTCTGGGTAGCAACTACTAAGTACCTGCAAGCTAAAACAAAAAATGCTTTAGAGTCGTTTTTCCAGCCTCTATCCAGAAAGGCAAATATTTTGTTATTAGTTTTACCAGATAACATGGCTGCAGCAGACCTTTTCTCCTAACCTTTGAATTATAGAGAACCTGTGATGTGTGATCTGGTAAAAACCTTGTTAGAGATACTGAAATGGTCTCATATTCTACTGATTGCGGGTAAGTTTTGGGTCCYAAGTTAAATTTTGGGTCCCCAGTAATGTAGTCAAAATGAATATAAAATATAAATATATTTTTTTGTAATAAAAACACCCAAAACCACCCCCCCCCCCAAAAAAAAAAAATCCAATAGAAAATTGTTGTTAAAAATACAAGACATTGGAAATAAGGATGTGCCAGAGAGAGGAGGTTTGGCAGAGTTCCTGTCCATTTGGATTTTGGTGCAAATGGGGAATGATGTGGCATCACTTCCCTGTGGACATTTTCATGATGGGCAGCTGGATGTGTAGCCCTGCTGAGGTGATGGTGCCTGGGTGAGTCCAGAAATGCACAGATCAGAGGATGAAACTGGTTAAACCAAGCCAAAAGTCCAGGTAATTCGGCTTCCAAACCAACAAATTGCTGCTGAGTGCCTTTCTCAGGGACATTCATCACAGTCAAATTTGTATGGCAAGGCAATAGGTGGCCTCCCAGTGATAGAAGAGCTCTAAATACAAAGCAAAGCACCAGATTTCTTCAACGAGGTAGGGGACTATCTTTTGTTTGTTTGCTTGCTTTCATCATTTTAAAAGATGTCAATGTAGATRTGATAGATCTGATTTAGAGGATATTTTTGCCCTTGTTATAGATATGTTTATTTTTTTAAATATACACACGAATATGAATGCCCTCACATTATAGATCTTCATTGCATGCATTTTATTTGGAAGCCCCTCAAACAACTGCACCTTAAGCRGAGGCTCTGYATTGCACRTTTCACCCCCAAGCGCTGAGTTGTGAGAAAAATAAAAGCAACTAAAACTGCAGTTTGTGATWAGCATTAAAAACCAAATTAAACTATCAAAACTTTTTTACTATAACAGCAAGAACAGCAACTTGTTTGAAAAGCTACAGCAGCTGCAGTTGGTTAAAGGCAGACACATGGTACCTTGTATTTATAGAGCCTGGTATTAATTACCAAATATAGAAATAAGGGGTTCAAATCATGATGGTTAAAAAATTTTTCTCAGCCTGATTTTTGTCAGAATTCAACAAGCTTAAAACACAACAATTGTCTCCTTTTTTGGCYTTTTTTTTCCCAATCCAATGCACTGTAACAGTAGCAACCATAACTGGTAAGTTACAATTGCATTCCTAAAACCAAAATGAGGAATGGAGGTGCCTGAGCTATTGAGTTTGGTGTTAAATAAGAGCTATTTTCCAAACTTTTGAGTTATGGAATAAAAGAACCCAAACCAAAGCAAATAATAAAATAATGTGTCCCTTTTTCTGTTTGCTTTGACACCAATATTAGGAAGTCCATTTCCACCTGGTGACATCAAAGATCCTTCAACACAGATGGAGAGCCTGATTTAACAGAAAGCTCCATGGTTGTGAGCCTGAAATGCCACAAAAAAGGGGGCTCCAGGAAAATCTGTGTGCTCTGACAAGGTCCCTGTGCTTAAACAGACTGATTTGAAATGCTGTAAATGTAAATACCCAGCTAATATTATTCCCTGAGGAATAGGCTCCTTGGAAAGCATGAGGCTCAAGAAATTCAGAAAATATCAGCCCAGAGTTATGTAGCTGACAACTTTTTATTTTAGCTTGGATCAGCCTCACACAGCTACAAAATTCTCCCTTTTGCAGCACAGCCAGGCAAGTTGGTGCTATCACTTTGCAATACCCAGGTGACAAATAAAAAACAAAGTCCMATAATTTTCATGCAATTAGAAGACAATACAAAATTTAGGACAGGGAAATTATGTGTTTACAACAAAAAAAGAGTGCAGATATCATTCTTTGCTGTGTCCCAAAGCTTACAAGAAACAATCCTGAGGCACGTGAGGCACAAATGTTGTATCTATTGAAAAACAGAAAAAAGAAACCCTAAACCAAACTTTAATAATATTTTCAATTTCAACTAAAAATCTTTCACAAAAAATAGCTTGAAATTTTAAAAACATAATTAAGGAAATTTGCTTTTTTAAATTGCAGATTGCCCTACTCTGGTACTAACTACAGCAATTATCACCATTTAGAAAAATTATACTATAAATAAAGTGGTGTTGCTATCATAAAGATTTATGAAATCTTTTTATCACTCCTGTGAAATACTTTGAAAGTGTTTTCCAAGGAAACTTCCCTATCCAATGTTCTTTATGATGCTATTTCAATATTAYAAAAAATAGGTTTAGCATGAGATAATGAAGTTCAAGATACCCAGAATAATTTGTAGCACTCATTATGGTTTGGAATAGTTCTTAATTGTGAGCCCACTGCAGAAATCCTAAAGACAGAGTTTGATCAGCAGCCAGCAATAAAGCAGAATTTTCTCCAAACGAGACACAGCAGAAGGACTTGTCTGTATGCCAGATAATATTTTATTATAAGAAAATATATTTGTGAAACATAAATTATCTGGGACGAGTCCAAACTGAAGGCTTTCCTCTGCAGGCTCAGGGGAAGAAGTGGAGATGGTACCAGAAGCACACGCCAGACTSTGAAGTTAGACTGGCTCTGCCCTCGCTTTTGAAGAGACAACCAACGCTTGAACATTTTTATCTGTTTTTTCTGGAGGACTCTGTTCTGTGATACCCAGCCAGAAGCGTTTCATGYTCTCAGAGATGTGCTGAGAGCCACRAAGGGTGGCTCCCTCCTGCTACCTTTCAGTARTGAGTCCTGACTGATCCTTAAAGCCATAACAAGTCAGCTCTGCTTTGCCTACTCCCTGCTCAGGCAGAGCTTGGGCTGCTCCAGCTGCTGCTCAGCCCTGCTCCCTTTGTGGGTGACATGCCACAGACACCAGGTGACAACCAGGGAGCCAGCCACCCCACGGAGAAACTCTGCATTTTATCCTCAGCTGYRAAAATGTTTTAGAGAAGGACTCWCACCCTGCTGTAGGGGCAGTAGCACAAGCACCCTCAGTCACTGCACTCAGCCTCCCCAGTGCAAGGCTGAATTCGTGGTGCTTCTCCTCCCCACAGAGGCTTTACACTTTGCCTTACCTTCTGTGTTTCTTCTCACTACCCATTTTCAGTCATCMCTTGTGCTCATTAGTTTTCCTTCTAGTGTTTCACTCATTTAAAGTGAGTCACGCACTGTGTTATGCAAGGAGCTTCGTCTCTTCTTTCCTTCTTCTGCATAAGCAGGAGGCAATATTCCCAACTCTCACATTAATGCAGCCCCAGTTGGTTAATATCTCCTGCTAAAAACGCACTCCARTGAAAGCATTTTTAGAAAGATAATAGTTATTAAAAAAACCCCTGTGCTATTATAAAAATTTGGGATAGTTTACCAACACTAATGTTTTGATTTTTTTTTTTTTTCCTGTGCAGACTCAGTTCTTAAATCTTTCCCAGAAACACAGTGGCATTGCAGCAAAGTTAAAAAAAAAATTCCTTCCCTTTGGAAAGAGACTCCTCCATTTTGCCATCTGTTTTCATCAGACTTCTCCTGGCCAGAAGCATTTAAAATAATTTATCTAATAAAGCCCTTTGGGGCAGCCCTGTCTTGGCGCATGTTTGCCTTTGAAGCCAGTTTTTTGGTGGTTTATAGAGAGCCAAAATTAGCAGATGACACCCAAAGGGAAATTCTGCTTGTTCCCTCAAAGGTCAGCTCAGTAAAGAGAGCAAAATCTTCGTTTGGGCACACGACTTGGGCACTCAGGGGCACCACGGTGACAACCTCGCTGCTGCCATATGCTCCAACCATCTGGGTTGACCCAGGGAGATGGATGTGGCACAGCACTTTTTTTTGCTGAGGATTTCTAACTGGAACCATGCACCTGTTGTAAAGGAATTTTCATTCCTGAGAAAGTGTATTTGCGATAACCTAAACCCCATCAGCTGTATCCCAAAAAGAGGTTTGCGGTTTTTCACYGCTCATTCAGCTACTTGGGCACAGTCCAGAAGGTGGAATGTGTCTCCTAAAAGTTCAGTCATTTATGTGATTCTAAAAGTGACTTTGGGTCTAATGCTAGACACAGGGGACAATGCCAACTGATTTGCTTTATATATTCACTCAGCTTCGTTTTATAGCTTAAAAAAAAAGCCTATTATTTTTAGAAGGTTATGCCATCCACAGYTTTTAAGAGACACAAAATGCTTCCTACAAATGAGAGCTGGGGTTATGAGAGATTTCAGGTTCAATGAAGTAATTGAGAAGTTCTTTTAAATACATCTTTGTCATATTTASTCTCAGCTGTTTTTTAAAATAAGCATTTGCTTGCTTGATAGGTGATTGGGTTATCATTCCGATCTTGAGCCTACAGATGTTGGATTCTCTCAGAATTCTCTCTCTACAGATGAGAGATGAGAATACCGATGAGAATCTCTCATGGGCATTTTTGACTCTGGTAGAATTGACAAGGAAATGAGGAGCTGGCCAAAGGGTGAAGATAAGACAAAATAGACTGCAAAGGATAGAAATCCGATGACCTAACTGCAAGTGCTGCTGGAAATGTGAGATTCATAAGATCCAGTTTCTCTATCCCCATCATTTATGCAGTCATTCATCAGGGACATCTTAGAACATTTTCTGATGGGACAGTTTTACTATTTTGAATTTCAAAATGACACATTTCAATAACTTGTCTTCCCCTATGTTTTCTTCAGGTTTTTTCAGAGATTTACTCATCTGATTTGCTCTATACCTTTAAGAGAATGTTTTGATAATCTAACTGGAAAAGGCTAGAAGAACATGGATGAACAGTAAAGCCAGGATTTAGATCCTGGTTTCATTAGTTTATCATTAATAAACATGCATACATCAAGGACAAAATGGAATGTGGTGATCTGGATGAATCTATTAAAATGTCCACCAACTAAAATGTTGTGAACATTATCAATTAATCTAGTTTTCATTTGAAAATATTTATTAATGCATGCAGATCTATTATGCAGAGTRTCTGCAGCTGACCTTTATAGGTTTATAATAAATCACCCAAACCAAAGAATGAGTGAAAAGGGTTTATGATCAAGCTCCATCACAACTATCTCACAGATGATTTGCTTTTTCAGATTATTGCCTGAGATCCATGCACTTGAGGTTCTGATGAGTGAAGAATAATTTTTCACTGTCTTTTACAATAAAAGGAACATCAAGAGATACTGGGGGATGACAGGTTCAAAACAAACAAATAAACAAACAGACAAAAARCCAACCAAACAAACCAGTCTCTTTTTCATACTGCGGATAATTGATCTCCTTGGGCATATGGGACACAACTCTGCAGCAGCTCAGTTGGCCTCAGCACCCCCAGGCAGTGACCCATTCTTCCCAGGACAGGGCAATTTGAGGTTTCTTCCCTTCCCACTTCTCAAATATAAAATAATTTCCCCCTCACCTTTTGCCCCAATCCTTTAGTGAAGAACTGAAAAAAGCAAATAAACAGATGACTCCAGGAAATCAGAGAGAGTATGAGCTCTCAATACACAGATAATAAAATGCAAACTACTTTTCCATTTTCAGATCATCAAAAGCTACTGTTAATTAATTGTAGGCTGCTCTGAGGGATTGCTAGTATTAGGTTTAATATATGTGAAGATCTCTGCTATTTCCACATTGGCATCTCTTTGGAAGAACACTGATACCACAAGCTGCAATCACTCATTCCTGTAATAATATTGTTTGGCTTAATAAAGGGCAATAAAACATCTAAATTAATCTTTCCATGCCAAATGCACTATTAACCCCATGGCAAACAAAAAGGGAAGAATTACACATTTGTTTAATAACTTCTTTCTTATTAAAAGAACTAAATATATACTGCAGGTTTTCCAAAAAAGGAAAAAAAATYTCTAAAGTAAATCATCCCTTGTAACTGTGCAATATTTGATCTTTCATGATTATTTATCTTTTAAATGTATCAGAGATAGTATTGTGGAACATAGTCCTAGGAGAGAATGTCCATGTATGTGTTCAGCTCTTCTGTTTTTGAAAAAAAAGTTGTTCCTGGGTTTTTTGACATGCTGCACCATCCAGAAGCTCCGCTGAGTTTTCCCACATCAGTTTGCAAATTGCAATTCCTCAGGCTAAAATGCCATATCAGGTATTCAAGACGTGTTGGGAAGGAGTTGTACTTTGTTGCCGCTGCCATCAGAAATGTGTCATGGAACTTTCCACTGCCTGTACAGACACAAAACTCCACAGATTTCACTGGAACTGACACTGTTATAGGCAACTGCATATGCACACAGGTATGATATTTATTAATTGTGAAGTCAGCTCTGCCAGCTGCACATTTAAAAAGCCTTCCAGTGAAAGGCGGGTTCAGCTTTTTGACAGAAATTGTGTTCAGTCTTCATAAGAAAAGCCTTTAATGTGATGCCCATCAATTTGCTCCTCTTTGGATTTCACTTCAAATATGACAATATCAATCACATATGAGAGATCTCTGAGACTGCTTTGCATTTTGGAGCCTGAGGGAAGCCTCTCCTGATGTGGCATTCTCACCTCACCRGTGCGGTGCCTGATTTGTCATAAAAACTAAAATAGCCACTTTATATGGATTGAGTAGCAGCAGGGAAAGGAAAAGCCTCTTCCATGAGGATTAAGTCAGATGTGAACATAATGACATCTCAATGGGTTTTGTAAAGACTCCTTCTGACCTGGTGGTTTAACGGAGCAGTAGGAAATAGGTAGAGAAAGGGGAAAGATATAAGAGAAAATAAAGGAAATAAAGTACTTGGCTGACTAAATGGTAACATGGGAGAAACACAAGWAGCGCTGGGGAGAGGACAGGGAACACAGGCTTACTGAATCCAGGAAACCAGTGGGAATATCTTCCCTCAAGGAAGMTTTAAAGCTCTCTGGTGAAACAAACTCTCATGCAGTCATGTTCTTCAGGACCCATTCCTCACGACTTAATGCTCAATGCTTGCTTTGCATGTAACCCATTTCCTTTGCTGCATAAGCTGGGCTCACCGACAAATTTTGATGGAGAAGTCTTAAAAGTTGTGATGAATAGTTACGGTAAAAAGTGTTCTGATAGCTTTAGGCTATTCTGAAAGAGCAAGAAATATCCTTATGCATTAATAAACATTTTAATTGCAGAGTCACGGAATCATTTAGGTTGGGAAAAACCTCTAAAATCACTGAGYCCAACATTTGGCTGATCACCACCTTGTCAACCAGGCCTACAAATATTACAAGTTTAATCTAAGTAATTTTCCTTTTTTCCYTCATTTGAAATGCAGCAACACGATTGCCTAGTTGCTGAGATATATAATCGACTGAAATGTGAGGAAAATAAGTAAAAAATATAAGGAAAACAATTAAAACCTAAATGTTCATTTTGGCCTGGAGAGTATTCCAAGGATCTCTATTTTATGGTAGCTGACATAAGTGTCACAGCACCATGAAATCTGCTGGACCCTGAGCCCTAGTACTTGCTTCATGATAAAGCCAATATTTTCCTACGGCATTTTTTCTGAACAAATATCATTTCCTGTCACTCAAAAGTAAAAGTTACTGGTACCACGCCTATGTGTTTAATTCCTGAAGTCCATCACCAGAAGCAACCACATTCACAACAGTTCCCTCCCTTCTCCTCCACTGCTGGCTTGTTCAGAAGGAAATACYTGAACCCTCAAATACAGATATGTTGCTTTTAATAACGAGCTGGAGAGTGGCAAATTCACTTCAAATGTCTTCATGTTCTGTTTGAATGGATGCTAGACAGTAGAAAAGGGACAATACTTTTCCATTTGACTTCTTCAAACAAAAGTAGGTATATTAGGAGTTTTAACAAAAATCACTCACTTTTAAGTTAGAGGCATTTTCAGGTTTCTTCCTTTCCTCTCTTCTCCTCTCCCCTCCCTTCTCCTTGCATTTAATCTTTACCTGACTTTGTTTTCTCCACCTAGACATTATTTGATACTTAGGCATCTTAATTACTTAAAACAAAGACTTTAATGGAYGAGGAGAACAAGGCCTTTGGTATCAAAATAAATGAAAAATCAGATGGGAAAAGCATCCATACCGATCTAGCCAGCAAAGGATTTCTTTAGTGGGCTTTTATAGTCCCGATGAAGAATGAGATGAGACCATTTGCAGGATTTAAGCGAGCACCTAAGCAGACAGTAGAATTCCAAATCAMACTTATCTTTTTTCAGTAGTTACATCTTTTAATAGGATGTTATTTGGTGTCAAACAAGTAACTGRGCTGCTCACCCTGGAGAAATCAGCAGCAGGTGGAAGGATTATTGATGTCATGGATAAGAGAGTGAGCTGAAGGAGGAGGAGCGCTGAGGGTTTTAGAGCATTAATGTGGTCAGCTCATGAGGCTGAACCCTGCAAATTRTCATTCAAATGGTCATTTAAAGCTTATCATTTAAATGTGATACACGTACAGGTTTTTTTTTTTCTGCCTTCCTTGGTTCTGTAGTTACATTTGCAAAGATAAAACTTCACACATTGTGTTTTCGTGGTTTTGACTAAAGGTGTGTGGTTTTGTACCTGTGGGGAATAATTTATGAATATTTTTTTGTAAATTATAGGTAAGACGTCAATGCTGGGGTTGCACGTTAAAAAAAAGCCCAGATTCTCTGTGATCATTGAAGCAGGGCAAGAACTATTAATATGAACAAGAGTAAATAATTTAACAAAAAAGACACAAGGGAGGAGAAGCAAAATATATCATGCATTTCACAGAAGGCTAAAATCACAGATAAGTTTGTATCGCATTGTCAAAGTCACAGATTCTGAAGTTTTACCAACATAATCCTGATTTATCTGAACTTTATTCTCCTTGAGGAAAAAAATATTAYTATCTCTATTTTATAGATAAACAAATCTAGAGAAAAAAATCAAGTGAGCTTGAGTGACTGGTGCAAGGCCACAGAGGATGTCTATGTCAGAATACACCAATATCTGGATGGTGCCAACACCCTAAGAARGTGCTGCTAATTTAAAACTTCCCTCTTCCAGAGAATGCCAAGGATTTATGATCCATTGGAAAAAGCATCCAGCTCCCAGGCTTTCCTCTCGTGCYGGTTTAAAGCCTGAGCTGCAGTATTATGATAGCCCTTATTATAAAAACACTGCTGTGCAGAAGGAATCCCAGATATGACATTTGATCAAAGCTGAATGTCACAATGAGGTTCTGTTCATTTCTGCACAGCAGAAAGGCATTTGAAACAAGATTTTTTGATGACCACCCAGAGTTTTACCCAAATGATTTCTTTTGAGTCTTCTGTCATGATTTTCACCCTCAGTATCTCAAATCACTTGAGCCAGAGGAAATATGTAAACTAGATCAGTAGAATGCCAGAGGATAAATGGAAAGGAAAGGTTACTGGAGAAACTTAGGTGCTCTAGTCTGCAAGAAGAGTCTGCTGGCAGAAAAATGTAGTTATAAAAGTATAAGCCTATTTGCAGATATTCACAGAACAGGTGCAGCAGACAATGAACAATGTTATCTTTTGAAGGAAGTCACGAKTTATTACAAGGGAATAAATTAAATATTTGCCTTGTCTGCTGTAATTGACCTCACCCCCTAAACTACCCACCAGCAAAAGAATTCAGGGTGGTGGAGCCACCATCCCTGGAGGTGTCCAAAAAACAACTGGGTGTGGCACTTAGTGCTCTGATCTGGTTGACAAGGTGGTGATCAGCCAAATGTTGGACTCTGTGATCTTAGACGTCTTTCCCAACCTAAATGATTCTGTGATTCCACAATTAAAATGTTTATTACTGCATAAGGATACTTCCTGCTCTTTCAGAGTACCCTAAAGCTATCRGAACATGTTTTACCACAATCATCATAATTATTAAGACTCCTCCATCAAAATAYTCCATCAGCCTGAGCTAATAACACAACACCTCTCGTTATGTGCACACAGTGACCATGCTACAAGAACCACCCCCAGCACTCACCAATCCTCTTCTCCTCTGTTGATGCAGCAGTGAAAAAAATGACAAAAATACTTTTGAACTGGGCTGTGCCACAACAGAAAGTCTAAACCAGCATTTAGGGTGACTGGGGGACACACAAACTCAGGTCCTCGTCATGGAACATGAGATACATTTTTATACAGCAACATTTATGTCTTCTATATACACGTTAAATAATATCAGCTGATTCATTTTTACCCAGAAACCTGGACCTAATGATTAACTTTCTACTTTTACCAGCTTGAAAGAGCAGCCCAAGAGCCATACTGCATCCCATGACCTGAAAGGGACAAAGATTTGTTCAAAAAAAGAACATTTTGGTTTCAGGCAGGAAAAGGGAGAGCCAAAGTCTTACAGTAATAAGTGAAAAGGACACACTCCAGTTCTCTTGAGGCAGCATGGGGCAAGCCAGTTTTTTCAGGTCTGCTTTTTCAAAAGCTGCAGTAAGAGTCAAATGCTGTAAAAAACTGTTCTATAAAAGGAAGGCTTCCCACATTTAAGTGCAAATTAAAGTTTTGTCTGCAGTGGCACTTTTTAGGAAGGTGTAAGGAATGCCCAGCGAAGTAGGCAATGGACTGAACATCACCAAGGGCTTTAAAAACGTTTCACAAGTCCCATATGGTGAGAAAAGCTCTCCTGACAACACAAGTAAGAGCCAGATGCTGAAAGAAACAAGTACAGATAGGATGTCTGATCCTGCAGCTCTCAAAGGGGAAAACTCCCTTTGAAGTCCATAGGAATACGAGTAAGGATTGCAGCTCCTATCACTTTTCTGTCATCCTCTATCATGCATCTAATTTAAAAGCACGATTTTCATTTGAGAGGCTAATTCTCATCTTTCTTCCCCTCCTCATTCCATTTTCTCCTTTAGCAGCTATTTTCAGCCTAATTCAGCCACCTCTGAGATGTAACCGGATCATTCGGCAACTGCCACTCAATTATCAAAAGGAAATTTATGCAGGGAAAAGTGTTACAATTTGAAGGCAGCATTCATCCTTCAAAAGTTAAAAGACCATGGCTGACACTCATCTGAAGACCTGCTCTTGAAGCAGCTCACACCCCAAAAGATGTGGCAGCAAAGTGACTGCAGGTATCAGCCAGCTCCTGGCGCTCTCGTCCTGGGAGCAGAGGGGCTGAGCTCAGGGGGTGGATCTGCCTAAGGGGATGCAGATGCAGCAGAGGACCTGGTTTTGTGCAAAGACTGGTCCAGTAGACAGTTCTGAGGATTTCTGTGCAAAGACTAGTCTAGATCAGATCCCTGTCTGATCATCTCCTCTGATAAAATGGATAAAGGTACATCAAGTTTATGGATCTTGCTGGATTCAGGGTCTAACTCGGTATTGAGCTTCCCAGCCTCCTCAGGATTTGTGAGAGCATGGGCTTTCTTTTCTTTCACTATTTTTAGCTTCTATCTGTTCAGAAGCAGATTTTCTACTGTCTTGGAAACTGCAACATTAAACCCTGGAGATTGTTGTGCAGAGTCCAGGGGTAGACGGTACCAAAGCAGAACTTTTGAACATTACAACTGGAAATTTAGGCTCCCAATTTCTTCTTCGTATCCACTCTGTCATGAATTAGAGGCCCTCAGGAAACATTATGTTCATTCTACTCTAATTAGCTGATGGAATAAAGGCCAAGGTGCTCAAGCTTGATTATTTCTATGTGTCAGGGTAGAGTTCATGGGATATTTTTAATTCAAATGCTGACACTGTGTTGATTACATTTAATCAAGGAACAAATAACAGCACACTCCTTATTGAATAAAAAAAATGCATGTAGAAATATTTATGCCTACGTGAAAAGCCATTCCTTCTCTACTGTCAAAATGAAAAGCCATACTGGAAAAGCAATGCATGCTCCTTAAGATTAAAATTTGAAAGGAAACCCCCAGAACTACCAGAACAGGATTTCCACCTTAATTCTTCTACAAAATTAGAGTGCAGGTTTGTGGAGGGGTGTTTGTTCAGTTATTTTTGTTATTGTTGGTTTTGTTGTTAATGTTGTGTTTATCAGAAGGGACATAAAATGCTAAAATTCTCAAGATGGTGCTCAGCTGGTTTTAGATCAAGACAGTTTGGAAGTGCTGCTCCAAAGGACTAGGCTGCCTTTTGTAGCAAAAAAAAAAACCAAAAAAAACACCCATAAAAGAATTCAAGGTAGATTTAGCCATTCTGTTAAAATGCCAGTCAAACGTCTTTTACCAGGTTACTGACATGGAAAATAAATATGAATCAGAATCAGGTAGGTCAGTCTGTCATGCAGATTCCTACTTTAAAAAAAATTATAGGATGTCCTTACTCTTCGAGTAACAGTTAGAATTGACTTCCTAAGGTTCAGAATGTGCTGGAAAATAAATTTGCTAATATTGAATACAACTTAAATGGCATTCCAGTATAAAATAGAAACAGCATGAGGTCTCAAAAAATCAGCAAGCTCATATTCCAAACCAGTATAATTTTCTTTTTCAGTAAAAGCTGTGATCTTTTTGAGGGTATCATAGATTACAAAAATAATGCTGAGTTCTGTTTTATAACCTACAGTCTTCTTGATGAAGGTTTTATGTTCAGCTTGCAAGGTAGACATTTTAAAGACTTCAAGAAAATTACTAAAAAATGTTCTGAACGCATTAAATGTGCTGATTATTTCAAAATTGAAAATTATTTTAGTGCTCAAAATCCTACAAGAACCAGAAGCTTCAAGGTCCAGGAAGCTTACCCTGTTTGAGCCTGGCATTCTTTATACTGTAATTTCAGGGTCCTCTTGGAAAAGTACCTTCCTGTGACCCAATCTTGGGATAAAAATTTTACCAGACCCTTGGTGAGTGTTTCTTGCAATACAAATGAGCCAGGCTGGTGCAACATCTGCTGTAAGGAGGTGATCCAGCCTGGTTTCTCTTTCCAGTAATATTAAAGCATCTTGTGCTTCACCACACTTTTAGTTTAGCTAGTGGGATACTCTGTGTATGGTACATATTTTTCAACAAACACAAACAAGAAGTACAACCAAACAGAAGTTTTCAACCTTCAGGGCTCCCACACAACTCTGAGTAAAATTAGGGAAGGTTCATCCCTACAGGAAACGCAGTGTGTACTTTGCCAACTTTTTTTCCAGAAAACATATGGCATTTACAACTCACTGCCACAGTCAGTGAAAGATTAAACTTTCCGTAGTTCTTCTTAAGAGAAATTATCTGGCACAGCCAGATGTTATAATGATATTTGCTTCAAAAAAGAGGTTCAGTCTTAGAAGCTGTGGTTCTGTTTTCATTCATTAGGTAGAATCAATATGCATTCGATCAGAAAGGACCTGGAGCATAGCTCTGTTACATGAATAACACAGTGGAATCTGTTAACTAATTAATACTGTTAAAATTTGATCTCTCCAGCTGGTGGAGAAAAAGTTATATGGGTTCTGCTTCCACTTCAGACTTGGGAGGTGGTTGGGTGGGAAAGGAATGGACTGACATTTATTTAATATAGACAATCATGGAATAAGGACCCCAAAACAAACTAGAGAGTTGTTAATTCCAGATGACATTTAAGTTCAAAAACCTAAAAATCAGTTCTGTGCAGAGCTGACAGGTCACCCTCTCTAGAGCCCATTTCAGGTAACTTGTCTTTGTTTTCCTTACCCTCACTCTTGGAATAAGCTTACACTCACCCAAAGCCAGAGCACTGCAAGGCCCCCAGCCTGAACTGAATGAAAATTCTTGGCTTTAAAAATTTAGAAACTGCTTGGTCCCAGTGGTTGAATCAGAATATCTTTGAATGGTTTGGGTTGGAAGGGACCTTAAAGATCACCCAGTTCCTACACCCTGCCGTGGGCAGGGACACCTTCCACCAGACCAGGTTTCTCAGAGCCCCATCCAGCCTTGGACACTTCCAGGGATGCGACAGTCACAGCTTCTCTGGGCACCCTGTGCCAGGGCCTCCCCACCCTCACAAAAAGTATTTATTCCTAATATCTAATATCTAATCTTAACCTAATCTCTTTCAGTTTAAAGCCATGTACCTTTTCAACATGCCTTGAGTAAATAACTTTATGCAAAAATAAAACACTAGCAAGGAGATGACACAAATTTGGCCCTCAGATTTACTATATCAGTGACAGGGTTTGTAACTTGAACCTTATTCTATAAACATGCGGTTTATATCAAGCATAAATATGATTCTAACTTAATTAATCTGAAGCTTGATGGGATATAAATACAATGTCAACATTTTCTGGAATGGGATTTTAAGAAGAGTGAGTTTCTTTCTTCCGACTTTCACTGAATGACTGAGAACTTGAAAAGAAAAAGAACTCATTTTCTTTCATAAAATTGTATCTGTGAGCTCTGTCAGTTTTAGTGCTCCTATCTCAGTCTCTGGCAGCCAAGAGCACTGCATATAAAGTTATTCTTTTGTTATCATTGCTTTTCAAGCTGAGAAAGAAACCCCAGGTATTTTTCTATTACTCACAGAAGTAGATCTTCATTTTTTATAGCAAGATTATCATTCACTTTTCATTTCTTCTAGTTTTAAAAAGCAGGAGATTTGATTCAGACATTCACTTTGGAGCAGCCAATTACAGGTGTCATTTTTACAGCCTGAATTCTCTCTTCCACTGTAAGTTTATTTTTATACATCATAAAATCTTTCTATACCACTGAATTTTGCTAAAGGAACTTTAGAGAAAGCACATACCCAGGTGCAGTTGTCAACTCAGATACTGTGCACTGACACATTACTTTTGATTTACAGAGGGAGTTAACAGCGCAATAATGTGAAGTCAAAACACTCCTATCCTTCTGTTGTGTTTTGTTTAGGCAAAATGGGGAATATTGACACCATATTTAATCTAAAACATTTCTGAGCAGCCTTTAGCTAAGAAATAATTTTAAAATGTTTAGTAAATACATAGGAGTAATGAAAAAAAACAAAGGATACATTTGTTACCTCACTAATACAAGAGGTTTTTTGGTAGTGCTTTCCCATTAATAAAAAATTACAAACAGACAGTTCAAAATCAGTCCTCGCTTTTCAAATATCTTTTTAACATCATGACCTATTCCTGCATTTCTGATAGAAGGAGTATGAATTGAATTAGCTAATAAAATTATAATAATTTGTTGCATCATATTGTAATATTAATAAAGGGCACATCATACAATTATTAATAAAGGGCGCATCATACAATTATGCTAATAAACTTAAATTCCAATAAAGTTGTGTCATTAAGGAGAATGTACTACATTATGTAACTGAATCTTCCTCTGTTACAGAAATTATCTTATAAAATACGCAGAATTATATCAAAATGAAAGCTCCAATTTAATGAATGCTTAAGCAAAGCCTTTATCCCTTAGAAAAAAACCCTGTGGAAGGCTAATTACTCTACAGGAAGCTAAAACTGATAAAGAATCTGTTTCAACCTTACTATCAGAAGACTAAGGAGAGTCAGGGTTAATATTTTTGTTTGTGCACTGATTTCGGAAAACCAGAGACCATTTTTCCTCCAGTGAGTGCTGGTCCTGTGGATGTTGATCAGAAAAGGACTGGAGCAGGTTGCTGGAGCAGCTCCAGCCATGCTTGGGTTTTGAATAACTCCAGGAGTGGAGACCTCACTGTCCCTTTGTGCAAACTGTTCCATTGTTCAACCACTCTCACAGCAAAAAAGTGTTTTTCCCCGTGAACATTTCACGTGGTCACCTGAAAGGCTTTGAGAAATTCCTGAGAGAATTCAAGGGTGTTGTGGTTGTGCTGGTGAAGTGCTCCTTGACCTTCAGGAAGATGTGGTAGTCATGCCCAGGTAGCCTCCTGTCTGTAACAAGGCATTTCAGAAAGAGCTCTTGTCTTTAAAATAAAGAAAAAAAAATTACCAAATTAATCCTAAAACATAATGACTGAGGCTGAGTTTGATAAAGGTAAAAATATTTTGGATGCTTATTCAGACAGTTCCAGGGTAAGAAAGAAAGCAGAGAGGTCAAAGTCAAATGTGCTTTTGGTGTGTTTTCATAGGAATACAAGAGGAAAACAGGACACTTACATGCTTCCTTTGGAAGCAGAAATAAGAAGGAAAGCAAATTCTTCTGGGGGGCTATGTATATAGACACATACACTAAAAAAATGCATGTACACACTTATGTATATATGAACAAATATAAACAGGTTCAATATTTCAGAGTTGGTACCACCACCCTGGCAGGAGCTTCATTGAGTCAGGGCATGGGTGTGCACTCTTTGAAAACAAATTTTAACTAATTTTCCATAGCAAGGAGATACCAAGTCCATGTGCAATGTCAGTGTTTCTCATTTTAACAAAAATAGTCACACTCAAACAAGAAAATAACGTGATTTATAAGAGGATTACAGAACTGAGCTATTTTTCGTCTGCTCACTAAGTGTAAAACTATCTCACGGAGAAAGTAAGTAGTAATAATAATTATTATTATAAAAATAATAAATTAAGTGCATTGTGTATCAGGTGGCTGCTCATTTTTAAATCAATAAACCAAAGTCCCTATAGTTTGCAATAGACACCTGTAAGGACTGGCCACGTTTTCAGCTGTTGTGAGGGTGGCTGGTTCATTCACTCTGCTTAAGACCTAATTTCTGATGAAGCCTGCTTATTTAGGGTTAATAGTCTTCCCTCATTTCATTATCCTTTTGTGAACTGCAAAATTTTTCAAGGCAAGCAGGCTAAGAATTATTCAGAGATGTTCTGAGCTGAAGACTGTTTCCTCATCTCTTTCCTTGCCACTCCTCTGCAGCAAATAAAATAAGATCTCTGCTTTTTCAGCAGTTTTCGTACTGATCTTCTTGTTTTTAAAGCAAAGGTTGGTTACACAAGCCTATGGTCTCTAATTTGGGATTCACTGCTTGATGCCAAGTTGAGTTTCCCATTAATTTTTTGCTATTCCTTAAAGAAAGACCTCTTAAGAAAGGAGCTGCATATAAAATCCAACTTTCTACTCCATCACCTCAAAAGACAGCAGAAGAGATCTTCCTCTGAACTTCCTTTACATAATAAATGTGTCTTGTTCTTTTCTTATTTAGAATTACAGCAGGTAATTGTTATGATTTTTTTTAAACTGGACTGGAAAGTTTTCAGCAGGAGTGCAATTCTCACACAGACTTGATTCAGATATGTGAGCACAAAAATGGTCCCATAAAATAATGAAAATTGTAATTGTGCTCTTTCAAGGCCATAAATTTATAGTGCATACTAGCTGACAAAAAATGTAATTGATATAAGACTTCCAATCGATTTAATAAACACAATAGAATAAACTAAATTTCAAGATTAATAGTAAAAACTGACATAAACTGTAAAGCCTGTGGTAATATTTTTATCTGATTTTACTTGCCTTAAACCAGTTTGGAACTGTGCAGGAGACTAAGGTTGGTTTTCCATAAACTTACAGCAGTACATTTGCCAATTTGCATATAGCAGCAGTGTTTTAGCTGTCAAGTTCAACTCTCTTCTTTTTCTGACCAAAACAATTTGGTAGATTTTTGGCCAACTGGAAAACAAAATTACCACTGTTTGTTTTAGTAAGTAGACCATGAATAATTATTTTCAAATCATCAATTTTTGTCCTAGGTAGGCATTGCAGTGCCTCTGAGCAAGCACTGTGTAAATGTTAACTGTGTTTGACGCTGGCAGTGTATTTCTAATCACACTTGATAACACTTAATCTTGTAAAGAATTTTGTTAATATTCTAGGGAAAGAATAAAGGGCTGCTCCTTCTCTGGGCATTTAGATAACACTGCTGTCACAAACTCATGCGTGCAAAATGGGGAATTTTTTTCCACTGGGTCCTGCTTTTTCAGAGCTCAGAGAGCCCTTTTGCCATGTGACCCTATCAGAATTTCAGCTTTGTTTTATAAAGCAAATTTCTAGCCTCCAGATACCACAGACAAAACCAAGAACTTAAACGTCAAGATCCTAAAAGATAAATAAAAAAAACCCAAAACTAAACCCCACACTCAAAATTACTTTTATCTTCTCTCATGGGTCTGACTCATGTTTGAAGACTGGTACTACTGAGATGATTCGAGGGACAAAAGAAACAAAGACAATATCTGGTCTGGCTTTGGCAAGAAAAGAACTGTGCAATTCCACTCAGTAATTCCTGTGCTAAACTGTGCTTCTAAAAGCCTGGAAATCCTGTCTTCTATGCAGAAAGAAAAACTCTGCCTTTTTTTTTTTTTAATATTTATAACTAAAAATCAAACAAATCCACTGTGGAAAAGGTGGGGAAGGAGGGGATGGCACAAGCCCATCTGTGATAGAAGCACTTTGAAATGGAGGTGAATGCCATCAGAAAATGTGGTTTTAATTTGCACAGGTTTGGAATCCTGAGTTCTTATCACAAGTCTGTGTTGTCATTTTGGAATCTCCAGCAGCAGGAGTAATTTGATGAGGGTAACTGGAAAAACAAAAGCCTGAAGCTCAACATCGATGTCCAGGCTGGTGTGGGCTGGGTATGGACAGACACACGCGAAGAACTGAAATGGGGCTGAAGAAATACTCATTATAAGCCTTAGATGAGAAAAGACCTATTAAAGATTTTTTTTTTTTTTTGGTCACAGCTCATTGACCCTGAAGTAATTAGCATTAAATATCACTTAGGGAAATTGGTAATCTGTAATATCTGACACAGTGAAAGAAGGAAAGAGGAACTTGCTCTGACTCACGTAGCTTTGAACTTTCCTTCCTGAATACCACACAGCTTTCCAATCTAGTTGCAAGTAACCCAAGAGGTGACCCCCAGCCCTCAGGATAATGGAATGAGGGATGAAGCTCCTACTTTCTCTGGAAAAAGGGCCTATACAAAGCTGTCACTGTACATAATCATTCCTCTTATTCCAGTCTGGCTGAAGGGCACTGCTCTCCTACCCGGAATCTTTACTGCTTTAAGTCGTGGCTTCCGAGAACTCCAAAGCCCAAGACCTGTGATATGTTCTATCAAACTGTCAGGGAGAGCAGCATGGGATGCTGAGGAAGCAGCCAGAAGAGGCTGGCTTTGAAAAACAGGCTCTTTCTCCATCCCTGGATATGTTACAAAGCTCACACCTCTCACCCCAAGCAGCTTGTGACACATCATGTGGACTCCAGGACGGCACAGATGTCTGCACCTCACCCTAAATGTCAGGACCCCAAATGTGGCAAAAGAGCGTCAAAATGAAAGATTGCAACTTTATATTTGTAAAAGCTGTATAGAAAAGATGTGTATTTTGGCTGCAGAGAGAGAAGGCTGACCTTGAATGAGCTAACAACTCTTTATAGATCACTGAGAAGAGCTCGTGAGCAATATTTTCCCCACAGGTTTGTTTGGTTTCATGGTAGCAGCTCGATTGCTGCACCACGTTTGCAAATCACAACTTGCTGGACGCGTAAGCTTCTGTGAATGTTCCTAAGACACTAAAACCTCAGTGTTGCCTCTGTGGAAGCATGGTAATTCTTCTGTCTGGTGACACTTTTGTCAATACTGCATCACCCAGGAAATTCCATTTTATCCTAGAATCAGTGAAGTTAAGATCTGTTAGAGTGCAATTCCTACTTGTCTTCAGAAATAGGTTCCAACAAACAAACCCTTTTACAGCATTCCTTAGCTGCAACAGAAACCAAAACCAGCTTTTTTTTTTTTTTTTTTTTTTAGCCAGAAGGCCCAACAAAAAAAAGTCTCAGGTCTATAAAACAGACAATAATGGTAAAATAGACAGTTATTTAAAACAATTAAAGATTGTTTTCTGACAGAAAATGCTCACATGGTCTACAACTGCCTTGTGTGGTTTTATACTCAGAGAAGTTTTGGCAGCTTTTTTTTGGTTTTTAAAAATATTTTCTTTCCAAGATGCTGCATTCCCATCCTTACTGGGTGGCTCCTGTCTTGCTATTTTAGCTCTTACTGACAAGGAAATGAACCTGTGCTATACAACCTGTCCCTATCACCAACCCCATTTCAGGAGATATTTCCCTTGCTACCTGGCTGAAATCCATTCCTCACTCAGTGACAAGTTTTTTGAGCTCTGTATTCTACATTTTTTCATGTTGAAGAAGTCCAAGAAGGAGAGGACTTGCAAATTTATTTGCATAAGGGTCTGCAATCAGGTTTCTAAAATATATCTGTGAACACTGCACCAATTTCTTCAAGTCAGAGGTTTTTTTTGAGGTGGCTCTGTAGGGTGGGGTATTTTGAGGCTTCTTACCTCATTTTAGTGGTGTTAGTGTGATCCAAAGCAACTCTTCAGAAGTCAATGGAATCATCTAACAAAAAACCACATACACACATGGAATAAAAGGCTCTGAGTCACTGGAATGAGTTTGTGACTGTTTGACCAGGCTGCCTTCAACAACGGGGTAATGAAAATGTTCTTTGCTGTGAGATTGAATCTGTTCGAGCTTTTCTTTCTCAAATCCCATATAACACCAAAAGAGAGCTTTTACCCTCCTGTGATACATTTCATTCCTTCATTCCTCACTCTGTGTGAATTTTTGGATGTTAGAACTTCTTTATGAAATTTGAGGACAATTCAGACGTAGGACCAGTCAAAGCTTTTTTGCACTTTCAGATCTTTTTGTGCCAGAGATCTTTGTTGCAGGCAGGCTGGCTGGGCATTTTCCTGAGATTACTTTTTGTGTGTGATACCTAGATGCTACTACCTGTAAGTTATTCACCTCTCATGATGACACTAAACAAAATTTATCGCTATTATCACCTTCTTTTTATATATTGACTATTTTTTGAAAAAGTTTAGCTACTTTAGACTGTTCTGCAATAATTAACTGGTTGTATTAAAATCCTCAGGCCTGATATATGCATGAAATATTTTTAATGAAAGTCCGGGGGCAGAAAGTAAGTTGTTGAAATTCCCTTTCTGCACCAGTGGATGATGTTGCTTGGCTATTGTGATATTTACCACATGGCAAAATACTTCTCCATGCCCACCTCCTCCAGCTGTGCTTTGTCTTTTATTTCTAATTTATGCTCCGTAGACATGGATACACAACAGAGAAATGACATCTTTGTAATGCCACTTAAACCACGGATGCTTAACATTAAGTGACAATTTCTACAGATATTTTGAAAGGACAAGTTAACCAAGCTGCTCAGTTTGGCTCTTTTGACCCAAAAAAAAAAAGAAAAAAGAAAAAAAGCACGCCTTTTTAAAGCATCTTTGAATCACAAATCTTTCACACAGATTCAAAAACCTGCTCATTTTAGAGAAGGGAATGCATTTGCTTCATAAGCAGTTGAATGTGTTAATTTCTCCCTCTAATACTATCTTCCCTCCAAGGTTTTTTATGTATTTGTTTCATTTTCACTTGGCTTTCCCTATATTGTGTTTTTGGAGGGAGAATCCTGTCTCTAATTTGTACCCACTGCGGCTGAACAATGGTCAGTTATCAGGTAAAAAAATGAGAAGTCAAAAGAGGCAATTCATTTGGTTTAGACAAACAACAGATGGACTGCCTTTTATACCTTGTGGACTTTTCTAAGGAGAAGAGAAAGAGAAGAGAAAGAGAAGAGAAAGAGAAGAGAAGAGAAGAGAAGAGAAGAGAAGAGAAGAGAAGAGAAGAGAAGAGAAGAGAAGAGAAGAGAAGAGAAGAGAAGANGAGAAGAGAAGAGAAGAGAAGAGAAGAGAAGAGAAGAGAAGAGAAGAGAAGAGAAGAGAAGAGAAGAGAAGAGAAGAGAAGAGAAGAGAAGAGAAAAGAGGAGAGGAGAGGAGAAGCAAGCGCTTTAAAAGAACTGTGTTTTTCCAGACTGTGGTAGTGTTTGCCCAGTATTCCAGTGAACCCCTACTTATGACTAGTTTCAAACAGCGTGAAAAGTAAGAAGAGGCAGTTTCTTAACATTTTTAACATTTTTACAGGCAATGCTCAAGTGAATAGCTCAGCACAGTAAATCTGACTGGTGCATTTGATCAGACACCCCCAGACACAAACACACTCCACACACAAAACAAGAAATGCATTGGCTCTTGGTCAGTATGCACCTCCTGCCATCTGAAACCTCACTGGCCTAAAGACATACTCATGTCTTATAAATTTACAAAAACTCCCCCCTAAAAAACTCTGAAGAAAGCTCCTCCCATCTCCCAGCTTTTGAAAAGCTTATGGTTTAAATAGTTAAATATTACCTAAACATTTTAGGTGAAAAATATTGCTTTATTTGAGTATAGCATATTTGAAATACTTCTGTGAATACTCTAAAACAGCGAAACCATCAAAATTCAGTTTAGAAAGAGAAATATTTGGATCTTTTTTTGGTGTTGTTTTTGGGGGTGTTTTTGTAGTTGTATCAATCTTATTGTGGCATGGACTAGACTTAGTTTTTTTCTCAAAAATATTGGCGAAATTGGCTTCTAGCCTCTTCATAAAAGTCTGCTGATTTTCTGGTTAGGAATGGCTTTCATCTTCATGGCAGAGCTTTGTTGTAGCTGGGGAAAATCCAGATTAATCTGACAGGGTTTTCTGGTCGGTTTTGTTGTTGTTTGATTGCTTTGTTTTGATTGGTTTTTACTGATAAGAAAAATGAACTAATATAGCTCTCCTCTGGTCCTCTGGAACTGTGGAAGCTCTACTGCCTATTTCAAAAGGACTTTCCAGCACTAAAATTTTCTGCTCCAAAATTACCTACTGTTCCATTTCTTGCTATTGTCAGGAAAAATAAAAAAAAAGTGGCCTTTCCATTCACATTTTTATGCTTATCTTGAGGCTACCACAATACCACAATACTCACTCTTTTTTTGGCCAGACATAAAATTTACAGACAGCCTTAATGAGACCTGTTTATATTCAAGAGAATCTGACTCGTTCCAGCCATACATCTTTGAGTTCTGCAGTCTGTTGACACGTAATTTGTCAACAACTAATTTGTCACGGGCTTGGGGGGTGTCCTGGGAGAAATATGAGGGCTGAAACCTATAACAGGCTGTGTCAAAGCTTTTCTCTGTGCCCTCCTGCAGTGAAAGTGCATTTCAGAGGCTCAGCTCACCTGCTTTTGGCCACACATCCACCCCTGTACATGCACAAGCAGAGGTGTGAGGGGCCTTTCTCCCTCCCTGTGCGTATTTTGTTATTGAATTTATTTGGGTCTGTCTCATGCTGCATGAATGTGGGATTCCCAGCACCTGAAGGCACGTAAAATTTACTCATTAACTGTATTCCTTTTATCCTGTCGTATTAAAACAGCTTTTTTATTATGCCCTTTGTTGTCAGGCCTTTCTGACTGAGAGGTGGAAACCTTCTACACCTCCTCTGTACCTCTCATTCCCCACCTCTCAGTGCAGAATAAAAACCAAATTTAAGGCGAAATTTTGGGGAAAGGAGTTTGTTTCATTCCTCCCATCCATCCTCCTCACCAGAGTAAGAAATCCACTGACAGCATTTAAATTGTTGTGCTAAAAGGCTTTATCCTGCACGCAGCAAAACAGCTGCTGCTGGTGGACAATTGCTCTCATTTCCTCCTGTCTTAATCCACTGTTTCAAAACTTTGTGGGTGTTGCTTCAGGAGTTTCTGTGCAATAGCACCAAACTGAATTTTTACCAGATCATTCCCTCTGTTCTCCTCAAGAAGGCTGGAGTCAGTGGCAGTACAGAGCTTCCTACACGTTATAGCATTGTGCTAATTAAGCTTTAGAACCTGGTCATCTAATTAAGTTGAAGTCCATGACACAATTGTTGTTTGAGTGCTGCACTGAAGTCCTTAAAAGGCTTTACAAAAGTCAAGTGAGTGTTAAATGATCCACTTTCATAACATTTTTCCAAGTAATTTAGATACTGATTTACACCACAACTGTGGTACTGTATCTTAACAAAACTACAATGTTGTGGGGCCCAAATGATGTAATTTTTGATATTGAGGAAGCTTTATGATAATGGCATTCCAAAATGCCTTAAATTAGGCGGCTACAAATCATTGGTTACTCTGAACATTTGTTTTTAAGTGATTTCATTAAGCCTAATATAAAAAGAGCCTGCCAAATTAATCTCCTCTTGGATGCCAAAATTGAAAGTTTTAGGAATAATATTTTTAAATACAGATTATTATACTTAAAACAATTAAGGCAATCTCGTGGTTCATTCATTTTAAAGACCTTTAAATCATTCGAGTCTTGAATCTAATTTTAAACTTGCGAGCATTACTGCAGTGACTTGAAGTGTTTAATGCAATACATACGGGAGGGTAACGTTGATAACTTCCCCTGGGCTAAGCTGAAAACAAATGGGATTTTGCAAGTTGTGCCTGGAAGAACAGTTCTTTCCCTAATAACTGAAAGCCAGGCAAGGTTCAGAGGACTCTTATTACTTTTTGTTAAATTCATTATGAGCTTCTAAACCAAATCTGCCTTGCTCTGCTACCACATTTTCCTTTCAGTAGTCATTTAATGCACACTGACATTCATCCAATGATTCTAAGAATTTCAAAAGGAATGCCATAAGCCAGAGAAGAACTGACGTTTAAGAGGTTTTCTATGTACATCCATGTACCCAAAACTTCACAAAAACCTTATAACAAAACTATCCCACAGCCATAATATCACATTTTTTTCAAGATTGCCATTTATTTTCAACCATTAATTCATCTTTAATCCCCATAATTAGAAGGGATGAGTATTTGATAACAAGAAATTCCTCAGCCCTGAAACATTGCTAAGTTTAAGGCTGACAACCAACCATACAAAGTTTTTGTTCATGTTTCTGGTTTGAGATTTCCTGTTCAGTGACCACAATGTGCACATTTTGCACGGGTATATATTTCTACCTTCCTGTCCCTACTTCGAAGCACCTGTGATCACAGGTCTAAATGCAATAATGGAAAATAACTTTCTTTTAAATAACCCTTTATGTTCATTCCACGCCATAAACTCCTTGAGCAGCTTTTCCCTCTTGCTGCCGTTACAGGTCAGGGCTGCTTGCCAAAATATTCTGTGCTGCAAGGGAAAAAAAGGCAGGGAAGAGCTTGAACTAGGCAAGAAGAGAACTCACGCTGGTCCTGTTCTCAGTGACAGCAGATAACTAGGCACAAAAATGGGCATGGGGAGAGATAACAGCCTGCCTGACACTTCCACCTGTCCCATCCTCCTTGCTCCTTCTGGAGGACTCTGAGCTGGTGGAGAGGACAGTCCTATGTCAAGCATCATGTTCTGTTTTGCTTTTGTAGGATATTTCATCCATATTCCATTTCCACAGAGCCAGAGTCCAGATTTCCTGTCTTCTGTAGTTATTTACCCCAAAAAAGTAGTAATTACCCAAAATAAAGCAGCTCACAATTCTCCCTCTCTGTATGCCCCTGAATTGCAGTGTCACTCCACCTTCGCTTTGTGCAAACCCCAGGTTTTCAGCCTGAAAAGTTGCAAGAAATGGAAAGAACTGGGTTACTGGAAGAGCTTTAGACAAAACCTTCCAGTAGTGTTGATTTCCTGTCTAAATATTTGTGATTTGCTTCTGCATAAAAAGTTTAGGCCTAATTTTACTTTTGAAGCATTATTTTATATGACTAAATTAGCAAAATGTGTTTTTTACCCCCTAACCCTCAAATCCTTACAACACACCTAGAATCTGAACATTTACCTGTAATTATGAAAATTACAGGTTGCACAACATTGTAAAACACATTGCTTCTGATCCTGACCTAATATGTAACCTAGACTTATCTTCAGTCTTGTCATGCTTCACGTGGGCGTGAATTGCTTCAGTTTCACTTGCAGCCTTCAATTTAATGTAACAGTAACATCTAGAAGTAATCCCCAATATTTATCTTACTGTGGATTGTAGGTAAATCCCCTGCAACTGTATTAGTAGGTGCAGTATTTTAATTTTTGTGAAAAACAATTTCTTGTTGTCACAATGTGGCTGAAAATTATTTTCTAATCTCTCTTCTCTCCAGCAGCACGCCAGGGTTGGCTGGGATTTAAAACTTAACTCTTTTATTATTGTTTTTCCTTTTATTACAGCTTTGAAGAGGGATTTGGGTGAGGCCAAAGAATCATAAAACTCTGCTAGGAAAGTTATAACTGAGAGGAAGCACTATGAAACAAACCTGATGGAGTGGAGTTTGCTGTTCAGTTTTGTAATTCCTAATGAGGAAAACAACTGCGCTCCTGCTGTAAGAGGATAAGATTCAGCCTCTGCTGCCTCTTTCTGACAACAAAGAGAACCCAGGGGATGCAGAGCTTAAGCAGAGTCATGTTATAACTGTTTTCAATGCTGGTGAGACCATTAGTATCAGTGCTTTAGCTCAACTCCTTATTTTGCTGTCTGAGTTGACCACTCTGTGGTGGCTGGCGTTTGAAAACGTATATTAATTGGCTAAATCCGTTTTTTTCAGCTAAAAAAAGGTCTTGGTTAGCAAACAGGCACTGGCTACCCCATGGCTACTATGGCAAAAGGAATTGTCCAGCTAAATTACAGCTTTCAGGCTCTCAAGGACTTCTCGAGGACTAGGTCCCAGCATTGAGTCTACCTGATATAAATATTATCTTGACAGAAGGGTTATATTCTGTCAAAAGGCTCAAAGATTTATTTATTTTCCCTCTCCTCTCCTCATTTTCAGCCATTCCTGGGCTTTGGAAGCTGCTCATTTGCTTCAACCCTTCTTTCCTCTGGGCTCCTCCCTGTGCCTGCCCATTGCTCTGTGCAGGGACTTTGTGGAGTCCAGGTTCAGCCACTCTCTGTTGTGATTTTGCCAGTCTGCAACAGAAACTGGAATCTGGGCAGAAAACATTCCCAGGACTCATCATCTCCATTATAGAGTTTGACCTCTTAATGATGCCTCTCGAGGTTTTTCTTAACATCAATCATGTGATGCGTAAACAACCAAAATATCAAGCACATCTAACTCTATAATCCAAATTTATTTACTGTACTAACCTGGACAAACTTCCTTGGTCCTGCTGGGTTCTGTCTCATTTTCACAACTCTTCTTTACAGTTTCTTCTGGAAACATTTCTCTTTACCAAGTTGTCCAATTATGCTAAACCATCCTTTTGTACCAAGCTTTCCCAGTTTTCTGAAATATTTATTATTAGAAAGCCATTACTTAGCAATAGGAGCTAAGGAGTTTGTTAACTTGAACTTTACATTTGAAAATGTAAAAATTTCCTGGTTTTTTTGTTACAGACTTTAAATAACTGAACCACCTGTCAAGTTTTTCCCAGTATCCCAATACAATTAATTACTGTTAATATTTTACTAAAGGTGAATTACTAACTCCTTACAAGTTATAAAGAAACATTTAAAAGAAAAGCCAGCCTCTGTCTCACAGGGATGTGGCTTCCCACCGATGCAGATCTGTCACCTATATTAATTTTGCAGAATTTGTTCCAACAAACCCCTCCTTCCTTGCCCTGTGCACACCTTAAACTCTGCAGAGAAGGAAAGTGTCAATAATCAATTTAATCCAGATCACGGCACTACAAGTTTCTCACCACAGAAATGAAGAATTTGTGCTTTTCAAAGCTGCATGCTCTTAAGAAAATCCACTCTGATGAACGCTGGTGGAAAAATGGCATTCTGTGAGTTTGCTTCAAGTGAGCCTATATGCAGCACACTGGTTATGAATTATTAATGCAACTAGCCAGGAGGCCTAAGAAGAAAAGCCCTCTAGGAGAAGGGAAGAGGCAGCGTGGGAAGGCTTCGTTTACACCAATTATTATTCGGCAATAATGCATTTTTCGCTCAGCATTTTGCTGTGGCAAGGCTGCATTCTGAGCCCGGGAGTGAAGGAGCGTGCAGGAGGAGGAGGAAAGGATCGGGGAAGACGTAGCCTGGGGAAAGTCACTGCCCTGAGCAAACTCTTAGCCAGGGGAATCAAAGGCAATAATCAGATGCTCTGATGGGCTCCCCCAGCGCCTCTGTCGGGCTCAGGGGTGCCAAACGCTCCACAAAGCCCAGGCTGCAGGACGAGATCAGCAGTGGCAGCTTTGAGTGGAACCTGGAAGCAGAGATTTGTCTGAACCTGAGCAGGGAGGAAGGGCAAAGCCAGCCCTGGGATGACCCTGACTGCTTGAATTTGTGGGAGGAGATTTAAAAAATAAAGGTGAGAACCTCATGAATGAGGAGACGTATTTAAGAAAGCCAAACAATTGGTGATTGGAGCGATGTAACACCAGTCCCCATCGCTGTCAAACTCTTTGAACTATGGTTATCTTCATTCAAATGAAAAATAGATGTTTTTTCACTAACATGAACTCTGTTTCAGCTACCCATATTAGAATTACTGCCAGGTGTGAGGGAGAGGTAAGGGCGAACAGAAGAACCAAAACCTAGATTTCAAAAAAAGATATGAACTTTCCAACTCAAAAATGGAGCTGCAGTTGCATTTTTATCTCACACTACGTCTTTCCAGCTCTGTTTTTGAAAGCAGTCCAGCATACTGACATCAACATTTGGCAGCAGAAAAGATGCAAGTTAACCTGCATTTATTCATGCATTTCCAGACATTTTATGGTGAGAAGATTGTCCAGTTTGTTTTGCTAGGTGTTTGCTACATATTTGTAGACTTTATTTCCCCTTACTTTTTGCCTACAACAAAATTCACAGCTAGTAAACAAAAGTTACAGACTTCAAAGAAAACTAATAATTTGTGAAATAGTCTAGTTGGAAAATAATCCAGACTCCTCTTTTTCTTAAAGACAGAAATGCGGAGTCCCAGAATTTTTTTTTTTTTAAGAAAGTCAACATTGCTTTGCATGAAAAACAAGAGATTAATTTTAAAATTTTCCAGTTGTTTCTGTTTCCAGGATGTAAATCTGAGTATTTGCAGAATTCATTATACTTCCCTAAAGGTTCTGCAAATGTTAAACTAGCATTATTCAATTACGTAAAGCAGCAGGAAAGCTTCTCTTCTTTGTGTCTTGATATACATAATAGCATAAGTCAATATCCATGCTAATATTAATTGGAAAATTAATGCCATTTTATTATTGTTGTCAGATATAATAAATATAAACCCCTGGCTAAGTAGATAAGCAACACCCCAGTTTCCCTACTTCACAAGATTATTCTCAGTGTTTGTTTATACTGCAACTAGTCATGGGTCAAAATCAGCTGTGCTAGGGAAACTTATTCAAAAACTGGGCTAATATATGGCCTCCTTTCATGCCAAGAGGAAAGTTCAGTGGGCTCCTCTTTATGTGCAAAACTCCAATTACATTTTAAAGAATCCCTCCTTCCCATGCCTCAGTGGCTTTTCCTCTAGAAATCCTAACTGCCATTAAAATATATGGACATAACAAAGATATTTCCTAGGGTTTTGAGGGTTTGTCTTGGCTGATAATTCTGTTTCAAATGAACACACTCAGATCATTCAGACTCTTGCCCAAAAGTGATTATAAATACATGCATAAATCTGAGAACACCAAAGGAACATCACAGATAAAATTTAGGCTCTTGAAGTCTAAGCTAACTTCTCACTCATTAAAACTAGTTTTAACTATGCAAGTTTAGAGAAGTAATAAATAATTAATAGACATATCCACAGCTCTCTCCAAACTGATTTTAAACATAAGCATGTTCAGTTTAATCCTCAAATTATAAAATGTAAGTGAGGGATTGGTGACTCTTCACTAGGGAGCTGAGGGCTTGCCTTGCCATTACCCTGACAGAATTTCACTGACCTGTGTGATGTTCCTGATTCTCATTATTAAAAGCAGGCTCAGGGCCAAGGAATGAGGTGAAAGTTACACCTTGGAAAAGAGTGCTAAATGGTGACATCTTGCTTCTTGATATAGATCTTAATCTTTAGTCTTCCCTCTTTTTTTGTCATAATAAAACTCAGAAAGGCTGTTAAAAAAACCCCATATATTAAATAAAACCAGGGTTATTTCATATTGCTGCAATTTTGTGCTTACAACTCCTTGTTCAGAAGGCTGTTCCCTCAAAAGAAAATATCATGAAATTCCTCAGTGTGCAAAAGCAGGTTCTTTTTCTCTTTCTTTTCTTTGAGTTTTGCTGCATGTGTATAATGCTAATTTTCCCTGTATCTCCACGATTTCAAACTGCAGCATGACAGGCACACCTTTATTACCTCTCATAAGAATGGCCAAATATATGTGGCTGGAATATTTACAGAAAGTGCAGTCAGATATTGTAAAAACTTGTGTGCTAAATGACAGAGGAAATGTTCACATAACAGTTATGATAGGTAATTCAGTCTGAATCACACCAGGAATGATAAAAAGTGAGCATGGTGAGATCTGGGAAATTTTCCTTCTCTTAGGGTCCAATGCTGAGGTGCTGTGTGCTCTTGGAAAGGTCTTCTCAGTACTGGTTTCTTTGCTTTGTTTGCCACTTTCTGATCACCCTTTCTGTGTAAAACATATCCTCCTGTTGGACCACCCCTCTGCATGCAGTGGCAGAGCACTTGGTGCTAGAGCCTGATCTCTAAAAACCATCAAATATTACTTTAGTACCATTGTTTTGGGATTGGGGCTTTGTTTGCATTTTGAGAGGTTTTGGTTTTGGGTTTTTTTCCCCATAGTTGTTGCACTGTAGATGACAAAAATCCTCCAGGGCACTAGAACATTAAATTTGAAGTGAGTTTTGGATGAAAGAGGAAAATCCAGAGACTAAAACTGAGTAACCTATGCAGTGGGATGGAGTGCAGAGGCCCCAGAGCTTGGAGATTTCAAATGCAACCCAGCCAATTCTTCTCTTCTGCCTTTGTGGCTTCTTTATCCCTCATTAGGTGAGAGCAGGAAGCTCTGGCAGAAGAAATCCACTGATTTTCCTCTCTTTTGCCTCAGTCACAACTACAGAGAAGGTGTCTAGTTTGTAAAGGCCTGTAATAACAGAGTTCTATATTATTGTGAAGCTCTGTGGTAAATAAACTAAGCATTGTTCAGGACTCGTGTTTGGATGTGTTTGCCTAACTCCAGTTGGGTTCTAACAGCAAAAAACCACACTGGCCCTCTTAATTGAGATGCAAAACTTCCAATATGTTTTAGCCCAAGGTAGCCAAGGTTTAAGTGCTTCACTGCTGAGGTTACATAAACTCCGGGAAGCTGTTATTCATTAATGGGGATGAGGAGGCTTACCCTCTGTAATTAACAAGTCTCACTGAAGACTGTATTCTTCGTCACCATGGATTGTGAGAGAACATTGCACAAAAGCAAATGCCAGCTCTTTGTGACTCAGAACTAATTAATATTTCTAAAGCCTTTAATATATCACTGTGTTAGAAAAGGAATCTTATCTGTCTTGGTAGTACCTTAGAAGGAAAATAAACTAAATAAGAAATCCACATGGCTTTATTAATTAGTCAGTGAAAGAATTAAACCTTCTTTTCCTGTATCTTTTCACTGCATCATAAAATGGCAGGACCTAAATCCATGTATAGCAGTTGGGGATTTGCCTCTTTTTATTCACTTCTCTCAATAAAATTAAGAAAGACAGTCTCTTGTACATTTCCTTAATGACACATTATGTACTCATTCTTTATGATGACTACGTTACAATTCCTGACCTTCCACAAAGTCTATAAGTTCATTGCTAGCTTCTCTTTTGGTGCTGAACAGAGAGATTCCTCTAAAATGAAATTTGGAAAAAAATTCTGTGAATAGTTGGGAGGCTGAATGAACAGCTCTGTTTTTAATGGGAAGGCAAAATAAAACAAAATTCTAGAAAGTCTTCTAGTGGCAGCAGCGACTCCTCACGTGGCCTCAGGTCCTGTTGTCAGGCATGCAGTGCCTCTCCCCACCAGGCTACTGAGAAAATGAATTTCTCTCTAAGATTCTGATATAGCCTTCACATTATTTCAAGCATTTAACATTGAAAAGTCCCAAGACAAAGTATTTTAGGATGCAAGGACCTTGCAGAAACCCCATAACAGCTTGGGTTGCAGGAAGAGCACAACTGCATTCCATTGGGAAGGACTAGCTTTGAGCAACATGAACAAAAGCCACTGCACTGTCTAACCTGGGGAAAGACTGGGTAGGCATCAGATAAAAAGGGGTTTTTTTAACAATTTTTTTTTTTATATGACTATATTAAGATACAGTTCAATTTGACTGAAGTTTACAGGATAGCAGAATGGAGTGCAGTTTCTAGAAGGGGTTAATAGAGCGTAAAGGAAGCACATTTTGGTATGGAAAAGGGACCTCAGCTTCACAGGAAAAACAGGGTCACATGCCTTTCAAAGGAATGTTTTCAGCTGGGTGTCTGAACTTCCAGAAGCAGACAGAAAGTGAAAACGGGTCAAAAGGCAGCAAAAGGTGGCAGAACATAACTGTTGTGAGGATTGAGCAGTTAATCACCTCCCACAAGATGTGGATAAACTTAGAAGTCAATATGGATAAGCAAGAAAGGCTTCTGGGAAACAAAGATGAGGTAACTTGTGAAACGGGCACTTTAAACTGAATTAGCCTCCCTCTAGACTTTATCTAGAGCCAATCACTTATGAGAGTGTGAGGCAAACCCCTAGATATCAGCTCAAGATTTGATTAACTGAGAGTAAGCCTTCCTAATGCTCCTGCCAAGGGAATCACAAGGGTAGGAATAAAGCCACAGAAGCCTCCGCAAAAGTCTATTTCAATACATGGATTAAATAGGTCAAACTCCACTCTGACCTTCCTTCACCCCCTTCACATCTCATCCCCTAAGTTAATATTTGTTTGCATCCATTTTCCATGCCGTACCTGAGCACAATTGGTCGATGAGGGATCCTGAGCCTATGCACATCGATTTCAGTGCCGCTCACCCTGGCCTTGGGGTCACCAGGGACACTGAAAGGGTGAACAAAGCCCTTCCACATCACAGAGATGCAAAGGTCATCTCTGAAGATGGGTCAACTCAGTGGTCAGCAAGTTTAAAATCTATGGATTGCTCCTGCCTCATGTCTTTTCAACAAGTTAGCACGAGTTCCAGGAGGAAACAGAGTTTATTGAAGGGCCTAATTGCAGGAGTAGAGGGAACAACCGGAGCCAAAAGTGTTTTAGCTGAACAGACCTGAGGAGGAGCAAGAGACTTGATGGGAAAATGAAGCCCTGATTTACATGGTGAGGGATATATCAGGGGAAAGTTTGCATTCTTTTACAAGAGGAAACTACTGGGTTAAGAGAAAAGCTGAAAAAATCTAATGCTAGATTCAAAGGAAGGAGGAAACAAGTTTATTCATAGGTGGGCTTCCAGTGGTTGGACAGACTTGAATAGCAGTGACAAAAACAGTATGAGATACCTGGCAGTAAGTCATCAGAAACTTAGATAAGCCTGTCATTTTTTTTCCTTTTTTTATCTAATGCCAGGCCTACACACAAAGCAGGAGCTGTCACCATACAGCCCAGAGGATTAGTGAGACAGCACACTAAAGCGGGGTGGGAGGACGACGGGTTTAAATGTCAGAAGCCTGTTTTCAGTTCTCCTCTCTACTAAACTCCTTAATCGAAATCCAGCAAAACTTTATTCCAGGTGTTATAAAACATTACTTTTCCGGTATCATTCCTGTGATCCTCTGTGTTGTCAGCTGGGAGCATTCAGCACAAGCAGGTGGCTTGCTGTCTGAACCAACACCCAGTAACAGCTTGTTCAGGAAGAATTCAGAACAGGTTTCCAGCCACAAATTCAGCCCAAAAACATCACCTGGAAGCTCAGGCTGCTGCTACTGATGAGAGAAGGAAGATTAGGAGGAAGGGAATTACAGGGAATGGATATGGGATAGCCTTTTCCAGAAAAGGCTGGAACCTGCTCCTCCTGCTTAACACTAAAGTTAATTTTTCCAGCAATTGGCCCTGTCATCCTGAACTGGGTATTTGTGTGGATAAAGATGTCGGTCTGAAGAGTGAAAATACAGGAAGGTAAACTCATGGGAAGGTTACAAAACCTGGATCCAGGCTGCTCTGTTGCATAGAACTGGTTTCAAGAGGAGGTTTGCTCCAGCCTCTCGACTTTCTCTGGGTGGCATGGATGAATTGTGAATTATCACCTCATCTTCGTTAATTAACCACACCAAACTCCTGCACTGTCAATATTCATCCATTACTGCCTCCACTACACCACATTGTAATGGACATATTAAATGTCCAGGAAGCTGCTGCTGGTCTCAGTGCATGGAATAATGCACTCCCACTTCCACACGGACGAGAAAATTAACAATCGGAAATGAGGCGACTTGGAATATGTACTTCTCATGAATCACTGACAAAATATTTTATGACCTCCTGTAAGATAAGAGGCAAGACAAAGGAGATATTAGCAGATTTGTTAAAAAAGGAGGATGGTTTTGGCAGAATATAACTCTTCTCTGTTTCAGGAGTACCTATGGAGAAAAAGTTTCCCTGGAAAAGAGATGGTGCAATTCGGGCTAGACTCTTACACAGTGTAAGGTCATTAACACACTCATTTGGGACCTATGAACATAAACATGCCCTTCATAATGGTACTTGGTATCAGATCTGAGCATTTTATTGCACTGTCTAGATAGATCCTAATTCTGAATTTCTCCAAATTATTTCCTATATTTATGTATTTAGTTTTCATTATATTTCCTTATAGTTATGTATTTAGCTTTTCCACTGTTGCCTTGCAGTACCAATAGCAGAATAGCAAAAAGAAATAAAACTGCTGCTTTTGTGCTGGAAACAAGATTTATCAAAGATTAGGATAGGGAAGAAAGGCAGAGAGGAGAGGTCTTCACCACCACATTGTATATTTTTACCTTTCCAGTTAGAAATTAATTTCAGCAACGCCGATTATTTTTCCAAATGACATTGATTGTACCACTATTATAGAATTCTGAAACTGAGGAAATTTTGTTTCATTTTGATTTCTGAAAATGAGGAAGGTATTAAGTATTTTATTTTTCCCTCCCTCCTGAATTTTTCATGCTCGTAATTAGCTAACATGGAAAACAGAGAAAGACTTTCCTTCACTTCCTTTCCCTTCCCTTTCTTTTCCTTCCCTTCAGGTAAAGTAACTCTGAGATTTTAAGTAAGAAAAGTGAAACCAGTATTTTTTTAAACTGGGTGAAATGGCATTGATTTATATGGATTGACAATGATATTGGCTTGGTTATGTTTGGCTTTTTGTACATGGACACAGAATTATTGGTGATGGTGATGATGATGTTGATGAGAAGATAAAAAAAGGTGACTTTTTAAAGCAAATTGATCCTCTGTTAAAAAAAAAATCACTTTTCAAAATGTGTAAAATGGAGAAAAACAAATCTCTCTTGTTAAAAACCAGCTTCAAATTTTAAAAGGAAAAAATATGATTGCAAGTATTACATCTGGCATATGTGTTAGCTGCCTTGTATCACTCGCACCGGGAAAAAAATGGTTGAAGATTCCTACTCAGATAACTGAAGGTTTCTTTGTTCACTGAATATGTAACAAATTGTTAGTAAAACTCTTAGGCTTCAGGGAAAAAAAACCGAACCAAAACCTTTGAAAGAAGTAGCCAGAAAATGCCAATATGACACCTCTTCTGTAGCTAAACCTTGTCTGAGACACTGCAGAATTGTGTGGTGCCATCAATTAAGCAAAATGGGTAATTAACCACAGGGCACTGCTCAGGCAAAAGCCTTAAGACCTTCTCTATTTCCTCAGAGGTGTAGTTAGCACACCCAAACTGCACCAGGCACAAGCTTCCAAAAGCTTCTACACGAAGTCTTGCAGGTTTTGTAATAACCCTCAAGGTACTCAAATATTTACCCTATCCCTGTCTCCGAGAAAAATCCAGCCTCATTCATTCCCAGGCTGTGCTGTGCACCACCCACAGCAGAGTCAAATTACAAGGAGAGAGTTCACATTCCTCCACAGCCTGCTGGTGAATGGGCAGCTCTTGCCCTGTCTCAGTGGTCAGTGGAACATCTTTGGCTGCTGAACCTCCCTTTCCTAAAAATCTTCTGTCTGTTATCCACCCTGTTGTGCTGGCATGACAGAACAGGTGAATAACATCCTCTGAAAAGACACGAAAGGAGGGCTGAAAGAAGGGGTGCTTCTTGTGAGGGAGGAATGGACTAAAGCCCTTCCCTGAGGTGAGAGCTGGGGTCTGGGCAGTAGGAAGGAGTTCTAAGAAGTTGTCATCATCCCTAACTCCCCATAACACCCTGTATTCTCCAAAAATTCACTGGGTTTAATCTTCCACATGGCAATAGTCTGATGCAGCTGTCATTGCTCTCTGCCATCTCATTTTCCCACTTGCCCTGCTACTCACTAGGACCCCATCAAAACAGACTTTCACTCGTTCTGGTTTTCTTATTTTTGCTCAACCCTGCCTTGAGCTACCTGTGACAGCTCCCTTAACTGTCCCCACACCTGGAGAAGCCCCACAGGAGCATTGCACAGAGCAGTGCTGACACCTGCCGTGCCACCAAGGCCTGGCTAGCGCAGCAGCGCGGGTTTTGCCAGAAGGGAAGCCATCTGTGACAGCCCCTCTGCCAGACCATGGCTTTCATGGATGTCAGCTGCATTCAGACCAGGGGAATGAGAACTTTCCTCCCACAGCCCTGGCTCTGGCCGCTTCCTGGCTCCATCCTGGAGCATGAGTGATGAGGATGCAGGAAGGGAACCTGGGCATGTGGTGTCGTGAAAGACACAGTGGTGGATACGAGTCAGGCCCCTGGTGAACATGTCAAGGACAGCCACAGCGTGTTCCTGCTCCTCTCTCCACCAGCTGCTGCAACAACCACACTGAGCCAGAGGTGGTTCAGCTTGGAAAACAAACCTGCCCCTGCTTTCCACCGAGGAGCATGTACACAGTCCTAATAATGAAGGTTTTTACCTGATCTATTGCTAATCAGCTGCTGAGGTGGCCTCTGCTTAAGTGAAGAGTCCCAAATGACCTTCTAAGTGTTTGGTAAGAGAAAAACAAAAAGAAGTGTGTTGGCATTTTTTTTATAGGGTAGACAGTCTAAGGAGAGAGAGACGGACATAGCAAAGGAGAAAAAGAGTTCTGACTGTGATCAGATGACTTTCCCTGAGGCTGTTGAATGATCTCAAATGATTCTCCCTCCAGCTGCCATCAGATCATAAGATCATCTCAGATGTTCCACCAAACACCCAGTGTTTGCAGTTTCACCCCATTATGTTGTCACAAATGGTGAAGAAGGTAGTATGACTCCACAGTTTTCAGACAACATAACAAGAAAATGGCAAAAACACGGTAAAACCAAATATTTTTAAGCACAGGATCTTTTAAGGGGTCAAAAAACATTGGTTGCTACACACAAGTTTTATGAGCTGGAATTCAACTCCCCTTCTCCCCTTTCATAGAGAGTTTTTAGGATACTGCAATGCTCCAGAGGGCAAGGGCAATTTAGCAGTGTTATTATCTTTTCCTTCAGTCCAAATACAATGGACACCCTTTTCCTCAAATATTTACCTTATCCTTAACAGATTCTCTGCTCTCCTTTTCAGCTGAACTGATGCTGGAGGGTGGAAACTTCCTTATAATCATTCATGAAAGTAGGGAAGGATGTGATTATTGGGATGTGCATTTTTCAGTTTGCAGCACTATGAGATAAAACCAAGCACAAAGCAAAAGATAGATGAAATTTTACAAGCCTTGTTCTCATTAAAGAAGAATGTTCAAACTTTAGCTCTAAATGTTTTCTTTTCTGAAGAAACACCTGGCCAAATTTTGTCCAGAAAAAAGAAAAATGGCCAGGAATGCAACAGAAAAAGGATAATTAAAATATGATCATATTTTGAAGAGTGATTTTGTAGGGAGAGCCAGATATGTAATAGACAATTATAGAAGATATTATGGAACTGAGGTTTGCTTGATTTACCCATCCAGGAACAGCAAACTTTGTTTACACTAATCTTAAGACTTTTCAACCACATACTTTGTTTCTTCTGTTAAAATTAACAAAACTTTAGTTTAAGGAGTTTACATCTGCCAAAGGGAGAACCTGAAAATGGCTCAGACACTCAGTACCACACTGCAGCCCTTAGGAGTGTCTGTTCCTCAACCAAAAGTGCAGCTGAAGTTCATGTAGCTGGGTTAATTTTAAATTACCCAGTGCAGTGCAAAGCTCAGTGCAGCTGGGACACATTCACACAGCTCCTCAGAGGCAGATTGAGCAGCTTGCCCTGAGCACTGAACACCTCCAATTACAGCATAATCAGTACTTGAGCTGTCTTGTTTGAGGCCAGCTCAGTGAGATCTGTGCATTCAAAGGACAGAACAGAAATCCTCTTGGAGAATAACACCTAAATGAAGTCTCAGAACAAGTAAAAGGAAAAGGAAAACGTCATCCACGCAGAGATACAGAGAAAAAAAGTGGAAAGTGCACTTTTAGCTGTTTCAGACCCTTCCTGGCAATCATATAGAAGTGAGGCTCTGTTTACAGAGCGAGTTCTCAGCCTTGCATTCCTAAATTCTGTGTACAAGAGCAGCATGAACAGCCTTTCTTTGATATCAGGAGACCAAAGCGTTCCTCCAGACACAGTGATATTATGGGACAGCTTGCTTGTGCATGAAGTTGTGCATAATGAGACTTAATAAGCTTAAAGGACTACCCCTGCTTTTCTCTATTTGACCACATCCAGTTATTTAATTTCCCTGGTGGCAGAAAGCCCTGGCTGTCAGAAAAGGCTGTAAGTCTGGGTATCTTGGCACTCTGATTCTTTTTTCACGTTATTACGATGACATTGGGTGAAGCAAGGGTCACAGGGGAGAAGTATTGATGAAAGATTCACTCTGAGTTCTTTCTTGCTGTTTTATTGAGCCATCATCCTTTAAGCTGCTCACTATTTATGATGTGCACAAACTACATAATTAATTGTCCAATTCAACACTAGCCCTGTGGCCTGTGACAGACTTTCATTTATCTAAGCATGTTTTTTCTTTCTCTGGGTCTATGATGTTGCCTCAGAAAATTAATTTGGTCAAATTCCCCCAGAAGTTCAAGGGAACAAACCACTCCTTCATTTCCACTGGAGTTATTGTTATTGGATTTGAAACTTCCCTTTTAAAAAAGAATTAATTTGCATGCATTACAAGCTAGCCAGTTCTAAAATCCAGAAGCTGAAAAAATACACTGATATACATTCCAGTATTTTTAACTAAAAAACCCCAACCCTGTCAACAGGAAGCAGGTGCTGACTACAACAGCTGCTACAATGAAAATGCTGCAAAGAGACATAATTCTTAATATCTGTTTGATGAAGGTGGGGAAAAGGCCCCTGTGGGTGGAACTGTGCTTTCAGACACAGTGGTCAGGACTCTGCGATATGGAAATGTAATTGCTATACTTTTGGAGGCAAGACAGATTTTGTTTCAGATATCATTTCCAAATAGCAGTAGAAAGTGTGGAGTGTGGCCCTACAAATAACGGTAAATAGATATAGTCAGATGTTAATCACATCTGCAGTAATATCTCAATTCCTTATGTTTATTCATTTTAATTAAATAAAAAAAACAGTTTCACGTGTTTTTCTGACACTTTTATGCTGTATTTCCCTGGAGTGATATGCACAAATATGGAACAAAATTCTAATTTAAGTATCTCATACTTTTGTTGCTCTCACCAGTCCTCTATGGCCTGCAAAGAATTAAAATTATCAGCTGCATATACGAGACACTTAAAAACATGGAAGAAAATCTGAAATCCACTGGCTGCAACTACAAAATAAAGTAGAAATTAATCTCAATGCTTTAGTTTTCATTATTTTTCTATCAAAGACTGAAATGTAAGTAGTTCCTAACTCCTGGAACTCTTCAAAGCAATCCAAGTGTTAAAGACCTTTCTCAGTGCTGGAATAGTAACAGCCAGAACTGAGTCCTGCTCCTGATGAAGTTAATGACAGAACCAAGTGAATTCAATAAGGGCATTGGAAAGTATCCTTCAGTTTTCAGAGAGCTACTTGTACCATCTGCTTATTAATTCATACCCTCAGGACTTATTCTCAGGCTACAGCTTGTGAGTAGCTTCAAACAATTGACATTTTATGGCAAAAAGTCAATCTAGTAGAGGATATAATTTTTGTTATCCCCTCTAAAATCTATGCCCAAGATTCTCTTGAACTTCTCAGAACAAATTAGAGCCTTTTTTTATTATTTCGTAAAGTAGAAAAAGGTAATACACCATGTCTACAAGTACCACTTTTTGTGTTGTGTGATTCTAGCCTGATTGAAGTTTGCTTGAGATGTATTTCAAGCCCTTCTGTAAAATGACAGCGATGTGTAGTTACAGCACAGAATCATTCAGATTTGATCTGTTTAACTTTGTGTCAAGAAAGGGCTGCACCCAGAAACCAAACCATGAAGGTATTTCCCTGCCAGTGACAAAAGAGCAGCAGGGCACCTATGCAGAGATTCACAGTCCTTACAAGGTCTCACATGCATTAGCACACACTAATAATGATGAATTTAAGATTGCTGCCATCCATTTATCATAACCACTATCTGGAGACTGGAGAAATGAGATAGGACTCAACCACTGTCCACATAAAACATAACTCTGAAACACGGGGCACTTAGTTCCCATAATGACTGTGCCTGTCAGAAATCAGGGATGAAGCTTTAACATTATTGTGCCCTGAAGCCCATTTCATTGCAGCCATGGGGTTTGAGATGAACAAAGGTCTTGGCTTGTTTTTAAAGGAACACGTCCAGGATTGCTTGGAACTCCAAACCCTTAGCAAATGGTTACCACACCAAAGTCAGGCTGTTGTCAGACTAATCGTTTTGTACCTCCTAAAACAGCAGCTCCTGTGCTGGCTCAGGAAGGCTTTATATTCTTAGGTTTGCTTGCTGCCCTCTGCACCAGCTGAATTGGTAGAAAAAGTAACAGATGGGCTGCAAACAGGAGCTTCTCCTTTATCTGTTCAGAGCAGACACTCTTCTAGTGCAACATGATAAAATGTGTGGAAGGAATGATTCCATGGCACGGGACCCCTCCTGGAGCAGGGCAGTTTCAAATCCTGGGTTTCTCCCAGCAGTACACCCTTAGGCAGAGCTCTGCCATGAACACTCATGATAAATGCCATGGCTTACCAGGAAAAACGAGTTAGCCCTGCATTTCCACCCCTAAATTTCCCTAAACTTCCATTTAGTATCCTAAAGAAACTCATTTTTTAATGAAGAAACATCTTCAATACAGAAGTGTCTGAGAATAACTGCCCATCTCTCTGTTGGTGCAAATGAAAGTCATGAGGGCTGACTCCTATGTCCAGCTGCTATGGAAATGGTACTTTTTTTTTTAAATTTTAAGCCTCATTTGTGTTATTCAGAAGTTTCTCGATATATTCATACATCCCCAGTTGAATGGACCACAGCTATTTATTGAAATGATCAAATAAATATTTGCTTTAAAATGCAGCCTTGCTCTTGATTTATTGTATTCATTAAATGCTGTCTGCCTTACAGGGACAGCAGCAAAACCAACACACATCAGTATTATTTTCCTTTGAGTGTGTGTGTGTGCTCGTGTGTGTGTGTGTGTTGAATCTGGCCACTGATGATGTATCTAAAGGTGAATAAGTTAATTCATCCCCATGTATGGTCTTATTTATGCTTTTGATGCTGTCTACCTCCCTAGATAGAAGTGGATGCTATATTAATTCATTTTATTCTTCCCAAAGTGTAATATCTCACCAGACTGCTCAAACTGCCTCACATAAATTAGAAGTGTAGATACTTCTTTGTCTTATTTTAACCTTGTTTCTATTGTATCCTATTGTACATGCAGACTCGAGAACACACTGAGCCCCCTTCCAGGTAGAATTAAATTTAATTTAAATGCTTAAATTAAAAAACACTGAAGAAATTTATTGTCATATGAAGGTTATCCTACTTTTTTTATAGCAATGTCTACTTAACATTCCTAACCACTGTGGCTGTTTGTTGGTCTTATCTGAGTTTTAGGGTTAGAGAGGAACTCGCTATAACACAGTAAGTTTAAATACTGATAAAAATCAGACTTTTTGTCCTCAGAAAACATAAGTTTTGAAATAAACTTTAAGGTGAATAATGAGAAATAAGTCTTCATGACTAACTGAATTTTGCTGGTCTTGCACTGTTTTAAATGAGTGACAGGTGATTAATCACTGTGATGAACTTCCTCGTTATTTTTCATTTATGTGTCTACAGCTCGATGCTTTCATTTTTGGAAAACAGAAATGTGGGCACAACTCAGGATTCCTTAGTCTTTGCCATAGATTTTTAATCGGTATTTTTAGATGCAAAACTTATCTGCAAACGAAAAACACACCCGAAGAGAAAACTTGAATCCCTCTCTTTTCTATGTGAATGGTTGTTCACTGAAGCCAAGGTACAGACCTGTTGGAAGACCTGGTTTTGCCAGATTCTAATCCACTCAGTGCCCACTAATTAATCTCAGTCGGTATTCTTATTTTTTGCATGAAAAATTGACTTTCCTTTTTTTCTGAAGGCACCTGGGTTTTACTCCTTCTAACATACACACTGTGTTTTATATGGCCCCATGTTCATGATGGCAACAGAAGCTCCTAGGATTGGCTTTACTGCTTTCTGTGGCCCCTGACCAAAATTCCACAAGGAATGAACCCAAAGGGAGTCAGAGCCACAGACCTGGGGAGACTCCTCAAGCTGGCTGCAGGTATCAGAAAAGTGCAGGGGAGAGCTCAGCCCTTGTGAAAACGCTGAGCAAAGATTTTTGATATGAAGAGAGTAGGCCTCAAGCTCAGAAAAGCTGCACCCATTCAAAATATAATGCCAACTAAATGAAATGCCCCATATGCAGGGAAGAAACCTGTAGGACGTGATGGAAAAAAGGCCAGGGGAAAGGGAAATCCAGGTGCCCTCTCAACCTTGAGCTGATTCTTGTCTTTAGAGGAAAGAAAAATCCCTTAAGCTTAACATACAAATGCTCTGTGCAGGGCAAAATGTAAATAAGGTGCAATGMTTCTTTGGAGTTTATTATGTACAGCAGCCATGCACCTAGCACTTCTGAAGAAATTGAGTTAAAGCTTATTGGCATCCTTAATCACATCGATGCTCATTTCCATCTTCTCATACAGCAAATCTGAAAAAGTTTACAGAAAAAAATGTAGCTCTTTGATAATGAAATAGAAACCAAAAAGGACACTGGGGATTGAAAAGGGTAAAAGCCTGTCTCTAATTGATTGTAAACTGATGACAAAGTGAAAACTGGAAGATTTGTTTGAACCAGATGTTTGTTCTAGAGCTGTTCAACCATCAAAAAAAGAATGTCTCCTGAATATTTACCAAATGAGGATTGATGAAAGAGCATTAAAGCTGCACTAAACCTTTTACCACCTCTGCTAAAGCCTCAGAGCTTGCAAGAGGACTGCCAAAGATTCATATTTTGATCACAGGCACAGGCACACACATTGAGGAGGAGTCGTGTGGGATCTGGAGAAATCCTGGTTTGTAGCTATCAGGGAATTCTTGGCTTTCATAGGGCAAAGGTTTAGAGAGCAACTTAATTTTAATTCAAGTGTTGGGACAAAAACTCTGCCTCAGAAACACAACCTAAACAGTGATCTAGGACTGACATTCAGGAAAGCATTAAATACCTCCAAAGTCTTATGAACAGGGTGCTCCTTTTAAGTCACTAAAGCACCTGTCAGCTCTGCAGGGAAAAGCCGTGCTTCAGTTTCATGAAAGCAAAGGTGTAGTGGGGTGAAACGGGGCTGTTGCTGCTTTCAATTCATGGATAATGCAGAGAGAGGTTTGGGAGATGTGGAAGACAATCTTCAAAACAGAAAACAAAAGAAAACTGGGACATCATTTAAAAAAAAATCCCCTGATAGACCTGATTCAAAAGCCAGTTGTCACAAACAGACTGCAGCACACAACTTAGAAACAACTGTGTGAAAAACAAAGGTTGGAAGCGCATGCTAGGAACTAAAATAAACAGAAAAGAAAGCTCAAAGTAGAGAATTTTGGAGTCTATTCATTCTTAACTCTCCTCTCTAATGATATTACGGGATGTTGTTATGCACAACATGCCAGTAACAGAAATATTAAGGTTATAAAATTTTCATTTTAAAACCCTGTTAACTTAATTTACCCTAAATCTATGCTGTTGTACAGAACAGTAAGGCTACATTTCCTTTTAATGAGGAAATCTGCCAATGGTATTAAAAAATAAAATCAACCAAAAACCTACAAAATTTTGAATCTTCTAGTCTGATGGATTGAAACCTATTTGGCAAGATGAGGAAAACCCTTTGGTGACCACAAAGCCCCTTGCCTTGACACAGTTCCTCCAGCAGCTCTCCTGGAAGGATAACAACACTATTTGCTCCTGCACCCAAATCTTTTCTGATAAATTAAAACAAATCAAGAATCCAGAGACTGGGTTTTTTTAGTTAGAGAGCCACAAAGAAATAATCTTAATAAATGTTTCATGCCAGCTACTCGGTCTATTTATCTGCTGTTTTAATTATTAATGGCACAAGGCAAACCATCTCTTAGGGTCCAATAATAGTTGGTGTTAAGCTTGAGAAGGAAACAAACATTTCTGAGGAGGCCAAAAGTCTGGAGGAGTAATTGCTTCCAATAAAAATCTGAACTAGCTTCTGTGGTGTAATGATTTCCTGAAGATTGGACAGGAATGGGTGACTACTGCAGTTCCTGAAATAAAGCCCATTCCTCCAGCTTCTGGACAGACTCTCTGCCCACTTTCCAAGAACTTAAAACAAGGACAGTTTTAAGTTCTGAAGGTCTGAGGGAATGGCTGAGGTGCTTCCTTTGCCATGGATGAAAGGCACAGCCCAGTCAGTGCAGCAGCAAAGAGTCAAATTTCGGGGACTGCAGCCTGCCAAGTGCACACAGATGTACATTACAATTCCCAATCTAGTCACTATCACCTACGTGGGTTTTGCTTTGAATGCAAATGAACTTTTGGATGTAATCTTAAAGTGGTGTCTTGGGTGTACACGTGAAAGTCAGACATAGCCCAAGCACACCGTTCATTAGCAATCACAAAATCTTTTGCTTCACTGTCTTTTCTTTGCACTTAATTCTTTACCAAGAATAATGCATTATGCTATAAACTTTCTGATTTAACTGTCAGTAAGATTCTCCTTCCATTTATTCATAGAGTGGCATCCAAAGTAATTACAGAAAGAAACAACCATAAGCACTTGATGTGCTGGTAAATGCAAGGTGATGGAACTGAGTGTTGTAAACTTGGGTGTTTATTGAGAACATTTTTGATGCCAGACTGAATTTGTAAGCTTATCGTGAGAGGCTTGCTTGCCACAGTGAACACACACATGCAGGGTGATGTGATGTGCTGGGTAAGTCAGGGATTTTATATTCATTTGTTCAGTGAAAGGTCCCAGTTCTGCAACTCCTGCTGGTGCTCTGTACCTCTTTACTTTACACAAGGCATTGAAGGCACTCTTAGTGACAGATGAATTTAATTTATAACTTTAAGAGCTCTCTTCGGCCACAAATACAGGGGTTTGTGAGCAAGAAAATAGTTTTCCACTGCTTGGTGCTTTCAGCTTTTTGTTGCTACCATATTTAAAGTTATATCCCAGATTTTCCTCATGCTGAAGCATCCTTCCCTTCAAGGTAAAGATAGAACAGCTTTACTGCTAGAAGGTACCAACTGTCCACCTGGATTTAGTTTTTCACACTGCTTGGAAACACAGCTTTTAAGTTAACTTGGTCCTTTCTCTATTTAGAAAGTGTCCAGCAACCAACAATTCACATAAAAATGATCTAAACATCTCAATTCTTTGCTCCTTGCCTGAACACAGCAGGTTCCAGGCGTGCCCACACAGTGACCCACAGTTCCCTGGAGGGGAACTTTGCAGAATCTCATCAAAGCACAAGCTACCAAAAAGCTGTAACTATTCTCCTAGGGTGGCTGTAACACTTCTGTTAGAGGAGCTAGATCTGCAGAAGAATAAACAAGATTTATATTTAAGGCTCTACAATGGAGTTAACACTAACAGTAGCTGCTGCAAATCTTTGGGCAGTGAAAGGAAGAGACCTGGAGGAATTTAGACACCAGTATAAAAACTGTAGAAGCAAATATTCAAAGAACCTGAAAAATGTTTTGCATCTTACCTGAAAGCTTCCCATCTAAATATTTTAGTTACCTGGGGTTTTTTCCCCATTAGACAGCATATTTTACTTTAGTGTTTATACACAGGAGTGGAAAGGATGGGTCAGGTAGATTAGAGAGTCAAGAAACTGACACAATCTCTCTTCTTTTTTCATATTAAATACTTCCACTCTTCTAGTTTGCTTGCTGACTCTACCAAAGCTCTGAAGTATAAAAAAAAAAAAGCAGTATAATTGAAGTCAAGGGCTGGCATAATCCTTTTTCTAAAGATGCAAGATACAGCTATGGACACGCTGCTCACTTGTAATACCTGCTGTGATTTGCAGTCCAGCTGCAGCTTGTCAACAGGATAAACACGAGACATTCCCCTGTATCTATTTGTGCATGACAGCTGTGAAAAGGAGTTTATAAACCCCCACTTAGCCACCAGCCTCACGGAAGGGAATCCTTAAGTGATACAGGAAAGATAACGCTAAAAAGAGATTTTTGTCACAAGGAAAGAGTCAGCACCAACACCACAACTTTGTCTAGTTTTTTATAAGTATGTTTATTACCTCAAAATTTTTCAAAGGCTTGACATTTTTATGGTTTCAGGTTCATTGCCCAGATTAAGCCTGATCTCTCCCCAGTATATATTTAAAGTGGGATTTGTGCCTTTGGCTGCATGACTCCTATTGAAGTCAATGGGAGCCAGTAGGCCAAATCCTCACATGCTGTTTTACAGTTCTTCTCCCTATGTGTGTTTAACTCTTCTAAACAAACAAACCTGAGCCTAATAGCTAAATAAACAAAATCCATTTTACTATTTCGACTGATGAATTAGGCTTCCAGTACCACCTGAAAAGATTTACCAGATCGCTGAAACAAGATCAGTTAAAAAACCCCAACCCTAATTTTATGACAATAAAACTGCAATGGCTCGCAAGGAATAATAAAAGAATTCCCCTGGCCTAAAAGTTCATTGCAGCTGGTTTGAATGTGTGAAAGTTGGTGCTTCTCAGGAATGTTTCTTGGGATGCTTTGTTTGTTTGTTTGTTTTGTTTGGTTTTGGGGTTTTTTGTGTATCTGAGTGCGTGTGTGTGGTTTGTTGGCTTTTTCGTTGCTAAGATATAGCAAGATTTTTAAACTAGCACATTTCTTTTCCAAGCATATTTTAATTCTGACAAAAAAAAAAAAAACATTAAATATTCAGAGTGCAATTTCTGCAGGAATAGGATGAAATTTGAAAACCTCCATTCCCTCCTAAATACAGAGCTGAAATGGCTTGATGATTAGGTAAGAGACAAAATTTCTGACCTCCTATGTGAATAAAGGTGCTGCACCTGGGTTGCCCAGCCTGGAAACAGGTTGCCCATAGAGGCTGTGGCTGCCTCATCCCTGGAAGTGTTCAAGAACAGGCTGGATGAGGCCCTGAACAACCTCACCCAGTGGGTGGCACCCCTGCTCACTTGGAGATGGCCTGGATTTGTAGGATTACAGAAAATCTTGCAACACCTTAAAACAAACCCTGAATGAGTTCACTCTGGAAATGAGGACTCTCTAATGGAGGAAACTCTAAGAGATGGATTGACATAATCTGTCACGTCAATCATTTTGACAACAGAGAAGCAGCTGGCAGAGTCTGCAGATCAGAGGTTGGAATCCTCAGAAGCACCTGCTTATATTGGGAGAGAAAATGGCAGCTACAGTGGGCTACCTAAGGCAAATTGCACTCAATAGCTCTCCAGGGCTCTGACATTTATCCCTGAGTGAGGAGCGGAGGAACAGCTCACTGGAATATATGAAAATGACTATCTTGATAGATTCAGTTTTGTCCACATTATGATAGTTTATTATAATTTTATGTATGTTATGTATTTCCCATTCTTCTTCTCAACGTGATGCCCAGGCCACTCTGAATGATTTGTGTTGAATTGGTATAAATGTGTACTGTGTGTGATCACTCCACTGCCTCAGGGAATAAAGGTGTAAAGTGCTAGTTAACATTCCTTCAAACATTTTTCATTGCTTCTTTACCGTGATAATCTTTCCTGACCCCCACACTAATTTCATTTCAGAATCTTCCTGAAGGGAATAGCTGGAGGTGTGAAATAGCTGGAGGAGGATAATGTGACACCTTATTATGAAGTAGCAGTGTGAATGTTGTCAGCTTGGTCCTTGGTTTTAAAAAAGGAATACAACACTATACACAAGCTGCGTTTTGAGCAGATGGACCCAGTCATACGCAGAGCATGAAACCCAGTCAGATTTAATACATATGATCCCCCTCCAGATCTAGGCATATTATTATTGTTACCACTGCCATTTTCATCCTACTGCTGTGATAGACACAAATATTTGCAGCAAGGATAAGTGAACACCTATCCCAAACACAAACTGGATCTTTATCACACTGGAGCTGATTCCAAAATGTTCAGAATCTATGAATTAGATGGGAAAAATACAAGCGAGAGGCGCAGCCAGACAAGTACAAAGAAACACACAGAGATTATTGATCAGTCTGACCAAACAGCTGGTGGTTGATGTACCCACAGCCTGAGCGTGTGCTCAGCTCCCCCTGGACAACTGATAAACTCCTGTTCATCAATTGTAGTGCAAAACCACAGTGAGAGCAGTTCTCTTTAGTGGCTGAATATTTCTGAATGAACACCTTCAACTTCCACTGTCAATACCCAGAGACCTGGAGACCATCTAAGTAAAGGATCTTTGCCTTAGACACTTAGCAGAGCTATGTTACTTTTCCATGCAAAGAAGCTGAATTCCACAAGATACAGACGAAAATTAGATCTCCCCAAAAATTTTGGTTGAGAGCAATGATGGTCAGCACATTTGAAAGAAAACCACCATTCCATCTCCTTCCCTCCCTTCCTCCCCGCCTCCTTTTTTTCTTTCTCCACACGTCATTCTCTGTTTTATTATTAATATTCCTCTGTGTAGCATACAAGCATTTTTAAGATGTTGAGCAGTCTTTAGGGTCAGCCCTAAGTATGATCCACTTGAGGATCACACTGTGAATGAACCACAGAATCATGGAACAGATAAGGTTGGAAAAGACCTTTAAGATCCTCAAGTCCAACCATTAACACTGCACTGCCAAGTCCACCACATCTACCAGTTCATCAGTTTCCTAATTTTCCTTTTCTAACTCCTAACACTGTTTGAAAAAATTATCTGGTGAACCCAACCCACATCCTTTACTCCACATTTTGGGGCAGCAAAACAGTTTGCCAATGGCTGTGCTCATTACTGCTGCACATACATACACATAACACAGAAATTTGTGTTTTCTTTTTCAGAGAAATAGCATTTGACAAAGTCTGAAAGTTAAAGAATAAAACTCTTAACTAGAAAATTTACCTGGAGTCTTGCGGGAGGTAAAAAAAAAAAAAAAAACCACAAATATGGAATAGTTAAAAGGCAGTCCAGAGAGAGACTGATATATCTGATTAAGACTTCATGAAAACCAGCACAGACAGTGAGCTGAATAATAAAGTATTCAGAAGGAAAGAGCTTAAGCAAATTATTTCTATTTATGGAAACAGGGACATGCTATGAGATACAAAGTCAGAAAAATCCTGGCAAATATATAGGAGGCAATTAGATAGTGACAGATTTATTCTTGCCATTATAAAAACAACGTGTAAGTTACTTCTAAACCCAAGTCATCTGTGTAGCCTCCACTCTTTTCTGAATGATAGATTATGCATAAATCATGTTTTAAGGTACCCATCACTGTAGTAGTATATGACTTATATCCTAACAAACACCTCTTACACTGAGGAAGAAAAAGTCAATAATCAATGAAATTTAACTAAACTTCTACAGCTCTGGTGCTGGTATAAAATAGATACCTGCTGACCTCACCAGAGCTGCACCAGAAGGTGGGACCCATTCGTGCCCAGACCTCCAGAGTAAGTTTCCTTCAAAGAAATTGCCATTTCACATGTGCTAAGCTTGATCTTCCTCTCCAAAACACAAAAGGCCTGAACAGTAGGAAATTGTTCCTTCATCTGCCTCAATTTGCACCAGCTTTCTCCAGATAACTCATTGTTCTCTGAAAAAAACCCCAAATTTTCACATTACTTGAACTAAAAAGTATTCCTTTCAAACACTGGGACAAAAGGAATATTCAAAACCAATGACGCACACACAATTTTTAAACTCAACCTGTTGAGCGGAAAAAGCGATTCATGTTGAATTCAGAAGACATTTATAGAACTGCAGCTGAATTCTGCTTTTTAATACAAACCATCTCCTATTTCATAATTGAAACTATGTGCAGGGATGTTCCTGTGATGCCAGAGAGAGATTCACACTAGTAACTAACCATGATAAGGTAATGCTGAGGTGGCCACACACTTCTGCCACCAGAAAACCTATGACTGAGAGACAGCCCAGAATCCTATTTTTACAGAAATTAAGTCTCTATTGTGGCAAAGTTAAAAAAAGAATAATCAAACAAGACTTTCCAGTAACGAAACACAGTCCTTTAACTATTGGAGGACCATGGAGATGGTTTATGGTTGTCACATGGATGCTGAGTCTGAAGATGCTGCCCAGCATCTCCCCTCCTACTGCTCTGTGCTCCCATTCTCACAGAGCGCAAGACTCAGTGGAAAGCCTCACAAAGAAGAGGTTAAAAACCTAGTGCACAGTTCTGCAGCTGGCATTGACCTGTGTCAGGGTAAGAAAGACTCTTCTCTACATCTCTTCTCGGTCAAAGTGGGACAGTCAACACCCTTTTTTTACCCATTGTCCACCTACTTCATTTACGTAGACTGCAAGCACCATGGAGTCATGATTTTATTTTAATTAGCACACTAGGCCCTGATCTAGGGAGTATGAGCTACTGGAATATCAATGGGCTTGTAATGCTGATATTCAGAAAGGTCTCTGTGCTGCAAATCTGGGAGCTCTGGGGTAATTTTTCTCCCTCCCAAGTGCAGCAGCAACCTCAGTAACCCTTACCCAGCCAGACCAGTTTCACCAGAAGGTTCCACTCACAGCATGGGAGCTTTGCTTCAGCACAGGTCCTTGCCCCACTCCCTGCCCCAGCTGGGCTTCAGGTAAGGCTGTCCTGAGCCTTGACCCTCTACTGCTGCTGGCAACCACCCAGCCTGAGCCCAGATGTGCCTTGGCAGCACGGCCATGGCTGCTGTCACAGGACAGCTTCTCCCCAAGCCTGGCTGCTCTCAGCAGACCTGTTCCTCTCCCCTGTCCTCTGCCCTCACACATTCCCTGCCCTGGCTGCTCCCTCACCGCCAGCCCAGGCAAGGTCTCAAGCTCATCTGGAGCCTCCAGGTGGGGCTGGTTTGGGGCAGCACTGGCTCCAGAGAGGTGATCTCGGAGCCCTGATCATTTTTAACACTGACCTCTCTCCTCCTGGCACTGCCTTCCCCCCGTTGCCACGCTGCCAGCATTTTAGTCCCAGAGCAGGGACTGCATTTCACTTATTAAGATCTCTCAGCCTCTTATAATTTAGTACCTCCATCATCTGGTTATATTTCAGCTTTTTCTTGACTTTACCTTGCAAACACCATCTCAGCTACATGCAGTATTCAGAAAGGTGAAGAGAGGGGGTCATGCAAAACAGTCATCTGTGCTGCTTTAAGCACTGCCATTTCCAAATGTTTCAAAAAAGCAAAACCACCAGAACCACTACTTGGCTGAAAAGCAAGAGGGGTTTTTCTTGGTTGTTCTTTAAAGCAGTATCTCTGTTTTGTTTCAGCTTCTTTACTTTCAGCTGTGCTGGGCAAGAAAGGAGCTTGGTCCATCCAGAGGTTTACTCAAAAGACCAAACTATGGCTGAGAGCAGAGATGATCCTTTTAAAACTGGTGACTTGATATTAGGAAAACAAATGATATTAGAGAAATAGTACAAATAGAGCAAATGCTGTGCTATTAGAGAATGAATTATTGTGAAAGGATGGGGTTTACTGCCTATATACCACACTGAACTCACCTCCAATTTCACTAAAATTAATTTGATTCCTGTCAGTCCCCTACCTTATATCTATTCATTCCTGTGGACCCTTGATTAGGCAGAAATCAAATAGGATTCTAAATTTTTATTACTTGTATTAGTCTTTATTTATTTGTAAAACATCTAAAAATATTTTGGCTCTAGCAAGAGAATCTCTCTACTGAGAGCCTCCAATACTTCTATGACTTGAACTTGATTAATGCCATTACTTTGACAGCTGGAGGCAAGCAGGCTCCACTGTCCCCATCAGGGACAGAAAAATGTTATAGCTCCACAAATGCTCTTTCAAAACAGCCAAATTTTAAGCCACCAGTAAATTTGTCATTACTATTTAAGAAGACTGAGGAATGAGAATTCTCCCCAGATGCAGGCAGGGACACGCTGGGATAAATACTCAGAGTCCTGATTATGGCATAAACCATGGATGCCTCTGAGTGAGCCATTCAGGGTTTGGGGGTTTTTTTGTCTTTTTAGCAAATAAAATGGATTTTGTGCCATATTGTGCCATTTTTAATAACGTGATAAGCCTTTGGAGCTACTGATCTTCTGCCAGCAGGGATTACTGCAATATGAAATATTAAGGAGGACATAATGCTAAAAGGTCCAGTTGGGCACTAAATTTTTTCAGCAGGGAAAGATTTTAGTAGTTGTCATAGTAGCACACTACAGGTACAAACCTTCTGTGATAATTCTCTTTGCTCAGTATTTCTTTTAAAACAAATCCAAACAGACACATATTTTTCAAAACTTTTAAAAGGGGCTTTAGCGACATAAAAAGTTGTTTAAAAAAAGCCAAACACTATAAACATGTCTTTATAAATTTGAAATCCAGTCGTGGAAGAGTAATGGAAAGATGCAAGCAAGGCACCAAAAATAATGTCTCTCTCTTCTACCCCTCTAGTAGAGTTACTCTTTTTTACTTATCATCCATGTATTTCTAAATCCTGACACTTCATATGCCTAGACATTGAGATGCTCTCATGAATCATGAAACAGGTTTCCTTCAAGGAGCTATTTTTCCTTTTTCTGAGGCTACTAAGAGAATAGGCACTTTTCCAACCATTGCTACCTTGATCAGCTATCTTGCTAATGATGCCTCACACATCAAAATATCAATAACTTTCAGTTATTAGAACAACTGGCACTGTAGCTTAAAGCAGAATGGAAAACATCTAAGTAGGAAGATAAAGTGATACTTGGCACAGCTGAGGAAAGAAATACAGAGAAAGTTGTGAAGTATTAGAAAGAAAAATACCCCGTGCTGGTTCTCTCTGTCAGGTGAAATGTCTTAAGTGATACCAGTGCTGCAAATACCTTTGTCTTTATCCAACATAAAATGTGAGTGGCTTACTTTGTTTCTCCTCAAAGCTTTTCTGTTTTTACTTCAGCTTAAAGAAAAACAAAAGAAAAGAAAACAATATAATCAAATGTAATTCTACTCTTTGTATTAGTTATCCATTAAAATTGCATTTTCAGACATCTTAGGGGCAGGAAAGTTCACTTGATCATCCAATTTGATCTCCCATTTCCAAAAAGCATGTAATTAAAGTGTAATCAGTCTCTGACTAATGCACTTTCCAGAAAGGCGCTCACCCCTGAAGAAATCCGGTGATTCTGCTTTGCAGTATAAAGACATTTACTCCTTCCAGAAGACCCCCTGACAACTTTTCTCTGTACAATCTTCAACTGCTCAACAGACTCCTAAAATGAGACACAAATTTCATTTGTGCTTCCTAACAGAATGTTGGCATGACCCAGATGAGTGTTTTTCATGCTGCTACCTGAATATTGCACGCTCCCTTTATGTTGCAGCCCATCCTCCTTTTTCCTGTTGCATCCATGTTTGCAACTGGCCATGTTTCCAGTCATATAAAGTACAAAGAGAGTATTTTCTAGATCTGGAACCATCTTACTGGGTGATCCAAACAGCTCTGTAAGACTTCTGCCACATGCCTCTCCTTTCAATAAAAATTCTCTACTGCCAAGTACTTTAAGATCAGCCAATTCTGCAGTTCTTTTAAAATTATTTTTATTCCCAATGTTGAATCTAAGTACAATAACTGTAGGGTGCTATTTTTCTTAGCCAGATGCATCATCCAGCCAACAAATAAAATTATGTTTATCTCCCAAGGCCCGTTTTCACAAGGCCACGTGAACTATCATGAGATGAAAACATGCTCAAAGGGAGTATTGCCATTCTCTGACAACCCAATGCAGGTGGAAAAGAGCTACAGTTTGATCTCCTTTACTGGACCAGGCTGATCACTATGGATGCTGAAAAAGCTCTAGTGGAGAATTTCTTCAGCTTTCTGCAGCATTTTTGTGAGAGTTCTGTCTTTCCCATGCAAGTAACTCAAAACAATGTTACAGTTTTGTAAACTTCTTGCAGCTGCAGGTTGTTTTGCAGGATTGTTATGGTTCTAACTAGAAAAACATTCAGAGATGGATGTCTTAGAACTTGATCAATCTCCTTAAGGGGTGGATGGCAAAAAAACCAATTACCTTATGCCATTTAACACACTTTTTCAAACTAACATATAAAAGCCTTCTGAGGGTTCATTAAAGCGCTTCCATTTATCCCTGAGCCTGGACTTTGTGTCGTTTCTCTACTCGTCCATGGGGAAAACAGCGACAGATGACAAATTGGAGAGTGTATCTGAAGGACAACTGGATCTTTGGTCAGAGTATTTACTGAAGAGGAGTGTGTCTGCGTGGACTTAAAGTGAGCTACAGCTCCAGCTGTCCAGAAAAACAGATGGAAGCCTGAAGGAACTACATCAACACATTCCATAGCGACTGCCTGGAAAAGGCACCAACGTGGCGGAGACTGCTGCTGCACGTGGCGTTCACATCTGAAATCAGAACAGGAATACACCAAAAAATAACAGTTAGAAGTGTATAATGGTTGGGATTAATTAAACTCAGGATTTAATGTGCATCCCCTGACACATCAGAAGCTTTGTTGCAGATACTTGAGGAATAATAATATGTGTGAGGTTTCTTGAAGAGATTTTACAGATTGGGTTTTACAGGGTCTTTGACACAGCGGTTTGGTGAAGCAGACTGCACAGAGAATTAGCATAATCTTTTTTCATTTGAACAAAATCCCTTCCCTCAGCAGAGAGCTGCACTTTTCTATGAGTTTTAACAAAGAAGCATATTTATCAGACTATTACACAATATTAACAATGACTTTTAAAACAATTTTGAAGGAGATAGCACACTGAAAACATATCAGTTAAAGCTTTTGAGGACATTATATCCAGGACCACTTATTCTCCTTTGAGTCCCTGAATTGCTCTACAGTTTTCCTCAGTGGAGTTAGACATTCAACACCAGGGAGCAAAGTCTAGTGCTGCTTGTTTAGTTTGTGGTGTGGAGCATGCGTTTTTTGTGTGTAATCTAAAAATTAGAACCCTTTATCCCAGCCTGAGTGATAGATTCTCATCTTGTCTGTACTAATTATTTAAGCTTCAGTAGGTGACCTCACAACTGCTTGAGTATTAACAGTCATCACATTCTAGATCATCCCATGAAATGTTTAGATTTTGACAGACTGGTAAAAAAATACTTATTTGCATACATTTATTTACTGTTTAGGCATCTTTATAAACTTCAATTTAGCGGCATTTTTTCTGTGCATTTTTTTAACAACTGGGCATCAAATACATCTCCAAAAACAAGTGCTGCAATTTTGCATTGAGTTTAAGCGATAAATATTACATATTAGAAATATTCACAGATAAGCCTAAGTTAGAATTCTGCCTTCTGCCATTAACTGCTTTAGCAGATATTAAATAAACAAAGCATGAAAGCACATTTTTAAAAGTTTTAATTCTGAAAGATCCATTTGTTGGCTACCTTTACTGAAGAATAACTTTAAACAGCACCGAAAGCTACTAATGGTTGTCAAGTCTTGAGGACGATTGTCACATTTATCAATACTCTGTCAACTGCTTTTAACAATTCCTTATAGCTGTGTTGGTTAATAGAACATTCTTTCAATGCATTCTGAACATCATTTTCATGAGTGAATTTGTTGTTGGCTTCCACTGAATTGTAAATCAAGAAATACCTACTTTATACATCTGTATATATATACATTTATATATATGAATGTAATATGTGCATGTGTGTGTAATAATAAAAAATGCAGACTGCAATCACTTATTATTAATGTAAATCCAGTCCAAATTTAGCAGCTACACAAACTATGTTAGACTAAAATCATCAGCATGGAATTTTGTCCCCCTTTATTGAAAATAGGTTTGTCTCTCCTTTTTTCTTCCGTGGCTCATAATCTTGTATCTCAGCCATTAAAGGGGAAAAATTATTTATGCAAGGTACAGAATCTCACAAACCTCTCCATCTTGTCAACAAATATTGATAAAGATTTGGTGTAGACGAAAAACCCCTATATTCCTTAGTATTACTAGCTTAAACTAGAATGGGGTTTGATTTTTACATTACACAAGTTTGCACAAACCAGTCCATTTAGGACTGGTTTAAGTGTTGATTTGAGGTAATTCCAGGGAAATGCCCAACCTAGCCCTGTTGAAATGAAGTTCATCACTGTTTTCAGGGATCCTTCTGTGAATGAGAGGAAAAAAGCAAACAGATATCAAAATAAATATTGGTTTCTACACTTAAACAGAAAAAAAAAATGAGCTGTATGTATTCTAAATGAGTAATCACTGACTAAGCAGCAGTCTTACAGGAAAGATCTGCAGGTTTTCTAGGATTGTAAAGTGGACATGAATCAACAGTGTCAGCCATTGGGACAAAATATGCCAGGAGGGATAAACACAGCCTACAAAATACGCAGCACAGTCATTTCCACTCGGTAAGACCCCACTGCACGAAAGATGTGGGCAAAGTAGACACGAGGGGAGAGCAAGGACAAGAGAAATGTGATTTAACAGAGGGGTTTTGTGTGGCATGAGAGGACAGTGCTGCATCTTTCAGGTGGTAGAAAGCAAAATTCTCCGTGTCCATGGCAATGGGACAAACAGTAATGAGCTTAGGCTGCATTAGAAGAGATTCAGGTGAGGAGTGGTGATAAATTTGCTAATGATGGGGTAAYGAAGGCCCCTGGAACAGATTGCCCAGGGAGGCAGTGGAGTCTCTGGTATTAGACAGATATCCATCAGGAGCTGGACAGGCGTTGGGCAGGGGGAGGGATTAGGTGTCCCCTTGCTGTCCTTTCATCCCCGTTGCTCAGGACTGTGCTGACAAATCCCCAAGGGACCACCCGACACGCTGAATGTGGCTGTAAATACATTACACCACTCTTGGTCTCACCTSTTCCCTTCAGGCCCGTAATGCATTTTGATTTCTGATTAAGCAACCTTCAAATTTCTGAGATTCAAAAGGAGGAAGGAGGATTAAAGCCTTTGTACAGCATTTCATCTGTCAGCAAGAAGTCCCATCAATTCCAAATTCATCACAATGCAAATGGGAGTGGAAGCACTGAGATTTTTCTTTAGCTGAGATCTCTTTGGTCACAACCTATCACTGCACCACAATGACTGTGCTGTGTGTTTCTTCAATGGGATGAAGGCTCAGAACAGTGAGTCCTGTTTGGGGTAAAGAAAAGAAGCACAGCCAGAGAAGTCATTAAAAGGTTATTCTGCCAAAAAGAATAATTAATGATGTTTGTCCAGTGTTTCACGATTTCAGCCATTAAAATTATGATTGGAAAAAAAGTATTCCACACTGAGAAACATATTTTGGAAACTCTTTTCTGTCTGATGGACCCTGGAAGAAGCCCACTGTTCTGTTGTGTAAAAGGGAGTTTGTTTTTATTGTTTAAACTCTACAGAGTTTTCTAACTATGGTTCAACTTCTGGAAATGCATGGCACTAAATCTCTGACCACATGAGAACACTGTAAGTAGGTACACACAGAAAACGACTAATGGGGAGGAAGAGAAGTTAATAATTTTGAAATACATTTGCAGTTGTTATTACCTGTAATGTCCTGAACTCTTATTTTTATTTCATTGGGTTTTTTAGGAATGTAATTATTTTTAAACTATCACATGCTCATTATATTTCCAATACTAAAATCTAGTAATGCTATCTTAGCATTTCACCAGTTTTCACCGCAATTAAATTTAGCATTTAGTGCCATTAAAGAAAGAACATTCTCTCCATGTAAACAAATTTGCTTCTGAATTTGACCTTCGACTATGTTTTGCAAAATGCTTCACTTTATGATTGCAAACCATTTAGTGGAGCTGAATATTTGAAATTCCCTGTTTGAACTGTTTGACTGGTCACCCAATCCACCTGGCTGTTTCTCTTGTGTGAGCTTCTGTTTTGTAAAGATAAAATTTTTAGACAGAGAAGGATGAGGGAGAACCAGAGGACTTTCTATTTTCTCACTAAGAATGCAGTCTAGGGAAGGATTGTTTCAGATTAAACAGCCATAAGTTTCATTGCAATATAAGAAATCTCTTCATAGATTTGGGCATGTTTGTTCCCAGGTTTAAAATCCCAGACTGGCAAAGTGTCCCTTTGCCATTTCCCAAAATCCCACAGTGATTTTTCAATGATTTTGCTATCAGTTAGCTGGACTTGGTCTGTAAACCTCTATGAAACTTCCTGTCAATATACCTGTTAGCTTGTTGGGTAAATAAAAGTGTCATATTCCAAGGGAAACACACATTTACTACTCTTAACTTTCCTTCTGACTGATTCTCTTAAAACCATTCCACCCTCCTCAGTTTTGCTGTGACTTTTTGTATCAGATTCAATAAAACAGACATTTCATATTCAGTAAGATGCTTCCTAAATTTAGCTGAAAGTGGCTACAAAAGCAGACTTTACAGGACAGGAACAACTTTCTGCTCTTTTGGGCAAAGAGGCCAAAATATAAAGGCTTTTTATTAAAAGCTGTTAAAATAAATGTTTTGATTAAAATAATTTATCACTGGACTTCCCTGATTTCCTCACGTTCCTTTTCTTCCTCTTGTGATTTGGACATAGGATTTTTTCAACTTCCAGGCAGCATCTGGCTCAGGGATTTCAGTGGGATTTTGAAATTGTGTCTCTAGTCCAACATGGCTTCGTAGCTTTTAACCCACTAACTCATCTTTGGGATGAAACTTGCCAATTAAACCCTGAACATTCATATTAGAGCGAACATGAACGAGCTTTCGCATTTAATTAGTGCCTAATATGAATCCCCCCCAATTAGCATTTTATAAATTACAAACTGTTTGTTTCTATTCTTTGGGTACCTGGTTTTGCAGGTAGAGGCACAACGAATAAGAATTTTCAGAATCACACGTAGTTGAAAACTCAGAAGAATCAGAGATTATTATCATCTTACATTTGCCTTGGTTCTAACAGGTTAAATTCTGGACTTTGGAGATTTTTCTAAGAAATAGATCCACTGCCAGAACTTAAGGGGTAAATTTGGCCTCTAAATGAAGACAAATTTCATGACAAGAGAGGCAACAGAAGAGTTTCCTCAATAAGGTTTTCAGGCCAAGATTAGATTTCAGGATGAGAAGCATTTTACAGCTCTTGGACGCAATGGAAGGGAAAGTAGATCAACCAAGATCAAAGATCTCAGTCACCAAATATATCTAATTTTCCTGAATTTGTGCCATCTTGATTATTGTGCCATACATGTATAGTCCTTATCCATGATAAAAACAGAAATCTCAGATCCTTGGTGGCTCCTGTTCCTAATTATTTATTGCTTTGTAACCAACTGCAGCCTTTCACAAGCACCAAAGAAATCTCCCTTAAGCATAAAGAGAAATAAAATAAGGTTCATACCAATGTGAGATACAGAATGAGGATGTTTGGTATGAAAAATGTCAAATACTATAAAAACACTCTTGTCATGGCTAAAATACTGACAGATTCCACCAGAGGGTGAACACATCAGAAAGAATTCTGATTGTCTCAGTGTTTATGTCACCAGGTTATCCAGATTAATAACTCAGGGGAAAAGCACTGATTTGCTTAATTATGCCAGTATTAGACAGACTGAAAATATTACCATCAGTGAGGAGTAAGAATCTCTGGTTCTCATAGCTTATCTCCACCATTTCTTTAGAACAGTACACAAAGTGCTGGATTAATGTCTTCCAGTAAGAATACAGTCTCCTGATATTTTACTTGAATTTTAAATACTATTTTAAATCCTACTGCAATAAAGAGATGCTGGTAAAAACAAACCAAACCCTTTAACAAAAAGCTAATGATAACATTTTCCTGACTAAAGCCTAGATCAAACCGAAGGATCAATTTCTTTCAATGGGACTGAGCTGACCTTGTGACTTAAGGCTCTTAAATCAGGATATAGGAGACCTGTGCCATCACCTATAGTTCTGATATTCTGGATGATGATTTCCAAATTTGAGTTTTTTCACTGTTATGTTCTACTTTTGCATTATGTTGTGGGGTTTTTTTAATATTTCACTGTATCAGTACTTCTGCTTTTGTAGAAGGATTTTCCTGGAGTCTTTTCTCCTGTAGGCAGACAAGCAAAATGCCTAGAAGGGCTTGTTTAGAGGTAGGAGAGATCATGTATTGTAACAGAAAACTCTTCCTTGTAATACCCACCCAATCTGCAGCTGCATCAGACCCATGGAATAAACTTACACACAAAAATTTCCTATTTTTTCAGTGCAAAACCCCTCTGTGTATTTGTCAGATATGACCAAGACAAGTATTTTGCAAAGTAATTCTACAGCCACTCTTTCTTCTCCAGTTTACACTAAACTGATAGAGGAAACTTTGGGGTTTTTTTGAACACCCATCTCCAAATCTGAAAAAATATGATAAAAACAATAACCAGACTAGAATGAGTGGGAAAGTGAAAACATCCTGGAAAAAACGAGAGGAAGGAAAAGCAGGATATATCTTACAGATGTGTCCATGCTGTGTGTAGGTTTTTTACATCTGAGAAACGCAAAAGTTCACTTCCTTGTTTGGGGAAAATTAAGTTCACTTCAATTTGTGTCTAACTGCAAGATAATAGCCTCCAAAACAACCACCATGAATTTTTAAAACTGCAAGTAAACTAGTGCTGAACTTTAAAGCCAGTAAGTATGTTTTAATGTGCCCACGAATTCAGAGTCTTAATCTAGGAAAGAAAGAGAAAGGGAAAAAAAAMCAGACAAAGGAGACTCATAATGCCTTGCACATTTTAATACCAAGTGTGATTATGCACATCTAGCCAAACCTACTGACTCAGTGGCTTTTCCGTAACATAAAGAGTCTACATCAAGCTCAGTRTCGTTTAAAATTCTCTGTCTGTAGCTTTAAATGCAAGCTGTGGTCTTGCAGCATAAATTAATTGGATGAGGTACTTAGTGTGGCTAATGCAGGAAGTCAGACTTAATAATCAGCGTGCTCCTGCCTGCCCTTAAACTCTATGAAATGCCAAACAAATACTTTAGCAGGAGATCCACTGTAGATGACTTTCCCAGGAGAAAAATCTGGCCTTTGATTTTATGTATCTATCAATACCTTAAGAGCAAGGTCTTTAATATATGGTTCCGGTCAAACTAAAGGAAATCTCTGATGTATGAAATGTAAAGGTCAAATGACACTCAATAAAAATTTCAACACTGGAAAGTGAGGAAATTAACTTTGTTTTATAACTGGCTTCCTGCTTTCCAAAAGAAATTCTACGTGCTAAGTCTGTGCCTTTGCTTTAGGAGCTACAACCACAAACCCTCCATTTTCCTGGGCTGGACACTCCAGAAAGGCAACACAATTGTGTGTGCTCTGCAGTGAAAAAGAATTTTATTTCCAATGTACCAAATGTTTAACATTGAGCACAATTAACCATATTTTAGCACTTAATCCAGGAAGATGGGATGGATGGGTTTGTACTTTGTACACCAAATGTAAGGATACTGCAGTAGCATCAACKGTGAACTCTTTGCCTCGCCTCTCAAAATTCATCTCTCTTTTTAATTSAGCTCTCTGCCTTTCTGAAGTGAAACAGCACAGGACTGGGAAACACCTTCTCCTACATAGAGATAATAGCAGCAGGGGTTTCATCAAAGTGAAAGAGATGAAAATAAACAATGCTTTTCTAAGGATAATTTTGCAAGAAAGGCTTGGAGGCAGTAAAAGAAGGCCCACAAAATGCCACAAATCCATCCATGCCCAAGTCCTAACATAAACCCGTTGCTCGAGTACTAAACTAAAGGAAAGCCTCCATTCACAWTCTACTTTGGGCAAGAAACTACAAGAAAAAGGTCACAATATTGTCCTTTCCCTCAMAGAGAAGAGGGAGAGAAATGGAAAGGACTARAGGACTRAAAAAGGCTTAAAACTTTGGGAGTTTACGTCACTGAGTCAAGGCTTAAAAATCTTTGCTCTCTAAGTTTTTGCAGAATTCCAACAGATCATAGCTGGTCTCATGAAAGGAAGCCCTGTAACATCATTTTAATTAATATTTGGAACAATTTTTACTGCTTATTTGCCTTGCACAATTTTCTTCCCTTCCTTTATAAAAATATGGTTGGATAGTCATTTGGCTCAGAATTCCAAGCAGAGAAAATTAAATCCCAAGCACCAGAGCAGCTTAGTGTCATTTTTCTTCTGGTTTCTGATGGTAACTTGAATCAGTGTTTGAGACGTTAAACTCTTTAAACCTTAACCAAGTTGTGATAGAAGGAAAAGTCAGAGCAGTAAAATGCACAAGAGGTAGAAAAGACAATGGTGTGTGATTCTCTTCTCTGAATGCAGAAAATCTCTACTGCATGGGCACTCAGCAGACAGAACCTGATTATTTGCAAGATCATTAATAAAGAAAATGGAGTTTAGAGGGATTTCTGTCTTTCTTTTCAATTCATGCAAGTTTCAAGGCAAGAGATATCCAGCATTGCAGCATATGCAGGATGAAGAGGTTTAGGGGAAAAACAAACCTGTGTTCCTTATTGAAATTTGGATTTGAATAACTAAAAAAAATCCCTACACCTTTTTTTTTTCACCGTGGCAATTAATTACCATTCACATGGCTTTAGTCAATRGAGGAGCAGTAGAAAATAAGTAATAGATTTTCTGTGCTGCCAACACCAGAATATGAGATATAATAGTCTTAATACAATAAGAACTATATTAAGAATTATAYTTAAGAATAATAATATTCTTAAAAATTCCAGCATCAGCTTTTTCTCTGCAACAGATAACATTAAATGTGGACTAATGTCACACTTGGTGGGCTGCTGGCTGCTTGGAGAATAATTAAATCATGTAATCTGAGCTGATACATTACACATACACACACATACATCTCTGAAAAATTACGATCACGTAATGAATTGCATGTTTAAAATAGTAAAGAGTAAATGTGATTATTAGAGTATCATTGCAGGCAATAACATTTTGTAAATGTCTGGTTTGACTGCAYGCATGGATAAGTTACTCAAATGTTTCTGGAAAATCTTAACAGAGGAAAAGGAAGGGAAAAAATACTTTTTGAAGAATAGGGTTTTTTTTAAAAAAAGGAAAATTAGAGCTACTGTAGATTTTGAAAACTCATTTTGTGAGCAAGAACATCCCCTGCAAGATAAAAAAATCTCCAACACCTGTATACATATGATCAGACGAAAGATAACATTTCTCAACTGAATTTTAATGTGAAAATGTAGTTATTAAGTATAAAGAAAAGTCYTTGATTAAACAATGGAACATTTTATAGCTTTTCAGCCTTTTAATGCTGCCTTCATCTTTCCTCATTCCTGCTCCTTAATCTAAATGGTTGCATCTCCTCAGTAGCCCTCAGGAATGARCTGAGTTCAGTGMACACAACTCCTTCCACTGTTGCAGCTCTTGCACTCAGCTCAGGTAAAGGAGCTGAACAGACTGAACAGGAAATATTTAATGGCTCCTGGCCACTCTTTCCTTGCAAAACAAAGTTTCTGCCTTTTTGCCTGTTAGCAATCCTATTGCGTAGGGGGAGAACACACTCCCAACCCAAAACTCGGCAGATGTTTAAGAACATAATTACCTTCCTATCAGCCAGAAAAGCACCCGAGCACRTTTGTAAAGCCCAGTTTGGAGGCAGCTCCAGCACTGTTAGAGCAGCTAAACAGTTTCAAGTAATTCCTACATCTAAAGCCAACATTGTGCCACACCAATCCTGGAGGAGGACCACTGCCCCTCTCTCATGCAGGTCTGTAGCTCTCAGAGTTTCTTTCCCTCTGCTTTGTTCCAAGGCAGTGGGAGAAGCAAATGGAAGCCCATCTGCCTCTACATATGAAGGGACTGTTCAATTCTGTACATTTTACTTGTATTTTTGACTGTATAAGCAAACAGCTGCAGCCAGTGACCTAAACCTTTCTATCAGCCCCCCTAAAACAAGCAACTAACAATAAATACTCTTCAGGCAGTTTGCCATAATTTATGGAACAGAAAAAAGCAGTTTGGTTTTCAAATGTGACTTTGAGCTTGAAGCGCTGATTGTTGGAAAGAACAGTTTTTGACATGAATTTAATAYGGAATCGAGGATAGCAAATAACCAGCAAACAGAAAGATGCTATTTTTCAGCATGACTTAACCAAAGTTTTGCAAGACTGATGTTCCTTTCATCACCTCGAGATTGAATCAGGTAAGATAGACCAGTGCCTTCACTGAATAGAACAGAAGAGAACAGACTGAAGGTGGTAGCATATTGTACCTTCATCTAAGGGTTCTCAGAAGATAAATGGATCCCATTGTGTGCAGCAGTGTCTTTCAAACAAGACAAAAGCTGTCCAGCTTAGTTTTAAGAGCATACACTCCAATTGTGTGTCCTGACAGGATCACTGCCAATATTTTGTTTGTATCTCCACAGTTTACAGTATCAGGTTCTTCCTCACTGTCTTAGAAACGATTCCAGTAAACATGGGGGCATTATTCCCTTTAAGTAATTAGAGAAAAATTGCATTTACTGTATAATAAAACACTGACAAACGTTCATCATCACTGATGTAAAAATTTTACACAATCACCCTTTCTCTGGAAAATATGCATTAAGCTCCACATGTGACCTGAACAGTACTGCACCTGCACAGCTTGAAATACAATTTACGCCTTGGAAAAGAAGTTGTGAAATATGCAGCCTGTCCTTTGATTAATTACAAAGATTATTTCATGTTCTTTCTGATGCAGTACAGCAGCAGCATTCTCTCCCTCTTGACGTGGCCTTTGAGAACTTCAAAGTGGTACCTCTGGATAAATGGGAAGAGCTGCCTTTCTACTCCCTTGCACAGAGGAGGCCGACCCGGGGGTCATGAGGGGTGTGTGTGACACCACAACACCTACAGCTGCATTTTGTGCTAATTTTTTCCCAAACCAGCCCCATATTTGATCTGAGGGATCACTGAGGAGCATGACAAGTGTTCCAGGAACTCTTTTCTCTCTGTGTCCTGCAGTTTCTGTGGCATATACAGCTCATGGCCACATGRAGAATGCTGTAAGACCAGGAATATTTTCCCACCTTGCCTTATTGTCATTGCAGTGCAAAGATGCAGTGCTCCAACCCAAAAATCAAGCCAGCAGACATAATAAAGGCCTCAGGAGGTTGTCTCTTTCCCAGAGGAACCCCACTAGCTCCCCTGGTGGGTAGCACAATTAATTTAGGTTATACTTAACTGGCCCAAGCAATGGTGAAATCTATTTCCTTGTGCCAGTGTGATGGATAAWGGGAGCTCATTCACAAGGATGTGCATCTTCCATTGCCTTTTGTGCATCATATATGGGGTTAATCAAGMAATGGATCAACTGAGGATGAAATGACAAAAATTAGCATCATTATAATTTCAAGGCAAGACCTATACTCTTTCTGATTCTTTCTCAACCTTCATTTATGAATGACAGATTGTTTCTCAGATTCCATTTAAACTCATTATTAAAATGCAGTGATTTGTACAATGCATGCCCTTCAAAAAGATATTTGCTCCCACAAAATAGTGGCTGAGACACGACTGACCTCAATCTAGAGATCAAAATAGAGAGAGTCATTATTTTTCCTTACATTGTGCTGATAAGAATATTCAAGCTGATTAAAAAAGAGTCTTTGAGAAAGCTAGCTAAAATTTCCAGGTGTTTCAAAAAAATGCAATTTCCTTTTACAGTAGTAATCTATTTAGTCCTTAATTAATCCAACTGCACTGAGAATTTCATTGTGGCAAATCATCATTTCGTATTTCTAAATCTGTAYATAAAGTGCCTGACTTGAGGCATTCAAACAAGGAGACCACGATCACCAAGAGCTGCTGAGAACAGCAAACCTTGAAGGGAGCCACTGCCTCTCTGCAGCATTATGAGGCTGAGTTTCTTTTTGTTTGGGAGTTCAAATATTGGTTTAGCTATTTAACTATAAGTGCCTAAGTTGCAAAGGGTTGGCATCCATACCAATAAATAATTTTAAAATTCTGAACTTGTTTGTGCAACAACAGGCAGTGAGTTAAATGTAGGTGCATTTTGAGGACAATATGTTAAGATCCTAAACAAATGAGGATAAACCCCACGCTTTTGTATTTATATCTAACTGCCTTAGGCAGCTGGGTTTTGTTTTAAAACAATTTTCTATATATCAAATTCTATTTGCATGGTACACCATTGTGGCTAARTGCAGGAATCTGGTTAATTGTACAAGCATCAGTAGTATTAAGGAATTATTTTATAAAGGCTTAAGAGTGGGGGATGGGTAAATAAAACAGCAAATATCTATTTAGGAACTGGTTTAGGATATTAGCATAGGGTGCACAAATAGTGCAGTCTTGCATTTTATTTCAGTAGTGGCTTAGACTCTCAGGATGATAAATCTCTTGTTTTTAGCCATYAAACATTCATGTTACTGTACGTTTCATAGAGAAAAAAATGCTCTGTACTTTATTAGCAGCACTTCTATCTGGCCACGTCTGACACTTCAGAACCATACAAGCAGAAAGTCCCAGTTCAGGAAAATAGACATGAATGTTTAATCTATAAAATACAGCCAATATTAAGAATAGATTGTGAAACGCAGCCTTAACTTGTGGCCAGTCACCTTTACTCCTGTGTTTTATGCTTTCRTACTTGTTGTCGAGAGAATACAAGCTCAACAAGCCATGGAATTCCCATCCTTTGCCTCCACCCGCTGTCTCCAGGTCTCAGTGTGAACCCCGCTCTCTGCTCTGTGGGGAACCCCACAGCCTCTGCTCCCCCACACCAAAAGCTGCACCAGCTGCAGCTGTCCCTTCCCATGTAATCAAGGGTTCAAAGGCTGATAAAATGGCTCAGTGCAGCCAAAGTCTGCTGGCACCACGATTTCACTTTGAGGACAGATTTCCACTGGTCTCAGAGCACATCCCATAGTGATACCCTCCAAAAGTCAAGCTCTGCTTAATTTTGTGCACAAGAGAGCTGTTCCTACAAGCCAGGAAAGGGCTGGGCTGGAAATACCCAGAGAGAAGGGAAAAGGCAATGTCAAGTTCTTATCAGCTAAAAATTCAAGGCCTGTTTTGAAGGGAAATTTTCTTCATTTCCTCTAGGTTCTCTTGCCCCTTTGCTTATCTGGCTGCAGAAGAAGCTCAGGAATGAAGGTTTCTGGGGCTGCACCACAATTGTTCCATCTCCTCCCAAGCAAGATTGCACAGAGCCCAAATTGTAGGACCATGAGGGCAGCAACAAAGCTCTACAGAATGAGAAAGATASGGTAAATTATGGAGCATTCAGAGAGGAATAGGGTGGCACACACAAGAGCCAGAAAAATKACTGTGCCATGTGTCCAACATGAAGCAGGACATGTCCAAAGTCGCCAAGTAAAATCAGCCTAGGAAGCACATTGAAGACAAACTGGACAAAATCTAAGACATTCTTTATGTACAGGAGTATCCCACTGCACACAATTACATTCTCTCTTGCCAGATATTTTAAAAAACAGTTCCCATTGGAAGGGGAYGGTAAGAGAATGATAATTGCATCTGGACTTAATTAGACAGAATATATTAGAGATAAATGGCACTTTTGTTTTCCAAAGAAAATAATCATAATCACTACAGAGCCTTCAGAATCTTTAATTGCCTTTGAGTAATTATCCATTTCTCCTTACACTATGTTCAATTTAATTTGTGCAACAATTAACTGAAATAAAACACAAAAGTAAAAATAGTCAGGTTTTCTCTTTAATTATTTATTTAAGACTGGGAAGATAAATAATCCCAGTTTTCAAACGCTGGTTTCTTCATTCTAGTTATTAAATTTCGGATATTTATTTGCATTTCCTGTTGTTGATACAGAATCACCTTGTGAGCTCACATATTAAGAAAGACGGCTCTAACCATTTTAATGGTTTTATAAATTAGCAAGGTAATAAAAACAAAATAAAGGCATTCTGCATCAGTGTGTTCTTCATTCATTTTTATGTTGCTGACACCAGTTTAGTTTTTAATTATGATACTATTTTGTGATGCTCTGATAGTATCACTGGGAAATATAATAATGAAGTCTTTTTATGACAGGATATAGATGGAATAACAGGAGATTTTGCCATGATAAACACTCTCTGAGGAGCACAACAGAACTGCCACTTGTGTATGAGAGTGAGGAATTCCATGTTTCAATGCAATGTGGATCAGATACACTTTGGCGTGGATTTTTTGTTTTTAGAAAAAGAGGTGGAGTACACTCAGCAGAGGACTTTTCACAAAGTCAGCTTCTACTTTGAGTCTCTTTTCTCCATAAACTAAACACATTGTAGATCTGGTTTTGTGGAAAGTCAATTCTACCAATGTCATTTTGCACTGCCATAAAGTCGAAATTGTATTCATCAGTAGGGACAGAAACCTTTCAACAGTATATAATAAAGAATTTTAAATAGACTATGTTATTTCCCCTGCCCTGTTCTGGAGGTAAAAAAACCACTGCAATTCTTCCCAGTTACACCTCTTGTTCATTTTGTGTGTTTTCTGAACTTATCATTGTCTCTTATCAATATTCTTTATCTTTTATGAAGTGATAGGTGTATTAAATCAGGCAGCTGCTGGGTGCAGACCTGGTGGCTAAGCCAACACAAAAAATAACCTTTCCTCCCCTGTGTATGAAATTGGACTCGCTACATTATTCAGTAAACTCATACAAAATTTCTAGGTATTAATGACAATGCACTGAAATGCTGAGCTTCTTAATTAATTCCAAGTAAAAGAGATTAAATACATCCTAATGATGTATACTGTTAAAATGATCATCTAAGGAAGGTCACACACTGCATGTCTGCCACATCCCACACTAAGGAGAGCCATGGCAGAAAAAGTCACGTATTTGTTGCCTGTCCTTAGCTGGTGGTCAATTCCAAAAGACTGAAGTCTAAAATTACAGGAGCAATTTGCTTTTCATATGTGTGCATTTAGTTCATGGCATCCTGGTCTCTGCCACTTCTTCTAAGTACTTGTCCAACAACAAATATTATCTGCAAGTTTTAGTCTGATGCACAAGCTAAGGCAGAAGAAAATATCCATCTGCCCTTGATTCCTTAGTAAAATCACTCCATACAGCTGTAAAATTAGTACAGGCACCACAAAGCTCAATAAACAGAAATTGTCAGAAACCTTCCTAAAAAGTGGTATGCATAAAAATGAAAGGAATCAAATCCTGAATTCTTAGCTATCTTATTAAGGAAGAAGTCACAGATGGCCCATTGAGGAATCAATTATGGATTGAAGGTTCATGGTCCAAAAGCTTTGTGCCGGTGAGATGAGTCTTAAAGGTATAATAAATGATGATAATGTTAGGAGGGAGATACATAGCAGAGGAGAAAAGATAAAGTGAAAATGGCCTGTAGGGTGGAGCCTCACTCATTTGTCACAGCTGCTACAGAAGACAAAAAAATTGCCTTTTCATCCCCTTCCCCACCCCAGTCAGATCCAGCTGCTTTATTCTGAAACTCTCTCTCGAGTAGATGCAGTTTCAATATTCTGCTGGATAACAGCCACCAGCAGCTTTGGTAGCCTGCACTTTCCAGGGAAATTTGGTCAGGCCCAGGCCTGAAACTAAAGTAATGCACTCTGACACATTATTTCCCTGCATTTTAATATAACCCGAAGTGGGAAAGTGTTCTTTTTCAGGTGACTGAACCAGCTTAAAATTCTCTGTTTGAAAGCCCAATGCAGAATCTCATCCAGACTGCACATTGCATTGAGGGAAACGCTTACAACAGAGTTATTCCCAGCAAAACTCTTCTCTTCCTACAGGTGGGACACGAAAATGTTTATTTTCCAATGCTGGCAGCAATGGAGCAGGATCCATCCAATGAGTAACCAAATGCTTGCTGTGGAAGCAGCTGTGTCCCACCCCTGGGTGAGAAACCTTTTTCTGTGAAGACGGTGGGGTCCTGTACCACGGACCTTTATCCAAATATCATCAGGGAATGATGGCAATGAATACAACAGTAAAACTGGAATAACAGCAAAGCTGTGATTTTTTTTCTTTTATAGGCCACCTAGAGAAACTCTGTGAATACAATTTGAAAGTGCTAATATTAGTAAAACACATTTGGAAGCAAGTAGAGTTGACAAGRATGAAACATTATATGAATGTCTTCTCCAAAATAGGGAAAAGTGTTAAAAATGTCATTCCATTCTGATTCATCATGTCACCTTTGTGTATTCATAAACGTCCACCTAAAGATAGTTACAAATTATTTTTTAAATMAATTTCACTTTTTTTCCTGTATAAATCATGTTTTTCCTTAGACTGGAAAACAATTTCAGCTTTGCAAGTTGAACTTTATTAAAAAGCGKAGTCATCATTCCAAGCCTTTATTGCACTTGTCTGCAAGCTTGAATTTTTTCAGTTTTAAACAGGATGATAAATAACAGAGGGTTGACTTTTATAACTGGAATGTGTCTGGGAACATTAACACTGCCTTTGACATAATGGCCTTTTTTTTCCTCTTTTCACTGATATCAGTTAYCCATTAATTATTCTCCTACGTCAGTGAAAACATCTTGGAGCCTTTCGGTGCAAAACAGAAAAACTCAAGTAATGAGGACGTAGTCCAGGAATGCACAGAARATTTTAATTCAAATTCTCCTTTAAAATGTCTGTCACAAGGTTACAGTGGCTCCATACACACCTATAGAGTCTAAGCAGAAAAGAAATTACCACCAGGTAAAAATGAGGACTTAACAGTTCTAAAATTTACACAGAGTAAAAAATGATAAGCAAGAGTGCACCCACATTTAATAGTGTCTGTTTCCTTGTTCACTAATTTTAAGACTTCAGAAATGCTGGAAATACCGCCTATAAAAGATTTTGGTGAATCGGATCATTTTGCTAAATTTTTCATGCATTTTTTACTCTGTAGAATGCTTCATTTTCATTCCACCCAAAATTTTAAACTTTTCAGTAAATCTCGCCTGACCTGATCATTAATTCTGGCAATTCTGAAACCGCATTTTCAATAAACGTATTATTTGTTGATTTTATATTATTTTGGCTGCCCAGTACYGGGCATGCGGTTTTACTGGTGTTGACTGGGACTTAGACCAGACAGGACTGAAAATAACAGAATATAGTACTTTTTTCTAGGAAACATATTCCCTTATACAATGAAATCCGAGCAGGATTTTCTTCTGGCAAAATTGCCTGCATACCATATTGTTTGTTTTATCCTCTCTGACAAAGGCAAGCATGGTTGTTTACAACTTATGAATAGCAACAGACCAGCAGAAAATATTTCAAAGTCTGTGCAACTTATTTCCTTTCAACTACGAACCTGATGTATTGTAAAGCCCCAGCATCTGCTGCCATTCAGCATGGGGCAACAATAGATTATTTCTGTTGCTGCTCAGCAAGAAGAAAAATATGTAATTTCTGCAGCCTTGCAACTGCCTTTCATAGCCTTTTTTCTTCTACCACAGAAATCCCACCTGTTCTGCAACTGAAAATTCTCCAGTATTAAAATCTGAGAATATATAGACAGCRCTGAACAGGGACCTTCTGTCTTTTCTACAAGTCAGAAAATCTTTTAGTGAAAAAGTTGAGGAAGCCTCAGGCTAGCACAACAGAAAATATGCCCCTGGAGCTTGTGGGAATCATGCCAGGCTGATGGCTGCATTCAACCACTGGTTCCACCTCCTCTTTTGTACAGAAATTAACTGAATCTCTCAGGTCACTAAGAAGACTGCTAGAATTCAGCAGGTGCTGGGATAGCCAGTAAAAATAGGAATAACAAATAATAGCAGATGTGTGGGAGAGCAGAGAGGGAGGCTTAGTCTGCCCACAGCAGCAGTGCAGAGGCGGCGTAGAAAGGAAGAGGGAAATCACAGGCTGAAAGGAGCAGGAAATACATTTTCCATTTAAAATGTCTTGTTCACTCACAGCTGCCTTCGAAGCAGTAGTTCAGAGGATAAAACAATTCATTTTAAAATGTATTACAAGTAATGTGGAGATTGCAGTTCTTATACAAAAGTTTCTGCCTGAAGCACACATGGTTTTGTCCTCCCAGTTACACTATGAGCATAAAAATATCTCAAAGTYATAGGGCCCTGCTAAGCTCTGCATCTTGAATTCAATTCGTAGGAACATAGCATGAGACAAGCCACGGAACTGTGGCTGTCAAATTTTAACCTAGATGTACATAAACCTACAAATCATCCAGACACTTTCCAGTGGAAGAGTTTAAAAAGTTACTACAAAAAGTTTTATTCTATGAGGCCAAACCTCAAAATAAAAATATTTAATGAATATTTGTATAGGATATAATAACCGGTGTTTTTTGATAGTACAGATGCAGCCCTAGACAGCCTTAGATCTATTATCTTCTCAATTTTGATTATCTTCCTGTGGCTTATTTTGATATTTATAGAAATCAGAATACCCGTAACCTGGTTTCTTAAGAGTGCTGTGATATTTGCCTCCTCCCAGCAATGRGCAGCTGAATATTTTAGAATGGCTCACTTCCTTCCTTGCTCATCTCCAGAAAAATCCACTCAACATCATTCTCTCCTAAACGATCTCTCAACCCTGCCAGTCTTTTCTTGAGTCTCATTGGTGCCTCAGTCTGTGAGGCTGTTGGTAGAACAACAATAATATAAACTCCCTCCAGACAAACTGTTCCATTTCAGAGCACACCTGCACAGATGATTTTCAAGAGAGATCGGGCCAGGGGACACGTTTGCCCTCTGTGCCTGAGAGACACCTGAAGAGAGAAACTCTCACAGGTGCCATTTCAGAATTGGGAATAGAAATCTTTCTTTTCTCACTGGGCACTGCTGGCACAGTATATTTTTACTTTTGTTTATACATAACACCATCTGCAAGGCCAGCTTTGAGTTACAATACACAAAGCACTACACAAAAGAGTGGATTGTCCAATATTTTATAGACTACGTAGGTATTACAGACAAGAGATGCAACCACCACAAGAAAGAGGTGTTTTTACTATGGCAGACCTTTACGGAGGAGGCAGGGATGACCATTATGTCATACCCTGGAGGAAACTGCATTGCCAGATATATTTCAATTACAGGTTAAAATAAATCGGTTGCTTTTTAATCTCTACTGTAGGAGCAAGATATCTAAAATTACCCACGTGATTTCCCTGGATTTATTTTTTCCTATTGAAAATCAGCAACATTTGTGTTCCTAAATCACTTATGATTTTATAAAGAACAAATGCAATAAAGAAAATTCTTCCTAGGGAGTCCTAGCAGTTTAACTACACCGCTTGTCAGTGCTGCAGGACCAAAGCCACAAACCCAGCCTGCAGGAAGCTAAAACAGACTGCATCCATTAAACAAACACACCAAGAAATGTTCATAAATTTTCCCTAGATCGCTGATTCTTCACCTACTCTATATGCAAATATTTTTCAACAAACACACCGAGCAAAATCCTTCTGCTCATAGACAATTTTTAAGCAGCAAGAAAGACAATACTCCCAAGAAAGAAATAATGGGGGAAAAGTAACAATATTTATCCATAATATTATACTTCTCATTGGCAGCTATCATAGTAGTATCCCTAGCCCTAGTATATCCTTAACCCTAACCCCAACTTAAAAAAAGTGTTATTGATACTTTTTTATTCCTTTTCAGTTAAGAAACTGAGAAACAGAGAGATGATGTCATTTTTTGAAAAGTCAGAAACTGATAAGCAATCTCACATCTATGCCTGATGCCCATCCAGAGAGACAAAACCTCGTTGTTCCTTCCTGAAAAGGATAGAAATGTTTAAGGAAAAGAAAATCAAATTAGCACACTCTCTTGGATATCTTTTGTACTGTAAAGTGCCCAGGATACTGAATAAAAGTAATTGGGTTGTTTTATTTTTTCCTGCACACAAGCTTTAAATGATTGTATTATTTATCACAGTGATCATGAGCACTTCACTAAAAATATCATAAGTATTTAAATATTCATCTTTTTCTTCCCTGGAAGGTTTTCAGCAAAAAATGTTGGCAAGATAGTGGGTACAGATAAAAGTGCATGAGTCATACTCCCATGACAGAAAAAAAGTGCTTTAAGTGACTCCTCTCGTGTGTGCTTTTGAGTATGCAACGGGCTCACACAGAGCAATAAATTAACTTACTTTGCAATATTGAAGGAGAACCATGAGACTACTCAGTCTTCTGTGATGGGTAACAAGGGTTGAAAACAACAACAACAAAAAAGTCTAAAGTAGCTAATTCTCTTTTTATAAACCACAATAGCTGGTGCCACAGGTTTCTCCACAGGCATTTTTATACTTTGCACTATACATTGCACATTTTGAAATTTGCATTAAAAATTTTATGACATCTCTGGGCAGGCAGAAATATACCCAGGAGGTTCATTTCAGACAGTTCCAGGGCTGAAGTAAGAACTTTATTATCCTCCGGTTCTGAAATGCACATGGAATAATTCTACAGTCCAAAACTTGCTTTCCTCAAACCAAATTCAAAGGGATTAATGGGGATAGGATAAGGTGGATCTGAGGACAGATCTGAAGACTTCTAAAAAAAAGCTTTACCTGTGGATTTTATGCCTGTCAGAAGAGACAAAATCCAAGTCTTGGCAAAGACCTTACAAGGCACAGGTTTATCTCATTTTGAGTCCTCACTCACCCACACCATCAGGAAAGGTTTTGATCACATGGATCTTTTGTATATTTTCAGTATGAGAGACAGAGGTAAGAGAGAAGTATTCAGTTTGTTTCTGCTATCCAGGACAGTTCTGCTGGCGACTGAACTGAATTTGAAACTGATCTCAGGAAGCAATCCTTAAAAGCTTGACTTTCATTGCTTTTTCACTTTACTTAAAACTCTTCCAGGAACCAAAGAGGGTATTCTGGAAACAAGAAAATCAGTGTTGCTCWTCTGGCAATCCAAGGCATATGCCCTGGGTGTTGGACTTTTTAATTGTTCTGACTGAATTTTGGCTCTTTTTATGCAGCCATTTTGTATGTTTATAGCAAAACTCTGTGTAACAATACAAATAAAGAAAAGTCCAGTCAATCAGCCTCTTATACCCCAAAGAAAAAGAGGTAAAGTGTGTTATTTAGTCTTTCAAATGCCTATTTGATGAACTTCTCTGCATGTCTGATATGAACACAGAGGTAACAGCTGTCCCTGCTGTACTATATGTAAGATTTTTAATGCAATTATCCTCATAAGACTTCTTAGAGATGGAAAACACAGGAATACTACTGCCTGCTTGAAGTGGAGGAGTGTCATCAATCCAAATTTGCCAATGGTGGGCTAAAGTCCAGTGAGGTGAAACAATTTACGCCAAAACATACATTAAATTGGTAAAACAGTCACTTCAAAAAGTGATTTACAACACTTCCTCAAAATCTCTTTCAATTTTATTTGAAAAATCTATAAACCTGAAAACTAAATGTTCCAGTTCTTAATGAAAACTGTTTTAGGGGACCTATGAATATTAGCAGCTTTTGAATCTGACAAAAACAAATGGGCAGTCACAATTTTGGATTTATTGGTATAGGATTTAAATTGTTCAAATTAGATATTGGTGGAAGAAAAGTTATTTGCATGCTTGTATAAGCTTTAAAACCCCTCTGGATACTTTGAGTCCTGACAGATGAAGTTTTGCTGCCCTGCCCTGTTCCTCATGACTTTATGACTGCCAACCAAACAACTCCAGGAGCTCCATTTCCACCAGCAGCCATCTCAAGATGATTGTTTGAAAGAAAGAACTTTTTACCCTATCTCCAAAAGACGTTTTAACCCCTCCAAGATCTGATTTATGGTTCTTTCACACTACTAAAGAGAAGAGTCCAAGACTTTTTTAATGCAAAAGTTATGGATTCCGTTAGAGCTTGAAATAAAGCCCCCTGAAGTAAATACAGTAGGGAGCATTTATGGCAATGAATTCAGAGGAAACTCTTAGGAATGACAAGATTTTTCAGAGAATAATCTTTGTTAAATTTGGAGTCCTAGCCTTTTCTGAAAATCTGCCTCTGCTTAAAAATACCATTTTTCTTCCTCCCAGGATATTAAGGCTTTATGGGCAGCTGAACCACGACACTTTCAAACCAGTAAGGTTGTGTGGCACTCATGGCTGAGCTGGGAGCTGAAATTCCCCCAGCCATTCCCTTGTTGAGCCTATTTTTGAAGTCTTGCCAACGTCAGGTACTTGTTTTCCCATCTCTTACTTACTGGCTGGAATGCAGTAAGCATTTACTTATTTCTGACTTCTTAACTTATTTCTGAATTCTTACCTTATTCCTGACTTCTTTACAGCAACCACATCCCAGGTACAGAACAAGTCTGCCCAGAGACACACAGCCAGCAAAGTAAATTCAGCCTTTCTTTGAGAGAATAAAGAAATACAAGCCTTAGAGCCACATTAAGGGTGAACACATTCCTAGGTTTAATGACAATTTGATTTAGTAAGCTTCTACTTAAGGGGTTTGTGTCATAACTTCCATTTCAAAGCCTGGTGCAGGACATCATTTTCCTCAGTCCTGTTTCTATATTCTGTAGATTAATTTAAAGCTTCCTCCTTTTCTCTGTTATTTAGGAAGGCTATTCTACTGTAGCCCATTTTATTAATATATTTGAGTGAATCTGGCATGGCTCCTTTTGCCATTAGTTACTCCACAAAGAGGAACAAGGAGGATAAAAGATAAATGTCAATACTGGAGAAGAAATGTAATGATATCTGGAAATTTCAATTCAAGTATTGTTGCACTGCTCTTTAAAGCCCTGCTGAAAATTCATTCCAGTGAAACACAATGCTGGTTATCTCACACCAGACTTGCCCTCCTCCTCTTAAGGACATGATAATCCATTTTTTTGTGCTCTGCCTTGGCATGTGAATACCACAACCTATGAATGTTATTCTCTTCAAGCAGAAACAGAACTTGTGTGGAGTAGAAAAGACAGCAATAATTTTTAACAGCCGGATATTCCTTTGTTAGTTGTCAGTACAAATCCAGCGTTAAAAACAGCAGATTATATCCATATTTCATTTTCTATATAATAGATGCATGAAATGCTTTAACCTTAGAAAAAGGAAGGCATTAGACCCTTATTTTTGGAAGCTGCCAAAGGCASTGGGGTGTCTCCACAGTCCATGCTCATATCAAGCAGATATTCAGAGTCTGTATCTGAAGATTCCTTCATAATTCTGACTAAAAACTGAAATGGCTTTGTTTAGAAATTTCTTTCTGTTAATCTAACTTCGGAGGGCCCCTTGCTTAATATGGTAGCACTGGTAATAGGCATCCAAAATGGACCTCCAAAATTGGAGACAACCAGCAGGTTTAGGAATGTGAGCAAAAGGGTTTCTGCACAGGGAAAGCCCCTCACTTTCTAGCTCTGAGCACCTGCATGCTGTACTTGCATTCTCTAATGGCTCCAGGTGATTTCTTGGTAGCCCATTCCAAATAATAAGTAGATTATCTTAACTTCAGAGCTCTCAGAAGTGACAGACTCTCAAAACTATGGAAAACAAAAGTTGGAAAAATAATACTTTCGTTTTAAAAATGCAGTGCTTATGCTCTTTCATCATAGGAAAAACCATTAGGTTACCTCATCTGAAGAAAGGTAAATGCCAAATCAGACAAATCAATGCTATTAATATTAATTTAAAACTATTTAATAATGTATTGTTTGGATCCTTCTCTGGGTTTTCTCCCTGCAGTGCCTAGGACTTCATAGCGGCAGCAACGCAGAACAGAGAGGCAAAGCTGTTTCCATGACAACAGAACTACAACTTGATGCATGAGATATAATTAAAAAGGTCCAGAACATCTGCCTTGCAACCCAGCTCTCTCCTCATTATAACACTTCACATCATGGATCACATGGGTGACCAGGCACCTGTACTCTGCACACTTTTGGCTTTCCCTAGTCATGCTGAAGAGCAGCAAGTAGAAACTGTGTTCTCCTAATTAGGGAGTTCACTCACCTTTCAAATAGCAGCCAAGCTGCTGAGGCAGAATCTGTTGTTTCAGAACTAAAGAGGGAAGGGTGGGAAAATAACATTAAAAGACAGAGAGAAGCCATAATCAAATATTTCCTTAAGTGTCCTGGCTTTTGGGGAATACAGTCTTTGAAATAATTTTCCTTGATTCTACATGCTGAAAAAAAATACATTGCTTTTTCCATTTGCTTCTGCTGCTTCTCATCTCTGCATGAAAAAGCAGAGGCTGGGAAAGTTCTGCACAGCTGCAGCGAGCAAGGCTTGAACAGCAGCACATCCCTTCCAATTTTGTGGTTAAAGGATTTGGCTGCATCCTGACAACCACATTCCCGTCCACACAGCATCACACTGCAAGGATGGCACACTCTGCCACCCAATGGGTTTTTATGCTTTGTGGAGCATTTACTACTCTTAATTGCACGGACCTTCAAATTCATTAAAATTGCAACATTAGCCTATTGTTATTGAAAGTGACTAATTATTAAAGGCAAAATTCTCACTTCCATTCAACTTCTTTTCTTGCCCAAGCARCAGAGCTGAGGGTGGGGAGTCTGATGAGGAGCAGCTGAGGGAGCTGGGGTTGTCTAATCTGGAGAAAAGGAGGCTCAGGGGAGACCTTATCGCTCTCTACAACTCTCTGACAGGAGGCTGTAGCCAGGTGGGGGTCGGGTTCTTCTCCGATGGGACAAGAGAAAACACCCTCAAGTTGCAGCAGGGGAGTTAGACTGGATAGTGGGAAAAATTTCTTCACTGAAAGGGTGGTCAAGCATTGAAAGAGGCTGCCCAGGAAAGTGGTGGAGTCACCGTTCCTGGAAGTGTGCAAAAAAMCATGGATATGTGTTATTTCTTAGCATTCCAGGCCTTCATTTTCCAATCTAAACAATGTTTATGACCACAGCTCTTTGCACATCAGGGTTTTTTTTACATTCAAAGCAAGATTGAACAGTCTAAATTTCTGTTTTAGCACAATTATATTAATGCTGTGGTTCCTGGATTAATTTCAGTGAATGGCAAGGCAGGAGACAGTGGCTGCTTTCTCTCCCTGCTATCTTCTGACTCCAGCAGATGCAGCATCATCTGCTGCTTTGCAGAAGACAGCAGAAAATGTGCTCTTTTAAAGGTGCCTACCCAAACTGAATGGATTTCCTCTGTCTAATGGCAAAGGCTTTTTCCWAACACTGCATGGATTAATATTTTTCAAAGGAAAGGTCACGCAAATCCTTTCTAGTGGGAGAAGAATTAAGTGACTTAGCTGCCCCAGCTGATAAACAGCAGCTCCCATCATATTAGTCAGCAGTGGTTTCAGCTTAGTTATTGACAGTACTAAAATATCCAGTGGTATTTATACTGTGTCTTCTCCTAGTGCTAAGCAGGGATKCTGTGATTCCTGACCAGAGACTGAGCACAGACCCTCACCCTTTTAAAGCCTGCCTTAGGCTTTAGGGTGAGAATAATGTGTGCTGGATCCCCAGATTAGGTTAGTGGAAAGGTGTCATGCTCAGTTTTTAAATAAAAGCTTCCTGACTTCTCTGCTCAAGCACACTGTAGACCCAAGTTACATTCGTCCTCCCTTTCTATTCATCACAAACTTTTTCCAATATATTCACTTCCTTCAAAACTAGAGGAACATTCCATTCCTGATGTATCTGTGTCACTCTGTTAATATAARAGCATGGCAGTAACCAAAATCTGAATTAGTGTGCAGTAAACTCCTCAACTTGCATCTTAAAAATATGCAAATAGTATCACAAGTATCTGTCTCTAGATCTGTCTCTTTTGTCCTCACAGATGCCACAGCAAATGCTGCAGTGAGGTCTCCTTAGTAAGACTTCATTATCTTGACAATCAATTACCAATATTCATTAGCAACAGAATAAAATGTCAGTGTATATTATATATAAAAAGGTATATTAAAATTGTCACTTTTGTAGTAAAGAAACACTGTGGTGCAGTAAATTTGACTTTTTATSGTGCCTGTCCATTTCTTTGTTAATTCACGGAATTCAATAAACCCCTGTAAGTGTCCAAGTGGATGGTGAGGTTTGGTAAGGTTTTAATGTACTGTAGTGACAGCATTGCTCACTGTGTAATTAAGAAAAAATTAACCAAGCATTACTTTAAATAGATGGTCAAGCCCACTTACCAGCTCATCTTAGATGGATTTTTATTTCCATGCACAAACCAGCTTGCATTAGTGCAATGTAAATCTGCTCATTTCATATCATTTGTAATAATAATGATTTCCATTTTTAATGTCMAGAGAAAAATCACTGGTTGCCTGCTCCAAAGAGCACTTAATGTCCATTAYTGCACACGGCACAAATGAGTTTGCAAATTTAAACAGACTTTTCAGCAATAGCTATTATCTCCAGTCTATCTGGACAGTGCAGGTGTGGTAAGAGCCATTGTACTTTTATTCATAGGCATAAAAGCACTTGAAAGTCTTTAAAATACCAAGAGCCTTTTTGTTTTTAAGACTGCAGGGCTACTTAAACACATAAAAATTGAGAATCCCCTCCATGCACTGTACTTCAACTGCCAAAAGTTGTGTTGGTGCTGACTCTTATAAATAATTACGTGTCTGCTTCTTCCCTGGAACTACCAAAGGAGTGACAGAGTATCCCAGAGTGGATGATGAGAGCAACACATCTGAATGGATGAAGGAAAAAAAAAGCTGGCAGGTTTTATGATGACTCTAGGTACCTGTGTCTCCAACAAAACCAAGAGAGCAAGACTTGCAAACTYGGAAAATTCCTAAAGAAAAGGTGGGAAAAATATAAACAGCAAGGGCTATATCAAGAATGTACACAAGAGCAGATGTAAATACTGAAGATGAGTGATTTGCTCTTAATCTTGTTAAAAAAATCCAAACCAAACCAGTGAAAATGGGTTTGAGAACTGAGGAGCACTGAGTGTTAACACTGTGTTCTTTTATATGCCTGTTATATCTGATCTTCAGTACTGTTTCTTTGGGCATCAGTGCTATTTCTTGACATTTGAACACCTTGGTACCGTCACTGTGACCTGTGAATTGTCAAATTACTGGTAAAAAATCTCAGATAGAGTTAAATGATCTATAGTGCATGTTTGGAGGGCATAATGATAAATCTGTGTAATATCTCAAAACCTCGCAAACCAAACTGGGCTATTTTAATCAGTCCAGGAGTCCACACAAAATTTTCTTATTTTAAGTCTCTAATAAAACTTATTCTGTAGTACCCTGTAGGGTACACCTGTAGAATAATTTCTGATGTGAGGAATTGTGTCTGAATTACAGCTGCACCCCTGCTGCAGCTGTGTGAGGCTCAGACCCTCACACTTCCTCCCGACTGGAACTCTTGCTGATGTCCATATATTGAGAAAAATTAAGTGACCCCTGCAGGCTCATCTCCCAAGGTTGTTGCTGCATTTCTTGCCAACGATTAAATATGCATCTAGCAATCAATAACATTATATTCCCAAGGTACACACTGTTCTTCAATTATGGAGGACCTCCCAGTACCATCTAGCTCAATAATGCTTTGCAGATCTCATTTTATACAAACCTCTCCGACCAATCTAAGGCTGGGAAAAATATCTGTATTTTCTGTAGGTTTCTTGTGTAACCTTCCTTCCCCAGAAGTTTTTTGTTGTGTTCTGATTTCTCATTATTCCCAGCAAACAATGAATTTAATTTAAATGTAACATTATAGTGTCAATTCTATCTTCTCAAAGAGGTTTCCTCTTGATCTTTGCAGCAGCCTTAGCAAAGAGCTGAGCTTCTGCCAACAGATGAACTTTACTGTTGTTTTTAYAGCACTATTATGTTGTCCATGCATGAAACATCAGGATTATGATAGGTTGCCAGTCTGGAAGCAACACACTGAGGTTTAAGTGCCTCAGAGGTGCCATGCCAATCAATTCTTCTGTCTCACTCTTACTGGTCGTCGAAATATGTATTAACGAAGGGTGAATAATTAAAGAGAGGGAATGAATTACAAGGAACAAGACAATGTCACAAAAATGAGAATTCAAAGGAGTTAAAGARGAGGATCCAGTCTACTGAAACACAATAAAATTCACTGTGTGCCAGTCACAACAGCCACACATTTCCTCCTCACCTGTCCCTTTTTGGCACTTTGAAGCGCCTAGCTGGATCTGAAGATGTCAGAAGCTGATTTGAAAAGCTGCAGAGATATGAAAACTATTTCTCCATCCAAGCCCTACCATATTCAGAAGTAATTCTATTTGCTGTTCCTGACTTCACAACAGAGCAGCCCTCCCAGAAGCATCACACAAGAAAGAAATCTGTGCCCTTCAAATGCCAGACTGAAGTTTCTATAGGAGGCACATTTCAAGCACATGAGGGGAGGGTCTCCTTCACCAGGTAGATTGCTTTAAGCACACAGAGCTCCTCTTATCCCTCAAGGACTACTGAAGAGGAAGGAAATGACCAGGTAATATTATCAAGAAGTTTTTGCCTTCAGAAAAGACCAGYTTCTACCTGCTCATCAGGGCATGTTTGTCTAGGTTCATGTTTAGCACCCCGTTGATCCACCTGGAATACACATCTGGAAAGGATAGTAATAATAATAATCATCTCTCAGACAGCTAGCAACCTCAGTAAACCTCAATTTTACTTATTATTCCTTTTATCTAACCACTTCTTTCATCAGATATCCTGGATCTCCTTCCTTTTCTATTCTCTGAATCGCCCAGTGAAAGGCAAAACAAATTCTGTAAGGATTCTCTGCACTCATCACCATGTCCAGCTCTGTTTTTCCACCTACCCCTCTCACAAGTAATCAAGAACAAGCTTTTCTTCTCTCTTTGAACACAGAAACACTCGTGGCAAAGTCCACAAAGGCTCAACCAGAACCACTGTCATGGTCAATTTAACACTCTCTTTAAGCACAACTCCTTTCCGTATTCATGGAGTCAAATTTGGTGCTGACTTACATGTACTTGCAAGGTAATTCTGTCTCCTGGAGAAAAGTCAATTATGAATAAAGTCAAGGGCAATACAAAACACAATACAAGGCTAATGCAATTACGGATTAGGTTCGGGTATTAAAAACAGCCTAATAAGACAAGTAGAAAGAGCTTGCAGTCCAAACTAAGCCTGTGTAAATTCTGTACTCAAAACCTATGAGGTTTATCACTATCAATTTTAAAAAGTGGGGGAAAAAAAGCTGGATTAATGTGAAACACTGGTTAAAATAATAATAAAAGTGTTTATCCAGTTGACAGCCAAACTTTTTTTTCCACCTACTATGAAAACAAAACCAGCACAATATTCTAACAGATACTTTAAGAAAAAAACTGCATTTTTTCAGTTGGGCCTTTTTTTATGATCAAAAACTACATATTTACTCTTCGATATCGAATAAGTAAAATTTGTGTTTATATCCTGACACAAGACAGACATTTTATGGAATGCAATGAATGGAGTAAATGAAGCATGTAGCAGTGGATGCCACTGCATTGGTGGATATTGGGAAATAGGATGCAAAATAGGGTAGAAAAAATTAAAGTATTAAACATGGTGAGTTAAAGTAAGACTCGTTTGCAGCCAACAGAGCTCATTTGCTAAGGTACTACACTGTGGCAGACTGGAAAACAAACTTGACTCTTCTTGAACAAACTCACTCTTATTTCCAAGAAGTTTCCTACTTACAGGCCATTCCTCTGCCACTTAACTTGCCAAAAGTCTAGCAGTGTTCTCAACTACTATCCCAAGAGTGAAATTTTATACAGAAAATCTTACTGCGCTCTGATGCAGATTTAAATATTCATTTTTAAACAGAAGTTAGTTGCAGGGATCTGAGATAATGGATTGTTTCATTCACAACTGGGTGGAAGCCAGTAGTCTTTAGTGAATGTTTATTTCCCCGCAGATTGTTTTCCAGCATTTGTTTACCATTATATAACACTGTTAGTAAAGAAATTATAATTTCCACAGAAAGCAGACAACCGAATTTCTCCATAACCGAAGTCTTGGCGCACTCAAGAGCAGTGAGATGGAGAGTGAAGGGCTATTGAACAGAGAAAATTCCTCTATTTTGTGGTTAAAGTTGAGCTTATACAAAAAACTTTATCCTCTGAAAATGACATAGCAGTAATCTTGCTTTGAACTTTAACATTCAGGGTTGTTTTTTTTGCTTCAGTTTCATTTGGAGCTGTGGCTCAGTGACATTTGTTAGGTTACTTAGCCACACGTTCCATTGGGATCCCAGAAGGACAAGCAGCAGCATTCCAAAGCTTGTTTGCCAGCACTTCAACTTCTAGTGAGCCTCTTAGTGAAGACCCAGCAATTATTTATAAATTCCATGTAGATACCAGATTCTTTCTATTCCAAACCAACATAGAAGGATATGCCCAAATTCTAAGTCAAGAAAATATCATTAAAATCCCAGCAACCTGTAGATCATCCCCATTTTTGTAGAAAGTTTTCTCCCTGACCTTATGCCATTTTTTTTGAGTATTATGTAAGGTGTAACAGGTTTTTCACAAGTGCATTGACCACTATCAGTATAAATGCATAATAAAAAATGGACCACAAAGATGAAAATCTCATTGCAAGGACTACCAGGGATTCCGTAAACCCTTACTACACTAAACCAGAATTACAACCTGTTCTGCAGGAATTACCATACCCGCAGAACAGGGCTGTAATCAGRTTTAAAGGATCATTACTTTTACTTTCTCATTTACCAAGCTTCAGGCTCCTTTGGAGATATGTTGTGAGCAACACTGCCTGAACTAATACTGCTCCTGGCTCTGCCACCTCAAGGCTCTGAATCTTGATCTCCTTCAGCCCTTCCTCCCATCTCCACATATTTTCTTTTCCTTTCGGTTTCTGAATTTAATGGAAAAAAAACAAAAAAAACAACAAAGCAAAACCCACCATATTTGGTTATAATGACTTTCRGGCTGTCCACTTTCTGTCTCATTCTGATTTCCCTAGTATCCCCCTGTTTATTAAGACAAATATCTATATGGATGTATCTTTTTTAACCCCCTAGATGCAATTTAGTACTAAACTATGAGTTTAACATTCCATTTTTCATTGCTCTTGCCAATTTTATGTATATAACTATCTGTTAAACCAGTAATTAATTTTAATTACCTACAGGCTATTGGTGCTCAAGCTCTAGTGTCATTTGTAACTTTCCTTCATGCCTGTGGAAAAATAAATCTAAAGTTGGCCTATTTATAAAGGGTTATTGTTGAACTGTTTAACTTAACATAGTGATCTAATTCAGTAAAGTTGAAGCAGGGAGTAAATGTACTTGAAAAGGGTGGTTTTATTTCCTCACAAGGTAAAAAGGAGGAAAATGATGTGCTAACAGCAATGGTGCTCTTATGCTTTGAAAAAATTTGAGGGGATCAGTGTTTAACAGTTTTCTGATTTTACCATCGACTCTAAAATACAAAGGAAAAATGTAAAACCTTTGCAATGTAGCATAAAGTTAATCCCTGTGAGGAGGTAATGAAGCTGCTAATGTTTGGCTAAGTACCATCCTTAGCTAACACACGGCTCTGCAGGCACAGAAGAGCAAATGACTTCCCTCCACGTCCCACACAACTGATCATTTATTACTGCAGGGCAGCACAGGACAGCAGGAATATCAGTCAAATTACTCTGGTGAGGGCTGCCCTTACACAAGCAGAGCAGAAAACCAAAATACTGGTTCTGATTAAAAGCAGAGAAGACACGCACACTTAACAACGAAACCCCTAGAACTGGTTTTCTGCCTGTTGACCTTCTTAACTCTGCACTTAGCCACTTCAAGCGATTTCCTTTATTTAGGCTTGATTATCCATCACCTCATGCCCAGCCCYGGCAGGTGAATCAATAAATGTATATATGTTTTTCGAGTAAGTTCCCTCACAAACCGAACTAAAGAAAAACAAGCTGGACACCTCAAAGTGAAAATACACTCATCGATTCTCTCCTGATTGCTATTAACTGCTACTGCACACTCGGTAGTGATTACCTCACATATCCCGCAGCGTTACAAGACAGCAGGGGGCCACATAATGTAAGACATCAGGTAAATTAACTCAAAAATAGGTTTGAAAAGATGGTCACAAGAAGAGAAGAGAGCAGTAAAATTTTCGAGGATAAAAAATGTGAAAGAATGACGGGGGTAAGTTAAGATGTAAAAATTTATGTTATCATAAGACAAAGTACCCAGAAAATCGACTCAAAAACCTTAAAAGTCTGTCACTCATATAAAATTAAATATTACAGAAAACAAACTAAGAGACACTGTTGTGGAAATGTGATTAGATTATGTGGGGCAAGAAAAAGTCTTTTAGCTGAGTTCGTGCCCAGGGAATGAGGGCATCTCATCCAAGTCCTTTTTGCGTGTTTGCTATCTCCTTTCAGAAATAAACATTTGTTCAAGTCACAGGTTGGCCCAAAGTGACCAGCAGAGATAAATGACTATCCTAAATGAGAAATAACAACTATTTACAAACCTGACAATTTTCTTAAGGTACTCAGGTAACCCTGAAGTTGGGTGGGCTGTGATGGATGAATACACTCCTGCAATTCCCACTGTGAAATCAGTTCGTGTAGACACAGAGTCATAGAATGGTTTGGTTTGGAAGGGGCCTTAAAGATGATAATCCTAATTATCATGATCATCACATAATTAGCACGGTTTCCAGGAGGTCATGTGTTAGAATCCCTTTCTAATAAAGGCACCCTCTGGAATAATCAAATAACACAAAAATTGTGCACCTCTCAAGAGTGATTTGTTAGTATAAATGAGGGTTCTTAATGAAAAAACAGATCYTCACATGTTCTATTCTTCATCCTGTCTCACTCATTTAACAACAGCTTTTACAACCAATGCAACCCCTGAAGAGAATTACCATACATTTATTCCCCATACTCAGAACWTCCACAAGGTGATGCAGGCTCTGTTTGGAATTTAGGGTGGGACTGGCATTGCTAGAAAGGATTTATCTGCTTTTCAGAAAGTGTTTCCAGCCAGGAAACAGGTGATTTTTCTAGATGAATTCAGCAAAATAGACACCTAATAGCTGGGAACATATTKTCTATTTACTTTAGAAAAATAAGTGTGGATATCTAAAAAGTAAAATTAAAATAAACTGTAAAAAAAAAAAGGTGATGCACCTAATGAAAAAATAAAAAACCCAACCCTTAAACACTGGCTAAAAATAGAAAAAGAAAAGCCAAACCAAATAACAAAAACTCTGTGCAAAGCTTTGATTTATAGTGTCCTTTCTTGGAATCTTGTGAAAGTTCTGAACACACCAAAAATGGTCCAAGMCATTACTGTGGTGGAGAAGTCTATGACAAATTGAACAGAGCTACAGGGAGAGATAATTGTTGGCTTGCACTGGGGCAACATAAAACCCGTATCTCCTAAGTGATATGAGACATTGGGAGCAGTAATGGATAACTCATACCTTTGAGGAAGAAGTTTGACACCAGAAGAGGCAAAAAGGCTCTAAAAATTTGGTTGGCAATAAGTTTCTAAACAAAGAATCGAGTAAGTTTTGGATAAATAAGGTATCAAAAGCCTTGGAGCCAGACAGAATACTACTGTCAGTGTTCTGATGTGATCCTCATAAAAATGGAAGTGATTTAATGCTCTGTTTATACCCAAAGAGGAGATAAGGAGACTAAATTATTAGAAAAGTGAACAGCAACCCTGTTCTGTATTAAGTAGCCTGATAGGCCATGTGTGGTTTCTGCCTGTAACATCTGTGACTGGTGAGCATATGTGTATTTTATTTTGGAATGTTGAAGGAAAAATAAATGTTGCTATCTACTCCTTTCCACTGCAATTGCAAAAGCATCTCTTCTGACATTGAAAAAAGAAAATGTTTGGTTTCAAAACATAATGGATTAAAAAAAATTATTTTCTTCACGGCTAGCTTATTAATTTTGTTTTGTTTTGAAATTTAAAATAAAATGTGGGTGCAAAACGTGGGTACAACACCAACACTTATTGCCTAAATAAATCCTATTTGCCTAGAATTTCCTAAAACATTTCCATATGATATTCTGTCATCCTACTTCCATTTGTGGTTAATGTTTTCAGCTTCTCAGTTTCAATTAAAAAGTACAACTGATTTTCAAATTATAAAGGTCTTTAGTCTTTCCTTGCTGAAGTTTGTGAAGTGAAACATTTAATACAGAGAACTACGTGAGAGTGGAATGAGATGTTAAGAGTGTCAAATAGGGACAGGAATCACCATTCCTAGAAGTTAAAACAGCCTTCCAGTGTTAGAAAGCAAAACATTGCTGAGGAAATGTGGGAATCCGGGAAGCTGTGAAGGAAAATCTGAAAAATCCCTGATAAAACTGAAGAACAGAACTGGTGCTTTAAAAAGACATCAATTAGTACTGTTTTGATCACTGGAGAGAAATGAATACTATTTCAAATTTCCAGGAGGTTGTATGTATTATATATATTTAAGTTGATGATTGAAAGAAAACTGCTGTCAGAGGAATCTGATTTGATGCCACTGCATTAGAGTCTGTAATTGGAGTCATGTCTGGTGACTTTCCCTGTTCTCCRATTTGGAAAAAGCAACTTTTTTTACCACACATCAGACATATTTATAGGAAGAATAAAATTAACAGAATTAAAAAAAAACCAAACACAAAAACATACCTGTGGTGTGGCAAATTCTTTGCCAAAAGTTTGCATTACAAAAACTCACATATAACTGATTCAATGTGCTGTAATCAGATGAGAAATACCATCTGGCCTGCATTTCTACACAGGTATTGCTTTTCTACCAGTGAAGACACACCTGAGGACTYGTAGGATATTAGAAAGTTCAGATATCAGCTCAAAGCGGCTGTGAGGTCACAGTGCTGGGTTTTTCCCCACCCTTGTCTTGAAATTTGAAACCACTATCACTGTACAAAATAATGGAGAAGTAATTCTTAAAATTTTCTCACTTTGTCAAGMGGCAGAACAACTTTATTCAAAATAAAGAGGCAGGTTTTCTTTGGCATTCACTCTGCAAGAGCCACACACAGACATTCCAACACAGGAAATAACAATGCCATTAAGAAAAAAAATCAAACACTGCAACAGATTGTCCAAAGAAGTGACCAAATCTCCTTCTGTGGTGATTTTCAAATTTTAATTTGTCAAATAATCTGACAAAAAGTTCAGAGTGGCCCAGGCTCTGRGTGGGTGTTTGTACCAGATGATCTTCAGAGATTTTTTCCAAAGTAGATTCCTACACAATTCTATGAAACTATCACATGAAAGAAGTGGGCTCTGATGGATTAGTGAGAAAATCAGAAAGCTGTCAGTGATTCTGTTCTCCTCAAGGAGCACAATTCCAACTTCAAATGCCAAGCTGCTGAGAAGTCTTTCCTTCCTCTCTTGAAGGATGCTAAAGGAGTGGTCAATAATGCCACAGAAAGAAGATATTCACAAAGAATTAGTTTCTCCATTATTTCTATGGTAAATATTGTGTACAAAGCCTGCAGGCTTGGTTTATGTTAAATACTCAATATGGAATTAGTGGATTGAACAAGGCAGCACCAGTGGGCACCATCATTTCCTTGCCAGGTCTGAATGGAAGATGGTGTYTGATGACTACTGGAGTTTGGAGTAAAAGAAATCCAGGTAGGCCATGAATCCCTGTGGGTTTGTTGTTCCACAAAATCCTTTCACAGCAGTAGCTAAATTCTCTGAGGAATGAAAAAAGAAATGCCCTCTGAGGCAGAAGAGCAAAAAGTCATCAGCTGATGATTGACTAGAGTTATTTAATGTATTGAGTGGACTGTTCCTTCCATGTCTCCAGGCAAGGATGGTTTCCCTGCCAGACATGAGCATTAAAAATCAGTGTCAGCTTCCAACACTTTCTCCTTAATGTCTGAGAACCAGAAACTTTTGTTTGAAATAACAGCCTCCTGGCACTTATTAAGTACCCAGACTTTATCAAGATTGAGTGTATGTAGAGAAACTAGCAAAAAAGTTTTGGAACCTTTACATATTTTGCCTGTGAATAAGATAGATACCTACGAGGATACCACATAAAGAATRCTTTTGAAACTAGAATTGATTTGAAACCTAAGTGCAGCAGGACATGGCCAATTTGTCACGGTCCTTCAGGCTCATATATCTGTAATGTTTCTAAAATTTTGCACTTTACTCAGAGTACATTGAATACTTTTTAAAAAATCATTTGTAAATATGCTTTCAACAAAAAAGAGCTGCTGCTGGTGGTTATAATTCTGAGTTTTACAGTAAATATTTGAAAGTGTGTGCATTGCTGTGCATTTGAAAATCCAATCATCTCCTCAGAAGATGGTATGAGAGACACCACTTTTAGATTAGTAAAAGTGTTTAAGACATTTATTCAGGCATCAGAAGCAACAACATACAAGGTCCTTTAACATGCAAGATGCATRTGATGTAAAACTTCTGCCATGAGACATCAGCCTAAATAATTTAAATCCAATTTATCAAATGTTAGCTAAAACAGTCTAAGGAAATCACAGAAGTATCTAGACAGGACTTGTTATGCAAAAGAGAGGCTATAATTACAGAGCTGTTATTTTTTTGTAAATTCTTTGCCTTAGCCATGATCCTCATTTCAAGCAATATTTAGGTGAAGTGTGCTTGCTGCATAGATTTTGTGGTTTAGTTTTGTTTTCAACAAGTATTCAAAATCTGAAAATCTACTCCACTTATTTGCTGATAGAATGAAAACTTTGGAATTTTAAGATTTGGAAAATTTCCAAAGGAAAGAAATCAAGGCAGCTGAAGACAATTGCTTGGTACTTCCCTGCTGCTTGTCTTCACTGAGCAGTATTTTTTAGGAACATGGATGGGAAATACAGGCTGTCCTTGGAAAACCTGTGTTTCAGATCAGGGCCTCCCCTTATTTAGCAACAATTCTGTTTTGGGATCCTAATCTTAACTTTAGGTGCAAACTATGCTTGGCTGAGTGGGCTAGACTGGGGATAAACCACAACAGTGCTGGAGAGAGAGGTGAAAATATTGKCTTTGGGGGTCTGGCATCTTCAGCAAACTCCTGTTTCCCCTCAGGATTGAAATGACCAAAGAATTCTCCTCAGTTCTGAGAACTCTGCTCAAATTCCACCCTTCTTCTCTCAGGCCACATGTAAGGAGGTGACTTTAGACCTCCATTTGGGACACAATTAAGTTGTAAATGCTGATTTCCTTCTTAGTGTTACTTCTAAGATATATAGGTGCAGTAGGGGTGCCATGAGAGTGCCAACAACTTATTTCAAGGGAATGGATGCACTGGCACTTCCCTTTTAGTTCCAGTTATGGACACTAGCACTGTTTTTCACCCATGTCATGCCATGCTGATAATTATTCTCTCTGCACTGCTGTTACTCTGGTTACTCTGCCCATTCCTGCACCTTAGCTGAGCTGCATGACCTGGCAAGCAACAGCTCCTGCCCTCCTGCTTGAAAAGAAGACTGACATACTCCAAGCATCAAAATTCCATTTTTTAGTACTTCACCTCTAATGCAAAGGATTAGTCCACTGAAATGTTGAAACTTTTCATCAAAGCAAGAAGAGCTTCTGAATATCTGTCTTGGATTGCAAAACTCACCCATAAAGCTGCTTTCAATAGCAAAATCTGCTACTTCAATCTTGCACTTGCTAATAAAATTCTCAGGTACAGCAAATAAAAACAAAGCAAGTCCATCAAAGTGACACTGCAACTCCAGACTGCAATTTGCACTCAACTGCCCTGTCATGAATTCTAAGGTTTTGTCCTAATCCMTTGATATAAAATTGTGCCTTGATGCTGACTTCCAATGACAGAGCATGTTTGAATGCTGCTTCTTTTACATCACTGTGTCATTTAAGGTAAAATAAAGCCTTATTTTACCTTATTTAACCTGTTCATTTGTTTGTTTTCCTGAATTAGAATTAAAACTACCAGGAGTGACAAATAGCTTAAAATGAAATTTAAGGCACATTAATTTTTGATGATTCTCCCACAGTTCATTTTAATTTAGCTGTATGCATCATTTGCCTTCTTAATTTTTCCATTTAGTGAATTTATAACCAAACAAATCTATGATGCTTCTTTTAAAGAAAAAAGATCTCAAGTTAGCCCTTTCTTGCTTGGAAATCATTGGCCATTTACTTACAAGTAAAGCAGTAGGTCGTGAAAGAACATTAACACAGAATGCACCCTGTTACACGGAAATACTCAATTATTTTTGTCTCCTACAACCTCCCTTCTTGTTGAAGGTAATTACTTTTGTGTCTACTATATTAACCATAATTAACAACAAATGTGTGGGAACATGCATTTAATTTGTAATTAAATGGTATTTAGCGAGTCAAAACTGTTAAGTAGTTAGTATTTGAAGGAAAAGTTCTTCTACTAAATCTGTGATTTTAAGTTTACAGTGTTAATCTAATACTGCACTAGTTTTCCAAACTCTGTCTTTTCACAAACTCATCCTAGAGCAAGCAGGTCTGCAGTGGCAGAGTAAAAGGTTTTGAGGATAAAACCCTCATACAGTAAATATGATAATATCTTAAATGTCCTTTTCCCTCTTGAGTGCAAAATAAATAAAAATCAAGCTATCAAGAGCATTTATCTAGCTGTACAAGCATGACTTACAAGAAGACTTCATTCCATTTGAGCCCATTCTTACAAAATTGCATCTGGCACTCAGCTGCCAGAATTTCTATTTTGACATCTTGAAAGTACATAATATCATATTGTTCTCAGTGTGAAAAAGTGTTTTCTAATCAGCAAATTTCCCTGTTGCACATTCCTGCCTGCACTTGTCAGCTCTTCCCAATCCTTGCAGCCCTTTTACTCATAGACAGCTGTAGAATAATATTAAATGCATTGGAGAGAATCAAACCCGAGRGTCTCCAAAATCCGTAATGTTAGTTTGGCTGCACATCAGATGATACCTGGGTGGTTCTTTTAGAGGGCTTTTTGTCAATGTTATTTTTATTAAAAATTTCCAGCCCTGCAAAACAAACCCCAGATCTTTCTCTTTTCTTTTTGTTCCTCTTCCTAAATTCCGAAGTGTAACAGATAATGAAAGCAAAAAGATTGTTCAAAGCAGTACTTTGATCTTGTAGCTAACATCCATCAAACTCTTTGAGAGTCTTGTGCCAGCCTGATTTCCCCTCTCCTGCTCATGAGTTTCCGTGAAATAATTTCTTGAAGTGTGGTCTTGATAAAAAGAGCCATGTACAACAGAGAATGGCAAAAAAGTGATATTTCTAAGAACTAAAAATAAAATAAAATTCTGTGTCTAATAGGAGAACACTCAATTCTAAAACATTAACATTTTATCGCATGTTCACTTGAACTTCAAAATTCAATTCTGAGCAGGTAATTGTTTTCTATTTATTTTAAACCTCCTATAAGTAAGACAAGTAGTTTCTACAACTTTTGATAGTTTTTCCTAGACGGAGAACACTTGTTAATGCTGACCTTTCCTTGAGGAAGGTTTTAATTTTGACAAACCGAGTATCTTGTTTGGTTTGTTGGTTTTTTGGTTTTTTTTAACAGACAAGTATCTTACAAAACATGTGAACCAGCTCAGAACTACAAGTTATCCCTCTCCTGTTTGAGGCCAGTGCAGGCCTGTCACCAGGCAGAGAATGGGAGAACAGGTTCTTCCATGCAGCCACAGAGGATCTGCCCCCGTCACACTCTGGTATCACTGCACGGAAGTTCAGCTCCACTGCACACGGAGGGATTATTTCTAACCTGCAGATTGATTTGTCATGTTCTGCATCGGCACCTTTTGAACTCTGACAACTGAAAGGAAGGGCAAAATGTAATATTCTCATAAATCTTGAAGGTTACTCCTTTCTTAATTTTTTTCCGCTGCGTACTTGAAATTCTCTGAATCAAAATACGGAGGAATACAGCACTGAACCTTGCTGATCCAATCTGCTCTGCATGGGTGGTCACAGAGCACTCATTAAAGCAGGTTCTCTGAAGTTTTCTTCAACCACGCAATTTGCAGCTTGGTTCTACACTGAAGAATTCACCTAAGCTTGACTTTCTGACATTTATCCAAATTCAAACTCTAAAAACCATTATGGATTTTTATACCTTTTTTTTTTTTTTAATTTTTTATTTTTTTATTTTTAAACTCTAAAAAATCCAGTTTAAGTTATTTCCAAAACCAGATTTGCAGTACAAGTTGGCAGAGCCATTCCCAATGGCACTAAGCAGTGTCAAAAGTGTTTCTAAACTAGACTGTCAAGCCAACAGAAATAATTGACTTCAGGACAACCAAATGGCATAATAAGTACTAAATTCCTGTGCCCCTAGAAGAAAAAGAGAGTGGTGCATCACTGAACTCACTGAAACTTTTTTACAACTCACAGTTTGTACTGTACACTTAAAAATTAAACATATTTAAAACTATTCACTGAAATGCAGTAATTCAGAAAGATCAGGAAATTATTGCTGTGTTTTTGAGCAGTTTTGCACATAAGTGGGTACATTTTACCCACAGCTGCAGGTATGTACGTGTGYACATATGGACATACACGTTTATAAGTACATGTGGCAGACTGTCCCACAGAACTTTATCAACTTCTCATTATATCTACTGCAACCTCCTTATGCTCCAAGCAACATCTGTTGTTACTACATCACACTGTCCAGTGATTTTCATGGAATCATAGAGTTGTTAAACCTGGAAAAGAGCTCCAAGGCCATCGAGTCCAACTGTTAACCCAGCACTGCCAAGTCCTGCACTCAACCACATCCCCAGGAACCACATCCACAGATGTTTCAGTGCCATCAAAGAGAATGCCACCCTGGGCATCCTGTTCCAATGCCTGACCACCCTTTCAGGGAAGAAATGCTCTCCTAATATCCAACCTAAACCTCCTCCGGCACCGCCTGAGGCCATTTCCTCTTGTCCTGTCCCTTGTTTCCTGGGAGAAGAGACTGATCACTCTCYGGGCCCAGTCATCCAACCAGTTTTTTACCCAGTATAGGCTACACCCATCCATACCATGGAAAAGCAGTTTTTCCGGGAAAATTCTGTGGGAAACAGTGTTAAATCCTTTAATAAACTCTAGACAGAAAACATTCACAGCCTTTCCCTCATCCACCAGRTGGGTCACCTTGTCATAAAGAGAGCTCAGGTGGGGCAAGCAGCATCTGCCTTTCATAAATCCATGCTAAACCCTCCCCCCCAGCTCCCTCAAATCCCTGAAAGAAAAATATTTCTGGACAGTATTTCTATTTTTTCATCTGCTCCAGAACGCTGTAGGTTTCATGACCTAAGTCAAGAGCTCAGGTAAAATGCATTATTTTGAGAGTCATCATGTCCACACTCTTAAGGTAGAGTGAATGGTTTGGTTATTAATGTCTGAAAATGAGGTCAGCACAGGAAAACATTTTTTCATAGCACATTTCAAACCTAAATTCATACTGAATCACACACTGAAAGATATAACAGTGTGTAGATGCCTACAAAGTAGCTATTATAAGGTCTTCCACCAWTGAGTTCCTAATTAGTCTCTCAATTGTAAAGTACAAAATGTGTCAATTAACTATTAAAGAAAGAAAAAAATCCCAGCATAGCTCTCCCAACAAACTTGTGGAGTATTTAGGGATGTTTGTAAAGTAACACTGTAGGGTGTCAAGGCAGCGTGCTGAAAGTTACTGGGATGGAGCAGAATTATGAGTCCTGGTACAATCTGATGTACTTTGAGGAGATTTCTAGGCTGGATTCAGTCCTGCAGACACTTTTAGGACTTGACTGATCTCTGTATTGCTACTGAAATTAAAGATCCAAGCAAGACGTARGCATCACCCTCTGAGCATCCAGCTTTCCAGAGCAGGCTAGCAGGAAAGATGTAATTAAGCACCCTCATGAATTTYTCTTCCAGTTGGATGCCTAAATTTGGCTCCTACATCTATGCAAGTGACCTATTTTTTAAATACGCTGAGTGCCTGCAATTCCCAACAATTTACGCAATCAATCATCGTTAAATTGTACGAAAATACTGATGAAACCTAAGTTGCCCACAGGCATTTATTTCTGCTCATTGTTACTATTAGAGAAATAGCATTTATTCTGAGAAAAACTCCTGCAAAACTAAAGGACAGAAATGCATTTTTAAATGTTGAAAAGTTGCATACCATGAACTTTGTTTCAGGAGGGAGGAAATATTCTCATGTTAGTTGACTATAACGTGTCACTGAGTAATAAAATGGATCATATCTCCATAATTTTAAATGGTGAAAATATGTAGCAGCATTAGAAGATTCTTGGACTAAGGTATTTTTGGACTGCCCTGCTTGGATCAAAAGAGACGTTTTTGGAACAGCAGGACAGGCTGCCCTTCAGCTTCCTTAAGAATTACCGTCACCTTCTCTTTCCAGGACCTTAAAGCCTTTGGTGAAAGCAGCCAAAGAACAGATACAACCGTGGCTCATGGAAATTCACATATTCAGTAGATGGAGGAGCATTGCTTTATATCAACTGGACCAACCCAGGAGYTTTCTCACTTTTACCCTTCTGATTCTCTCCCCCTTCCCACAGGGGAGTGTGAGCAAAGAGCTGCACAGGGCTTACTTGTCAAAAAACCACAAAACCACAAAATAAACACATTTCAACTAGGGAAACAGAAAATACTAACTGCACTTCTTCAGGTCCCTGGGAARGCAGTTCTTCAAAACCTGATATGAATATAGCTGATACGTGCACTTTTAGAAATAAGACCGTGTGCATCCTAATCTTGYACAGGCCTGATAAGAGCACATTTCCTCACATTTCCTGGGTGATGTGAGACACTGACATCCCTGAGACAGCCTGAGCACCCAAGTGAACCGGGAGGGTTAATGAGTGGTTCACATGCTCTCCATTCAGGTGTCTGAATACCAGCACGTCTTGGTCCCCGCGGATATATTACRAATACAAAAACAAAGTTAATGACATTTATTTACACCTATGCTGACATTTTTCTGTATGCAGAGGAAAATCATCAACATATTTTCTTAAAGGTCAAAAGCCTTTGCATAATATATTTCACTGCATGGAATGGATACCCTCTGATATAATTCAATTGCTGTGTTTACCATGTGTCATCCCTAAAAAAACAATTMTTTACCCTTTTTAATATACTGGTTTCTTTCTTTTATTTCCCRTTTTGGAATCATAGTCTTTATTCTCTCAGCATATAACACATGCTTACTGCTCAGTTTGAGTTGACGTATTTTAATTTTCATGGTTCCCCTATCCAGTTTATCTGTCAATTTATTATATTGTGATGAATATTACAAGTAATGGATGCACCTTCAAAAACAACAGTATCCTCTGCAAATTTCCTTGCCATTACACATTCTTAGATATTAAAGACACCACCATTTTTTTCCTTCATCTGGATGGAACTTACATTTAGGGGTTTTAAATTCATTCAGCATTTTTCCTTTAGGGATCCCACTTCTATACCTTTGTTTCTGAAAAAGAAGACTGCAGTGAGACGTTCTGTAGCAAGCAGAATATCAGGAGAAGAGACTTGACTGGTTTGAGTACAAGGATGGTAACAGGTATTTTTATTTTAATCAGTTATATTGTGCAGGGTGATATTTCCAAATCTGCTATGATATCTGCTGTTCAGCCTCTAAGTCTGTCCTAATCAACTCTTGCATACAAAACAACAGGGACAACCTTATTCCAGATGGCTGAGAGACAAAACTTAGCTGAGGTMGGAACTTAATAGAGGACAGGAAAAAAAATGTAGTAGAAATTGCACCATTTAAAGTCTCTGTCACTCTCATCAATTTTAATAGTTTACAAGAACTTCAAAATTCTTGTTTATTCTTTTGCATTATTAGCTTTTGTCCTTTAATTAATCTTTCAATTTTATTTTTGTAATCTSTGTTATTTCTCATTTTGAAAATCTATTTAATGTATTATATTACTAAGGAGTAAATATTTAATAAAGCTCTTCAAAGCCCTTTTCCCAAAGCACCCTGAGAACTYGGTGACCTATACACCCCTCCTCTCTAAAAACCTAAGTACAATCAAACCACATTTGTGCATTTTCATGAAAACAAAGCAATGGTCACTTCATTTTGCCCAGGGTATGTTTCTGGGGAGACCATACTGTTATGGAAAAAAACCAACACAGTAATTAATTAGTGACTGAAGACCTTATTTAGGCCTAGAAATTAGATACAGTTCTCAGGCTGGATGGTCCCCCACAAATGCCCAAAACATTTGTGCTTAACACCACCAACTTCTCCCTCTCACAGTCTTTTTTTTTGCACAGATTATTTTCCACAGCAAAGGTACCTGACTTTAAGCAAAACTTGCTTTTTTCACCAATATCTTCCTTCGCCAGCATTCCTGCCACAGTTACTACAGCAATTGCTTTGGTATGAAGTAACAGTGAAAGCACATGCATTAAATTGATATTATTTGTAGGAGGTTAAGCTGCCTGAGCCCTGAGAGTGGTTCAATAAGTGACAATTTTCATGGAGACTTGAATGAATAAATGGATTTAATATATTAAGTGATTACTCATGTGATTTCTCATCTAAAGATACTCATTGATAAGGCACCAACTGAGAATCAACCCTGTGTCAGAGGGGGAAAGAAAAGATTTAAGGGTGCAGAAACCCAGTTTTGTTCTGGGATGGAATTTAGAAACACTGTGCAATCTCCACCAAGCCTGAACAATCGGAGGAAGAACTAAGTCATTGAGTTCCTATGTGCCAGAGTGGAATTTATCATCCAGGTAGAGCAGCAGAGGGAATTTCTTCAGAGGACGTGCATCTTCCCACTCACAGACACAAGTGGCACTTGGCACACTCCTGGAGCAGGGAGGATACCGAGGCAGGGTTCGAAGGAGACACATGAAAGCAGAAACGCAGCTTTTTCCTTTTCAGAAAAAAAAAGTGGATCTGGGCTTGAATCATCCTTCAGCTTTCTGAACAGTGGTTTGGGTCAACAGAGATCTTTATATAAAAAGGATCACAGAGGGGTGTCACACTCAAAATCCTGCTGTGAGCTACAAGCATACCTTGTAAGTAAAGTCGAGAATTTACTGTTATCTGAATGTTTGTAACTGAAACAATGAACTGTGATTATTCAACATTTAATCATTACAGAAACAGAAAATGAGAGACTAGGGGGAAAATTCTTAATAATAGACTTAAAACTATTACATGCACACGCTTGCTATCTCTGGGTTTTTTCTGGTGTCCTTCATTGCCCCTCTGGATATTAAAATTAATCAGTCTGATGTGTGGGGCAGGAGGCACACAGTGACTCCTCAGCATCCTGAGTCCCCTTCTCTGGGAGGAATATGATGTTGGTGATTTCTTTTTCCTCCCCCCTTGTGAATGGGCTTGGGGTTATGTTTGGGTATTTGTTAACACATTTTTACACCTTTCTTTATCAGCACACAAGGCAACATTACATCCAAATATACTAGAAAAGGCTTTACACGTGTTGGATGGTCACTTTTAGTTTCTTTGCTGTCCTAAAACAGTTTGTGCTCAGTTCCAGGTCTATAATCTGTAGGTGCCTCCCGATTTCCCTTTTCCTAAGCATCTCAAGTCTGTACTCCTGTAAATACCCACTTGAGAGGAATTGGCTGTAATCCCAGGACTGTCTCCCTCCACACTCCATCAGTGTGATACAACCAGAAATATTTCGGTCCTCACAGAGTGACTACTTATTGCTAATATCTATGTCAAGATCACGGCTACACCCACAAAGACGAGCAAAGGAAAATGCAAAATACTGCAGTTTGGGAGGAAAAAAGTCTTGGCACTGACCAGCTGGAAAGCAGCAGGTCCTGGAGCACGCCAAGCTGGCCAYGAGCCAGCAATGCCGTCCTTGCAGGAGCAAAGAGTCAGAGACAGACTCTTCTCAGAGGTATCCAGACAAGAGGCAACGTGAGCAAAACAAAACACATGAAATCCCATTTAAATGTAACCCAAAACTCGTTTTTTGATGTAAGGGCGGTGAAACATTGGAGCGGGCTGTCCAGACATGCTGTGGGGTTTCAGTCCTTGGAGATATTCAGGACRTTCTGCCTGAGCAGGGGTTTGGACTGCACAATCTCCACAGACCTGAATCTCTCACAGATTCTGTGAGAAATGAAACAAATCAGACACAGCCTCCTGACAGGCAAGCCAAACCAAACTCCAGGCAGGTCAAGATAAGGCAAAGAAAGCTTCACATCTTCCAGTTTAGAGGGTTTGCCACTTCAATATGTGTGTTTCTATTATAGGAAATACTGCATTTACTGGGCTACTGAGGTGTTCTTTTGCTTTCATTAGGAAAAAAAATAAATATCATGAGTGTAGATGAATAATATATGAAAATATTCTATTTAATTTCCTGCGTATTTCTCTTCACTGTACTGTAGGATTCTACACAAAATAACCTTTGCTCCTTTTTAATTAATTTTGTCTAGTGTCACACGTTTATGCTGTAAAAATCCACTCATGAATTCTCTGTTTACATTGAATAAACCATTGTTGGAGCAGCATGAGAAGCATAAAAGGTTTGGACATCAACATTTCAATATTTTTTATTTCTACTTGTTATTTGGCATTCAGGCATTGCACTCCTCTGGGGCCTTTTACCCACATCCTGCAAATCAAATTAAAGTCAGATTTCTGAATAAGGAAGAACTGCTGATCTGACCATGCTGTTGTGCACTAGGGCAGTGTCTTTTTCATTCTGTTTTACAGTAGAAAAAACCTGGATTATTTAAAAACTATTCAAAACATAAAATACTGAGCCCATAGTGCCAAGTTTCACAGTCCTCAGGAATTTCACTGTGGTTTGCCTTTCATTTCGTTCTGGAAAGTTTGCATTTCTTTCAGGGAACTTAAGCTCTGTTAGGTTACACAGAAAAACTTAACCCTGCAATGCATTTTTAATAGGTACCTTCTAAATAGGAAATGATCTAATTAATTCTTTGCCCTCAAGTACCCACATTAAACAGCTTTATGAAATGTTCACATATCCCTAGGAAGCCCTAAACAAAAAATCCTGAGATGCATCTAGTGAGTTAACTTCTAATTCTCCTCTGTGGTTAGAGGCAAACCAATGAAAACATGCAATGATACTTGCCAGTTTGCTCTTTTTTACCCATCAGATCGAGATAAGGCGATGTGAACTTGTAGGTAATGAAAACACCCCTTGCAATTTGTCATCGTTAACTGAACCACCATTCTAAACACACATTATTAAAATTTGTTGTTTCTGCACTAACCTTTATTTCCCTTATCACTATTTTTTCAGTTTTCAGTTTGACCTACACATCCCCATTAGCTGATGCACATGCTGCCCATCTAAAATGCACTTTTGTCTTTTTTTTTCCCCTCACAATATATAACTTATACGTAAGATAAAAAAACGTATAAATTAATTGACGTGCACCACCGAATCTACTTGGAAAAATACACTGACAGCACTCTAATGACAATATAAAATTTGTGTTTGCTTGGGGATTTTTTTATGAATTCTTTGTGCACCGATAAGCAGTGGATCATAGGAGCTCATACCTTTTACTACGACAGGAGCAAAACAGATTTCATGAAGTCCGTATTTTGACTTGAGCACAGCAGCTGCTGGGGGTCACTGAATATTTTTAAAGGCAAACTTGTATCTCCTATGAGAGAATTCAGCATATCTAACATGTACCCTTACCTAAATATTCACAGTCACTTTCTAATTATTTTCAGGATGCTTCCTGGCATGACAGATCATGCTAACAGCTTCATTAACTCTGCTGTGCAGCACYGCTGCATGGACACTGTGCACAGCCTAATCTAGGCAAGGAAAACTGTGCAGCTCCCCAACTTCAGCAGGATAACCATTACTCTCTCTCAGGATGCTAATGAGAYTGGAAAACTGTTTCAGGTGAAGCCATCAGAACATTAACACAAGCTGTACTGGGGCTCTACACAGTTTTTAGCCGTTGTGCCTGCGCATAGCATTGCTCTTTCATTAWAGGAAACAGATAATGACACCTTTGACGTGGTTCCTTCATTTACAGATTACACAAAAATGGAGCTTGRCAGTGTCTGTTGATAATCATGAAAATTTAATTCAATTCATGTTTAGCTGCGAAAGATTCGATTTTTTTCAGTAAATTTTTACCTAAACCCTCACTGAAAGATGGAATAGATGGCCTAGAGACAGCACATTCTTTTCTTCCAAGAATCTCTGAAATTTCAAATTCGTTTGTTCACCTTTCCAAAACTAGATTTCTGTAGCTATGGATTACCACCAGTAATAGTTCCTGGAAGGAGGAACAGTTATTTTTCACTATATGACCTGAATTAATTTGCCAGGAATTGTTTTGTCTCTAAAATGGCAATAAATAGCAGTAATCTATGTATCAGGCTTACCTATCCTTAGTGGGCCCATCTGTATTACAATGTTTTAACCCAAGTGGTGAGCTGTAAATGGTCAATAAAACTGGAAATTTAACAAGACATAAAAAAAGAAAAAAGCACAAAAAGAAGAAACAAAGCATTTAGACATTTGCTTTGACACCCCATATAACATATAAAATACTAAGGAAAGATCAGCACGAGACAAAGCTACCCTTTCCACAAAAAACCACACAAACCTGACCTGAAGTATTCAATGTTTACATTCCAACACCTTTTAAGAGTAAAGTTGATGCCTGAGCTGATGTCTTCTCCAGGGCAGTTGTTTTTTTCTAGCTGCTGGCAAAGTGCTATGTCAGACTTGATTATSTACTAAAGTTTACACAACCTTGTCTTGACTCAGTTCATTTTGTGTGCAGTCCATGCGTTGATGAATTGCATAATCAAGCTGTGGCAGCGTCAAAGGGGAATCACCTTCTGGCCAAGCCTGAGAGAGCTACGTTCAATCGTCTCCAGCTGAAGTCACAAAGCCAAACTCAGCCCTGGCAGAAACAGGCAGGGCTCCACTAAATCAATAAGATAATCAAAGCTTTGTAATGAGATTGATGCAAAAAACAGCAGCAAGGCCTGGCAGAAATCTGCACTGGACATAGGTCCAGATATATCCAGGGCTGAGTTTGTCCTGGGAATCTTTCATACCTTTAAGCAGCTGTGCTGAAGCAGAAATTCAGAGCATTTATGGATCCTGCTGTTCCCAGGCAAAGAATATCAAGATAGGCAGGCATATATAAAAAGAAAGATATTTCACTGTTACCTGATACTTCAGCCTTCTCTGTCTAATGAGAAGCACAGCAACCAAAAATCCCATCTCAAGCCTGAAGAACTCACTGAGTATAGGATGTACTTTTGTGTGCAGAGAGGTAGAAAATATTCAAAATTCAAGTCTATCAAGACATATCCATCAGACAATCCTCAATGTCTACAGTCTGGACACCCTCTTAAGGAAATGCTACAGCTCAGAAAGAGCTTCCAACTGATAAGGTTTTGTGCAAGAATTTTGAAACCTTTTAAGAGGGTTGTAAAATGTTTTCTGATGTTTCTTTTGGTGACTGGGAGAGAAGGAAAATTCTGACAATATATGTGATTTTAGCCACAGTTTAATTCCCTCAGGAAAAAAAAATAAAAAGGAAAAAATAAAAAGGAAAAAATAAAAGAGTCTGATTTCAGAAAAGCCTTCACCAGAAAAAATAGGGAATTGCATACAGAACTGTATATTCTGCACAGTGTATATGCTCATGTTCTCTTTCTCTGTCAGGAAATGTTCTTTGAACTCAAAGGCGTCTCAAGAATCAGAGTCCCATCATGCTGGGACCTGTGTATTGACAGAAGATTGCACTTCCCTTGACTGCAGAACTGTGTATGAAAACACTGACTTCCATGGAATGACTGTGAATAAACCCAGGATGCTTTCCTCTGGTGGAATCAGATATCAGCTCCATATTTCAAATATCACCTGTGCCACAGCAGGGCAAGTGCTCTGGCAGCCTTGGGGAAGGCTCCAAATTTTTACTTAAAACAGAAACCTTTTCTCTTCTGTTTTTCAGGTGTGAAAATATCAGTGCTACTAATGTACTCCTACTCTAACATCAGGAAGAGACAAGAGAGAAAATTAGTCACCTTGAGTGGAACCTGAGTAAGTCCAGGGTATATGATTTTGCTGAGGTAAAGCAGAATTTGCAGCTTTCAAGGTTTGCCTCGAGAACTGTTGTTTAGAGGAAATTGAGACAAATGCATTGCCCTGCCAATACCATTAAGATAAAAGGAGGCTTGTATTAAACAGGAGTGTTCCACTTAGATCATGCACCCAGTTAAAGCTGGCCCTCTCAACCTGCCCATCGAGCAAAGAGGCCACCCCCATCCTTTTCTCAGGAGTCGGGCTGACTTGAGCTGAGGCAATTTCTGAACGACAAATGTTCTGAGCTGGTTTGGGCCAGCTGCACTTTAATCTAGGCCAGAAGGCATTAACTATTTCACTGCTGCTTCGCTGTGCACAATTCATCCCACGYGTGCCACCTCTTGTGACAATACACAGACCCAAAGTGCTGGGAAAACCGGCCAGTGGGTAACAGGCCTAATCAGCTGTACAAAAACATCAGTAAAAGCCATCAGAAGCAAAGGCTGATAAGCAGAAGGAAAAAAAAAACAACCACATGGATTATTTTTCCCTTTTGAACAGGCAAAAATATTTACAGCTTTTCTGGAGTGCTCTCACACACTGAGGCATATCAAGCCAAGCCTTTGAGAAGCCGTTTAATTCAGGACGCCTGAGTGACAATACACGAGCCACAGTGAGTGGCAGCCATTCAGGTCAGTGGGGCTCCTCACAAGATTAAGAACTAATCAGTGAGCTCAGCTCTGATCCCTGTTTCATGTCCCAGCCAAAGGGATCAAGAGGGCAAGGGATCAGCGTGGCACAAAGGGCTTGAGTAGCAGACACCGCTCAGAGATCAGCGCGAGGGTCACCCACCGCAAGGATTAAACTCCCCCAGAGGAGGGGGCAGTGGCAGCCAGGGAGGGAGGGAGAAAATGAGAAAAGAAGAAAGTTTCTTCAACAAACCAGCCAGACTGAGAAGGGCAGGGTGGGAAACAGGGCTGCTTATTAAATGGAACAACTTAAGGCGACAGAGTTTAATTTTTTCAGAAGGTCTGTAGCACCCAACCGAGACACATCTTCCGTGAACACTGTCAGCTCATGCCTGCCCACATCCCTACCCACCAAACCCTCTTTCTGCTGTCATCCTATAAAGGAAAAAGCTCCCCCAGGTATCATAACATTGACCAAAATGCATCTGGAGTGTAAAAAGATTCAAATATATACTTTTGGGAGCATACTGAATTCAAAATATTTTCACCTTCTGACAAGATCTAAGCTTTTTCCCAGGTGTTATCAGTAGAAAAGGAAGCAGATCATGTGAAGACTGCCTGAGGAATGTAAAACTTTTAAGAAGCAGCTGGAAAAGGTGTCAACCAAGGGATTACAATGGATTAACCTCAAAAGATTTCATTCTTCTCAGGTCTGTCTGCTCATAGTTAGGTACCACAGATCAGCTATTGATAGATGTACTGTAAAGGCAGCAGTATTTCAAGATACGTGGTTATCCTTGGCCACCTACCTGAGAGGAGAATCAATCCCCTTTTTGTACTAAGCCTCCCTTTAGCTCTCCTTCCCAACTTGTTAAAACTAAACCATGGTAAAAAACACCCACCAAATCTCTTAGAATACCAATATGCAAACACACAAATGTACAGGCACATATACACCCCGTACATGCTGCCCTTCCACAGCATACATTGAATTCTTCTGCTGTACCTTCTACAGCAACCATTGACTACATAATTTAATACACCTGTAACTATTACCCTGATCCTCTAGGAGATTGTCCAGCAGAGCACATCAGCAGATACAAAACAAAGCTTTTTTAAAATATTTTTTCATTAGCAGACATAATTTGGTCAGTTATTTCTACATAGAAATCTTGGCTATACTCGCAGGTCACATACAACTAACTTGTTTTTCATATTTAGCATTCAAAACCAAACTTGTTTTGGCAAGACAACAGAGAGGTTCCTGGAGATCTAAAATCCTCCCCAGGACCTGCAGATTGTTAGTATTCCTGACACACATTTTAACTCACAACCTCCAGTGTTCAAATTCAAATATTTTGTTTACTGATACCCTTGTTAAGCTTTACTAGCCAGCGTAAAATTTGTTTCCAACAACTGGCACAACATAGAGATACATTTATTTTAGGACACATATTACATATGCTTAAAAGAAAAATGGAAAAGATAAAAATATACTACATCCCTCCCCTCAGAGCAGACTGGTCGCCAAAAGAATTTAAAACCCTGTTAAGAGGAATCGATGCATGGAAAAAAGTACTCCTGTTATGTGCAGTTTAATTAATCACCTCCATAAAGCTCAAAGCCATCTGTTCAATGGATGGTGAGGAGAAAAAAGATGAAACTGGAGAAGACAATCGTGGTGGTATTCAAGTGTACTTAGTGTGGCAATTTCAATACAGAGATACTTGGCCAGCACAGCTCTGCAGAACATTTAAGAGAATATTCTCGTACTTAAAAGAAAGGCTCACAGAGAACATTAGTATTTTTAGGGAAACAAATTCCTAAAGCAATAGTAGGTTCTGTTATGGCAGCAATCAGTATTCTATCTGAAATGCTGACAAAACCTTGAGTAGGAAATTCAGCTCTGACAGTGATTCCTAACCACGGAACCCCTGCCCCCATTCCAGGACATGGAATGGGTGGGTTTCACTGGAAACTGTCTCTTGAAACCTGCATTTCCTCCCAGTTTGGCAAATTCTTTGCAAGTACAAAAGCCAAAATGTCACCAGGTGAGGGCCTTCAATCCCACCTCAAGTCAGACATCACCTGCATCTCACAGGGAAGTAACTTTTGGATAAAAAAGTTGCAGCTACTTCTGAAGGCTACTGATCCCAGCAGCAAGCGGAGACATATTATCTTAGGGATTTTTATTGTTTGAGGAACAAAGCTACAGAAAACATAAGAAAACTGAGAATTCAGTCTGATCTTAACATTCTTCCAAAATGGTTAATTCATACCCTGAATAATAATTGCCATAATTCACCCACCAAGGTTATGTTTAGAGCCTTGTTACCTAATACAGTTTCCCAAAAAATAACTGTATATAGCCAAACTGCTATTCCCATGACATAATTCGATATGGCAAAGCACATATTAACCTTTCTTTATATCCTCCACAACAAAATTTGAGTGCTCCACTGCATTCTCTGGCTAAATTGTTAGTCAGTGTACACATTAATATAATTGACATGTTGAGCTGATACTTGAAACAGCCCACAGCTGGCAGCTTGCCGAGTGAGATTTTATGATTTTTCACTTCACAAAACGCCTTCTCAGAGAATTTTCCTTGTGTGCACATTTTTGCTTTGGAAAAACTAACAACTGGCAGGCTTTTGAAGTGCTCCACGATAATTAATGGCTCTGATTTACATGTCTACAGTACATTACACAGACACAAGGCAGGCTGTAACACTGAGTGCTTAAAAGCTCTGGTTCCCCCATCATCGGTCTTGGATTTGCACAGAACAGATACCAACAGCAAAAAGTTTTACCCAGCTCCGTGATGGAAGGGACCATGACAGACTTTCCACCAAAATATCCTCTGCATGTGACATCAGCCAACCCACAGCTCGCAGGGGGAAGCCAAGACATCACCTGTTGCATTTTTAGGACAAACCCGAGCTGGCAGAGGGTGCTCATTGCAGACCAACTTTTGAGCGGTGTGGCTGCAGTTGCTGTCATTTGGCACCAGAAGCATAAAAGCCAAACCCCCTTTTTACTGAGCCACAGCCCAAAGGCAGCTGGCAAAGCATTCCAACCCCGAAAATCTCCCCAAACACCAGTTTTGATGTGATTCCACAAATGCACTAAACTTATTTTGACTTTTTCCTGATTTTCTTGAGGTTTTTTGGTTTGTTTGTTTCAAGCCCTTCCTCACATCTGACCTTTACCCCTTTTTTAAACAAGTGGAATTAACTTGGGACTTACCAAACCAGCTTGACAGACCTTTATGACAGTTGTTTCCCACCCTGCAGCAAATTCATCCCAGGATGGAGTAGTCCTAACACTTTATTCATCTTTCTTCCATAGGGTTTTAATACTTTTTACCTGAAAAATAAAATAGAGTGAAAATATGAAAATAGGGCTGTCATCTTTAAGCTTATATTTCAGAAACAGCAATCAGAATTCTGTGATTTTTGTGCTCTCTCCCTCCCCATTTATGTCACATTTCGTTTTTGCTTAGGAAGAACAGAGTGTAGTGGGTAAAGCATCCCTGAAGTCTTACACTTCTTCCACACATCTACCTTCTTTAGGTGCATTTTCTCATCTGTGTTATTAACAATATCTCATGTGGGTTGCAAATGCCACTGTGAAATATTCACTTTTTAAAAGGAAAAATTATTCTCAAAGAAATCCAAGGAAAACCACTCAATTTAAACATCGCATTTCAAGCAAGAATTTTTCCATCTCACAAATAAAACAGTTTTTCTAAAAGCACACAAAATAAATCTGGTGGGTGACTCACAAAGAGCTCACAAAACTCTGTTTTTACAGGTTTATAGCTGAGACCAAATTAAACTTGACAGTTTCCTTTAAATTTAATGACTACTAAGTTAGAGATCATGGCATAAATAGCGCTTGATAAAAAAAATAGCTTTCTTAATCTCTAAAAATGTTCAGAATCAGGGAAAAGAGATCTTACTCTTCAGCTGAATGAAATAGATCAAGGTAAGAAAGTACAAGTGGATACAATGTGAGAAAACAGCTCTGCATTAATTTAAACACTACTTTCTCAAGTGATATAGCACTTCTTTCCTTGACTTTTTCTCATGCTATACAGGCCAATTCTAAGGCTCCCTCCCACTACACATGCTAAGTTATTTTTTGTAATGACATGAGAAGGAAAAAAGTGTGCTTGGTAGGAAAAGGGAAGCAAAGAAGCTCTACTAAATCCACACTGGTGGATTTCCCTTTTCCAAGGGAAAGAGGAAAATTATTGACACAGACTCATATAGCAGGATATCTCTTCCTAAGTAAACACCTGCATGATCTCCTTGCTTGAAGAGAAATCAACTGAGTTGTGCTTATCTCTTAAATTAATTATCAATTAATTAATTCTATGTATTTATAAATTTTGTTATTAGTATGGTGTTCTTCACTGTATTCACTCCTTTCCTAATAATTGAATATTTGCGTGTGTCTCCAAGGTTATTAAAAAGATATCCACAAGAGTAATTATGAGGCTATTCTAGTCCCTTTTACCTCAGAGGAGATAAGAGATTTTCATGAAAGTGTCTTGAAGCATCTTTCACCGTTTCAGAGCTCATAGACTTTCCATTAAAATAATAATAATAATAAAAATTATAACAGCTAAATGGCCATTCCAGCTCTAGAAGTTTTACGATTTTAAACACGTGAAACAGAAGGGAATAAGGTTCCTACAAAGACACGAAATACTGTATAAGAGAACACTCTCAAATCTAGGTGTCATGATGACAGGAAAGCCGAAATCCGTGGTCCTGAACACTCTGTGGCAGCCCAGTGACTACTGAAGCTGGACAGGCTGAAGATATTGGTTGAGAATGGGGTTTTGACTTGCTCCTCTACAAAGACTGATCAATACTGGAGTTGAGGGAGGAAATGAAACCACTTTCAGCAATTGTCCCAGTTCTACATCACTTGGCTGAAACCCTGGAACTATAATGTGTAATTTTGGTGCTGGAACACTCCTTTAATTATAAATTGAGGGGAAGGTGGACACCTCTGGAAGTGTAATGGCTTAACTGATCCTTGCTGTCCTACACATCCAAAGCAATTTGTGACATTAGATTCTGCTGTCTTCCTTCAGGAGACAAATCCTTTTCATCTTAGAAAATACCCATGAGCACATCAGCTAAAATATGTACTGACTTTTAAAAATATATCACTTTCAGTTTTAGTTTAGTCAATTTATATGTACAATTGGCTTCAATGATCTTAGAGGTCTTTTTCACCCTAAATGATACTGTGATATTTACATTGTATGTTCTTATATTCTGGTGTCTTTTCTGTACCAACTTGAGCTATTTAGGATGTGTGGTACAGTATAAAATGTGCTGTATAAAACACAATTTCATATTAATGTAGGGAAATAGATACAAGCGCTTCTTTAACAGTCTGACCATCAGAATGTTCCATCAAAAAACTATACAGGTGATGACATGAAAATTACACGAATCAATATAAAAGAGCAAGAATGAATATTAGACAAACAAGATATTAGCACATCATAGTGAAGCAGAGGTAAAGGAGTATTTCAATTATTAAAAGCTTTCCAACCAAAAGTGGATGCTGTTGTCATTGACTTTTGACTTTATACAGTCACAGCGGTGTGGTAAGATGTCACAAGGTCAAAAGATCGAATGCTTTAAATAACTGGTCTTCTCTGCATTAATGAATATTTAGAGAATAAAATTCAAGCTTTATATTCAAGAATATCTCTATTTATCCAAGCAGCAAGACCAAAAAAAAAAAAGCCGTTATCAGAAGCAATTACATTTCTCACTGAAAATCAATTAGTGAAGCAGTTATCTAGAGATGAGATAAAGACCCAAGCTGAAATGCTGTGATTATAATCACATGGCCTGACTAAAGGCTGTCTGCATGGCTGCCAGACACGGGAGAGGTAAACCCCTTCTCCCCCTCTGTTTCCCCTATACCTGAAGGTCAACATTACAACCACCTTGTAGGATCTTCTCCTTTGCCTTTTAACTTCTTCCTACCAAATAATTTCACCAAAATACTCCTCTGAACAGCTATTCTCCAATCATTTTCTCTTTCTTCCACTTAGAAAGAACCATAATAATAACAGAAAATTTCCTTTCTTCCTCCAAAAAAAAATTTAAGAAACAAACATTGCATGTGATTACTAAGTAAATGTATTTCCTGATTAAAGGCAGAGCAACTCCATCTGCTCCATCTATGTGTAGTTCCAGCATTCAGGGAGAATGTGTGAGAAACCTGTCAATGCTCAGTAAGAGGAGGAGGAATATGGTGTCATCACACAATTTCACTGAATTTTGTAACCAGGCATAAACAACGAAATCTAATGCCCACAGGAAAGGAAATATTACACTTTAATTGGGTAGTCTTTTTCAGCAGAGAAGCACCCACAACAGGAAGTATGACAGGAAATAGATCAGGACATGGAAGTTTAAAAGATCTCTCACCTGAAGTATTGATGCCCCCAGCACCAGAATATCAGACCTGAGCAAGGACAGTGGAAGATAACAGGAGAAGTGACATACACTGTTGACACAGGAACTAAATAAAAAGGTGAAATACAGCAATAGGAATTCCCACCCTGAGTTGTTCCCACACAGAGTTCCCTGCTTCTCTTGGAGTTAAAATCCCTCTTAAATAAGATTATCACAGGGTTGCCATATCCTTTAAAATTGTATTTCTTCTAAGAAAAAGCCTATGAATGGGTCAAATGATTGTTTACTTGGAAGACCTTAAGCCAAATACTTTTTTACACTTAATGGTGTAGGAAAAACTATGTCTGGTTCTATGTACAAAGCACTTCATCTGTTTGAATAGGAGCAGGAAGGAGGGAGATGCTCATAGCTTCAACTTTCATCACCACAGGGAGCATGAAAGAAACATGTAAAAAACACATTTGCTGTTGTCTGTTGCCTGTTCTACTTTACACCTATAAGATTTCTACTGAAAATATCAGTGGAAACAAAGGATTTGGATGCAACAGAAACCACTGGATATGACAACAGAAATGGCAAATTCTTGAGTGCGTGTTATAAAAGTCTCTACTGGTGGAACAGTTTCATGAACCCGCTCTGCATTCTTCTTATGATCTTTCAGAATGATCAATATTCCAGCTGACATAAACTTCTTGTTCTCAAGCCATCCTTATGAAAATTAGGCTTTCAATATCAGTACTCTGATTTTGATTCGTTGTCAGTACCTCTCTCCCCTTATTTGTACAGATATTTACAGGGCACTGTCCTTTGCTGGTATTGTGACAATATGGTTTAATATGAACACCCTTCCTCCTGTATTTCTTTTGATGGGAGATATCTTAAAATAGATTAACAGACATATTAAACTGCACTAACCTCCACTACAGAAAGAAAGAAACCGTGCTGTACATCACCAGCCTTCAAGGACAAATCTTAAAGGCTTCTCTCTGTCCTTCTTTGAGCCCTCAACTTATCATTCATAATGAACTTTCCTGCCAGCAGGCACAACTGTCAACAGGTGACAAATCATTGCACCAAGTGGCAATTTTTCACTTTTGTTGCTCCACTTCCCTCCCTGGCATCCTCTTATAGGATATATATTTGCTGCAGAAATGAATGCACGATGTATTACCAGCCCTTAATTTCTCCAAATTCACTTTCCAAATGACATGGTGAACTTTAGGTTTTGCTCTCACACGGGCAGAGAGTGATAGGACAAGGGGGAATGGTTTTAAACTAAAAGGGAAGAGATTTAGATTAAATGTTAGGAAGAAACACTTTACTCGGAGGGTAGTGAGGCACTGGAAGAAGTTGCTCAGAGAAGTTGCCCCATCCCTAGAGAAGTTAATGGATTTTCACTTCAACAGAAAGCAGAGGTTTAAAGGGATTGAGACGTCCCAGCTGTTTGTACAGCTGACACTTGCAGGGAACTTCCCCAACACAACGTGGGACACCCTGGAAGTATAGCAGGTTCTGGGATATAGGGATGTAAACCCGTGTTGCAGGAGTCCTGGGAAGCAACCAAGGGAAAATTTGAGGGGAAAGGAAGAAAAATGCAGACAAGAATCTTAGTTTAAAAAAAAAAAAAGCCTTGCTACTTTTGCTGTTCACAGAATGCTTCATGTTTTAAATAAGAAGTTACACATTTTGTGTGGTCAAAAAAAAGCCAAACAAAACCTTTGGGAACCAAGTACTATCATGGCCAAGCACGTAAGGACTCATCCTTGTGTGTCAGGAACTTTCACAGGTGTGTGACCTGAGCACCATTGGCTTTTGAATTATTTCCAGCTGACATTGATCTTGAGCAACTCTCATGAACATTCCCATATAGTTCCTCTTTCCTGGAATTGCATCAGTAGGCCCAAGGCTTACTGGAGAGTCCAGGAAATCTACTCCTAAAGAGCTGCACCTTTCTGCAGGCAAACCACTGTGCTGTGGTTCTGCTAGCATTGTTTCAAAATATATATAAGGAAAAAACGTGAGTTTTCTTCTGGGATATCATCTGTGATCGTCCTGAAAGCCAGACCCACTGGCCTTTCTGTAAGGAACACCAGAATTATCCATCTCCTGCCCAAACTCACGGCCTTCTCCAGGCCTCATTCTTCTGAAGAAAGTGAGCTTACACCTTTTAAAATGTGTACTTTTTTGAGCTCTTCCACTAAACCAGGTTGTTCTCAGCTGCATCTAACCTGACACATTCATACAGCGAGCAAATATCTAAAATGCACACTTTGTTCCCAGAAACCAACAAAGAAAGGTGCACAAGTCCCTTTTGATTATGTACCTAATTACACTTTCCCTTTCCACTAAATCCTCATTTACCAAAACACGGCATTCTACCTCCTCTGGCCATTTCTCTCTCAATATTTGCAACTTCCTGGTCACACTAACATAATTTGAGGAAGAAAAACCAAATAGCACAGGCAGAACTGTAAAAGATGGGACACGGGATGCCATTAGCCCTTGTCCCATCAAAAATGAAGAATGTAGATCACATCCAAAACTACCTGTCTGCCAGGATAGTAGCACTTGTAAAGATTATCTTAGACCATCATAAACAAACAAACCCAGTAGTGAGAGTTGTTTGGGCTTGATTTTTACGTCTTGACATCAACAGTGCTTTTAAGTGGGATTTTTTTGTTGTTGTTATAAAGGTTAATAAATCAAGAAACACACATAAGCAATGCTGTAGCAGCCTTCACACGTGCTGGGCAATTATGCTCATAGGGAAGAAAAATAGGCAAACTGTTCCAGCAGGATGAAATACTAAATTTTCCACAATGAAGGATTTGCCGCTGCCTTGCAGAGAAGGGGAGTGAGAGAGCGACGGGGAAGCGAGTCAGGAGGGAATTCCACACGTGATTTACTAACACACTCACGGCGCATTTACAGCCATTAAGGCAATCCTTCCTCCAGAGGCACCCAGGAGGTTCCCCTAATGCTTCCACTGGGATTGTCAGGAATGAATCCTCACAGCTTCACGGGACTATTACGCTTTGGCTGTTTGCATTGTCGTCCCTCTCTCCTGTGCATAAATGTAATTCTCATGACAGCTAAAGGGGTTGTGTGGAAGCAATCTAAGGAAGGTAAAATTACAGACTAATGGTCAAAATTAGCTGTTTACTCCATGCTATGCAAGGATTCATAATTTGCAATTACTTAGTTGCTCAGAAGGTCATTCACACCTAGGAAATGCCAGCTGTCACCAGGCAGAGCTGATGTGCACATTTAGGATCGAAAAAAAGGAGAATTAAAAAGGGAACTGAGTGGGTGGACCAGCAATGGCCCTTTCAGCTCCATCACTGATGGTAAATAGAGGCAACCACACAGTGAGTGCCTGGGTAAAGGAGGGTCTGACCTACTTCTGGCCTATTTCCTGCCTATTTCTAGACTCTTTCTGGCCAATTTCTTGCCCATTTCTGTTACACTGCAAGCTCTGGTATATGGATACACACCACACTTTAAACAATCATCTACCCAATTTCTACAAACCCACTGGAAACGCATTTTTAGTTTTCAAACCAACTTCCACCTTGATTAAATAAAGCATTAAAAGACATATTCTTACTCACAAGTAAGCCCTTCAAAACAGCGTAACATACAAGCTGATATTTAGGGCACATATTCCTCTGGACAGAAAAAAATGAAATTCAGAGTTAATAAAACAGAGCAAAATACTCATTTCTCCCAAGCCCTACTTAAAAACTGTATTTTCCAGGCAAGACAAAGGGCGTGCATGGATCACGAAGGAAATATTTCTATATGCAAGAGTCAGGGCTTTTTTCTGCAGGCTGTTACTGGATGAAAAGCACATTTTTCAAAAGAAAAAAAAAAGAAAATGTAAGAAAAAATTATAAAAGCAGGTAGAACTTATTTATTGAAAGATCATAATTGGTCATACTATGCAGCATTCATTTAGAAACTGTCTTGGGCTTGCTAAATTATATATAAGGCTTACAAGGGATGAAATATTTGAACAACACAGGTGTTTTTTATCCTCAGAAGCTGAAAAAAAACCCTTCTTCACACTGCAGAAAGCCAAATGCACGGATGGAGCAGTGAAAATGAATGTTAGGTGTTACAGCGTATAAAAGAGCAATCCACACTTCGCAAAAAACAGGTGGATAAATGGATTTCTTCCCTTGGTTTCCCAGAGTCAGAGCTGGTCACTTTTCAGAGTATATTGTAGAACTATATAAATATGATTTTTGTCCTCACTTCCTCTCTGTCTCTCACACACAGAGGTAAAAAAAAAAAAGAGCACCTCAAGTAGCAGTCAGGAGATATTTTCTGGAGACTTAACTGGTGACCTATGATCAGCTGTGGACATTAATCTAAAGCAATGCATGCTCATGGTTAAAAAAATGCTGTTTAATAGCCACAGAATACTCTTTGATAGATCAGGATCACAGAGTAATACTGATTTAAGTAAATTACATTGCAATTTCTGAGGTAATAATGACCTAAACAATACTGAGGCAGTAATTTATTTTTTCTGAGTTCCATATTTGGTCATATAGAGTCTTTTTTCTGGTTTTTGTCCTAGAAGTGACATGAGAAATGCAACTTAAAAGGAATGAATTAAATATGTTTGTGTTTATATTGCAGGAGTAGCTGATTGGCAGATAAAGCCTTTCCCTTTTTGGTCACTGGTAGGAATTAAGATCAGTCAAAAGTGGAACAAGTTTTTCAGTGCTATGTGAAGCAAGGTAATGTCTTCATTGTATTTATAATAGCCAAGTGCTGATCAAATGAAAAAAAAACCCAAAACAAAACAATCAACGAAGATATCATTATTGCCAGTTTTAAGAGAGAATCTAGAGAAATTCCTGACTCTGCTCATTGGATCTGTGCCATATTTTCAGAGCTCTTTCCCTCCAGTTCCTCAACTTCATAATGCAGAAACTACCCATGGCTACATCTTAATCTACACAACAATCAACAATTGAAAAAAAAAAAAAAAGAAAAAAAGAAACAACAAAAAGAGGAAAAAGAGAGAAAGAAGAATGATTCTGATTCTAAGCATGACACATTTAAGCCCTTTATCAGTAAAAAGTAGTCATTGTCAGACCCCCATACAGTAAAGTCTCCTCCTGTGCAGCTCCGAAATATCTTGACTTCAAATTCYGCTTTTCACCAGGGAAGAATTCTTTCCAATAATAAGGAAGAAGATTCTAAACATTCTTTTCCATTTGAAGAAAATTAAATACATATTTCTAGTCAAGATATAAAAAAACATGTTTTGCTCTGATCAAATTTATTTAAATTATATTAAAATGCTTAGCATACTACTTTATTATATATACCCAACATAATTTCATAATATATTATTTCTGTGAAGAGATTAAATTATTCTGCTGGATGTCTGAAATTTTTAAGAGCAGAATAAATTCCATTATGGCCTCTGCTCACATGACTTTTCTTTTTTCTTTTTTTTTTTTTTCAGTGCCTCTCAAGGATTGCAATCGTTTGAAGCAGTTGTTTTGAGAAAGTGTTTTCCAAAAGTTTGAAGAGATCCAGCTGTGGTTCCACTTCGTATTGACCAGGGTTGGTGTGAAATTTTTTTGTCACACAGGTGCAGGGACCAAGGGCAATGAAATCTATGGCCAATCATTAATATTTTTAGATTTCATTGCAAAGATCAAGGGGACAGGTTATTGAACAAAAGTTATTGCAGCAATAAGGACAATTTCATTCTTGTCATATCAGTGGCAAATTATTTTTCRTCAACTCAACATTTATGCATTTTTATCAGCACATAGACTCTACCCTGAGCTAACAGGGGCTTTACATTTTGCTCTTTTGTAAACTTACACAAACGCAGAAGTTGTTTAAATTAGAATATATTAATTCTAACAACATTTTTCAAAGTCTAAAGAAAACATGGAAGGAAAGATTTTTTAAAAGCACAATTTACTAGAGCTCCAGCAGTCTAARCATCATTTTAGAACAAAGACATTTCAAGAGCTCTAACACCTTTTGTTRCTGGTAGGAGATTAAATAATATTTCTGGTTCTGCTGCTGTGAACTTAAGGGGACAAAATCAGGTGTAGTTTAAGCAGGTGTCTGCCTCCATGAGAGTAAAGCTTAGCACCCCAATTTGGAAAGAAAGCAATATTAGTTTTTTTAATATCGATTTTTTTTTTCTCTGATTTCTCATGCAGGAAAAACATAGTTAYGAAATGCAGATGTAAACACTGCACTGTGAAAAGTAATTTTATGTTGACATTAAAAATTATATCAAGGAGTTAAAATACAGAAATCTTGTCATCAAAGGTTTTGCACACACAAGCAGGCAAATTTAAGCACAATACTAATTTCTGACTACAGAGAGGGATTTCCATCTCAGCTGTAACCATGCATTAGCTCCTGACAACACCTTTCTTTCTATTGTTATAGATGTCCTTAAAAAGTGGGCCCAAAGTCCTGAACAAAGCTTATGGGTATTTTAGGGCTCTGGAGAAGCAGAGCTGATCTGTGAGCAAACTGCTAGCAGGAGCTGTAATTCAGCCAGGGATCACAATTCCTATCTGAAGGACTTCCCCAGGCAGCCAGCCCTGAGGGGGTGAAAAGCAGGAATGAGCTTTTCTGGATGAAGCTGCAGAGCAGCAGCAGAAATACAGTCTCAGCCCAGTAAATCCTTTTCCCTCCCTGGGGAAAAAAGGCAGAAACTCTCTCAGGTCAGAGTCAAATGAAGGACATTGGCAAGCTGCTAATGCAGCCATCAACAACATCCAGAACACAAAATTCAAATTACCAGTGTGGCATTATTATTAAATCTAAGAGGTCTCTCTCTGTACCCAGCTCATTTGCTGATATTAGCGATTTTCTCAGTACACATTTCCACAGGGATTCTGTCTTCCTCCTCTCTCTGTGGCTCAGGTTGCATTTGCTGGGAAGAAACATTTCCCAATGGGAGCACCTGAGATTTGATAACTCAGCTTGTTCTGGGAGTAATGTAGATGGAATTAATTTATCCTTAATTCTTTTCCTGCAAAAGCATCTTGATTCCAGGCCTATGCCTATGCAGGCCTAAAAGGTCTGGGCCTAGAACAACTTCAACTAAAGTACTGTGGGTATAAAAACACCATTTTGCTGTTTCCTATACAAAAATTGAAAATAAACAGGTCTTCAGAGCCCTCCTCAGCTTGGACAACTCAGAGCTTCTGACATCTTGTGCTGGACGGGGAATCTACTACACAGAAACCCTTAGGGAATCTGCCACACAGTCTCCCCCCAAAAACAAATAAATTATTTTCTTCCTATCAAGTTCCTTTAAAACAAGAAGAGCCGTGTAAAGCTTCCTTATGGGAGGACTTTAAAGTTGATTAAGCCAGATGGTTCCAAAGACTCTTTCTGCAAATTCGTTTCTTTGTAAGAAAGGAAGAAGGAAAAAATCCTGTATTAATTCTCCAGAGCTATTAAAGAAACAAAGCTAACCTTCTTAAATTACTCAATGGCAATGAGTATCTCTCAAAACATCTTCAATTAAGCAGTTTAATTTTCTGAATCCAGCTATTATCATCCCACGCAAATTTTACTCCAGCTTTTAGAAAATAATATTTTTTTCCTTTTCTAATGGACAACATCATTATAATTCAAAATCTATGTTGGACCAAAGGTTTAAAATGTTATGGTTATGTACTGGTTCTGAAGTGGGAACAAGACTATTATTTTCAGCCAACTACAGGCTTTTTATGATCTTCAGCAAGTTAATTAAAGACCAAACAATAAGAACCTTCTAGCTTTTTCTTTTCACTCTTTGGTTTATTAATACATATTAAGCTTCTGGGGCCAGAAATCTTTTCATATTAATTCTACATTCAGAGCTTGATAAAATAGGCATTCCTTCCACAATACCTCATTTTACCTCAATACCCACACAATCTAGTAGCAATAGGAAAAATCTCCTAAAAAGTTGCCTGCAGGGGAGAACAAGGAAAATTCAGAYGAATTTAAAAAAAAAGAATCTTTTTTAAAAGTGCACCTTTTAGTTCATTGATCATAGGAAATAATTTTAGCTCATTTCGCAACATTTTAGCAATATTCATTCATCTTTCATTCCTAACATTCATTCAACATTCAGTAACATCCATTCATGCACATGAAAGCAACCTACTGTAAGTGGAAAATTGCTGTAAATAAAAAGGCAAATGGTTCAGTCACTGTTTGCAATAACTTAATATCTGTGAACAGCCCTTCTTTGTCAAAGGCATGGAAGGATATCAAGCACAGCTTTGACTTCGGATGCAAGGTGGGCAAGGGAGCCACGCTCTGGTCAGTGCCTCCAGGCAGGACAACTGAACATGCAAAAAGCAGCTTTCTTGGCTAGGATAAAGTGCAGATGGGCCTGGAAGTGAGAGATGTTTGCTTGGAAGTAGCATGGAAAGGGTACGGGAAATGCTGTGGTGTGGCTGCTCGAGTAATGAACTGCGAGTCTGAAGAGTAAAATCAGTGCTGAGAGGCACCTACTTGGAGATCAGAGTGTGGCTCACTGACACACTCTTGAACTGAAGTAGGAAAAAAAGGGCTACACAAAAAAAGAAAAAAAAATCTGCTCAGAATCACAATTCTTCCCCCACTGACAGCTACACATATATTTACCCACCGTGCTTTCACTGAGGTGGAAGCCTGTCCCTCTTTCTGTTTGTGCCAACATGAAGCTCTGTAGGCATTAGATTGCTGTTTGAGAATGCCACACTGTCAAGAAGTGAAACAATGATGAAGGTTGTCAGAAAGGGAAGGAAGAATATCTATCATGCTAAAGAAACCAAATAAATAATAGATGACAGAGTGTATTCTGTGAAGCACTCTTAGGAGCATAATCTTCAGGAGGACACTGAATTTGGACAAGAAAAAGAAATCAACTTAGATAGTCTCATGTGTTCTTAATGTCAAGTACAATAAAACTGCAGACAATTTTGAAATTAGTCTGTTACAAACATTCCTGGAAAAATTATTTGCAAAGACTGAATATCAACTTCAAATTCAACAAATCCAGACTGCTGGACTGTTTAAAAAGTAGCCAGGAAATCCTATAAAATTCCTAGTTGTATCTTCATAGTTCTTGTTCCACCACTGAAATGATCCTTGAATCTACTCCATTATTTCTACTCTTAGATAAAAATATTTCCCTTTCACAATCCTTATATTTTACATTAAACACATCTATAATTTTAGTCACAGGTGTAACGAGGGAAAAATAACCCCACCACCTTAATCAAAGGCAGGTTATTTCCACAATCTAGAGCTAATCTGAAAGCAGACAGATGGCTCTAAGAAACGCTGCTTTTATCACACAACCGACAGATGTTTCTGAATGGTTTTTTGGTAATTGTCAGATAACCTTGCGTGTCTTGTGAGTGAGCTCTCTCTTAGCTTCTCACTTTAACTGTTGCTATCTTTGTCCCAAAAAACTGAAGCTGACAGTTTGAGGATGGCAAAGTCTTTGCACTGGGGAAGCTTCATTCACCTGTGGGAAGGAAAAGCAGCTCCAAGAAAGGGACTGTTCATCTGTTTGAAGTCGAGGAGGGAGTACTGGAGCTGCTTTCAGGTAACACAAAGCAGCTCAGGCATTGTCCCAATCCTTAAGTCTGGAAATACATCCCTAAATAAGCTCTGAACTTTTTTTTTACAGCTCTGAGGAAGCCAGAAATACTACTGCTGTAATAGCAGTCCTAATTTGAGATCTTAAATACAAACAGAATGTCGCTGTTTCCCCCACGGACGAGTAGAGAAACGACATGAAGTCCAGGCTCAGGGATAAATGGAAGCGCTTTAATGAACTCTCAGAAGACTTTTATATTTTAGTTCACAAAGTGTATTAAATGGCATAAGGTAATTGGTTTTTTGCCATCCACCCCCTAAGGGGATTGGTCAAGTTCTAAGACACCCATCTCTGAATGTTTTTCTAGTTAGAACCATAACAATTCTGCAAAACAACCTGCAGCTGCAAGAAGTTTACAAAACTGTAACATTGTTTTGTCTTACTTGCATGGGAAAGACAGAACTCTCACAAAAATGCTGCAGAGAACTGAAGAAATTCTCTGCTGAAGCTTTTTCAGCATCCATAACAGAAGATTAAGATTGCAAAGTTAAAAATCAAGTTAGGTGCAGCAGACCCTCGGGAAAACAGACACATGTGGGACCTTACACAGATGTGTGGAACCTGGCAGCAAAATTTCAGATGCCATAAATCTGGAAGTGTGGCAAAAAATAACAGTAGGAGAAAAAAGCATAGAACACTGGCTCCAGGACTGAAATGTAACAATCTACATCTAAAGATCGTGCAGGCCCTGGAAATTATACTGATAAGAAAAACTGAGATGATGGATTACTCGTAAAAAGCTACGCAATTCTATGAACTATTAAATCAACGAAAAAATATACAGATGTGTTGTTTAGATGAATATTTTGAGACTTCACCTAAGTCCAGTCACATAGGAGTTTTTGAAACATTCAATACTACTATGTATTATTTGTTAGTCATCATAATGTGCTTTTAAATATTTGTTTAGCACACTTCCTGCAGTAGTCTTTTTTCTCTCCTTTTAATACTGTAAAATTATTTCGCTTACTGTACACAGTACATATTTATCAATTATTTTTCATAAAGTTGTGAATTTTGAAATTAGAGTTTCTTTTTAAAGCTCACCATAAAATAACCATGAAAACCAATGTATCTGAGAGATTACAGTTATTTCACTGTGCAGTGAAATCATAGTGACATTATGGATGCTGGCAAATACTAAATTACTATTGCATGATTAATCCAGCCAGATTCCTTCATGGTAAAACTCTGACTTAAGCAGAAATCTGTATATTCTCACAAAAAAAAAAAAAAATCAACCTAAACTAACAAAAATTCAATCTAGGGCCATATTCTGAATTATGTCAACTGAGATTCCATCCTGCTGCCAACTCTGACTTCATTTCCAGCAGTGCTTATATTTCTTTCTCATGAAAGCTTCAAATTGAAGAGGACTTCAAACAACAATTGGGACAAAAACCCCCGAGTATAGACATTTTTTCCTTATTTAAAAAGATGAAGCCATAGATGCTAAATGAAAGCAGTTAAACAGGTTCATAATCAGGATTTTGTTCTTTTTATCCACTCAATCCAATGGAGATATTTATCCTAAAGCCTGTGGATATTTGAGCAGGTCTGTAACCCACTTGGTGCAAGGGCCAGGTAATTACCTATGTTTACACAAGAGAAACTTATACACACAAAAATCAAGGTTTGTTTTCATGTGTGTAYGTATTTCTTTCCAATATTTCTTAGAATGGAACTTTATTAGAAAAACCAGATTATCTCCTGGCAATAAGGTAATAGCAATTTGGAGGAGAAGGAACACAGAGTAATTATTTCCTGCAAAGAGAAGTTCACTAAATAGATGGGAGTGCAGTAATTGAGATGAAATCGAGCATTTATAAATGACACTGAATAGCAAGAAAAGTTCACAAGCTCTTCTGAGAAGAGTTCTTTCTATGCCTGTCTTCAGCAGCAGGTTCAGGGAGATTTGCTTGGGTTGGTTTCCATTTCAAGCACCAAGGTTCTTTCCTTTCTGAGAGTCTAAAGTCTTGATCTTGTTCAAGGTTTGCAATGACAACTAAAATGAAAATTATCAATCAGGTGTGGCTGCATTAGTCCATCTGCAAACTACCCACCTCTGAAATACTGGCAGGTAATATTTATAATCACCTTAGATCTTTTGGAATCAATTATCCAGGTTTCTCTGCTCTCCTGGGACTTCCGTATTTGTGTAAAGTAATGGAAAATGGACATGTATGAAATACATACTTTTCATATACTTCTCCCTAAAATCTTAGTTCTTAATTTGCAAATTTAGGTTAATAAGCAAGAGATTTGAATTGCATTGAGTCAATGGAAACTAAGCCCTTTAATTATCTGCTGAGTTTTGGAAATTCCCACACGGACAAGCACATCTCTATCTGCACAAACAAGAGCAACGGAGAGCCCAGGCCCTAAAAATCTTAAATCAGAATAACTCCACAGATCTCTCATTTCTTTAATGCAATCACACAGAGCTGAAAATAYGTATATTTAGATTAAGGCAGAGTGATAAGACAGAATACAGAGTAATATTTTAAATTACTAGGAGAGATGAAAGCTTTGAAAGTAAGGTCTTTTTCCTCTTAAGAATATTCACCCTTTAGTATTTTTCCCAAAATGGTACCAGTCACTCCATCATTGTCCTTCTTAATCAAATACAGAAATTAAATCAGAGGCACTGATGAGGAAAACCTCAGCAGAAATGTACTTAAGCTTATTGCATGCTACTTTCTGATTAGAGACCCAACATCACTTCACAGACTGAGATACATGATTGTATTTTCAATTTGGTATGACTGATATGTTTTATTTTCCTTTCAATAAATGAAATTCCTATGTAAAAATTAGAATGTAAACAAGAACTGAACTGCACTCTCAGGACTGCAGTTTTACAGGAAACTATATGGGTACAGTGTTAAATTTTTGTGTGTATATGTGTTTCCTATTTATATATTTAAGTTGCTTTTTCTCAGAAAGGTCTGAATGGATTTCAAGAGTTCATGGAGACAGAAGAAAGATGCAGATTGTTCAGACAGTGGAAAACAGCTTTTGGGAACAAAGAGGATCTTTGGGTCCACTGTTTTGTTCTACTTATTATAAATAAAAGTCTCATTTGTAAATACTAATAATATGGTAGAGTGATTTATCCCAGATTGCATTTGATATCTTTCTGTAGCTCTATTTGCATCTTATTTTTGAATTTCCAAAGAGGTGGTCCCAATGAAGGTAAGAAGAACGATGCTCCTATACTTGAAATATTTATATTTAACTTTTCCAGAAACTGTCAATCATGCAACAGACTCTGTTGTTGTGAAAATACAGAACCTTTGTAAGATACTGTTCTGCATTTAGGAAAAAAAATATTTATGCAGATTATATGCAGAAATAAATATAGTTCTAGTATTAATTATGGCTTATAAATCCATACTTCTATGATTCCCTTATGAATCAGTTATTCTAAGAAAGCAGTTCTCAGTGTATCATCGAATAGCTTCATCCTAATATGGATGTTGCAAAAGAAATACTTTATGAAAATTAAGTGTTAAATGTTAATTAGTTAATAGGCTAATTAGACTTTTTAGTTGATTAGCCATTAGTTAATTTTCACTGCATTTTGCCTCAAGATTGACCTGCAGCATTTCACACCAAAAGACAACATATCTTACAAGAGCCCTTCCTATGCTGGTTTGATCGTTTGTCCTCTGGTGAAAATGTAAATACTTAGGCCACTAAGTGAGTAAAACTGCAGGTTCTGCACTGCAAAATTTACCTTCTAATTCTGGAGCTGGAAGGAAAATATTCTAGGCAAAAAAAAAAGCTGGACAAAAGAGATGCTCTACACTGAAAGAATCTGCCCTGATACAGGAAGAAAATCTTCCCTACTGCTTTCATGCTGCGTGAAACTTCGAGAGAGACAGCACTGAAACTTGCACAGTCACCTTGTTAGCTCGATTAAGGGAAAGAGGGGAGAACACTCTGGGGGAGTGGAAGCTTCACTCTGCTAAATTCGTTCCATAATGCGGAGTGCAAAGAGCCACCACTGAGAGAACCTGCCCGAGCGTGTGGCACAGATTTATCCTGCTCAGAGGACGGGGAGTTTCAGCTGCCAGGGAACAGGCTCCAGGAACAGCCATCTGCTGGTGCATTTGGCCCTCACTTGTTCTTTTTCTGGTTTTCAGTCCAGGTGAGAAGTGTTTCTGCCCCTCCCTTCCCCTGGAAGGCCTGGCATCAGACACAGAGAAGGAACACGCAGCAATGCACGCAGCTGCTGTCTGGATGGCATTTTATGGGCCATACTTTGGGCAAACAGCATGAAGGCAGCTCACAAGTGTAAAATTAAAGTGATCTCTTTGCAGGAGGACTAGAAACTCCCTCCAGCTACCATTTCAGTCATGTATTGACAGACTGACTTCAGTGCTCCCTAGCAACACTCCCTTCCCACAACTTCCACACCTCTCCATGGCCTGTATGCACAGCGCCATAACTGGCACTTCCCCACCTCTTTCTTTGCCCAAGATTTTCCCTTCAAAGCCAAATCAGTGGGTTCCTATGTACAGGACAGCTGGTCCATGTCTGTTGCCACACTGAGCCAAATCTGCCTTTTCCACAGCTCCTTCCAAGCAAACAAATGAGAGCAGCAGTAAATCCACTGGCATTGCTATCCACCTGGATACAGTTTGTTGTGGTGGAAAAGGCACAATGCACTCCCCAGTTGCAAAGGACATTATCTGTGCCTGTGCATCAGATACTTCCAAGGGATGCAGAACCAAGGGCAGTACCAGAATTCCTTTCCTCCTCCCAGGTCAGAATTGCTGCATAAAACTGTATGTAAGTATCCAGCTTATGTTAAACTCATAAATTGCAAAAATAGACCCTTGTGAGTCTGCTCCTCTAGCTGCTTCAAACACAGCTCACCTGGGTCAACAATTTAAAATGGCTTTTTCATAAAATACTGGGTGTATATATATATATATAGCCAATAATGGGACTGAAAGGAATTACTTGCAGTCAGGCTGTGATGAAATCAGGCCTTGGCTGTGACCCTGCAAAGCACGGCATGAGTGTGCCATTAAACCCTACATCTCAATCCCATGCTGTGGCACCACTCAAAGGCTGAAACCTTTGCAATTCTAAGAAATAAACTGTATAGATAAAAATGGAAGGGACCTATTTGCTGCCTTCTCAATAACAATAAATAATAAAACAAAAGCTACATGAAAAAAGCATTGTGTGAGAAGATGAAATTGTCCAACACATTAAGTACTAAATTGGGCTTGAAGAGTTTTGAATGGTGAAGGAAATGCTGCATGCAGTCCTGATTGTTACATTCCTTTTCATCAAAAGACCTGACCCCCAAAGGTCACAACAAGGAAATCTATTGATTCCAAAGTGGGAAGGGCTGAAGGACTACACATGGAGCCACAGAAAGCTGCAAGGTGACTGCCACCCTTCAGCACTCAGCCACTTCTATAAAGGTCTGCAATGGAAACGAGCCAAATGCACTTTTTGGACCTGCTTTGCAGGCAAACAGCTTGTCTGGAAGATGAAACTCACAACAAAAGAGCTGAAACCCCTAGGTGTCAGATTGGAAGCRTAAAATGAGTGACACCCAGTTGTGAGGCACTGAAACTCTTCGTGGGGGATTGCAAGGAAAGGGAGAGGTGCTCACGTGTGCATTCCCACTGCCACCTGAGCCACTCTGCMGGAGGGGGTGATCCAAAGGGCCCCCTGAGGGAACACAGGCTGCTCCCCACACCGTGCTGAGCAGCCCCTGCTCCGTAAGTACCTGCAGGATTTTGAAAGCTGCCTCAGCATCATCTCACCTCAGCCCTCAGAGCCTTTGGGTCTGGGCAGAAGGCAGCTGCAGCTAGGGAATATGCACTATCCCTTCTCGCAGGCTTGCTCTGAAAAGCAGGTGGGATGTGAAGGGAGGACTTCAAGGCASGGCTTAACCAACCCACTCACCTATGTACTCTGCAGAGCATGCATTTTGAATTATTGCTATGCAGATAATTATACTCCTCAAGTGCTAGGAGAGGAAGAGTCAGAGCCTATGGAGCAGAAGAACTGGAGCCAGAGGAAACCGGGGCTGCAYTCAAGAGGAAACAGGCAGCAGAATGAACAGGACTCCAGAAGAAGCCAGAAATGCAAGAGCTGCCCTGTGCATAACATTCCCCGGGCTGTGTAAAGCAAAAGCCACAGGATCTTGCTGCATTTACCCCTGCTCACCTCTAGGCGTGAAGAAAAGGAAAAGAAAGTAAGGATCATTTTCRAGGAGGGGAGGGCACAAAACATCTCYCAAATCCTCCATCAAATGGAGGTACATGCAGCAGTAGAAATGAGGCCAGAAGGCACAGCACACAYGCTGTTTGCAGATCCGTACCTTTAGACATTCCCARTGGCAGCAATTCCAACTGAAATACTGAAGATAAGGATTCACTTCTCATTTCCTTGCTGCTTTTGCTTTTGTAAAATACACACTTTCTTCTCATTAAGCTAGAGATATTATTTTCTTTGAGACAAATGATTACCAGACTGCTTTAGTTTAGAAATGTAACTCACCCCTCTAATATCATATCAGAAATTAAGGTTTTATGACGATGTCTCTGCGGAACAGCACTGCATTATTGGTCTGAAGAATGAAAATGTGGATTACATTATTTTTGCTCATTGAAGCTGTCTCTCACATGCAACACAGATACTGTCAGTACCATGATTAACTGCAATGACTAAAAGATAGCTAAGGATGTTTGCTGATGCTTGGATGGTATTTGTTGCATTCCTAATATTCCCTGAAAAAACCCTCATAAACGACAGATTCTTCTGATTACAATCAAAGAACCAAAAAGCCTCTATATTAATATGGGTACAATTTGGGAAACATTGCTTTTTCATGGTTCAGTGATAACATCATTTTATAGATCTTGCATTTAAAATCCKTTTCAAAGGGCTTACCTACTTTCTGCCTAGGGCATCAGAATGCATGGCTTGATAAAAACAAGCAAACAAACATAGCCCAGGGTGATAAACTTGAAAAAGCAGAGAATACACCATTACTAGATCTGCATCCAGATTTTGTGACAGAATTTATTCCACTGAAGTTTGGATCAGGGYACTGAAATAAGGTATAAGTCTTAATACTTGATGTACAAAAATCCTCTGACCTATGGGAAGACAAGATTTTGATTGCATTTGAGTTCATCTGATCTGTTTCAGGAAAAAAACCAAAAGAAACCCCTCAAAATAACTCACCCCAAACCATTTTTCACTAAAGGAGAGATCAATAGCAAAAAAAAGATTATAGTTACTTCAGGAGCATCAGAGCCAAGTTTAAGTTCGTGCTGGAAAAGATGTTTGAAAAATGCTGTAAAAAATAGTTTTATAGCAGGGTAGTCACTAYGAAGAAGATCAAGATAAACCTGTGATTCAGCTTTTGATGTTCTGCAGCGTAGGATCAGACATAAAAGAAAATAGAGTCTACTTTGCAGAGAGCAGTAGGAATCAGAGGCAGCAGGCTGGCTCTGTCCAGGAGTGACTGAAATGAAAGCAAAATGAGGAGCCCTACACCACTGGGGGTGGGAATTCTTTTATGTCACAAGAAACTGATTAAATTAAGTGATGCAAATGAGCAAAAATTCCCATAAAATAAGATAGGCCTGGAAGCCTGACTCAGAAAAGCCTTTACTCAGCTTCCCCAAGTCTCTAAACTGATCCCTTGGGTTACAGCACACCCCGCCCTGTTTAAATTGGGAAATTCAATCCAGACCATGCTACTATTTACTGTCTACCTTAAAATTCCAGTGCTGAGTTTCTTGGTTCTTTTAATCTGTTTCATTCTCATCAGAGTTTTGTTTTCTTCATTTTTAGAATTCAAGCAGAGGCAGGATTATCTGGGCAGTGGTAAGGAAAAGGCAGTGCCTGGCGAGGGGAAGCCATGGAGTTCTGCAGGCTCTGCAGGAAACAGAGGGCAGTAAGAAATGCCCTCAGGGTCGGGGCAGACACAAAGCCAGAAAATGGCAATATTTCGGCTGAAGTTTTGACCATTTTCATTCTAAAGGAGCACATGAGACTTTAACAAAAAAAATAAATCCGAAAACTCACTTTTCTTCARTCTATTAATGAGTCAACCACCAGCTAAAGCAGAGACTGACTCTGTGACCTACCCCGCTAAGTATGCCAGTGGCACACTCTGATGCTGGCATTTCTTAACTTGATTCTTGACTTAAATGCCCTTTTAACGTGCTCATTAGTGAAATTTTCTAATTAAAAAATGCAACAGCTAAAAAGACACCCTCTCCTACACAAGTCACATGGAACCAACCTGAACACCTACACGGTTCATTAGCTGAACTGGCAATTTCAGATCCCAGAGCAGTTCTCCACCACTTCTGCTAATTGAAAAACTTGTAGCAGAAGTAGGCTGTTATCTTTTTTATACACCTGTCACAAAAGGCAGAGGATAATTTATTCTATGGAAATAAAGTTTTTGCTGCCTAGAAAACCTCAGGAATCCAGAGGCTTGCAATAATTTGGCCATTTTTAAGAATTATGGAGGAGAGTGCTGTCATAAGTTTAYCTGCCCCCTTCCAGACACCTTCTACCTCCTCCTTTTTTCACCCCTCAGCCACCTGCCACGGTCCCCTTCTCATGTAGTGCATCATTTGGCTTCATACCCTGTTCTRTCTCACTTTTCTTGTGCCATGTTCTCACCCCACTTCATTTAAACTCCTCTCTGCCTCTTCAGCAAGGTCAGGATCCTACAGACATTCCCACATGGAAGTTATTACATGATCTGCAAGCGTTACCTGCATTTAAATGCATTCCCCCCCCACATCTGCTTCACACATTATTTTTATAATGTGCTGTTGTGCAGTTTTTCTGTTGGTTTTTCTGTTTGGTTGGTTGGGTTTTTACTTGGCATTCATCCTCAGCTTGCACCATGGCAATCTTTCACTGCTTGTGGACAGACATCAAGTTTTTCTTCTTCATAGCTCCAGAAACCAATCCATATCACTCTTGCATCTCTCTTGCACRTCACTCTGGGCCTGAGTTAAAGCTAATTTTCATCACGTTAACTGGTATGGCGCTGTTTTTTCTCACCATGCAAATTTACTTCAACTGACAATTTAAATCAAATCAGTTTTCCTCGARTCTGTTTTGTCTGTGACAGTAATTTGTCAGTGATCTCCCTGCATTTATCTCCACCCACGAGCTTTTCTATTTGATTTTCTCAGTCTGAGCTGAGTGAGGAGCAGGAGTGCGGCTGAGGGGCCTCCCACAGCCAGCCAAGGTCAAACCACCACAACACCGTCAGAACCTGCAGAAATTCAGTCTCAGTGAGGACTGGAATTCCRACAAGCACATCCAGATCCTCCTTTTGCTTCCTCACAGCTTTTGTGAGCCAAAAGATAAACACTAAATACCCTACAGAGATTGYACTGGTTACCCAGAGATTGTAAAGCTAATATTCAAATTATTTACCAKTCATTCAACAAAAAAGGTTACTGTGGAGTTCAGCTGTATCTAGTTTTATATTTTATGTACAAAAGGGTCATTAAAAAAATGTCAGTGCTTCTTGAGATTTAAATTTGAAAGCATTACGGATGCATTTCTAGTTTTAGATGAAGTTTCTTAGCCCCTGGTGTTATGAAAAAATTCATCCCCCTATGATACAATTTGTAGCCATTTTATCAGTGCTACTGTTTGCTCAAGGTCTCTTTCTGCACAAAGACAGAAGCCACATTTGAAAATGGATGTTGGCTTCCCTATCCCTGCCCACGGGCTTGCTGTGTGGCCTAAGGACCATGTCAAGAAGACAAAACCTCTTCATTTACGACTAATAACCATCTTACCGAGTTGCCTGATATACCTGAATGTCAACATTCTTTTTACCTCTGCCAAAAATAAAGCACTTATCAGATACATGGAATGGTGGGTGCTCAAAAAGCTCTTCAAAGACCTGGGGATCACATCATTTCCAATCCCATGGGTAATGGTGGAAATCCCAATTTTTGTTACCTACAATTTTGATGCCTTAAGATCTAAAATTTAGGTAGAGAGCAGCCTGCAGCTTGTTAGCAGCAGTTATTTTCTGTGCCAGGCTATGCAATTCAAAAAGGTGTTCCTTTCCTGCAAGTGCAGGGATGCTCCTGAAATCCTGCCCTCATCCACAGCCTAAACACAGACAGGGCTTCAGGAGAGACACAACTGCACACTCGATAACCGAAGACAAAATAAAGCCATTTTTTGGATTGGAACACGRAAAAAAAGTAATCATCACTTAAATAATACCTCACAACATAGAGAATTTGTCCAGGCACAAGAAGACTGAGACCCAATGTCTTTCTCTGTCTGAAGGAGATTAGACCTAAATCTYTGAGCATATTTACTGTCTGGCAGTGCGCAAAGTTGGAAGAGCTGACACTCTCTCAGTGAAACGATGACATCTTGCTGAAAAGAACCGAAGACGTGTGAAAAAGASAAATCTGGGAATCCCAAAACTCTCTCCCTAGTTTGTATTTGAGGATAAAGCATATCAAACCCTCCCTCTCTCCTCCTGCTGCGGCAATCTCACACAGAACAGCCACAAGAGCACACACTCCGCTCACTCTGGAGCGATTATACCCATTAGGACTTGTCAAGAGTCCCTGCAGAGCACCACTGAGCTTCAGATTCCTGATTGGGCTTAAGGAGGATTTAGGTGTTGAGCTGATCAGACCGAAGTAATTACAGGCATAAAAATGTGTAAATGCAGCCATTTTGAAAACTTTCACGTCAAAAAGAGCTGCTAATGAGCTTAGACTGACTCAAGAGTTCATCGACAACTGATTGGAGGCTTTCAGGAGACAAAGCTTCAATTCAGGAGCTTCTATTTTGTCGAATTGCACTGGATCCTAAGCTAAATCCCTGTGTGCCATGCAGAGAAACCTGGAGGCAGAATTGCTTATTCCCTGACGGCCACAAAGTTCCACCAAGCATTAAAGCCATCTCTGGTGATGAGTGCTTGACTTCCAGTCTCTCCTCACAACACTCCTATTTCTTCCAGTGAGATATGCTCGGAAAGATCTTGCAATAACTCCTGAGTTCATCCTCACCCTGCAGCAGGGAAAGACGAGCCCTCTGTGGCAGTGCATCTCTTTAGGCAGCTGCTTCCTGGATTTTAGTGACATTCTCCAGGGAATTTCAAGACATGTTCCAAACACAAGACCAGAGCCAGGCTTAGACTGGAGTCCAAGTAACTCCTCTTTAGATTAAAGTGAGACTTGGAAGGTTTATTTGATCTACAGTAGATTATTCATCTACAATATTTGATCTTCAAAGTCCATTGGAATAAATGGAGGAAGAACTTTCCAAAACATGGGAAGTGCTTTGGTCTAGGCTGTGGTTTTGCTCCATTCCTGGCACATACTTTAACTTAAAAAAAAGATGTGTGGTTACAAATTAAAAAGAAAAGAGAATGAGTCGTTCGGGATCTCCTGCTATCATTTCACCTCAAATCTTTTTCAAAGTACATCCTGCTTAGCTCATCAGAAATGTGACTCTGTCCTTGGACATGAACATCCATCTAAYATTACAGCTAAACAGAAAGATATTTTCTTCCTATTAGTCAACCCATTTTTACTCAAATTAAAAATATTAACGTGAAAAATATGTCTTTTTCTCTGAAAATACCCCAGAGGTTTCATGAATTAGGATAACACTGAGTGCCACAGTCAGTAAAGTTTTTAAAAACAACCATACTCTTCACCACAGTCATCAAAAAATTTGAATCCCCTGAAAAAGGAAGAGAAACTTTGCTTTTAACCTACCTTCCCACACTTCATTTATCTGCATTCTGAAAACTAATTCTATTCCCTGATGTGATTTTCCGTTGCCCATCCAACATTTCAAATCTACATAACTTAATCTATACACTAATGGAYTCCTAATTTTCTAGGGTAGTCAACCACATAAGACACTAACACAGATCATTAAAAGAAGTGGAAAATCTRAACAAAGACATAACAATTAATTCTGTGCAAGCAACAGCTCCACCGCAAACCTCTGAAAAAATATTTATGGCATTGTTTTACCAAGCAGGGTGTAATTTCAACAGCTAATTCTTCCACCAGTTTATTTTATGACTGTCACATCTTCAATGTTTTAAAGAAACAGTCTCTAAATCTTTCCAAATTTCTAAATTCTGTTGTTGTTGTTGTCTTTCTGTTAACCAGAATTCAGGCAGATTATTCAAGCAGTCTTTTGGCCTTGCTTTATTTCTGCTTAGCACCTCTGAAATTAGTTCCCAGTGGTGCTTTATTTGTCTTCAGAGACAGAATTTCGTTACACTATACCATACTGTAAGGGCTTGGGATAGGGAAACTTCATCTATGAGCAGTATCAAAATTTACAGGAAAAGTGAAGCACTGCATTAAAACATTTCAGTCCATTCTTTGCTCAAGTAACACACCAAAGAGMGGAGTGACTTCTTTAAACTGCTATTATTGGCTTCTCTGTTAACAGAAATCTGTAATTTATCAGCAAATTAACCCAGAATCATCTGTCTGTCTCTTCTCAGCCACCCTCACGTGGYTGCACAGAGAAAGAACAGCAAATGGGTCTTGTCTGTGAGATCACCTGTACTACAGGACTGGCCTCAGTAAGACTTTTTTTATGGGTGGGCATGAACAATAATATGGGAATAAAATTGCTTATCTAAGGCTCAACTGAAAGCTTAAAGCCACTGTTAAATCAGAGAGCACAGAACGAACCAGAGAAGTGGCAATAACTGTAAAATGTAATTTTACTTGGAATAGAAAATGTGTTTTTGGTTAATTGTAATACTCTAAAATATGCAGTACAAAAATGTCAGGAGTTTTCCATTTACCAGCTAAAATCCCAGGATGAGAAGCACTCTCCCCTTTGTTTGTTTGGGTTTTTTTAATTTCTCTTTTTTTTTTTTTGGTACACAAATGTCTCGATTCGTTATCTCTGGCTGCTCTCTAACATTCACATTGGCTGAAAAATACTGCATTATCTACTCCTGGTAATCAAGGTTCTTTCCTTCTGATAAACAATTCTAGATAACTCATGAAATGTTATTCCTGGCAAATGGATGAACTATTTTCTCTTTGATTGCATTTCTTTGAGGCTGTCATGGTCTAGAAAGCACCATTAAGGCATGCATATAACTTAGCACCAACGAATCTCAATTGTTTTGTTTTCATTTCACCAAGCTCAATGGRTATCCGAGATATTTACAGAAGTAAATAACATTCTTCATGAAGCACAGCAACAATTTCATCAAAACAGGGCTTCCAATACAAGCAGATTGCTCYGCTGAATTTTAAACTTTTTMWKAAAAAGTGTGTTTCCTCAAAAAACTTTTCCAAATAGTGTTGTTTGGTGTTATTTTTTTTTCCTGAGGGCATATTTTCTTCAATCATTCAAACAAATATATGTGTGGTACCTTCCAATTATTTTGTTCAGCATTCCTATTTCTTACCTATGTTTTAATCAATTTCTCCCATAATTACCTATAGTGTCAGAACRCATGAAATTAAAAGCCAGAATGAATGAGCCTTGTAGTTAGGCAACAGCTTTATTCAGAAACTACTTTTTTAGTGCTAAATGGGTGTAGATTGGCAAAGTATAACAGTAAAGCTAAAGCCACTATTGATAGCCTTCAAATGTGATTGGTTTTTTCACTGGGTGCCACCTAGACTCTATAGTTTTCCACAAAAAATAAAATTTACTTAAAAGCACATAACTAAGTTACAAACTAATGTCTAGGTCTCATGTCTATATCAGGTCAAAGATTTGGTCTTAACAGTGTATTCTTTCAGGATTTTACAAAAAAATATGTTTTCCAAACAGCACTGGGAAAAAGGAAGACTGTGCTGAAATGTAAAACAGAAGTGTCTTTTGTTCCTTTCAGAACCCTTTCACTCATCTCCTTTTTTAAGGTCCTTCCAGTGCCTGTTAATTAATTGCTGTGATTGAGGTCAAGTTTGAAGATGATACGGGGTTAATTTTAGACTCTCTGGAGTGCAGACCAAGAAACTCATTAGTGTTGCTGACACTGGAATGTCAAKTTAGGCAGACCTATAATATCTCAGGCTCTCATGGATACTGACCTTTCTGGAAAGAGCTGCCTTGGCCCAGGTCATGGAGGTCTGTGCTTACAGTACTTCTTAAATTTCTTTGCTTCTGTTGCCAGATTATAAATTACAAGTGAGAGCTCAGTGTTTCTAATTAGTCTGGTGTTCTCCAGGGGGGCTGGTGAATATAATGCAGGAACACATGTAACTAACTACCACTCAAAGTGCTTTTAGCAGAAAGCCAATTAAAAAGAAAACGAAAAGAAAAATTGCTCTGTGCTTACTCCCTGCTCACTAGCCCGAAATTACTCAGTGAGTCTGATTGTTGGCCAGCAAGAGTCTCCCTGATTGTAACATAGGTTTATACTTGGTAAGTTTATTATGAGGGAAGTTCATAATTCATTTACAGTCTGTGTTTTTATTATGAACTTTTCCTAGCAAGTCTGAAATATTTACAAGCTCCGCCGCTTACAAAGTGACAAGCAGCGAGAGCAGCCACTTCTGACATCTTTTGTACCAGAGTTAGAAAGCAAAGGGCAACAGCTCAAGTCAGTGGCTAAAGCTTGTTGATTCCTTTGAAGATCATAGCCCATTCCTAAACTGTATTTAATGAAGGAAATATTAGCCTTTATTTACTCTAGTGGAAATAGAGAAATGAGTTGAATTATAAATCCCAATTGCAAAAATGGGATGTATCCATTTAAATCTATCAGGTCTTTTAGGCACTGGTTTGGTTTGGGTTAAAAGTGCTGCAGAAACATTGAGTAGTTTTTTTTCTGAAAACTTCCGTGGCTACACATGGAGAGTTATAAAGTCAATAAAAAGCCAATCCTAAAAGAAAATAAATGGTGACAATGCAACCTGCAGTTTATACTCTGTTCATGACAGACACTTCAGTACAGAGAATTTGCAGGTCAAGTCCTCCATGGCTTATATAAAAAAGGTATCTCTTTGTATATGAATTTTTGGTGAGCAATCAAGACACTAGTCCCTAAAACTCTCAGTGACTTTCTCTCATTAACCTGGATTTTGTCAGAATTCAAGGTTGTACAGGCAGCCCCACTGTATTTCTATAGAAAGTCATCTGAAACAGCCAAACTTTCATCCCATGAAATTCCTGTAGGAAAGCTCAGCAAAATACCAAAAAACAGGTGCTCAAAAGAAACTTTTTTTAAAAAAATATTGCCTTAAACTGGCTTAAAACATCTGCCTTTGTATTTAAATCAATATACTTTATATTTCTCTCTCTCAATGAGGACTCACTTTAGAGGGGATTCAATGTGAACTCAGCAAGAGCCAATGGACCTCAGAGTACAGGTTTAGGTGTATCTACAGTATACTGATGGAAAAAACATAATCTAATATTACTGGTAATAAAAGAAGTAAACTGCAATTGAACTTGATTCTGGCAGTCATATTCACGCCAACAACACATCATCCACAAGATAATGAGGCTTCTCTCCTTAAGAACTGAGGCTTGAATAATCAGATACAGAGAAATTATTTATTATTAATATAGTTGTGGTTATCCACTCAATTAATGTTCCATCATTCCCTTTGATGCTACAGTGGCTGCAGTTTAGACAGCAAGAGGTATTTGCCACTGGAAAATATAAACATGGAAAGGAGATCCAATATTTATAAACCGAAATGATTTAAAGTCCCCGTGCTCCAACATATGCTATCCACCTCCCCAGCAAGTGCATCTGAAGCAAGCTGTCAATCTGAGATGCAATAAAACAAGGCAAAGATATTCTCTAACTTCATCTCAACTAAATTTACAGACAAACTGCCACATCAAGGCATCATCACTCCTCAACCTGTCCATTTATTAATGCCACACAGGGGACAGGGCCTTCGCTGTTGCGGGCGTGACAAAGAGCTTAATAGCTTTACTCCTATTGTGTGGCAAGCAGACAATATTTCTTTCAGAGATAATCCACAGACAGTATTTCTTTCAGAGATAATCCACTAGGACACTGCTCCCCTGCTCCCAGCGCTGCTTTTCTTCTCTGCCCACTCAGGACCCACTCTGCTGGCTGGTTTTGCAATTGTAATGTGGTTTAGGAGCAGCTGCCAGAGGCTTGAAGTCAGTTCTTTGCTCGCCTTTACTAACCACATGCTGTTTCTGTTCTTCAGGCAGTTTGGGAGTGTGCTGATAGCATCAAACCTACGCCGGCTCCAGAGTCCCATCTGGGGGACGTCTGATCCAGGCAACCAGACAAAACTTGCTCTAAACTAAACTCTGAATTGCGCGTGGAGGAGGTTTTAGGGGTCTTGTCACAAACCATCTTAACCTGCTGACCTTTCCCTACAGCATCGAACTAATTCTTAATACATAGGCATTATGGCATTGAATTCCTACCAGAAACCCTCAAAACTAATCAAAAAGTTCGCTTTGCCTTGATGGTCTCACCTGAGTTACAAGGTTACATTGGATATTACACAGCAGAAGTTACATCCAGTTTTTACTGCCCTGCAACATTAGGGTGTGTGGAGACACGGTTTTGTTAATGCCTGTTTAGGGTCCCATAGCACAACCTCTGCCCACAAAAGCCATCCTTGTCCATGTGAGTAACAGGGAGGTCAYACACAGGATTTGCCTGAATGAGGATCACTTGCAGGAGTTGAATGACTCGAGTTTACCATAACTAGCATTCAGGAATATTACCTTTTTATTTAAGTACTTTTTAAAGCGTTAATTACCTCCAGTATGCAAAGTCACCAGAGAAAGCAAAATTCTCCTACAAGCAGTTATGCAGTCAGAAGAACCAATTTGGATCCCACTGGTTTCCCTTTCAAAAGTAATTATTCTGCAGTTTTATTGCAAATTGCTACTTTGCAACTACAAAGCTGAGCATTTGCACTTCTTTTGAAGTGCAATTGTGAAAACAGAACYAGGGAGAGACCATTCACAGCTGCTCAGCTCTTCATTCTGCTCACCGTTTTGAGGGGCAGCTGGAATTAATGGAGACAGGATRTTGGAAGCACTGCCAGTCTGCTTCCCTACTCTTACAACCAGGGAGAGCAAGGAAGGGTTTTTCTATTCCTTCTTTGCTGACTCCTACTCTTCCTAGCAACAAAATGTTGCATTCCATGGGCGTATTYGTACATCGGATGCAAACATATACATTAAACTGCCTCTTATGGATTCAGATGTAAGATACTACCTGAAAAAACCCCCCAGGAACATGAAATAGTATGGTTTTGACCTTTTTTTTTTTCATTTTTAGCTTCAATATCGATCTCCCATGGAAACACAAGCCACCTTTTTTTATTTTACACTGGAAAAAATCAGGAAGGTGACTGCAGACTGATGAATTTTTCTTGCAACAGAAGTTCATCCCCAGTTGGTATCTTTAGCTGTGATACCTTCCCTGCCATTGRTAGTTGCTGAGAGTGAACTGATGCTGGCAATCAAAAAGGTTCATTTAGCTCTCAACCTGCTCTCTGACACAGAGGTGCAAACCAGAARCAATATCCTGCCATGGATCCCATAGGATGGGCATCTCTGCCTGAGAATAACTACTGCCCTGAAGAAATATGAATTGTGGAGTAGTAAAATCTGAATCTTACCAGGCACAAAAGGAAAAAAGACTCTTAAAATGGTCCTATAACCTGCTCTTTTTGCACATCTTGTGTAAATGACTTGATATTTTTTTGTGAACTATTTTGTAAATTGCCTTAAATATATCATGATTGGCAGTGCATTTACACAATGATTTTTTTTTTTTAGCGAAGAAATAATTGAGCCAAAGAAATCACCTCAAATAAAAAAGTCTGTGTCTGAACCCCGAAAACCTGTAAAACTCCTGTGACGTCCCTAATTTGGTAGAAAYTCCAAGGGACTGTTCTCCAACATAATTAAGGTCTAAGTGGGGATGTGAGGCACTGGGAATTGCAGCAAAACCAGCAGAGGTTTAAGGACAAGGAGAGCAAGGATATCTGCAGGCCCCAGGACAATAAGGACAAATCTGCCACATGTACTTGATAGACTCTGCTTGCCAAATGTTGTCCCCAGAGGCTGTAGAGTCTCCATYCTTGGAGATACTTGCAAAAACCACCTGGATGCGGTCCTGGGCAACCAGTTCCAGGTGACCCTGCTTGAACAAGGTGGTTGGGCCAAATGGCCTCCAGAGGTGCCTTCCAACCTCAGTTTTTCTGTGGAATACATAGAAGGCAAAGGCCTTAATTTTAACATATGCAAATGTGCAGATTGCATACCATTGCTTGGTTACAAATCACATCCACCGACTTTACCATGTCCATTCTTCTCACTAGCCTTCACTTTTTCTGAATTTGCTGAATTTTTAAAGCAAAACCCAAGATGACAAAACACCTTGGGCAACAAGAACTAACAGAACGTCGTGTGTTCAGAATTATACAAAAACGTATAGAGGGTGGGATTAAAAGTGAGTGTAGAACAAAAATAGAATTTTAGCACACTTGGTGTCAATAGCTGCCCAACTGTAATAATTTGGGCAATCATTCTGTTATCACAGATGACAGCGTAAGATAATAGCTGCCCAACTATGATTTTAGTTTGCTGTCAGCTGAGAAGTAAAAACTACACTAAAAAACCTGAACAAATTAGGTGAAAAGGAAATAACCTCAGCTGTACTAGAAAACATGGATAATTTTGAGCTTTATTTTCTGTCAGTACAGCACAGCCTCATTCTGATTTTTAGATCCTGCAGGAATATTTGTTGTACTGATTTCAGAGTGTTGCAGAGTGGCTACCATTTGGTCATTTTTGCATACTTAGCTACTGATAAAGCTTTCCAAAAGGAAAGGGCTTATAATTAAAATTGTGATAAGAGAAAAGCATTTTCCTGAACTGGGATATCTGGGGAGAAGTAGGGAATGTGATCATTAATCAGCAATATTTCTAATGAATCTATGTTCTTTCAAGCCATTTCACCAAGTTGCTTTTATAAGTTTGTAAGTCCAGAAAAAGCCTCTTTGATGTTAAACTAGAGGACAAAAAAAGATGGTTTTACTGCTGCTCTATTAAATGCTGTAAGTGTTGTACATTTCCCCTTGGAATTGTTGAGTTTTGGTTCCCTTCTCTCCATTACATTCCTTTTAAGGTACAAAGGATTCACTGATGGATGGCAAAAACGATTAGACACTCAAAGACTTCCCCCTTAAGAAATGAGCAGGCTAAGATTGAGATGTTTATAGATGAGACAAATAARAGAGGACACTCCAGAACTTTACACAGTAATGAATGTTGTAAAAGAGACAAATGGAGTGGAGGTGCTCCTATTTGTCATGTCTCATAATACAGGAAGGATGGTTACTTAAATGGCACTGAAATGTAACAGATAAAAGATTTTTTTTCCTCCCATAAACAACAGGTAGGAGTCAGGAGATTAAATTTTATTCCATTAAAGTGTCAGATTTGAAGCTGAAAATTAAAAACATGAACCCTCTGAAGTCATAGCTCAGAAAAATTAAATATTCTTCAGAGGAATTGAAAACTTGTCTTGTATTTCTATTTTCATTTAGAAAGGAAAAAAAAGGAGTATTTTAAGACTGAACATGTTTCTGAACAAAATTTTAAATGTTTCACTCAGAAGAAGGTGAAGCATTTTCATGAAAGAACTTCTTATTTGGATTTTTCTGCTAAATAAAACTTAAATTTTCACATCCTCATTTTTAAAACTTGATGCAACYGAGTTCTAGGTGAAATAGTTGCCAAGCATTTTTACTCTGAGCTAGGAAAAGCTATTTCCACTACATATTTTTACAATCAAAAGAAGAAATGTAAATGGAAGGGATATAGTTTCTTGGATTAGTTAAAAAACAGTGGCTCTAGGTCAGAAAACAATGAGGCTTCTTAAATCTTCTGTAGCTGTGTCTGGTAATCAGACTAATTAGAATACTGAACTAAAACTTCTGGCTGTTATTTTAGTTTATGCACTCCTGAATTCACAGCTCCTGCATGTTGTGCTAATGTTATTTTCTTCCCCTGAGAATTAGAATTCATTTTCAAGGATGAAAAAAGGTGCAAGACACAGTGCAAGCTGCTACCTGGTGAGAAGGGAGGTAAAATATGTAAAGGGTTATTAAAATTCAAGCTATGTAACTCATTCACTAAACCTATTTTTCCATGCTTATATCAAATTTACTATTAAAATAAGGAAGTAACGTTAAAGATAGAAAATGCAAAATAAACTATGGCAGCATGCAGATTCACAGTTTTTGACTGCCTGAAAATTTTTGCTGTGAAAAACTCAGAACAAAACCAAAATAAATAAAAATGTACACATTCACATCTATCTTTTGTTTAGTGGAAAAACTAAACTTATTTAAAACTGTCCAAGCAAAATGCTTTGGTTTTTCAGCTTGAATAATTTACCAGCATTTCACTGAAGATTATTTTAAATGGTCGATATAAAACAGAATTGCTTTTTTTTGTGAAACAGGAAAACCATTCCCTTGGCTGGTAAAAAATAAATAAATAATTTTTTAAAAGTAATCAATAAATAATATTTTACCRACTGTTTCAGCTGACAACCAAGCACAGAAACAAGCACTCTGCACCCAAGACTATAAATTTGCACAACAAATTTTTGATGCTCTCTAGCCCCTGTTCAATGGTGTCATTAACAGCATGTTGTGCCTCTAAGTGTGGCTCCACTTTGTTTTGACTACCCTGTCATTATTAATTCATTTGGAATCTGCTGTAGTAATGCTGATCATAATGAATTCATTTTATATTAATGTGCATGTCATACTCATTATCATGGGGTTTTCCACTATAATTTTGCCTGAATGAGAATGAAACCAATTGCAAAAACAATTTGTTTGTTGTGGTAACGTATTAGGAAGGAGTAACCTGTCTCCAGTTTTCACAGCACCAAGTGGCATGGGATGTGTGTCCCTTCACAGATTCCTTCAAAAACTGTTCTTCTGATAACATTTGAGCTGCCACAGTAATCTACAGAATTGTGAGCTGCTAATGATTGCTGGTACAGAGAGTGTGGTCTTGCCTAGCTTTTTCTTGTGCTTCCTAAAGTTGCATCAGTGACATCATATAAAAAAAATATTCTGAAACYTTCCTGAGATCTTGGCATGCATTACAGAGCTGTAACAATTTAAATTTTAAAATTTTGTTCAGAAACATGCTCAGTCTCAAAATTTTCCTCTTTCCTTTTTTCTTGCCAAAATGGAAATATAAGACAAGTTTTCAAATCCCCTGAAGAATATTTAATTTTTCTGAGCTGTTACTTCAGAAGGTTCTCTTCACACCTTGCAAACCCGTGCTGCCATCATTAAGCATGGGGCACTGACCCTCCTGATACCTGATGTACCCACTCCCCATCACACAGAAATCCAGAAAGGTTTTGGTTAGGAGGGATAAATGAAGATCTCCAGCCCAACCACCTGCTCAAAGCACGGCTCCCTTCAAAGCCTGACCACATCATTCAGCATCTTGCACTGTTACACTCCGAACTTCCCCAAATACAGAGAACCCACATCCTCCCGCACTCCTGCTCGTTCAGTATCAAAATTCAGCACAAAATCACAGAAAGACCCATCTCTCTTTGGGCTCCAGTTCACCTTTTTACTTCCGTTGTTCAAAAAGATAACATCAGCAGATATATTTCCTACATTAAAAACCTCTTCAGCTGATAATGGCCAAGCTTGATATGGTCTAGATTTACCATGTCCAAAAACTGGGGCTCTTCCAGATGGTCAGTGCCCCCCTCAGCTACTTCCTGGAAAAGATTTCTCTGAATCAACTCACCCTGTTATGAACACATTTAAGGTCCCAGGATCAGTGGCTTCCCTGGAAAACTCCCCCAAGGAGTCCACAGGAACTGCACTTGAGAACACACAAGACCATCTTTTCAGCTGAAAACTTCCTAACAACTGGAGTCCTTGTGAAGATTCTGAATTTTAGTTGTGTTCATAAAAATGGCAGTTTCAAACAACACAGAGAAAGAAGAGGTTAGAATTTTAAAAGAAAAATAAAGGAGATGGACTACAGTTTTCAGCTCTGATCCACTTAAATGAGTGCGTTTTAGCGACAGCTGTCCTTCGCAACAAATTATTTTTGTGCCAGCTATTTTTGCCGTGATCTTAAATTATTTGGATTGCTGCATTTTTTGCTCTCCCACTGAGCTTCCATTAGGACTTGACTTCCTCTGCACGGAGCTGTTACAACACATAAGTGCTGGAAGGTTGAATTTACAGATAAACAGATGCTATTAACATTGGAAATTTTCCTTCAAGATAAAAGGCTCACACATTGTAATGCAAATTTGCATCATTAAACCATCRACTATTAAAGCACATTTTAGAGTCAAGTCCCTGTCCAAATTCACTGGAGAAGCTGTAGAAGTTTCCTATCACAAGTAATGTAAAAATCAGAACAGCAGTGGCCCAGCATCAATGAAAAACTGGGTCCTGTTGTCCTGAACACATACAAGTGGAGGAACACGTGCTCTGAATCCAAGAGTTTTGAAGACCAACCAACATCACTTTATACAAAAAAAATAAATAATTAGAAATCAGAGGTAAAGTGTAGCACAAAAAAGGCAGGGGCATTTACAATTGAAATGTAAAATGAAACGGTGTCTTTGCTTTATCCCTACTTTGGGCACATTCCTACAGAGTAATTTCACTTAGGSTGAAAACCACCTCTGCCTCTTGCTGCAAACTCACACTTTCATGTAAGGCTGATGCTTGTTTAACCTCTGGCTAACAAGCCTGTTTACTATCAATAGAATCTTGATTATTTCCATTTTATTTCTTGAGGAGATGAACAAGTGAGTACCTTCCCCCACGGCATCCTTTCACACACAGCCCAATGTATCTCCGACACGCTCTCAGCCTCTCCAGTTCTGCAGCAAATTTTTAATCCCAACATGAACCAGCCTGTCCTGCACACAAGAATTACTCACACTCAAGGGCCTGACTTCTCCTGTGTCAGAGCAAGCATCTCTGACTGTCATTTTCTTAACTGGTTCAGAAGAACCTTAATAGTCAGAAAGYACAGACAAGGGTGGTATGGAATAGACAATTCCACCTCACGGTTTGAGAATCTCAAATCTGCCACATCTCGTGGAAGAATCTTCCACATTTCATGGAAGGTTTGGGTGATTTGCTTCCTTTTCTTTATGCAGAAACCTTTTTTTTTCATGTGGGCCCAAGCTGGGGCATGGGGGTGCCCTCAGCCAGCACAGATTCTCAGGCAACTCAAGGAAACGCCAAAGATTATAAATAAAAGTGTAATTCAAATTACCTTAACTCTTCTATCAGACAAGTTGCAACCACCCTGCTTTTGGGCTGTTTCTTGACCTCTGGTGTTAGAACCCTTCTGCTGAGGCTCTGTAAATTGCTCTGTTTCCCAATCCAAGCCAAGAGCATCCCTGCAGTGAGTTGCAGTGATGAGTAACAACACAGCTGTTTGTTATTCTCTGATAATTTATTTCCTCCCATCTCTCAGCTTTTGYATTACCCAGAGATGCCCCACCTGCCCTCCACACCCCAGAGGGCAGCTCCTGCTGAGGTGCCCCAGCCTGGGGCTCTCAGTAGGTTTCAGAAGACAAAAGCACAAGCAGTTATGAGATTGTAAACCTGTGGTCAGGCTTTGGATCTCACCTAAATTCTTACTGGTTCAAAATAATAAACTGTGGAAATTAAATTATTTACTCTTCCAAAATAAGGTTTCCTTCAATTTCAGAAAAAAAAGTAAACAAAAAACAAACAAACAAGAAACTGAGTGTTTCAGCACAAAATCTGGGTATTTCAGAACAGCAGAAAAGCTTAAGGCCCTAAAACCACACAGATAACTGCAGAAAGTTTCACAGTAGAGTTTGATGCAACTTTTCAAAAATTAGGCATAATTAAGTTGTTAGACCATTTTATCAAAGTTAATCAGTACCTGGTTTTCAAAACCATGAGTGAATGTGTTCATAAAGCATAAGTTGAAGTTTTGCCACAAGTAACTAAGTCCAATAGAAAGGATGATTGCTCAGTTCAGAGAGTGAATTTATTTGACTTACATTATGCAGAAGGTCAGACCAAATCTTCAAAGAGGTTTCTTTTTCTCTACAAAAATCAATAATTCTATTGGCCTCCGAGGCAAACAATAAATGTGTCTGAGAAAGGCAAACACCTCTTTAACTTTTGAATTATTTATTTTAAAAATATTCTATCTTCATGTGGATGCCTCTGTGAGGCTTTTAATGTGCAATTTCTGAAGACATATATTAGAAAGGAGGAAAGAAACAAGAAAGAGTTCGGGAAAACTGCAATTTTGAGATCTTTCACAAGAAAATCCCTAGAATAAAAATAATACTAATAAAGAAAAACAACCCTGTGAAAGTGCTTGCATATTTCTTTTCAAGGAGGTAAGAAATTGTTAGTCCCCTAATCAACAGTCAGATTTTAATTTCACCCTCAGAGCTGATATCATAAAACGCTGCAATACCAGTGCTGAAGTCTGTGTTGCATTAATACCTGGAAGCAGAGGTCAAAGTAAAATATACTGCATTAAACAACAAAATCAACAGAGAGCTACTCCTATTGCGTGTTTAAGGTATTTTGTTTATATAGGATGCCCCATGTCTTCTTTTTTTTCCCTAAAGGAAAAGATTATAGAATTTCCTTCAGTGCTGCAGAACTCACAATTCAGTTTAAACCCAGCTTGTTAAGGCAGGCACAGAGCCATAATTACACCCTACACTGCTGCTTATTGTGCTGCAGCTGATTTCTCCTGGATAAATGCATGTCATACAACCTGCAGCATGCCCAATTAGCATTCAAAAGACAGAACAAGAATGTTTAGTCATCAAATACATTCAGAAACAGTCCAGCGCACGGGCTGTCTACTTTTAACGTTAAAATTCCTTTCTTCCCTTCTCTTGTTCTCCTCTCTTATCACTGCGTGTACCAAGCCTCCAAGGAAAATGCAGCAAAGTCTGATAATTCCTGAAACAAAAATGTTAAAAATATTACTTTTGTCAGCTATATTGTATTTCCCAAGTCTTCCAGGGCAAAGAAAGAACACAGCCCCTCAGGAATCCTTTCTGGTGGGATGAGCACACTGCATGTCTCGAACTCAACCATCCTTTCAACAGTGATAAGTAACACAACTGTGATCCTTTTTTTCCTGTGAGTTGTGAAGTGAAGCTCCTAAAGAAAGCTTGTCATGGACAGTGCTCAGAAACTCTAGCAGAATCCCAGGCTGATCCCAGCCTGACCTCACCCTTGTATCAAGACCTACAATTCCAGACTTCTGGCCCTTGCCAAATGCCCCAGCACATTCTCAAGAGACAATTCAGTGGAATTGGTTTAAAATGTTGGGATTCATTTATTTGTAACTGAGTTCAAGACTCATTAAGAATGCCAATTCCATCTCAGCAGATTTACATTTACAGAATTACAGTGTGTTTGTTGTATTTGTTTGGAAAACACACATAATAACACAATATATGGGGAGGTGAACCTTTACTCCAGCCCAAGCCTTGCATTTTGACTTTTATCTTCCTCAGCAATCCTATTTCCCTATCTGTGGTCAGCCTTCCCTTAATTCCATGTCTTCCGTGGTGATTTATGATGCCTGCTAATGAGATCAAGAAAATAAATGCTGGGGAGGTTGATTACAGATGGTATCTGAGCTCAGCCTCAGAATGCTCTGATGTTTACAGGATCCTTCTCCAGTGCTCTTCAACTTCTGTTGCTAYGAGTGTAAGTTCAAATTAATGCTCTGGACTTGACTGCCCTTTTTTTTCCCTCATTCTAACCAAAGGRAAAAAAAAAGAGGGGAAAAACAAAGCAAGGGCTCCATCCCRCTAAAACCTGCAGGTCTGAAACTCTTGGTAGCACTGCATCCATCATCAACAAGTYGCTGGCTTAGATTCCTCCTTTTCGGATTTTAAACAATCTGAAAAATCTTCTGCTTCACAGAGGCTGATTTTTTTGATCTGCAGAGATTGTCAGAGACTCTCTGATTTTTCCCATTTCRGATCTAGTAAATTTTAAAGGCTAATTTATAAATCTCACTGTGTTAATGTATGGTGTGGATGTTAATGGCAAACAAACCACAGATTGAGGGCTTCAGTATACAGAAAGGCTGCTTTGTACAGGAAATGCTGTAAGAGTCTTCTAAATCCAGGCTCAATTATTTGTTCTATCACACATKCTCATGTTCTTTTCAAGGGTCTTGTAAAGATGGATTCATTACCAATTTTGGATATCCTATCTTATCACATTTAAGTCCTACTTGATGATGCGATCTTATGGTTCAAAATGTCAGCCTGTATTTTTAAATTAAAAAAAAAAAAGCCAAGACAAAACCAAAATAAAACAAACAATGAAAGACCCCCCCCAACTAAACAAACAAACAAACAAACAAACAAAAAAGAGTTATTTGAACTGTGGAAAAAATACTCCCAAACTATGTGAAATTATATAAGCATGATGTAGATGGAGCTTCAGCCAGCCTCTGCAGCCAAATTAAGAAAGCTGAGGTGAAATTCATTAACTTCTAGAATATTATGTATATTATATAATATATCACTTTAGGGTATTTTTTTGGTTGCTATGCATCACAGCTAGACTGCAGCAAAAGCATGGACCCCTGTCAGAGTTTTTTATTATTTATTTTATTTTACATGGGCTTTTTTAATTTTTATTTTGTGTCTTAGACAGATGGCACTGTGGTGACTGGAATCAGAGTGTAACTTCAAGTTTTGTTCCCAGTGAAGGGAATGGTGGCTTTCATTTTCAAGACTAGAAAAAAGAGCATTTGGATGTGATTGTGTGTCTCAGAGATCCTAATAAACACAGTGTACAGCCCTAAATACACAGAAAATGAGTTCCTGTTTCAATCCAGCCCTGGGGTTTGTCTGAATCCCCCGTCTCAACACTAAGCCTCAGGACCTGGGATGAACGGGTCTGGTAGTACAATATATCTCCTCAAAATCTTCAATAAGTAGCTTCTTTTAGGATTTAAAGTTCATACAGTCCATCTTCTGGGTGGCCTCTGAGTGAGAATTATATCTTTTTTCCTATTTCARTCTCTTACTTCCTGTAATGGAAAGTTTGTGCTAAAGCTGCTATCCAGTGACTGAGGAATTGAAGTCGCACACAAAGTGAAACATTCTGTAATTTGTTCCCTTGACAAAAAAATTGTCGCTATCTTCCCTTTCAGACCCCAAACRATTGCTTCATTCATTCACATTGTGCTCCACTTTGATTTTCCTGGGGCTTAAGGACATAGTTAACCAGAAAGTAAATTGAAAGGGAGTATCTTTTAYAGGTTGCTGACTGAGATGTTCTAATATGATGATGTGAATACAGCTAAAAATAATACGATTAGGCTCAAGTGACTGACTAGGTCAAACAGTACACTCACTTTGTTTTCTATTTCTGCTATAATAAAGGAATGGGCTGAGAAAACCTAAAATAATAAATAAATAAATAAAATCACACCATGTTAATCACCAAAGCCTTACAGTAATCCGCAGGGCTGATTAGCTTTCAGTCACTTTCCGTCTCATTTGACTCCTTCTAATAAGATTAAACCAGGCTCTTTTACTTCTCATCATCATTCAGAAGGTCCTACTGACTATTCACCTCTCTAACACTGTAATTCAACAGTGACTTTCAACGAGTTGTGGACCCAGCTTTAGATAAATCTCACCAACCACATCTGAGCCACGTACAAGCACTGAATTATTGCAAGCTGCGCTACGGTCATATTACTGTCATTTTTTRGGACCAGTTCTAATCTCTTAGCCCTGTGAAATCACTGTTCGTCTAGCTCATGACTGAACACTCATTCTAATGAATGGGAACTGCTATTTTAAATATGCAAACCCCAAAGATTGCTGTTTCCTCTCCCTTAACCTCATCACACCAAAATCAGCGTTGCTTTTTTCTGACCAGCTCAAATGGAGCACCTTGGCTGTCAGTGACTAGAACTGAGAGAGCTTGCCCAGCTGAAAATCACCCAGGGTCTGTGACTCCTGGTCCCTGTGATGAAGGTAACTCTGCTGAACATGAGCTTTCACAGCTCAGTGAGTGGCATTTCTACAAATGTCCCTCTAAATCATCATGGGATGGTCACTTCACCAATTTGACATCCCCAATCTTTTCGTTGTGTGACCTTTTGAGTGCAGAACACACCTTTGTCCTTTAAGCTGATGTGCCCCCCAGTGGGAGACTACTGAAATCATCTGCAACTCACTTTTTGTGGTTAATTCCTCCTATTTCTTAATAGCAATAACTGATATGGCCTAATCCTACCCAACCAGGGTCTTGGAAGGTGAGATATGGCTCCCAAACCAAAGGGGTTCAGGTTCACTAAATAACGCTTCCAGACAAGGCTGTACCACAACCTGAATGAGGGCAAACCCTGAAGGGAGCCATGGCATCTTTGTCAAGGTTCCTAACATGGGAAATATTGGTCTCTTCAGAAGCTGTGTGGGAAAAGAAGGTGCACATCACCCACTGGGGCCTGTTTAAATCCATAGAAAAGCTGATTTCTTTTAATTAGCCATTGGCTCCAGACCCCTGAGGAAATGCCCCCTCTCCTGTCCCGGTGGAACTGCTCCCATGCTCTTTCTACCCTGTAAAGCCCACAGACCTTGGGTGATTTTCAGCTGGGCAAAGTCTCTCAGTGCCAACACCTTTACAGGATGAAGTGCAGCTTTGCTGTACATTACCAAAATGGGCTTTAAAAAGCACTTGCAGAAACACTTAAAAGGTATGACAGAGAATCCCAAATATTTACATTTTAAATCATTTCCTTTGGCAGCCACCTAAGCAAAAAGTGGCTACAGCTGTACAGCTGTAGAGAGTTTGACCAAGAAATGTGCACTACTCTTTTTTAATCTCTATATTGTATTGAAAATTATCCTTCTCCATGTTAGTATAAATTGCCTTTACAAAAAAAAAAATTAAAAAATAAAATCAGTCTTCTTTTAGGGCTTTTATAATAAATAAATCAAACCCTTTACCCATGTGTTTGCCTAAAACAACTGAGCAGCAATTCAACACGCTCAACAGAAAAAATCCACAACCTAAAAACCCGAAACCTGGTATCCTTCCACAGAACATCAGACTCATTAATCCCGGAAACATAATTAAAGCTTTCAGGGCAGATGATTAACAGCTGTATCAAACAAACTGTTGGACCCCCTGTTTATCAGCTAAGAAGAATTTCATGTCTTCTCTTAATCTTGCCAAGCACTTGCTAGATAAGCACAGGGTATTAGATTCACCTGTTACGATTTCTGTAATTCATGATGTTATCGAAATTGTTTTCTCCTAGGAAAGCAGGAGACAGTCTTATATCCCATTTCTTCAGGCTTTTTATTGTCTTATTTTATTTTTCGTCTTGAGTATCTGCTTAAGATATTCATTCACTCTCACAAAAGAGGTAACTTCTCTATTATTGCTTGGTGTTTCAACACCATTCTTAAGAACAGAGAAGGCAATTTATAGTCTCATTATATGTGATATTAATATTCTTACTGAATGTCACACTGGGCCCAAAAGAGAAAGGAGAACATTTAGTTTATCACAAATCCATCCTTGAGAAAATGGCTTTGACCTAATGATATCCAAGCTGAAAAAGGAAAAGTAGCATTAAATACACATAGAGGCAGCATTCCTACCACCACCTGCTCTGCTGTGGTGGGCATCACCTGGTTCACATTTCTGAACAACTACAGTAAATATAACTTCATTTATTCACTTGTGTATCTCATTCAGTGCCCGCCTGAAAAATAAAGTATCGTGGTTCTGTTGGATGCCCAGAGCTATTTTTAAAAATACATTGGAATTTTTAAACTTGTGTGAATTTTATAAATATTTTGGCTCTGTGYTGAGAAGGGTTGTATTTAATAACACATTTAAAAAGAAACGTCAACAAATGCAAAGCCATCTCAGCCTTTCCTCCTCTTCTGTCCCTGTGAGAGGGAATCTGGAGCTGCACACCCTGACCTCGACCACACCACCCAGATGGAGACTTTCATCACCCCTCAGGCAGAGAGCATCAAACAATTAAAAACTGCTCAGCTTCTCACCCTCCGTGCTGCCTCTTCACACCCACAGAGCACAGGAGCAGCCCTGGCTGCAGAAGGGTTGGGCCAAATGCTTCCCCTGCTCCAGGTCTGGTGGAGCTCTGCCAATTCCCCAGATTTAGGCAGAAATGACCCCAAAGCAGGACGGATGAAGAGCTCCCAGCTCGGGCGACCACGTGCCACATGGGCAGCTGCAAGGCTCCTCTGTCTGCAGGCAGTGGGTGAGGCCRTAGCAGGACACAGAACAGCTTCACTTCATGGTTTTGTTAGAAGAATAACTTTTAATAAAAGGCCATGGAGGCACTGGCATCCACAGCAGAATAAATACATGCATTTTCCCGTATACATAACATCACCCCAGATCCCTGTGGCTAATCTTTGGATGAGGATCTAATCAAGGATTTTCTATTTTGAGCCAGCAGCAGAAAATTTGTACACAATCTGGAGGCAGCATTCTTTTGCTTCACTTTGTAAGATATAAAAATGACCTTTCTTATTTCATATTCCAATGCTGTTCTGCAGTAGTTCTACCCCCAATCCCGGTGGGGATGTATTCAGCAATTATACCATGTATTTGAAAGTGCATGCATTTGTGTGCCTAAGAGTATCACTGCACTATTGTTAACCACAGCTGTGTAAAAACCTAGGGTCTTTTTTGTTAGTSAAAAGCATTTACTTTATGGCACATTGGGAATTCGACCAGGCAGCTTTTTTATGGCTCTTTTTCTCACTATTTCTATGAGTGAAGACTTCTTAAATCTGCAGGGTTTATATCCTGTAAAGATATGGTAGAGAGCATGGCAAATCATCAAGTAGTTATAAATAAAAATACACAATGTAAATAAAGATACAAAGTGTAAATAAAAATACAATGTATAAATAAAAATACACAAGATATAAATTAATGATTGGAAATTATTATGAGCTGGAGAGGACAGGTAAGTAGGACACAGCAACCGGAAATGCGGGGTTATTCCTGCAGTGTTTACTTTCATGGATACCACACAATGTTCCTTGTACTCTACAGGAAAATATAAAATGCAACCACAATAAAACGCTACTGCAATATTAGAGCTTTCCAAAGAAGGTCAAGCACAAATGCCTTCTGCCCAAAACAGATGGTTTTAATTATTAATCCTTATTCTGTGTTAAATATTTTAAAAACTGTAGAGCTTGTGAGAAGTGTTATCTCACTGCTCTGGGTTCTGGGTTTGTTTGGGGTTTTTTTAATATCAGAAAAATGCAGCTTTAAAATAGCCACAAATGCCAACCCGTGTTACTGTGTCTGACAGAACATTGGGGATTTTGTCTTTGAGACAAAGGTTTACAAAATTATGATATTTTAGCTGCATTTTTTTCTCGTTCCAGGGATGGTTTCCCATCCTGAGCACTCAGCAGTGCTCAGTAGCACTCCTACCCAGGGGAAGACTTGCCACGCAACCGCTTAAAAAAAAAGAGCTTTTTCATTTCTTCTGAGACTGCAGCCATTCCCTGGAACCCTGAATGCAAAATAAAGGTGTGATCAGTGTCCTGCCAAGCAGCCACGGGTGTGTTCACCTGCGTCTCAGGATGTTGTTGGATAAATGGTCATTATTTGTGAGGCTTCTGCAGCACTGGGCTCTGCTAAAATCTCACCAAGGCCACCTGGAAAGCAGCATATCCACAAGCATCCCACTGGGATGGGAGAGGAAACAACCCATATCTGCTGTCTGCGAAACTGCAGAATGCATCTCATTTTCTGGCATCACCAGGAGGGGTGGAAGTTTTGGAGCACAGCCTTAGGTGCAAAGCTTTGCTTCCCTGGGAGGTGTCACACCTATGGAACACAGCTTAATGCACCTGTGTGTCCCAAGGCAGCGCAGTTTCTTGCTATTTATAAAATGAAAGTGTTAATAATGACCTACCCTACCCACTCTGATTGTTGTAACAGAGCTGCAGAGACACAAAAATCTTTATCCTCTTGCCTTTATCCCCTCTGCCTCCAAAACAGAGAGAGAAAATACCTTTTTTTCTGCAAGGATGAGGGCAGTCCCCATACCTGCTGCGCCCTCTCTTCATCAGGATGCAGTAAAAATGATGGCCGCAGCCTTGTCCTGAGCATATGCTCTGTTATTAGGGGTATATGAATGCCTAAGCATTATTTTAACTTGCAAATGAGAGGATGTAAAATTCTGCAAAATGAATCAGTGAGGATGGAGAGGACAGAGAAGTCACTGTGAAACTCAGTGTTACACACAAAAGTACAGACGGCTGAAGAATGCCACAACTGGGAACCATTACCATTGTTTTACTACCAGTAGTGATAATTTTTCGTGGTACAGGTATCACAAAGCTGTGTGCTCTCCCTGCTAAGGGTTTTTAAATGCAGAATTTTACAGGGAGCAGAACAAATGTTACAGGAAGAGGAAACAGCCACAAACAGCCTTGCTTTTAGYGAGACTCCATTGAAAACGGAATCTTTATTGCTCTATAAAACTTGGGACTCATTAGTTACGTTCTGCCAGTGTTGATGAAAATATTGTCTGATCATTTCTTTGGGAAATGTGCATTAATCTGGGAGACAGCATCGCATCTCTGAGTGAAAGCCTCACAGTGGCAGGAAGAAAACAGCTCCTAAAAACCACAACTCCAGGTGGCAGAGTTATCTCAAAGCCTAAATCTTGTCAGTAGCAAAGGAGACGCTGCAATTACCGCAAAGCAAACAAAGACAACTTTTAAGCCGTGGAAGTTAACATGGCTATAAAAGTCAATATATTTACAAAGGGGAGAAGCAGAAAGAGATATAAAGGAAAGCCAGAGGGAGTAGCAAACAAATTATACTTCAATTTTTATCCTGATGGTGATCAGTTACAGTAACACTGGGGTTATTTAAAGCTCTAAATACTGCTGTCACTTCCAATTGCCCTGACACATCCAGATTATACTMAATAAAATATTTTCCATGCCTGGCTATTTCACTTTAAGCTTGCTGCAAGGTTGGAACAAGCAGCTCCTTGGCTCCATAAACTTTATTTCACTGCAGATTTCTACTGTAGCTCTGCATAACATTTTCCCCAAAACACTGGCATTACATATTCCAGAAAGGGACAGAATTAACATGAGAAATCTTTTGTTACCACTGTGTTGGGGGGAAAAAAAGGAATTGGTGAAAGGCTTGTTTATCTAACCCAGCATGACCAAAAGAATTCAGCATAAGTAAGCCACCAGAAATGAGGAAAAAGAAATAATGTTGGATGTGAGCCAACTACCCTTCTTTTGAAAGTATACAGACGTCTGAAAAGTTGTGGATACACTTTCATTTAATCCTGTTTTTAATTTTACATTAGAAGTAAAGTACTAGAAGCTGTTTGTTTTGCACAGGTTAAGATGCAATAACACAAATTTTTATTCATTTCTCAAGGAGCTTTTAGCTTTGGAACTTTCCAGCTTGGTTGGCGTGGCAGTTTGATGGGAACGGGATATCACTTAGGACATGGAAAGACACCCTCAGAGGCAGAGCAGCATCACTTTCAAAATTATCAAATAGTAAAATTTTAGAAAAATGAGAGAACTTAGCAGCTCTTTCTGTGGTTATTCACTTCACTCCTACGTGACTTTTGATGTTATTTCGAAGGTAACAAGCAGACATTTCCCAGACTATGAAGTCTTACTCTCTCCCTCTCTTTTTCCTCTACTCTCTGAGATGTGCTGTTATTTGGGACACAATTCTAGAACTACTGAAAAAAACCCTGAATGTGCTGGTGGATTTCAGTGACATGAGGAAGGCTTCATGCCATTAGCTGATAAAATTTCATTTGCTTATTTGTCAAGGCATTTTCCTACTTCTGCTTTATTAATAACACTTGTGTTAGTTTTCTGTTTTTACTGCTTTATTTTTTAAAATCATGTGAAACTTAAGTATTTGTGGAGGACTTTTTTTACTATTAATTGTGAGGGCGAAACAAATGCTCCTGTTCACATTGGTTGAATTTCATACTCATTTTGGTTGCACAGGAACCTTAGTGCATTGCCTGGATATGGAGAAAAACAACAAATTATTTATCCTGTGTGTTTKTTCGCACTTCTTTTGCTGCCTTTCTTCTGACACAAAAGTAGGTAGCTTGATATTTTGGGGGGTTTTTATGGGGGGTGGGGTGTGGGTGAGCAAAAAAATCTTTTTGTTCCAACTATGACCACTGTCTCCAGCATGTTTTGATATACAAAATTAGAGTGCTGTAACTATTTTTCTGTGTTTTGCAAATATCTTTGTGYAGAAGCACRAAACACCTCTTCTACTGMTAATCCACTTTTAATGGAATTCTGCTCACCAGTTGATTGCAGGTGCTGATGTCCTGCTGAAAAGGAAACAGATCTGCAACACCTCAACACCAGGAGAAGCTGCAGCATCAGACACTTCACACCAGACACCAGAGCATCCTCAGGAGAGGGAAWCACTGCAATTCCCAGCTGCAGAAATTCCTCAGGCAGCACTGAAACACCAGGGCCCAACTGGGAGCTGGGGAGCAGCACCATTTCCCTCATTCCACTGAGTGCATACACCACAGCTCTGTCCTTTCCCTCAGTTATCTTTATACAGCCACACGTGTATAAATATTAAAAAAAAAATCCCTTGTATGAATTTCACATCTATTTTAATCTGACACTCTCCTTTCTCATTAGCTGCTACCTCGCAAGATGCTGATAGAAAAATGGATGCCATAAGGTTATTTAGCTTTCTGATAACATGCCACAGGCCACCTAATGTATGCTTTTGGTTATTTCGTTCAAAAGAATAARTGAGGAACCCCAGACATAAATATTCACTTTAGAGAAGATCACAAAAGCWTTTTTTGCTCACTTTTCTGACCAAGCTGCAAACAGAAACAGCTCCAAATTATATTTCTGATCATGCTAAGTGAGAGTTTTTACTCCACAGGTGACACCAGAAGCAGGCTATTACTCTTTGCTACTTTTTGGTTAGACTGGTAGAATTTTCTGAGATTGTTTTTCTTAGAAATACAGAAAACCATTTTTATCTTCTAATATCACCTCACAAAGAAATTCACGCTATTCATGCTTAAAATTATTACCAAAACATCTTGGCAGTAAACTGTCTGGACTGAAATAGTTTAGACAGGCATTATTCTRATAATTATGAGCTAAATCTTTTCACAGGAATGTTTTATCTGTTTTGCTGAGGCAGCAGATCCAAGGCAGATGCATCCCATGCAGCGAAAGGCACTTACTTTGGGTTACAGCCCAAAATTAATTACTTGAGAACAGAAGTTCAGACAAGAATACTGGAGACTACACCATGGTGCCTTGAATATTTTCGGGAGGACTCTGTGGCTCTGTCACAGTGAAATGTACCTGCTAACGTGTTGCTTTAGCGACTCTAATTAAGTGTATATCGACCTATACATTGCCAAATTATCTTCCTACCTACTTTATGGCTGTAAAATTAAAAAACCATTACAGCTCATTGTAAGTGACAGCATCTGCTTTTAAAATAAAGGTTTCACRCTAAATGAGGGGTTGTGCCAATTATCATCCACTTTTTTGTTTAGGTTTCTTTCTAAATCTAGCTTGTCCCTTAACCACACCGACTTCTTCCCTGCAGATTTGAATTGATGGTTCCATCCTCTAATTACCTGACTTCAGTAGAGTCCAGGCTGGACTTGCAATATCATTTCAGTATTTGGTTTTAATTAGCCCAATTATTGGCAATTGACCTCCACTTAACAGCTTCTAAATCAGATATAGTTGCTTCCCTTGTCGGGCTGATTAGGCGAGAAGCTGAGAGCCTTTTGTTGCCTCCCTTCATTCTCAGCCCTGGTTCCTGGGAAGCGAGGCTCCCCCTGCGCTCTCCCCATCCTCCCCGCAGCTCCAGGCTTCCCGGGAAAAGGCTCCAGACCTTGTTAGGGAGGTCGTTTCCCATTAAATCTCCCTCACTGCCAATCGATTTGTCAGATCAGAGGGCCCTCTTTTGTGAGAGCCCCTCTGACAGAGTTCAGCCGGGGTCAGCCGCCCTAGAAATCAGAGAGAACTCAAGGAGAGGGCTGAGGATTAGTGTAGATGGGATTGTCTGCTGCTTGAGGGTGAATAGAATTGCCTTTGATACAATCTTCCAGGTTTTTCTGGAAAACCACATTTAATTAATTAGAAAAGTTAAAAAAAAMCAAACAAACAAACAATGGGTTAAAACCACCAAAAAGGGAGTTTTATAAACAATGTATATCTAGACCACTGTAAGACCGGCAAGTGAATTCMCAGCAGTCTTCAACCAGCACAAATTTAGGACAGATTAAAGGCTTAAAGGCTTATCAATCTCTCCTGTAAGGTATCAGCACTGATAGATCTACAGTTGTATCACAAAGAACATAAAATTATTGTATTAAGGACAGAAAGCCGGAACTGTATTGACACAGGGTTTGAATGCCTCATTTTCAACAAGCCAAATGCCCAGTCATGGATAGTAAGACACATTTTAGGGTATACTAAACTATGCTACAATTGTAAAGCCAAGTCTCATTGTGATTAAGCCCTGTATTCTAGACATCTGAAATTTGAARCTCACTCTTATCAAAATCTTGACACATGTATTTCTTCATATTTTTCCAGCACTCTTTGAATGTAGTTGCCAACAYGATCCCAGGAATACAACAGATGTACAGGAAAAAACCCACTTCATTCACTGGCTAAAACCACAGGCATAAAGYAAGGCTTGACCTAAGATGTATTCATATTGATAAAGTCATTCTATTAAATCTGCTGGATTCTGACTAAAGTTACATAAGAGCACAGAAGTCAGAGCATTACMTTGTCCTGCAGGCAGCTGATGTGATGCCCTGTTAGTTTGCAAGAGCCACATCAGCCCTGGCAAACTGTCTCTGGGAGCTATTTTCCCCGGAATTTCCCCTTAAAGGAAGTTTTCCACAGAAAGAAAAGTTCTGGAGATATTTGACCCAGTGTGTTGTGTTGCTGAGTCCTGCTGTGCTGTTCATTCCCTGGCTCCAAGCGCACACATCTGTGCTGAGCCCTCCACGAAACAGCTGCCTGTGGTGTGTCCCCAGCCTCAYATTAGATGTATTTCCTAATTTAGGAAAAGCTGGCAAACTGGGCAGCCCCTGCACATCAGAGGGGAGCAAATGTCAGGCCACAGAGAAACAGAGGACTCCGAAGAGCTGCTGGCTTCCAGGATTTGGGAACTGCTCAGGACTGGGGGTTACTCAGAGGTGACGGCAGAGCCRTTCCGTGAGATTCCCCATCCGCTGTGACAGAATGGGATTTGTTCTGCTGAGCTGGGCCTCTTCCCATGGTCAGCTGGCATTTCCTGGGAAACCCAGAGCACTGGGCTGGAACTAARAGCAGTTAAAAGCAGCACGACTGCGTGCTTCCCAGGGAAAACAACATTTCACCATCYATCCAATGACAGAAAGCAAGGACAGCAGAAATCCAAGGACAGGAGAGAAAGGGACGTCTTAACTTCTCAGGACAGGTAAAATAGCTTAGGCATCAGATGATGTGGGTTGATTCTAATGCAGATGTCCCAACACACATCAGACTCCATGGTGGGTAAACCGCAAAATGCAGAGGAAAGAAACATCCACATTTATTGGGATTTTACAACTAAAAAAAAAMCAAAGACATAGGCAAAATCTCAGACTGTGAAAATCTCTTGTTCTGCCATGTATACTTTAAATACAACCTACATAGTAACAAACACATAATAGGAAACATAAGCATATTTTTACCTAGCTACCTACCCACTCCTAAATAAAAAAAACTTCCTGGTAATTCTAGTATTCTTTATAATAATWGTTTATTATTATAAAACTCTTTATACTTTATTATTAGAAAATTATTTATAATAATTATTAGMATATAATTCATTAGATACTAATAATTCCCTGCAAAGAATTAAAAAAAAAATCCAGTCTTCTGCAGTGAAGTATTGCTTKGACTGATTTTTTACACAATGAACAAAAAAAGAAAAAACAAAAGGAGAAAAAGAAAAAATAGAAAAAATAAGGAAAGTTCATCTGTTTCTTAAAATCATCAGAAAGCCATTTTGGCCCAGTTCCAGTTGACAGAAAACTTCATAGCCTTTATTCAGACTAATACATTTTAAAATTTTAACATTTATTGCTCATTCATGCTTCTCAATAGTGAAGATTTTACTAACTATATCCACTAGGAATGTACTGCATTACATCCACCTTACACAACAGGGTGCAGGTGTGCTTCAATCTAATGCAGATGTAGGTGTATATAAATATATACATAAAAAGATGTACATACATATATAAGGTACCATTTTAACTGTAGGAATTCCCCCCTTTAGAATGAAAAGCAGTGAAAGCAGCTGCTGTTATKCAGAGCTGAATGAAAATGCATCACTGAGATGTTTTATCACTGGATGTTTTTGCGTTTGTGGATTTTGCATTTTCACACGCCTTCTTCCTCTCAAGCTGAAGTGGAGAAATCGTTCATTTGCTCAGCAAGGGGTGAGACTGGGAAAAAAATTCAGGAAATTAAATGGGGAAGGAGAGGGTTTCTCTGTTTTGTAAAGTTTTTATTAGTTGTTTCATCTGCTTCTAATTAAAAGTGGGTTCCAAATCTGTTCCGACACTGACTTTTATTTTGGTAACATTCTAATTCACAAAGAAGAAGAAATGTTGCCAGGAACTACAAATGACATGATTTGTTTAAAAAAACATAGGACCCAAAGGAAACAACTAACGCACCAAACTACTTTCAGCASCTGGTAAATCTGTGCTATTACACAGCAACATTCTCATTGGCAAAGTACTGAATACCCCTATTCAAACAGAACAGTTTACAGGCAAGCATATGAGTAGTTTGTTTCTTTTTAACTCTAATATCACGAAAATAGAACAATTAAATCCTTAAAATCCAGTGTGTGAAAAATCAGGGCACTTCCGAAAAGAAAACATACCCATGACAGAATTAAAATCCCTTTTATTGCTTGAGCTGCTCACCTTTAAAACCAAGGATTTCACAACAAGGGGATTTCTCACCCTACTAAATTGACAACAAACCCAAATCCCAATGCAAAGGAAGAGAACGAATAAAACTGATCTCACTCCTGCAAAGACCTATAAAGTCCTGCYGGGGTATGGCTTTGACTTTTTTTATAAATGGGAACTCTAAGCAACCCATATCAAAACATTTTTGTTTTGGGACTACACTACAAGGCCTTAGTCAATTCTATGTAGTGGACCTCCAACATAAAATCAGAGCAGTCTTTTCCCCTTAGAGTGAAATAAATARCATTTCTGTAACTCCTGGAAAAAARTAATAATTAGACTCATTCAGAGCACACATTTCTTGTATAATAATGCAAAAGAACAAGAAAAAACAAACCAATTCAACAGTTTAGTCCACTGGCTGTGAGCAGKGGAAAAGGTAGAGAATTAAGTGCCCAATTTCTGTTGACTTTTGACAAGGGTTTGGTGCCTATTTCTACAYATGCCTTTGAAAAATGTTTCCTCCAGACAATTTACAAAATCATACTAAATCAGTTCTGAAATTGGAAATAAACGGCAGCAAAAATGTCTCAAGCATTTAATAATACACCTGATCCATGACAATACAGGCATCTCTCAGACAGTGTGAAATATAAAAAATGGATACTCAACAACATAATTTCCAGGTCTGGATTCCAAAAAATATGTGTATTTATTTTAGAAAGTTGATTCCTTTCCAGTGCACAGCTCAGATTAAATGCCAGGGAAAACTCAAGAACTCAAAGACCTTGTGAATATATGAACAGTTGCACTGYCAGGCATAATTGTTTTCTGATGCATAGCTGGCTGCCATTTAGCACATGCCCTGGTASAAAAGGTCACTACTTACAAAAAATAAATTCCTCACATCCTCCATTAAAGCAGGCAGCCTGCATGCCAGGCAGCACAGCACAACAACACAACAATGTATTAATACATTATTTCCTGAAGCAGGTCGCCTTCAGTTTCACCGTGCAGAGTTGTTCTTAAAATGTGACTATATTAATTAACCAGGGCGTGAGTGACAAGAAAAGCAACACCAGAATGAACAGGTTTAAGTAATTCCTGAAYATTAATCAATCATGCCGTTACTCAATTTCAGTAGTAGTTGATCAAGTAAAAATGTCAATTTATGAGGTAAGAACCTGTTTCCCTGGATAACTTTGAAAATTGATGGGTTGAAATTAATTGTGATTTTTTTCTAYGAAGTGTGACAAGTTTGGGAAGAGGTTATAGGTTACCTAAAGAGGAAAAGGTGAGCATCTTATTGTCACACAATGGTCTTGGACAAGTGAAAGCTCAGCAAGAGCTACAACTATAGTTCTTAAACACTTATCACAAAGGCTTTTGACACAGAGACATAAAATATAATGTTTGCATGAAAAAAATCTTTACTGAGGGATGGAAGGAAGGTTTTGACCTCATTGAAGCAAGAAGTTATTTACTAAGCAGTCAAGTGGGAGAGAGARCTCCTAGTGAAATAAAGCAGCACTCCCATATTTACAGAAGGGAAACAACCTGTACTTTAGGACAGAGAAAGTCACACCGCCTTGTCTCTGCAAGGACAGAGCTTGAAGGACTCTGGTGTGAAAAATTAATTTTGCCTGTTCCCAAGTCTGCCTGTAATTTTGTCAAGCACTTTGTTTTGTCTCAGTTAAGTTGCTATTTGTTTATTCGAATTTATTTGAAAACCTTGCTGTGCTGGAGCCATCATTTAACAGCAGCAGGTTACTGTGTCTTTGCTGTTGCACTGAGAATGCTCCAGCCACATGCAGAATTTTTAGGTTTTTCTGCCCAGAGCATTCTGTTTGCTACAACCAAGTGTTTAGCCCATATCACTGACACACTCCTTCTGTCAGCAGGTAACTGATTAATTATGTTTACATGTTTAATATGTCTCTTAAATAATCCCAACATCCAGTACAATCTCAAGGTCAAGGGCATATCTGTGCTCTTCTTCTCCACAATATAGGCAATAAACTTTGAGACTCTTCTAAAAAGCAAACATAAAATAACTTCTTATAAAACCCATGTAAGAAAGTTGTGACCTACCACAGTCCCACTTTGGGTTTTCTTCCCTTTTCCTTTGTTTTCTGTGACCTTTGCTGAAGTCCTCCCAAATTCGTTCTCTCTCCACGCTTCTGACACCATGTGATGTTCATTGCTTTCCTTAATGACCAAACAGAGATGAGAAGAATAGCAATGTGCTTAATGTTCAGCAGGAATTTATAACTACACCATCAAGTCAGTCATGACCTTACAAATTTCCATCAGGAGCTCTCTGGGACTAGCAAAAGAATTCATATTCAAATACATCGTCTATTATGTTGTCTCCTTCAAATATTATGCTACCCTTGCTTGGCTGTTAAATTTTACTGTTATTTAAGTAGCAAGTAAAAGACTRTGAAGTTCAATATTGACCCAAATTAGAAGACAAAAGTTCTATTATTGCTGGTTTTTGTGGATACAATTCAGTAACACCACAACCTTCAAACACTACATCACAGTWGTTTTATTTGGATATGGCATTTCCRTATGATAGAGACACTCAGTTTCTTCAGTCAGAGCAGAAAATAAGTGAATATGACAAAGGCCTTGTCTTTTCTTTATGTCTGAGCAGAAGAACCTGGGAAAAAGCAGAGCGGTCTTGAGTCCAGTACAATCAGGAGACAGMCAAAGAACAGCTCATTTCAGTCACAGCATAGGGGATCTTCCACATCCCTCTTCCCATTTCACCAGGACAGTTCCTCTAAATCAAGGACTCAGATCTGACTTCCCAAACAGCAGCAATGAGTCCCATTCCCCTTCCCTTCTTCCCTTTAAAAATCCTACCAATATATTGCTCTAAACATCAGCCACCGTATGCATGGTGCCTGACAGGTTTACTGAATTTGTGAATTAAATCTAGCTGCAAAGAGAAAAGTTGTGATTTATGGACAGATAAATGCACTTTCAATAGCCTATTGCTGTAATGAAAATGGAGCAAGAAATTCTGCTCTAAAAACAGCCAAACAACAACTGCCAGAAAAAAAAATAAAGAGAAAAAAGAGAAAAAGCAAAGCAGGTACAGCTACACCAGGTCTCATTTCAGCCTCTTCTTCCTTTGAATCTCTTAAATCACTTCACCTGCCCAAAAGCATAGCAGGCTGACCAGCAGTCCACCACTTCCACATTGCCTAATTGGTTTGTGTCCAGCATCCATTCTCCAGAGGAAGATCCCAGCTTATTTCAACCAATTTAACTGTCATGTTGTGTGCTGGAGGGACCGAACCCTTTTTGCCCTTTGCCCTGGGTGACCTTGTGCATGTGGTTCAACTTGAAACCCTTTTCCTTCTAAGGCCTTCTGGGCATTTCCTTCATTAAAATGCATCAGTCCTCCTTCCTCCAAAGGAGCAGCTGCCTTTGTTTTGCTTCCCCTAATTCAGAGTCATCAGGAGCAAAACCTCTGCTTTCTCCACCAGCAGCCAGAGGTATTTCCTCTCTGTGCATCAGTCCGTGGGACAGCCAGGTACCGTGGGGCAATGGCARAGGGACATCCCAAAATGTCCCCCTGTGATCGGGGGGCTGCGCAGGCCTCGGGTGTTTCTACCTCTCCACGTTGTATSTTCAGTGTTTTACGACATTTTCTCAGGAAGAAATCCTGCTGTGAGTGATCTGCAATTAGGCATGGGTAGTTAAACAAAGCTCCTTCCATGTGAGTGGAGTGGAGCTCCCCTGAGCCCGTCCTGGCAGAGCAGAGGTTATGAAATCCAAGACACGCTCCAACCGCGGTAGGCACAGCACCCTCAGCCGAGGGCAGCGCGCGACGCRCGGTCACGGTGACCAAAATGCCTCACCAGGGAACTGCCACGCTCGCTGCAGGAGTATTGTCTGTCTGCCAGAGGAACTGACTGTCCTCAGGTGCCTGTGACAGCCTCTGCCAGGCCTGACCCAGCCTTCACACGACAGGATTTTGTTCCAGCTCTCCAGAGCTTCCCGGTGATAATGCACCCCAGGAGTCTTCTGGTGTCCTCTTAGACTGGAGACAACGAGGCTCCCGTGATTGCCACGGACTTTCTTATTCACTAAGAGTTATTAACAACGTCTCTTTATTCTATTAAGATGAAAAGCAGGTATTTTTGCCAGCTGATACTGCTTTAAAACATTAAAGAATACGCCAAACACCACTCCTCCTTCCCCCATCTCTCCATCCCATATCAATTTTTTAAACTTACCTTTTCAAATTTAACGTCTTTCTGACGTTTTGGGGAGCTCATTATTGAAATTTTAGGCATTCTCATCTCAGACACCTGTCCTGTTACTTGTTTCTCCTTAGAAAATTTTCAACAGGAGAGTGAGTTTTCCTTGAAACTACTCTTCAATTACAACTTAAACTGCAATGTCTGCTCCTAGCATTCTGCAATAAAATTAGGTGTGTGTGCTCTGTAGGCTCCAGACAACTTCTATCAGGATTTTGTTTGAAATACACATAATACAAAATTTATTCCCTATTATCAGGCAAAAGAACACCCATCTTCCTCACTCTCTGTGTCCTTTGGGTGCTGTTTGTCATGGTAATGCCTCAGGCATTTTCCATCCCTGTCCCAAATAATTTTAACAGGATAACATGAAGTTTATAAATATTTTCTATCATAATAACCCATGATTACACATTCATTTTAGTCACAGGACATAAAAAGACCCAAAAACAATAAAACTTTTTCCCTACCAGTCTGTAGAGCCTAAAATTTTGCAACATAGACAAAAGACAAAGTTCAGAAAGTGTTGTCTTTGCTGGGTGACATTACCCTCATTTAGTGCTGGGAAGCCCCTTTGGGGAATCCTGTTATTCCATCAAATTTCTGTCACTATATCATTATTCCATTGTAAGAAAACACCCTCATTCACATACTCCAGCCTTTCAAGTGAAAATGCACTGTATTGTACAAAAGACACATCTAGCAAAAAATTTACTATGAACAGAAACATTCCTTCTCAAAATATCACTCCTCAGAATCCTCTCTATGAATTCAGTGTAGAAATAAAGAAGACAATTCTAACAAGTGTCCTTTTTCATGACAGACATAATTTAGAATTGTTATCAAGAGACTTGGTATTTCATTAATCGTCTTTAATGAGGTTTTTTAAACTGCAGTATCATTATATTAAAAAAAAATTATGGAAGATAACCAGGTACTAAATATATCATCCCTTCCATCATTTCATCTTTACAGAAAAGTAGCTTGGTTGTTTTACCAAATGGGTTTTGTTAGGAGATTTCTGGTGCCCATAAAGTGGTTGCTTTAAAAAATCCAAGCAGAAGACAATTATTTCATTTCAAGAAACAAGAACAAGAAAGAATCTTCCTAGAGCAACTGTCCTATTGTTTTCTAAGATATCCTCTTGCAGGCTTTACTTTTAAGTGTGTGTCAACAATTTAAATGCAGAGTTTGCTACTCAAGACTGTGTGACTTCCACTGAGGATTCACAAGAAGAGAGATGGGAGGTCACAGAGCAGCAGTCACACAATGCCTGAAAGGCAGGTTACAGTGAGGCCCTGCATGGAATTTTTTCCATACCATTAGGGCCATCCAGTCAAAAAGCAGCACTGAAGGAACCAAAAAGTCACAGTACTTCTAAAGCTTCCCAGCAGTGCAAGTGCAGCTTCAGGGTAAGGTGTGAAGCAGCTCAGTGGGGTGCAGAGGGAAGGCTGAAGGGGAAAGGATGGTAGGGAAGTTGAGAACAGGGCTTTTCCCATTCCCTCATTTTCCAGAGGCTTTGTTACTATCGTGGACCACAGCAGCCATTTCCAGTCCAATTCCCTCCTCAAGGATCCAGTGCAGCTGCCTTCACCTCCTCCTCAGCTTCCAAATTCCCCATGCCTGCTTATGGAAAAATGTGGCAAAAAATCTGGGAAAAAGGATCACCTAATCAAGTTCTGACACTCTGAATGATGCTGACTTAAAAGTATCCAGCAAGATAACCAAGTTCCTGAAGGAAAAAAGTTTCTAGGAGATTTTAGCATCAAATAACACAGAATACATTTTGATTTCTGACTGACATCAAAAAGTTACAAAGGCATATCTGGAACCATGACTTTAAATTTTTTTCCAGAAAGTTTTCATTTGAGGTATCACATTTGTCCTATTTCTAACATGAGCAGTGTCCAAAATGCCCAATTTTTGATCTCATTTCACTTCAAGCACTCTTCAGAGACATTGGAGAAAGGATACAAGGATGGCAGATTGTGATTAAAAAAACCTAGGTTCTCTCTTAAGTCCTGCCAAAATATAAATGAGCATCCAGTGATTCAAGCTCAGAAAGGCACAATTTTAAGGCGTTCAAAACTGATTAAGTTCCACTGTTCCACCTTGAAGCAGCTTCCTCACCAGTTTTCGTGTATTTCTCATGATATCAGCAGTTTCCAACAATGAATAGCATCCACTTTGCACATTTGAATTGAGCTTCAACACAYATTTGAGGAGAGTGAGCTTTATTAGTCTCACACAACAAGCAGGAAAATGGAAGTACAACCACCAATTTGGCCATTTCCTGCACAGTCCTGGGTTCCTTGGGCTGTGTCAAGCAGCACTGGCTGCCAGGAATGCAGCTGCATTCTCTACCTGTTGGCACTGAGAAATGCCAATCATTCTCAGAGAGAGCATAAAAATCCTCTTCCCACTTCTATCATTCCAGAAGTTTTTCTTACTCTTCCAAACCAGGTGACAGAACTGCATTTAGGTACGAAACTACTGAAGGGGAAAGGAAAAAGCAAACCCCAGCAGTAGCATACTAAATTTTGTGGTTAAAGAAATTTGAATTTAGGCAAGCGTGACTGAGCCACCAAGCACATGTCACATTATCACCTAACTCCTTCCACAAAGTCTGCTTTTACAGTTATGTTTTCTATCACTGAGCAGCAGTTTTACAGTGTACTTGACTTCATGACACTGCAAACAAATTGAGTTTCTGCACCTTAACAGTGAAGTGGTGCTGATCCAGTGATGCATTACTCAAAATGTGCAGCCTGCTGAGGGAATCAACAGGGAACCTGCACTTTTTAAATTAGGGGTTTTTTCAGCTTGTAAAGATTGACAGTATTGACACCTTATAGCTGGGGGTGGGCCTGGTGTATTTTACTAACAAAATGAATGTTACTTTCAGAATCAATGCCACCGTGGCAGGTTGAGCCTGAGGCATCCAGTCACCTTCTCCTGTGCCCCACATTAATTCCCTCCCTTAATTAACTACAGAGATTTGGTAACACTACAGATTTGGGGTTTGTTTTAGGTATTTCCATCACTGATATGCATTAACAAAATGGCCCCCTAGGAAATAAACAGAAAGGAACTAATAAATATGATACAAAACCAAATACATTAAAATAGTCTGAACATTTTATAAGTAAGAAAGCTCCCAAGCTTCAATTCAGYCACTTCATAACTCTGAACAATAATAAGGCCCTTCCTTAATTTTCATTGTCAGAGCATCCCAAGCACTGGATGCTGTTTAATTCACATAAAATTACAGCTACTCAATATCCAAATTCCTTAGAAAGATCTGGAAAATCACCGGCTGCCCAASGAACACAACCAACAAGAGAACTGCCCCATCCACCCCATCTGGAAAGCAGCAAACCCTTGTGCCTTAGAAAAGCACTCGTTGAGGCACAAAAAAAAAAAAAAAAAAATGCTTCAGAGCATGTCCTGCTTGTTACAAAAAGAATTTAACTTTAGCTCTTCCTTGACCTTTTGTTTTCTCCCCTCTCCATCTTCCATGGTAGTCCATGGGCTAGAACAGGGTGAGGGCAAGGTGTTGCATGAAGYTGTTGGGGTTTTTTTGGACACAGAYGGTTTATCTTGCTCTCATTCATAGACAAATGAGTCATCACATTAGAAGGTCATGCCATAACTTGTTCCCAGGCTGGGAATAGCTATAGGTGGGGTGTTTTCCTGCTTTCCTCAGAAATGCAAAGCACAACGAGCCCACAAGGCTTATTTGGGCTTCCTTAGGCCTCTGCTGGGGTTGCCAGACTCTCAGAAGATAAATSTTCCAAAATCCAGAATATTCTGTTTGGATTTGTACACTGTATCTGTTACAAATTTATAAACGCATTCTTTGGAGGAATTAAAAGATCTAATGTATTTTGGGACCTCAAACGTAATCAAAAAGTTCTGAAATGCCTCTCCTATCCCTGTCACTGGAAGCAAATCAAAGAGTTCTGTCCAGCCTTCTGCTGCAAGACATTCTGTGCTGAAACAAGGGATGGGGGTGTGAAAAATCAAGACAGATGGATCTTAATTTAAATGTAAACAATGGAAGTACATATATTGTACAYACACCTACTTGGAGCAAGAATAAGAACCCATTTGTAAAACCCAAACCCAGCTTGTCAGATCGAGATGGAGCAGCTCTTTCAACCACTCTGTCTCCCAGACAGCACGACAGGGTGGCAGGAGGAAACGATTCCTGYAGTCTGACTACAGAAATAATGAATAATCTGCTCCAAATTGGGGTTTTTGCATTATTTATGCTCAATACACTGTCTTTGTAAGGATGATTAGTGCACCATCTGCCTTGACCACAAACAGGCATAAAGGAGACAACCTCCTGATTAAAATCTCATTCCTTTTAAACAGAGAATATGAACCCACTATTCTTTCTGGACATGCAGACCTCCAGTCTCCTAATTAATCTACATCAGTCATTAGATACAGGTAGCCTGGCCAGACCTCAAGTTATTTAAATGTATCACTGAGCTTAAATATAATAGAGCCAAACCACAAATATGAAGCTCCTTATCCTCTGCAACACTCCGTGCAGGATTCTGTGTCTCATTAGGGCAGAGAGTCAGAATTAATCAGGAGCTCTGAAGCGAGCTTCTAATTTTCATCATCACAAGCCTATTACTAATCCTGGGATTCATCTGATAAATAGGAATTTCTGCCTCAGAGCTGGCCACCCCAGCTTCTTCAGCAGAGACYTCTTCAGCAGAGAATCCACAGCATCTCTGGTGCAATTTGTCAAACATTGGGATCAAAAAGGGACACAAATGAGTTGCTGCCTAAACAGGACTTCCTGTTTTGAGAGAAAACAAAGAAAATAGGAGTGATCCATCCAGAAATAAACGACATGCTTTTGATGCCTAAATTAGATTAATTTCAGGATCTTGGCACACAATATCATTGCAAAGGGCTGAGGTTACAGGAAATTCACCATTTCTGTTAAATCTATACAGAACAGTACTAAAAACCATCAAAGTTCATAAAATTTATTTTCATGCACAGTTTTCAGTTATAATTAATAACCATGTCCCAGTCCTTACCCATTCATTACTTTGTCTTCATTTTGTATCTTTGTTCTGCTCTGCTCCAACATTTACAGGTGCTTGAACCAAAATCATCATGACAAAAGCGTCTGTCCAGCCCAGGATCGGAGTTTTTGGTGCAACAGCCATTAAAGCACACACACGCACTCATCACCATCTTTATTTTTGCAGCACATATTAAGGGCAATTTTTTTTGTCCAACAACTCACGTGTGAACCACTCTGAGACTTTCTGTCCTGCAAAAACCACACATTTGTCATTACTGTATTCATAAACTAGTAAAAAATCCAAAACCACTCTATAGATCGATATAATAAATGAAAACAGTCTTTAGGGGAAATGTAGAAACAATATATTTCCTTAAGGGTCTCCAAAGCATTTGACAAACATTTATTAAATTTCAGATTCTCTCTGTGGGTAAGATTCATTTGCAGAGTATTTACAAACTGATCATCCAAGGCATAAACGAAGGCAAATCACTCAGTTTTGAATTCAGAGAGTTTAAGAATCATGTGCTGAGATTTGTCTGCTATTGGAAACCTCCTTCAGCTGTCAACAAGAGAAAGCCTAATAAATTTGTAGACTTACAGACTAACTCAAGTTGGAAAAACCTCTGCTTCACCCACAGGATGGGTACTTTTCTACCTAAGCCTTTCCTCTTCTCATGGATTTTATATAAACTATTCTGTGTTTTCATTACACACTTCCTTGCTGCTTCCACATTAAGTCCTCATTAAAAGAATTCTAAGCATTAATATTTTCCAGGCAAAATACACAGTTGACATAATTGCAAATTATAAAAGCTTTTAATGCTGGCACTCAAGAGAATTTCTGAAAACATCAGGGTAAATTACACAACGATATAACATTTATAAAACAGCAACATAAAAGCCTTCCTGTTTTTCCCCTCTCTCAAGTACTGTGACACCCAGCTCTGGGTAACGTGCACACTGGCACTCAGAGACCAAGGCGATGCTGGGGGAAGTGGGAGCATGAATAAAGGAGGAGAAACTCCCAGTTTCAGGGAGGAAGAATGAAATCCTATACTTGCTTTCATTTTTAACTCGAAACAAAACCACGCTGATAAAAGAACTTAGAATTTGCAGTAGAACAGAACACAAAATGGCTGAGGTGCGGTGTTGATTTTCTTTTTCTCTCCATGAGTAGCAGTGTGAGCACAGGGCATCACAGTGGCTGCTTAGAACATCATTAACAGCAGAAACCCTGCCCATGGAATTGTGTATCGGTGGGAATAATGATTGAAAAACAAATCATGGCTACAYCAACTGAACGATTTAGCACATTCTGGTAGGCAAATGCAGGCACACTTGGCTAAGATTTGTGGCCTAATGTGGACAGAAATCAGTATCATCATTCAGAATACATTTTATTTCATTGCTGACTTGCTGTGAAACCTTTGGCACTCCAGTTCATATCCATGTCTGTTCTCTTTCCATCCTTCACTAGCTAAGARCATATGGAAGAAATTCTTCCAACAGAAGAAGGACCTAAAGCAAGTTTCATGTTTCAAGACATTTTTTTCTTATTTATAAATTTCCCTCTAAACAAGGAAAATACTGTAAAAATAACTCTCCTCCATCCTTTAAAATATTACTGTAGAACTTGCCTTTGTGAAGAATATTTTGCAATTTTTAGTTTCCCAGCTGAAAGAAGTTCTCAAAATATCTTGAATATTTAGAAGTTTCCATCCTTTATACATCTTTAGCTACATTTTTGGCCAGATCTACATGTTCCACCACTGGCTATTTGCCTGCATCTGCAAAGCAACCTTTTCTCATTCCACTTTAAAAAATACTGTAGCATCTGATAATGCAGTCTATATAGTCCTCTCAGGAAAGGAAAAGGATTTTTTGCAAATCAAAAAGCTGCAGTAAAAATTCCATCGTATCACATGGCACACGTAAATAAGATGAAGAAACCCAATCCCGAGTCAAGAAACATTCTATTACACTAYCTACATTTTTTTTTGGATACACACAAAAAACACCAGACCTGTAATTTGTTTTTTCTGCTCACAAAGCTGCTGGTGTTAGGCCGCTTTCTAGAAGCAAGGGTGTTTAAAGCATTTACTTTACCTATTTCTAAATTTGGATGACATGTAAAGACAATTACTGTTTAGAAAAGAGAGTTTATTCCAATTGTCGGCAATATATTTATGATATATTTATGCTTTTTTATCAGAGAGAACCTTAAGGTCCCTTCTAACCCAGTCCATTCTATGATTATATTAAATCAGACAAATTTGAGCTTTAACTTCACCTGCAGTAATGAGAATTCAAGTGAAGCAAATAAAAGCAGTCAATACACGACTGCACAACCATTATTTTTATAAATGTGAAACAGCATCAAAGAACTTAAATTTAAGAGAATTACACATGCACTCAGCATTTCACTTTACAACCTGTTAAAACTGGAAATAAAAATCAAGATCCCTAAGTCCTTAACTACTGCTTTAATTGTAAGACTGAGCTCTCTTACAAAACAAGCATGGGGAGCAGCAGAAAATAGCTTTTTATTTTCACTAGATGAAGTATTGGAAGTTTTATTTGTACTCTATAAGCTATTAAACCCCAAGTATTAGATGTATTTCAAGGATTCCAATATACCAGTGAGGACTATGTCCATAGCTGGAGGCTTCAAAGTTTTATGAATATTTCTAAAGCACTTTGTGTCATTTTATGAGTTATTACTCAAGTCAAATAAAGCATAATCTTATTAACAAAGTCTCTCCTGGAGACAGATGCATCAGCTCCCAGGAGAAAGAAAAACCAGCAGTCCCTAAATAATAATAACCAATGAAAAGATAAATTCAAGCACATGTGCCCTGCTTGGGCGTCACCAAGCACAACATTTTGTTTCACTTGTCTATTTCCAGTCCCACTTGGAAATCGATTCTCTGCTCACATGAGGACAGTGCAATGTAACATTTGAGGTGCTGGACAGCTTGTCCCCATTATTGTTCTATTTTAGCGGGCAAGATTTATTTGCCACAGAAGAGGAGGACAAACCATTCCTCCCCTGCATCTTTCGAAAGAACAACTCTGATCTGACCTACCAGGGCATTTCTCACACACCAGTGTTGCATGGAAAAGAACCTTCAGCAAATTTGGGGCACAACCCTATTTCCACTCCGTGTACAGACTCACTAGGACTGTGACACACCAATTTGGGCAGGGACACATCATTATAACAGAAAAAGTTTTAACACTACCGTTACTCAATATTTTTCTAAGAAAATAAAAATTTTGAACACAGCATTAGAAGCATTGATGGTAGAAGGATGCAGAAAATAATATTTTTAGCTAAAAATTCCATCCCCCTTTGTGAATAACAAGCTGTTGTTCAGTGCAGCACAGGTGCTGCTTTAATCAGGTTATGGACACATAAATCTTGAAAGAAAATTTAAAAACCTCTGCACACTTCAGTTACTTTGAGAAGCCAAAGGGGGGAGAGAGAACGCCAGCAAGCTGAAACAATTCCCCCCGACCTCTCTTAACAAGAGAAATTTGTTCTTCAACTGGTTTAATCAAAATGTCCTATCATTTCCCTGAAGAGTTCTCTCTTGCAGCTTCAGCAGAATTTCCATTCTCCCTTTGCCCTTCAACACGACGCTGTCTCACAGGAGACCACGGCCACTTCTGTACTTTATCACCATCAAAATCCCCGCAAGGTTTGTTTTCCAGGCCTTTGAAGGTTTTCCTGTCTGTTAAATTAGAAAATGATGCAGCACTATAATCCTCAAGTATATTTTAAGCTCACAGAAAGCACAGGCCCCAGGTGAGCAGCTCCCTCTCCGGAGGAGTAAGGACCTACAGAATTAAATAAAACTTAACAGGTAAGCAAGAATTTGCAGGATTTGAGAAACTTCCAGAGTTTTAACACATAGATAAATACTGATAAAACAGAGATGAAACTCAACTTACTACATTAAAAAAAAAATTAAAAATCACTAGCAGCAGAACCATCAAGACATACAAAGACAGCAAATATTTTCCATCTGAGTGAAACTATTACAGTAAAGGGCAAGATGAAATGTTTTCATTACCCGTGAATGGGTGCTCTCGTATTTTTACTCAACATTTTTATCTATTGATGAATATCTGTCATAAGGACCAAATTTGCTACTCATTTTCCCAACTATCCATGTGAAATATTGCATAAACTTGCAACACATCTAATGTTCTGCCCATTTCATCTAAGCAACACCCAGAGAATTCAAATTTATCTCATGTAATAGGAGGCACATAAAAAAGTTCTAAAGGAATTAAGCACCCATTTTAAATGGTTTGTATTTTTATTATTTTTGGAGACTGTATTTTATGTAAATATCTCATTTTCAATTTACAAATCTGTTACAACAGCAGAGAGCCTCTAAATGCAGGCAGCATGGAAATTCAGAAACACAGATTCAGAACTCAGATTAAAGATAGCACAACTTTTAAAACTCATTTCCTGGGCCTCGAAGACTTCAGCATATGAACAAATGCATATTTCCAAGGGAATGGGTATCAAAAATAACTTTCACACTGTACAACAGCTTTAAAACCACATCTTAGACCTTTCTCTAAAGCTGTTAAAGGTGTGATCAGCTTCTGAAGCAAGGACAGGAATTAGACAAGGCTTTTCTTCCTTCACACCAGCTGAGAATCAGATGGGGTAGTGAAGGATGCAGATACGAGAAATAGTGATGCTCTCAAGGAATCTGTGTTCAAGCTGGAAATCCAGAGCCTGGTGGGCTTCTGGTAGGCAAAAAACTTGCCACAAATCAGGCAGAAGATGTCCAACAAACTTATCTTGCTGAAAGTTTAAAATTAAAGAAAAATAAAGGCTTTTGGACATAATGATAAGTTTGTATATATTTCATTGTAAAAACTCCAAATATTTCAAGAGAAAAGCATAGCAAGTGTTAAAAGAGGCTTCAATCTCACTTTTGTTGTTCTTTCTGAACTTTGCTTTAATTCCCTCAGAATAACAAAAAACCCACCTTGTATTAGCTATAAATCACAGGCTTTGGTTTTCTCCAGATGGGGAATTACTGGAACTGGTAAAGCTCTCTGGATGGGTTCAGTTCAAACCAGAGTTTTCATAGTCTCATGAAAAACAGGAAAAACACCTTTAAATTCTGCCTCTTCCTGAAGAGCCACACTGGGGCTAAGAGACGGCAAAGACCTGTTCTGGTTGAAGAACAGCAGTCCCACTGAAAGAAAGTTCAACCTCTTTTCCCCACTGTCAATCTTTTGAAAGGATTTTTTCCCCCTTTTCTAAGTCAAACATTTTCCCTTCAAGTCCTTCCAGTAACAAACCAAACCCAGTGGCTTCTTGAATGAAACCTACTGAACACGTATCACAGAGCTAGAGCTCACAAAAAGAAATTACAAGGTGTTTCCTGCTACTCTATTTTGGCCTAGAATTGCAGGAGGAGAATATTCTGTTTTATTAGCATCTCTGAGAACGACTATTTTTCATATTGCTAATGTTCTAAAATACAGAAKGCACTTGAGGCTGCAGATGTTCCTCTCCAAAATGCACAGAGTCCATAAAATCTGTCTGTAAATAACAAGGAAGGAATTAGGAAACGTTTCACTGTGGAAGAACTGAGCCCTCGGGCTTGCAGGGCTCCCCCTCTCTCTTCCAGCACCCTTTTTTTCCTGCTGCCATCCAGCTCCATCCTCATATGCACCAGGAACCATCAGGAGCAGGCTTGTGCCAGAAGAGGTTTTTTTTTTAAGTGTAGGTTGTCTGGCCTGAAATTGTAACTGTCTGAATTTCTTTAAACAMAAAGTACAGTGGAAAAACTCCAGTGTAATACATTTTCATATCAGTATCTGACAGCTCTGCATTAAAAAATATTGCAATATTTAGGTTCTTTGCAGCTATTTAATTAAAGGTAATGGTAAGTGTGCCAATATCTGTTTATATTGCAATATTAATATTTAGTGCCCGAGCTCTAGGATCTTGCATTAATTTATTGTAGAGGAGTAAGAAGACTAAAAATTGTAGCAAGATATTAGATCAGGTTGTAGGATCTTGTTTTCTCCCCTCCTTGTGCATTCTACAAGATCACCGTGGCTCTGTAGCAGTAAAAGAAGYGTTTGTTCATTTAAATATCTGGCAAATTGGAGGGAATTATCACACAACTCAACATGGATTATACAATTCATTTTGGATTCTTCACAGGAACTGTAAATTTATGTATATCAGAAGTATATTAGAACTTGTATTCCTTATTCTTTTAGTTCAGAAAACTCTGAAAAATACTATCCTGAAGCTAAATAAGTAAAAACTGGGTGAAAAAGAAACACTTGAGAGGGTCACAATTATAACACTAAGGCAGAGTAAATCACAGAAACTTCCTACATTTTGAAATGTCCACCTGAAAATTAAACATTAACAGGCCACTACTTGACATTAGAAGCTGCACACCTGGATAATTAGCCACAAAAACAGAACAGCAGAGAAACTTTAAATGCTTATAAATTTTATAAATATTGCATTCATATTGATGTAGAATTCTATATTAATTTTAAACAAAGTAAAGAAATATGGAGAAAGAAAGACACTTTAGAGGGGCCACCCAACATTTTGAATACGTTTCTCAGAGATTGTGGAGTTTAAAAATCATGTCAAATACCAGGAGAGTRTTCAAGGAATAATTTGCTGTACCCCTGAATTGAACAACTGACACATTCCTGCTGCAGGAAGGCTGCAATTTTCCTTGCTGTCAGTGTATTTTTCTGTAAATGAGTGTTGCAAATGTTCAGAGCTCTTTCAAGCTGACTGTACTTATCTAAATAATCATCATGCAAAGTCATGAGAAAGAAGGAAGGGGTGGCCTTGAGAAGAACTGCAACCAGTAAACTTCTAATGGCAAAAATCCTGAAGGCAGCTGTTGATCAGACGAAAAGAAAATAAGGAATCATATTATCTGATGCAAATATTTTGTCCTTTCTTTAATTAACAAGTAAAGTAGTTTTCACTATTTCTGCAGATAACTACAAGAATTTCCTCAGCTTCTCTTGACTTCAGTTCTTCATTTCTAACACAGAAATCTGTACCAGGCTGGAATTTTCAGGAAAATTATGAATTTCAAGGGTTGCTGTTCCAGCTTTCTAAAGAACCTGCATTTCTGAAGAAATAATTTAGTTCATTTACCACTAGCAATAACAATACCTGATCACACTCACAAACCTGACATAAAAATGATGACATTTCTCCTGTAATTAATGGTGGACACCAAAAAGGAGCCTGAAGCATTTGCAGAATCAAAACCATGTTCAAATAAATGGGCCAGACAGTATGTTATAAAAAAAAGCAGCGAAGGTGACTCCAAAGATATAAAAATATACAATTGTTTGTACTGAGAGAGAGTTTCTGAGTCACAGCCACATCCTGATCCCCTCACTCTTGTCCCATCCATAATTTTGATATTGCTGCACCTTGGTGAGATTATGCAATGGTTTGTTCCTTCATTCAGTATCTTTTTTTTTTGATGCCTCATCATCATCTTTACTTTCCCAAGGACAAAAATGAATTAATTTGCTCCTGTAAACCAAGATATTTCTGTTTGGGCCACAGCCACTAAAAATCCTTTTTTTTTTCCTTAAAATCACTTGGATTGGTAACAGTGCTGCCACTTTTGACTCTTCCCTTATCTTTGCCCCTCTCATGCCTCAGGTCCTGGTGATGACTTTTTGCCCCCTCTCAGAGGGTGCATTTCCATTGCAAAGATGAATGTCACTTGTAGTTGCAATGAAACCCATCCAGCTTTAAATTAGCCAGGACTGAGAGCTGACCTCCAATMTCCTTGGCATCTCCTTTGTGTAAATAAAAATTACACAGAACCTGCATAACCTGTGCCACGTCCTGCAGTAGGTATCACACCAGGACGCTACACATTCCAAATTTTTCATATCACTGGTCGTACCATGCTGTCTTTGGAAGGAATATAAGGGAAGAAGAAGTGCAAAARGTGGCAAATTTCCATACTCATCCTTTGCTAACTATTTGCAAGTCCCAGGTAGCCAGGTGAAAATGCAGAATATGCAATCACTTACCTTTTTTTTTCCTTGGAAATGTGAAAAAGCAGTGAGGGAATTACATTGATACTGTATTCAGCCTTGCTGAAATTAGGTAAATGTTATCTAATGCAGATGAAAAAGCATTTTCTTCTGTGTAAAGTGCTGGGTTACTCTCCACTTCAGGAAACCTCAGCCTGCTTGGGAGGTGGGGGAGGCAAATTCCCAGAAATCAAGCAGTCTTCATCATTTTCGTTCCAGTCTCCGGCAGCGTTAATTACTGAGTAACATCATCCCAGATCTGTGGCATTAATGACAAAGATCTCACCAGCTCAACAGGCCATGAGCCAAACAGGTATGGAAATGGATTCCTACTCTCTGTGTCTTCCTGAGTGCATCTTTCMTGTGCCTGGTATCCCTGGGTGTATTTAAAAACAAGAGCCCTTGTTTTTCAGCAAATGAGATTGTGCACATAAACATGTGTTGCACGGGAACTACTGACTCTAATACTTCAGGTTTTCTCCTTTTGTCTTATAAATAACTGCAAACAGAGGGAAATAAATTCTCTTTGCTTCTTCTAAGAGCTTTTTTTGCCTGTGTACAACAGATGTTGTTTCCACAAATTAGTTTCTAATTTCTTTCATAACTCAGTCAGAACAACCCTTCAATTCATAGTCAGGGAATAGATTTAGTGCTGCACATAATTCTTGTAATTATGTAAGAAAACTGCACTTTGCTAGGTGAAAACCTTGGCTATCAATCACTGGATTTAGTGTATGGGCAACTTAATCTTCTGTTGCACCAGCTGTGCAACACGCTGAGGATTCCTTGCATTTCCATAGTGGGAAGGATAAATGATTCCTGGGATAGGGAATGGATAAGGAGACAGCAAGGGGGCCAGCTCCAGTGTTAGACTGCAATTTATGGAGTCATTAAGAATGCCACTCACACCTCCTCCCTCACAGCAATCTGCAAACCCAGCAGTATTTAAATGTTTTCCAGTCATCAAAATGCAGTTAGCCACAATAAAGCGAATAAAGTTCCTCCCCTTAAAAAAAAATTAAAAATCTAATAGAAAATTGAATAAAACTGCTTGCCTGGCTCAGGTGAGCAGCATGGACACCTGGTGGATCCTGAACTTTGAAGTTCAGCACAAAAACTGCAAATATCACAATAAAATTGGCAGAGAGTTACGCTGTGCAAGAGACTGTTCATGCAGTTGTAGCACTAGGAACAAAATTATTTTGAATAGCTTGCTGCTTTTTGGTTTTTTTATAAGAATAGGATTTACTTGTTAAATGAAAATCGATTTTCATTTTTATTTAAAAGCTGTTCCATTGCCAGCCACTAAAGCTGAAGTTGCTGACATGTCAACATGTGCAGAATACAGAGCACACTGAAATTTCTCCAGGAGGTCACATCCAGGTACCTGAAGGCAAGTGAAACTCCAGGGGTTACTGAGAGGGTTTTAAAGGAACTGATTAGGCAGCCCTGCTTCCCCCATGAAACAGGCTTACTGCATGCCTTTAGTAATCCAGCTGGAATCATTATGCAGGCTCAGGATACACTTAATGCAACTTTCATACAAAAATGCTGCAGGGATAAAGGGATTAGAATATCTGAGAGAATGAGTACTTCAGAGGAAGTAGCACAATGAAGTCATCATAAAATGGTAGGGTTGTCTCTCCCTTCCTTGTCTTATTTTTTTTTTTTAGCAGGGAATGGGGTGACAAAGTGGTTTGTCCAAGTTCTGYGTGTGTGAAACTTTTTTGGTTTGGGGTTTTTTTGTGGGTGTTCTTGGTTTGTTGTTTGTTTTTTTAAAACATACTTCCCCAAATTCTTTACTCTAGGCAGTAGAAGGTGATCCTTTCCCTCTAACCAGTAAAGGCGAGATACACTTGAGTGCTTGGTTCTCTTCARTGGTGCCCAGTGACAGGAGAAGAGGCAATAGGCACCAATTAAAATGCAGGAATTTTCATCTGAATGCAAGAAAACACATTTTTACCATGAGGGTGGCCAAACCCTGAAGCAAGATGCCCAGAGTGGTTGCTGACTCTCCATCCTTGGTGACTGGACACAGTCCTGGACAAGTTTGAGCAGGGGGTGGACTAAACAATTCTGTGATTCTTCTTTGCTTTGAGAAAAAAAGAAACAAGGAAAGAAGAYGATCCTCCCATAAGTTGTATCCTACACTGTCATKAAAAARCCCCAAGCAGACACATCCTTTGGCTCATCTTCAGACTCAGGTATGACACCAAAAAAACACAACTCAATAAAACTYTTCAAACTCCCACTTGATACAACAGGAGGCAAGAAATTCAGGAAAACACTGTACTTTTGGTTATATCAAACCCCACACATGTCCCAGTCCTAAACTGCATCTAGAATACATGGGTATAATCTCCTCTAAATTGTTGAGCCAACTGATAAGAACTGAAAAAAATCTCCAAGTAGAATCCAGAGGATTAAACCTGATAAATGTTTACCAGAGAAAATTGGGCCCAAGTGTCAAGCAGAATAATTTAAGCAACTGAAAGCCCAAAGGTTTAGTGAACATCCTTATATTTTCAGTTTTATAAAAAATGGGTTAACTTGGACTGAACCTAAGTTTGTAGAAGCAGGTTCTGATCCACCCCTTGACCTTCCCCATATTAGAAATCTTATGATTGAATATTGTCAACTCTTCTTCAGCAAGAGACAGCATTTCTAAAATTTCTTACAGAGTATGTACATTAGAATGCAATTATTCTGTGCTTTTGGCTCTTTTTTCTTTCTGCTGGTGAACTACCTTCTCTTTCTCAACTCTGTTCATCACACGTTCAAAAAAAAAACCCCAACAAACAGAAAGGAGAGTTGCATGAAACCTGCACTTCACGTTATGACCCTGAAGTCATAAATGGTGAAGTGTCAGTGACTTTAATAAGCCTGCTGCCAGTATTTTTTTCACCCTAATAATTCACTAAATATTATGCTAATATTATGTCAAAGACCCCAAAACASGGGAGGAGGATTCTGGGTCTGACTAGGCAGAGAAGCTTGTTTAAAAACCCATGTAACAGGGGAGGCCTCAGAAATGGCAAGATGTCCTTGCTAAGCCTCTGCCACAGTCTATGGGCATCACTGGATTTTTGTTGTGTTAACCTAAAAGGGAAAATAATCTCACAAATATCAGCAAGATTGAATAAAAAATGCAGAGATGGAGACACTTTTAGCTGTGTAGGGAAAGTAAAAAGCCTGTTCCTGTGAACACCATTGAAAACCTGCTACCATTTGAATGCAGTGTGTGGTTTAGAAATACCAGATTCAAACAAAATCTCAGAAGCACCGAGAAATGCAATTTATCTTTATTGACAAGATAAAGAATCCTCAAGGAGACATCAGAGGTGACAACCCATTCTTACAAAATTTACCATACTCATCCAGGTATCAGTACTTAAAACACAAAAGACACAGGATTTCACTGTTGGCTGTTAGACTTACTTGTTTTGCCACTAAAAACTAAAGCATGAAAAAAAGATTTCACCAGGGAAATTCCCTGCTGCTCCTGCTGCTGCTCAGATATTTGGGGATTTTTCAACTACTGCACAGAGGAAGGCAATGTTCCCTCTTGCTCTCATACTTACTTTGTTGCTTTTTTTTCTTAAATAAATGTCTGTAATAAGGAGGAAGGTCGGAATTAAGGAGGAAAAACAAAAGCAGACAAGTTCTACATGAAAGCCACACCAAGTGTGCACTTTGCTCACACAGGTTTGACTTTTATATTTTGAAAGCTGAAGGAACAAGAGGGTTTGAGCCAAAGTCCAGGAGCAAGAGATGACTTTGCACACAAAAGGTATTTCATTCCAGCCACTGAATGAGGTGCTAAGCAAGAATCACTCTTGTCTTTCTCAGTCCCCTGCCCTCCATGACTTAATACTCAGAAAAAGAATCCTCCGTGAAATACCATTTATACTGTAATCAACCTAGTTTCTGTCAGGATGAAATTTCATCTGCTGTTTGTTTCCTCATGGGCATTCTGTTTTTCCATTTAATTAATGACTRTCTAGATCTACAGATTTCCAGAAGTCTGATTACATGATTGTTCAGAAAAAGAACAGCTTAAAAAACAGGGCACAATCTTTGTGTTTTCAAAATAGCTCTCATAAGACCCAAACCATTCAGTATCTGATAGCAATGTAATGAATAAAATCCATCTTTTTAATTATTGTTGACATACTAGGACTTATAAAATGGAATAATAATGGAACACTTGGATATGCAGAGGGCTTATAAAGCAACAGAGGAATGACTTACCAAGGAATATTATGTCTTAAAGATGAAGAAAATTACAAATCAAGCAAAAATTGCACATAGGCAGACTAAGTTAAACGCTGCATTTAAAAACGAAGGCAAAAAATTATTCAGCCATAAAAAAAAAGTGGTAAGCAAACATGCACAATGATGAGGCAGCAATAATTAGACATAATGTATGGAAGCCACACAATAAAACATTCTGTACACAGCAGATGATGGCGGACATGGAGGAAAGGGGTGGGGGGAAGGATAGAAATAAGTAATCCCAAAACTGATGTGCAAGCAAAACTTTAAAACACAACACACGGATCAGATAATTCCAAACCCACAAATTTGGACAAAACAGCACATAAAACTGCAGACCAAAGATCGGTATTTTAATAAATATGGTGAAACATGGCATCATCCTAAAATAAAACCAACAATGCAAAAAAGCAGGTGGGAAGATGGAAAGGAAGGCAAGTCAGGCTGGCTGACTTTAAGYAGCCCCAAAAGCTTTAAAATAAAAGTTTTGAAGAAGAAAACTGGGTGGTAGGGAAGAGGTAAAAATAGGACAACACATAAGCAGCATTAAGGACAAAAACTGCAGTCCAGAATACAATCTTACATATTTCTTCAGGAAAAATAAAAATTCTAATAAAAAGTTCATCATTGAAATGAAGATTATRCAAATTAGAACAAGGTCCTTAAAGTGAGTGACAAATTCACCAAAGTAGGAATGGTGAGATGCTCCTTTGGAGACTCACAATGCTGGATGCCACCCAGGGAAGTTCCTGAAGTACTTTATGTTATTTAGTTTATCCACAAGGCACCCGGACATGCGGGACAAGAGCTGCAATGAAATTTCTTGGAAAACAAAATTGGGAGGAACACTCAAAGGAAAGGAYTGGAATTTTAAACACGAAGGAGATGAAGATTAGAACAATAAAGAATCCTACATTAAAGTATTGAATCAAGCAAAGGTTACTTGGAGATTGAAAACCTGCATTTCTGTTATAACATCAAACATGAGGAAAAGTTTGTGTTTCACTCAAGATCAAGGTTACTCCGCAGCATAAACACACCATGCCTGTGAAAAGGCCAGTGGCAGCAGTGATGCATCATTTAAATAACATCCAGAAGACGTAAGGAAATTATTGCCACTGTAGTATGCGAACGGTTTTCATACCAGCTCTCAATTTCAACAGTCTGTGCAGAAGGAGGATTTATTCAAGTGGGAAGAGATAAAATRAGATCTACCAGAACTGCAAGAAAACAAGCCCACTTCACAAGTCCACACAGGAAGAATACTTGTTCCCAAAATGAAGGTTGAGATATCATATTTCTATAGCAGTGATAAATTAATTAAAATTCAATAAACCCCACTGGGGACAGTGCATCTGAAGCAATACAACACATGCACACTAGAGCAAAACAAACATTCATGTAGATGAAGTCTTGCAATGCTTGGTAGTCAAATTTTATTTTGAAGCATCTCAGTTTAAAATGTTTTTTTAAAAAAGGTTTCATTCCCATATAAATTTGCATGGTTTGATTATTGACATGGAAGAGGTACTTTTGAATCACTTTATGTTTTTACCCTTAACAGCACCATGCAACACTAAGATGATGCATTTGCTTGTCAGCATTGGTATTGAGCCAATCTATATTTCAGCTGAAAGCACAGATTCATATTTAGGTTTTAGAATTTAGAATTCCATTTTTTAGAATGGAATCAAACCTAAATATGAAAGGTGTATGACAAACATGGAAGTATGTAAAGTATTTCTGCTTTCCTTTAGTCCTCTTTTCTCTCATTTTGCACTGTTCGTGTTCCAGCTTAACATGTAGCTCCAGCCTTGGCCTAAATCCRAGCAACTGACATCAAAATACATCTTTAACTAAGAGAATCTCAAATACCAGAGCAGATATGGTGCAGGACTGTTATGAGGTTTCAGTTGCCCACATCTCTCCAGCAATGCCTTTTGTAAAACCTCCATGAAAACATTGCTTCCATTTGCCTCATTAGAATCACTTTTCTCTTCCAGATTCCAATCACATCTCTGGTGTAGCAAGAGCTACAAATGACCATTGCTGAAGATGCAAACTTTTATTTTGACATATAAAGCTCTGATAACACTGGCACAGTGCCCATTAAGGCAGACACATTTACATAAAACCACGAGTTAAGAATGGTAATAGAATCAAACTTCTATTTAGTCACAATTCAGTTCCTTTCAACAGTTACTCATTGTGTGTTGAAAAAATAAAGATGCTTGGTTTGCTTTCCTGTCACAGCAATACCATTTTGTTTATATATTCTCTTTTTCAAAACAGTGGTAATCTTTAATACTCTACAACAGACCCCCAAGTGAGGTTCAGCACCTAAATGAACTAACATGGGTATGTGAAGCAGAACAGCAGATTGTTACCCTTGCTTCTCAGTTAYGTGTCTAAATATTTCAATTTTCACCAAAAAGACATTTTCCCYCATGGCAAAACAACAAAGAAAAATGTCTTTGTAACAGACTTAGAAAAACATATTTACAGCAGGCAAAATATTCAATCAAAGTTTTATTTATTTACTTTCAGTACAAATGAGTTTCTTGAACAAACATCTTGACTGAAATGTCAGCTGTGGCATTGCAGGTCATTTTCCTGCATGGCTGAAATCAGTTTAGAACTAGAAATGAGCACAAATACTCTGTTCAATGTAACAGCCATTAGTCTTGGATTTTAAAAGGTTGTTTCATATTCAACTACTTTGCTTCTGCCCACAGCTTTTGCACATATCTGAGGTTCTACAGTCTCTCCATCTCAATTAAAAACTATAGTAAAAAAAAAGCACCTCCCCACCAACGAGAGAAAGGTTAAACTATCTCCCTGTTCTCTCTTTTGTCTATGATGATCTGATCATGGAAATATCACAACTCCCAGCACAAAAAAAAATTACATTTTCAAGAGGGCAATGCAGGAGATAAGGAGACAAAWCAGCTGTGGATCTCGAATTTGGCACTGTGAATATTCCCTGAAAGATGAAGCATCTCAGCCCAGTGCTTATAAATTCATGAGCTCATACTTTTGTATAGAAAAACCTAAATAGAAAGCTTTCATCATTTATACACACAAAAAAAAGAGTATGACAGTGAAAATGTAATTAATTTATAGTTTAAAATGTGGGAAACTATTTTAATTTAGAAAACAAAACATGCCAACTCCTACAATAAGTACTGAAAACCAACCCACAACCCAAACTATTTTCTGGCAAGTTTTATTCAACCTGTCACAAATATGATGAGGTATATAAATAACTGAACACTTCCCTGTGTCAGGCAGATGGACCTGTCTGCAAGAGTTAATTTCACCCAAATCAAAAATGAAACCCTTTATTCAATGTAGCCTTATGAGAATTATAGAAATTTCACATTCAGCCTATTTTTGTTTAACACTTTGAACAATATTAAAAGATTACCAGAGAGACAAGGTCTTATCTGCCTGCTCRGATTACACTGTGCTTACACCAAACCTTTCAGCATACATGATTAGCCCTAAAAGGTCTCTTTGGTGATTTTCACTTTTAATGAACTGGTTGGAATTCATTATACAGTAATTGTAAGGAGGTTTCACAGATAAGCCTCTGTCTTTAGTGGGGCATGGTACTGACAGACAGCAATTTTTCTCAAAAAGCAAGAAAATCCACACATCTTCCCTGCTAAATGAAGCGTAGATATTAATCTGAAACCTTCTGTGAGCAAGGAAAGACACAAACAGCAGAAAAGAAAGTCCAGGACAAATAGGGTAATGGGTTTCATTTAACATCCAATTTACACCATTTTTGCCCAGGTGAAACTGTCGATTTTCAGTGCTGACAAAAATTGCATTTGTCRAGACAAAAGTTCTGCACTTTTATTTTTGCACTGCAACTTTTGAAAAGGTCAAACCCCAAGTATTTACATGCCAGACAACAGGTGGTTCTGCAGGCTGTCCTCCTGCGTGGACAGGCACAGGATTTGGAAAGCAATCAGGTACTGGAGTTCAGCTTTGATGCAACAGAACTGCAACTGTTACCATAAAGAAAAAATGACATTTTTTTGCCATCAGGGTCTAAAGGCAGCATTGTTGAGGCCTTTCAACAGACTGGCTTGTTAATCACCCTAGGAGAAAGGTGCTTCACTGAGTTATTTCATCTGGGGAATTTCAATTGCACAACCTTTTCTCACAGGCAGACCTTCCTCTCGTACCCCCTGCAGCATCTACAACTTGTCATTCTTGGGGTGAAGCTGAAGGGCAGGAAAGTGCAGTCCCAGCTCTACTAAGAACAAAAGAATGGTTGCACTGCCTCAGAGAACAGATAGCCCAGCTCAACATCCTGTGCCTACTGGTAGCCAACAACAAGTGCTTAAAAAATAAGTATATGGACATTAATATAATTTTATATTTGACCGGATCAAGAAATCCGTAATTTCAGGACTTGGTCGATCAGACATTACATCTGCATTTCGGTGTTTTTCATTAATTTTTCGTCCATGAGTCCACTTAACCACTCTTCGCACTTTGCCATACTTAAAACCACTGAAAGAACTTAAACTGTCCAGCTGAYATGGGAACCAACAGAGCACTTCTCTTACAGAGAGGAGAGTAGTCTGAAAACCTCCAGGGAAAGATCTGTGGGCTTTCCCAGCTGCAGATCAGGTTGGCATTGCTGTTTGAACATTCCTGTCTACTTGTAAGCTACATATCCAGGGCCTTGGATCTTTTATGCTTTCTTTTTTGCTCTTGAATACTCGATAGGTCCACAGATATCTTCATTCTGGGACACCTGATGTATTTCAGAAAAATGTTTTCACAATCACACTGAACTGCAAACAAGTCCTTCACTAACATTCTTCTCCGTTGAGTTCTTCCCTGCAGAGGTCCATAGCTTCCACTGCAATGTTTGGAAGCCAGAAAACACAGGCTAAAGGCCCTTCTGCTTATCCTGCCTAATTTCCAAGCTCCCTTTTAGCTGGAGTGGCACAACTCCTGCAGAGAGGATAAGAACTGCAATCTATTTCCCAGCTGCACCCGTCATCAAGCAGTGCCAGCTCCCAAAAAACTTTTGGTCTCCCCATCATTTCATGCAACAACTGCAAGTCTAATCCTTCTGCATTTGCTTTGAACCTGCAAGAAGGTAAAATTACTGCATTAGCACTGCTGTTCAAGCAATGCACTCGGCACATGAGTCATGTCCAGGAGCACAAATACTCTCCAGAAGCAGCCAGATGAGGTCAAACCCAAGAGGACAGGGATGTGTGAGCAGACATTTACACCATACTTTCAAAATCAGGGATTAAAACCTATCCAGACGTTTACTGCTTTCATTTTTGAGACTGTTCTGTGAGGACTCAGCTCTGCTCTCCTGTCACAGGAAAATAAGTTTCCTCTGCACTTTCAAGTGCCTGAAGAATTGTTTTGTGGAAGCTGAAATCCACATGCTTTTCTGGTAAGGGTAACTAGAGTTCAAGTTAAATTTGAGACTGAAGATATAACGTCTTCATTAAGAAGTTCTAGTAAAATACGGTTTATTCATCTATCAGAAAAGGTCCTCAAACCCCCTGCAGATTCTCCACATGCTGGTAAATGTGGGAAAATTTGCACTTGTCACGCACGTTTAAAATTTTAATCAAAGCATGTCAATGCTCACATAATGAGAGTTTTTTTCCCCGTGGTGAAATTGTCATAATGAAGGTTGCAAAATTACCACATACTTTCAGATGAGCTGCAAACAGCCTCTGTCTTTTAGCTGTTACACATTACAGTGCTCTTCCCCTTAAGCCCGGATACTTGCCTAACTGCTTTCCGAAATATGCCAATCAGTAATTTCCACCCTGGATAACTGTCAGCACAGGCTCCAAAATGTTTATAACCATTGCTTTCAGATTTTCACTCACTCTGATGCCAGCTTGCCAAGCCAGAGGTGCAAGTCTGAACAAGCAGTGCAGGAACCAAACCTTGGACAAGGCCAGATCCAGGTGTTTGAGCCACTGGCTCACCTCCACCTTCTTAAAAGCCTTTCTAGGATTCTATATTCATAGAAGGGATATAAACATATGCCTCACCTTTACAAAYAGTGACTTATTCTGGGGAATAAAACCACATTTTTCACATATTTCTCTTTAGAAGCATGACACAGATCTAGAGAAGGTAACTGCAGTAGGAGAACATGGAAAGGGACAATATCCTTGTGTCATAGAYATCCAGATGGAAAGAACATTTACACAAGGACATCCACATATCATGGATTAGCCCTAATTAGATAATTTATAAAGGGATTTTATATACTTATTATATATATGTAATATCCAAATATTCCAATATATATCCAAATAGATATACATCCAAATATAATATATATATATAATATATATATATATATATAATATCTAAAGAGAAAGAAATCCATCCTTTCTTTGCATAACCATGCATCAAGCCTCCCAATTCTTTGAGTTGTATGGTGAAAAATGCATTTGTTTATTATTGTGGAGSTTGTACATCTACATGAAAGCCATGAAAACAAAGCAAGACAAGAAAAAAAACATAAGAAAGGTTTCCAAGCCGATTAATAACAAAGAAAGGGCCACCTGTGGCACAGATCAGCACAAAACTTGAGCACTTTACTTATACCCCACCCTCAATACAACCCAATCTGACTTGGGACATATGAAAAACACAAATGCACTGAGCAGAAATGAAGGCCCAGTTTCAAAATTAAAACCTCCTTCAGCCATGACAAACCTATTTAGGAATATTACACCATGCYCTACTTCATCCTGCTGCTTTTAAGCAATCAGTAGGTTTTTTTAAAACTTGATGGGAAACCAACCCCACATTTCACAGACAGATGGTTTATAGTTTAAGTGCTCGAGTAAAACCTTCTCTTATCATTCTTTGCATACACTTGAAAGCCACTTAGCTGAAATAAATCTGTGCAAAACAACAGCAAATGACCAGTAAAAAGCTTAATTATTCTGCTTTATATCTATGGTATGAAAGGGGGTTGGAAAGAAAAATAAATCTACTGATAAAGCTTGGTTTCAAACTAAGTGATGAGAGGGGGGTTGGGGCAGAGAACACGGTAACTGGGCATAATTCCAGGGTTTAAACAGTACCTCAGGCTTTATATCCTTTCATGCAAGTCAGGTTTTTTATCAAAAAGCCAGGTGTTCTGAGCCAAAATGTCCATGTGTTTTTGTCCATCACAGAAGACCCTTTGACACAGTTCTAGTAAGAAATCCTTGCCCTGTGCGAGCTGATCACCCCCTTAAGAGCCCAGTCTGARCCAGTGCCACGCACAGCCCGGAACTGGAAGCCTTGAGTGCAATGCCAGCGCCCTGCCTCAGGCTTTACTGACCCCAGAACACCTAAGTTCACCCCAAAAGAGTGCAGAAAGGCACGGGGTGAATTCCCAGCTTGCTGCTGTTTCATCCCTCAGCTACAGCAAGCACYTCTGTGTGAGGTAAGGAGGAATCTGTTCCTAGGTCAATTCATTTAAAGGGGGGTTGCAAACCAGGACTCAGCAGCTTTTTTATTCTCAAGCAGGAGCAGCATTTTTCAACTGGGAATGGCTGCCATTCGTTCAGTTTGATGCTGCCAACCAGAAACGTCAGAGAGGAAAAGCAGGGAGTATAAACCAGAGAAGAGGGGATGAGTGGCTTCCTGCATTTTCTAAGYGTGAACTTTAGGCTGTCAGCCTAAAACTTTGTTTTATGGACATAAACATCTGGTTTAGAGTATGAAACTTCGACATTGAAAACTCTGAAAAAAAAAAAAATCATATACATGCAATATGCAAAAGAAGCACAGGTGCTGATTTTGCTGTTAAATTCATCATCCAGCACTCCATGTTCTATCTGGTGTTGGGTGAATTTTGTGATAAGGGTGCAGTCCAATATTTAAACATTTACAAATAAGATTAATAGATTAGCAAGCAGACAGCCTAGTACACATCCCCAAGGACAATAAGGATTATAAGAGAAATCTAAATTAATGTTTTAGACAAGCTAAACCTGCAATAAGGAGGAGCATGSAAGAAAGGATTGAGGCAAATCACATCACCCAAAATCAGTCTGACCTTTCTGAGAGCACTCCACTAGCACCAGCTGCCCGGGTCTCATGCATTGTCCCTTAAATAAGGGATTTTAGAGAAGAGTGGTGCTCAAGATCTCCTGAAGCTGAGAAGGTTGTACCTGCACCTATTACACTGGGTAAATCTACCCTTTCCCTGCTCTAAAAAAACCACAGTGGAGCAAAAAAACCCAACCAGACAGATCATGTGTGACAGAGCCGTGTGTGTGCTCTAAATTCACCCTCTAGCTTCCTGTGCAGAGACTCCCCTGCATTACTAAACTTCAGTTAAACTTTCCAGCAATGTAGTTCACTGGGTGTTCAGAATATTTAAAAATGAAGGTGAAACTGAGTAAGTACAAGGCATTAGCAAGTGCCACAGTTTAAAATATTAAAACAACAAATGACAGAYACTCACCAGAAACTGAAAATATTTGCAAAATAGCCCATAGATACCACAAGAAGTTAAAACCAAAACAAAGCAGAAAACCCACATAAATACACACACAAACAGGTTTATGTGGATTCCTTTTTCCCAGTGATCAAACTCTTTGAAAGAGATTTTTCTTTCAGCAGCAGCGTGTCTGAATTAGAGAGTGGCAGTATCTGATCTTTTTTATGTACCTATCCATAAACAGAGCTTTGTTATAGCCACCATCAATCCTGTCCAATGCCTCCTCTGCAATTTACTATGTGTATTTATTACACCAAAACCTCATTATAATAAATTGAAACTACCYAGCACGTCCCTGGAAGTATTCCCTACAGAATGCCATATATTCCTAGCTCTGCTTTGACTTCCCAGCTCCCTTTCAGGATAAACATGGGCTACACGTAGCGAGTTTCATGTTCAGAAATACGATTTATAAGAAATGTCATCTGTCAGTTTGCCTTCAGCAGCCAACACCTCACATCCTCCAAGCTAAATTATGTTCAGTCACGTTAGACAAAAGAACGTATCTAACTCAAATACTTACACTTAACGGATAATTGAGAACTGATCCACTAAATGAGCACCTCTAATTACACATCCTAGGTGGGGGAGGGGGTGTTTCTTATCTCTAGAGCTCTAATTTCCACATGCCACACACGTCTTCTGTGAATTGAAGTGATGGCTGTACATAATTATAAAATTCTCTTTGCAAATTAATATAGTTAAGGCTGAAAATCCAGTAATCAGAGGGCGTTCTTTAACAGACAGAATCAGCACTATTCTCCCATTCCAAAGGCTGTAGAACAACATCCAAAATTTTACCAATGCTAGGAGAACTAAGAAATGTTAAAATACAGATAACATTCAGTGCACACAGAGGTTTTGGCAAAGTAACCCTGAGGTGATACAAGAAATGATGCCAAGAAGACCAGGAGAGACAGCAGGGATTTTCTTAGTTTTTGCTAGTTTTTTTTTTTTTCTCCCCAGAAACTAAATAAATCTCCCCCACATTTAAAGGATGTTGAATTTGAAATATAGAACTTTTATTTTGCATCAGTGTGCCATCACATGTTTTTAAATTACTTGCTGCCTTCATTCTTTCTCAGATATTTTGAAAAGTCGCATCACGTTGACTGGCAGAGAGCAGAGATCACAGATATCAAAAAAGTGCAAACCAGAACACACTGAACACAAAACTGAATTTGAACAATATCAGTAACTTTGTTCTTTTTCCCCTTTAAAGGGAAGAAAACTTTTTCCACTACAGGTGCCTGATGATCATCCAAAATTCTGCTCTTAGCTCAAAAGGAGGCAAGTCACTGTATCTCCTTTCCTCTGGCACTATCTGACTTCTAGAACTAATCCTCTTATTTGGCACTCAATCACATTTTTAATCTTAAACCACCTTATCTAGACCCCCAAGATTTTGTTTTTCAGAGGAAGCTGCTTTCCTTCATTGAGATAATGCATCACTGAATTATAAGCTCCATGCAGCTGTCACTCTTTGCCAAACATTCAGAAACATAAATGAACTCTGACAAGTCATTTATCTGGTAATTCAGTGTCAAAGTGTAATAATATCACTGGGCTTTGTGCATTATCAGTGTTAAAGCAGAGCTGAAGTTAAAATGCAAATTGAAAGCATGAGAATAAAAGGTACTACAGTTGGTGCCTATCCTGTTAATCCTTTAGATTCTCAATTAGGTAAGAATAAAAATGTGTGGATAAACCCAAATGTTACACTCATTAAACCAGGAATTAAATGCTTAATGAATGCAGTGACACCTGTAGTTACTACACTGGCTTYAAGTCTTCAAGAAGGAATACCTGCAGTTTGCCATCCTGACTCAAATCCCCAGGGAGCTCACATTCCCATTGCAAGAGCAGAGTGCCACAGAAGTAGGTACAGTGTGCAGGAGAATARGAATTCCGAGCACACCTACTGAATTTTCTAATTTTGCTAAGTAAAGGCCACCCTGCAAGAATTGCCACAATCCTTTCCTCACTCACTCCTTGCTCAGACAGTCACGAAACACATTGTCAGATGTAGGAAAGCAGAGGCTCATCTTCTGAATGTCCATTCAGCCAAAGAGTTTCCATCTTATTTTATCTCCTGCTGATATAAGCAAACACCAAAACGTAGTGGTTTGGTTTGGCTTTTTTTTGATGGTTCATCTTTTTGTCTGGTTGGGGTTTTGTTCAAATGGTGGGTTGGAGTTTTTTCTCCTGGATGTAAAGCTACTGGCAAAGATTTCCTTCTCTCCCAAAGGGGCTATAAATTGGAATAAACCAGCCAAATCTTCCTAATGTTCCTCTCTTGGCTAGTGTTACAAGCTGGTCCACCTCAAGAAGCCCAAGTGGAAACTTGCTTTGATCACTCTGGTATAGTTTATATAACGGGGTAGTACCGTTTCAACACAGTCAGCCCACAGCATTCCCTGCCAGGCTGAGGAAATTTCTCCTATGCAAAGCCTCTCTGTTGTTCTGTCCAGTCTCACTTGTGATGAATTCGGCCTCCCTGTTTCACAACACAAGAACAGAGTTTACAAAACTGTTATGAAACAAACTGTTGTTTGTTGATTAAGATAGGATCAAGACAACCACAGAATATCCTGAATTGGAAGGGACCCACAAGGCCATCAAAGCCCAGCTCCTGGCCCTGCACAGGACTCCCCAAAAATCACACCCTGTGCCTCAATGTCCAAAGGCTTCTCTGCCAGGCTTGGTGCTGTGACCTTTCCCTGGGGAGCTGCTCCAGTGCCCAAACACCCTCTGGGAGAAGAACCTTTGCCCAACATCCAACCTAAACTTCCCCTGACACAATTTCAGGCCTGTTGGGCCCTGTCACAGTCGCACAGAGCAGAGATCAGTGCCTGCCCCTCCYCTTCCCCTCACAAGGAAGCTGTAACCGAGTGATGTCTCCCCTCAATCTCCTCCAGCTGAACAGACCAAGTGACCTCAGCTACTCCTTGTACGACTTCCTCACCGTTCCTTCTCTCTCCTTGTATCCCTCCTTTGGATGCTCTCTAATAGCTTTACACCCTTTTTATATCATGGCACTCAAAACCACACATAAAGTACCAAAATGCAGCTGGAAAATGGCCAGTATGGATTTAAMTGAGGCTAAACCTTAAACAAAAGAAGAAAACAGGACAGTAATATGATGTATTTTTTTCTGTCATGAAGTTTTTAAGTTAAGTAACAAAGCTGAATGAGAGGTGATGCAACAGAGCAAGAATCTTACTCTGGGGAAGATGAGATAGAAMGGATTTAAAAAAACCCCAAACCAAYAAAAAAAMCATCCCAAGCTGTAAGCTATGAGGTTTATATACTATAGATAAGGCATCTAGTCTGCAGACAAATCAGACTCTCCTTGATGTGTCCCGACTCCTCTATTACGTATAATTAATTTAAATAATCAAGATTTATCCTTTTTTCTTCTTTTAACCAGAATCCTGCACCGATATTTTGCTTTGCAATCACATGAAGAACTTGTGCACGTTAAATCTGACAGTTGTTGCTAAGGTCAACAGCTAACAGATGGATTATCTGGAGAAGGTGGAGAGAGTCTTATAAAAGGAGAGCACAAAACCAAAATTATTTCTTTTCGAAGGGAGGGTTGTCAGGAGGGGGAAGCACGTGAAACAACATGTAGAGGATGTAAACCTGAGGAGTCTCTTTCTCTTCCTATCTTGACCACAAAAATACCTGGTCTGCCCCCTGATGATACCCCAGAAGTGATACAGCAAAAAACACCAGTCAAAAATGAAAGGTAATGTCTTACTAGCAAGTTCTTCCTGTATTTAATTTTCATTCCTTTCTACTTCAGAAACACCTTCTATATGTCATTACACCCCCATTTTTTGTGCCAGTCTAAATGGAAACATTAAATAGAATTTCCTTCCTCTCCTACCCACTTTTTTAACACAGCCCATTGATGAATTTCCTTTAGCTTGTTTTCACCATGCCACATCAATCTGCAATTTCTTCAACTCAGCTAATTATCATCTATGCAGTACTTGATACCAGACAGTTTAAAATCCCTGAGATTTCCCATGTCTCAAAAAAAAGAGAGGGTTTATTACATCCACTTTTCAGGTTTTTTTACAAAGATTTGTGTTTAATAAACTCAGGCAGCTTTTCATCCCTTTTCCAAGCCTCCAAAAAAAGGCTCTCAAGCCTTTCTTGCTACAGTTGACTAATGGCTATAATCACCTGAGGCAATTTCCCAGATCCTTTTAAAAAATAAATAAATAAATAAATCATAGCCTTCACATTTTCTGTTCTTGAGTTTAAAAAAAAAATAAAATTCTAACAACAGAAAGTTTAAAGTTCGCTGAATGTACAACTACACATTTCATGACCCAGAACTGTCCACAAGGAAGAAAATGCTTCCCTACACCAGATTTCTAACCTTTTTTGCCACACCTGCCCCAAAGTAAGCTGAGCTTGCAGAGAGGTCATGCATAAAGGAGGCATTGATGACTACATGTCATGTAAAGATCATTCTCCTGCCCCGGGCCAGAAGYGGCCAGCAACAATTTGAGCCTTGGGAAAACTTTACAAGAAGCAAAGCATAGCCTGGAATATAGTAAAAATAAAGACACTAACATAGGTTTGGTTTACATTCACCTGGAATTGTGAAGAGCCATGTCAAACTCATATTGAAAGTAGGCTGCTGGTAGATTTAATCCAAAATGGCAGTGTTTTCCAAAAACTAAAAATAAGTGCTGGCAGTCACTCTTTTGGGACACCRTTGTATCTCAATCCTGCCTTTCATTAGGCCAAGTATGTTCTAAATGCCTGGCACRATTCAGATATTTACCAAATGTCTTTATCACATCAAAAGTCGCATTGCACTGGGTGCTTTTTCTAAACACTCTCTTTTTATTTTTTACTGATGAAAGCCACACCTAAAGCTGCTGTTTTCCCTTCTCTATCTGTAGACACCATTATCATCATATCTTGAGACACCATTAAAAGAATTCACTAGAAATTAAGGATTAGAAATGAGCAAACCACATGGAGAAAAAAAAATTGGAAAGGAAAGAAAAGCAAAGAAAAATTTTAAGACCCCAAGGCTTGGAGAAACAGTTCTAGAGAAAACAGGTGCTGCCAGATAGAACAAAATCAGGTGCAGAAAAACACCTCAGAAAAGAGCATGGATTAGAAATATGGCTTGGTTAGAAACAGAGGGTCTTTAACAATTGTATCAGAACAATTCTACTAAAGTATATTCAAAAGATGTAAACTTATTTGTCTTTCARAATTTAAAAGGACATTGATCCTTGAACCTCTGATGCTCGCAGGCATTAAAAGAGCCCAAAAAACACCCACCCCTCCCCCAGTAAATCTGAATACAGAACTAACTTCTGTAGAAAAAAAAGAGTCAGAGATCTACAGACAAGAACTGGCCCAAATTTACAACAGTTAGACAATAAACCTTTGATCCATATTCTTTCCTAGATAGGCTACTGAACAATGTTGAAATACTTACTCTTGAACACTGCTCTTCATAAAGTCTCTCACTGACACTAAAAAGGGGCAGAAGTTGTTTTTCAGGGTCTTTATTTCCTACAAGACAGAAGGTATTTAATACAGATATTTAGTACAGACACAGCAAAGCTTTGGAGCAGAAGAAAAACCTTTGCATTTTCAAAAATGTTTGTTTTCAGTTATCTTCACATCAAACACAGCCTCGGCACCTTTTCCTAAAGCAATATTCCCACCCAGCTGTCTCCCCTCTCATCAACACCAGAATCCACCAAGCCAAGTGTAAAGTACACACACCATCCATCCTCCTACCAGTGTGTGAGGAAAGGCTGCAGGGCTCCCCAAAAATGAGATAAGAAGGAGAAAGTGTGGCACACAGATGGCTCTAGGCTTAAAATGTGGCTACATTACCTCAACATTCAGGCTATTCTGACATTATCAGTTTATCCAAGATCATCAAGTCCCTGTTTCTCTACCTTTCTGAATCTTCATGGCTTTTCAGGTTCTTCTCAGGAATAATTAAGAAAATTAATGGAAATAGGTTCGTGGTYGAAACATTTCTTTCCATCCAAGAAGTGGAACTGAGAAAATGRTGTCCATGTAAAACCAAAATTCATAGACTATATAACTCTTTCCTTTTAAACATGTATCTCTCCTCCCAAGAGGACAGGAAGATGTAAGRTGTATTTACTAACAACGCTGATATTATAAAATTCCAGCACATAAAGAACAAATAGGGTTGATAATCTTTCCATACTAAACAAACAAGGTAGGCAAGCTTAAGAAAGCTTCCTGGACAAATCCGTGACACAGCTTTGTGGGGATGGTTGTTTATCACACGAAAGACAAAGGAACTTTAATAAATTCCCTCCTGAAATTTCCTTTCTGTCTCTAAGGATGACTCATTTAAATGTACATGCTGACTTCCCAAAATCTCTTCCTCTAACTTCATGTATTCCACAGTAGTATCCTCAAACACAACAAGTTTGCTCAGGAAAGAAACTATTTCAAAGCTCCTCTGGGATCCCATATCCCGTAAGACGCCGATATTTTTCTAGTTTACTATCATTTCATATKATTTTATTCCTTCCTCCCAAGAGACAGCATTTTCCTGAAAGGTATATTCATAGCTTATACTCATAGTTTGAAAATACTGCGCTCCAGAGGAATAAAAAATATCCTTCGAGCAGTAGTTTTACTTTTTATTCCAAATTGACCCTTCTGAAACCTTGCACACAACCAGCAACTGAAGCACACACTGGGACGTGTCTGAAATGCAAACTGATACAGGTGACGCGCCTGACTTGCTCCAGAAGCAATGACAAGGCACATTTATTTTTAACAGGGTATATTAAAAGAATGTGTGCTGCTGAACAAAACAAATTAGAATTGTATGGTCATCGTGGTTTGAGTCCAGAAAGCAAGTTCTGCTGCAACACTGTTGGTTGAATCAGGTTGTGCAGGTGGATGTCAGTAAATAGTGGTTTCAAATCACAACAAAATGGTTTTTCAAACAGAACGTGCACGTTTCCTGCCAAAACGTTGTATGAGCCTTTTGATTGGAAATTTGGATTGTTCTTCTGAATGCTAGACAGATAACTGTGTCACTTGTAGTTTAAATTATAGCACCTCACAGTCCTGAGGAACAAAAGAAATGTGTTCAAATAATTCACGGCAGCCACTGAAAATGGGATGTGTTTCAAGGCAGGGAAACCTGTGGGGGCAATGCCCCATCAAAAGCCCTGTTTGGGGCTGGGGGGTTTATACAGCACGAGGGGTCTGCTTTGGGGTCCAGTCCACAGGTCACAGGCTGTGACAGGAAGGTGCAGGCAAAGTGAGACACGGATTAAAAGATGAAATGCGTGAGGTCCAAGATCAACGTGTTCAGGTGGTCAGAAAGACAAACCTCCAAGTTCTCCATACCGAGGTATCTTCAAGTTACCCCTCAAAAGCCCCAGGGCTGCAAAAGATACTTCCCAGGCAGGGAGGACACCTAAAAGATATCCCAGGCTCAACAAAACACCCTGGGGACACAGGGACACCTAAAAGGTAGATAGAGGCAAATCTCCACACATTAACCTATGCAGGCTTTACTCTTATCAGTTTGTGTAATTAATRTAATTTTGAAAACAGGGAAAGGAGAAGAGAGCACTCTGACCCTGTAGGTGCAGGGGTGAAGACAYGACCTGGCTCCAGGTAGGCCTACATTTTACTTTAAAAACTACTTTAGAGCTTTAGTAGAAAAACTACTAAAGCTTTAGAGCTTTAGTACTGGGTGTCTCTTTAGCCAACTAAACCAACTAACAAGTTGATTCACAGCTGTGCAGAGCACCAGACAATGAGAATCAGTATAGTCCACAAAACCTTAAAGAAACTRCCTGACAAACTACACAGTTCTTGGAGCCATGCTGGTATTGATCTCTGAGGTAACTGCTTTAAATGAAACACCAAAAAGCCTTATTCATAATCTGCAGTTTGTGTTGGTTCACAATGCAAACATCGCTCAAAGCTTCAGTTGCAATTCCACAAGTAAACTTCGTGAGTTCTCTCTTTACTGATTAAATTAGTGTCACAATTATTTAACTGGATTTAAACTAATGCTTCTTAATAGATGCCATAAAAGAATGGGAAAAAGCACTAAAATAACAAGTYTGAGTTAAAACAGGTATTTAATGATTTCATTTCTCCAAGGGGTCTAGAATATTAACAGATCTCCTGAATCACACTGTCTTGATTGTAACTTTTTCCTTCTTCCTGTCATTACCAGCCATTTATCCTTGAAAAATATTTTTACACAAGCTTGTGATTTTCATCAGTTAAAAAAAAGGAACAAAGATGCCATACAATTTTTTCTGCCAATTACCCCCAAACTCTGTCAGCAGATTGATATGAATAGATACACTGAATTACTGAGTTTTCTGATCATGAAATAACCTGCAATAAAATTTCCCAAGACACCCCAATGAAGGTTCAAATGGCTGCATTTTGGAAACGAAACCACAAATTTCGGAACAGCAACAACAAAAAAGATTTTAAATATTAACTGTGACTACAAAGTAATGTATTATATTGCCAAGGTAACATATAACACAAGGTGTCACAAAACACAGTAYTGCACAGAGCAATGCATGCCTAGACAAACCCTTGCAAGAAATGTGGAATAAACTGTAGCTTGAATCTGACGAACCTAACTCCATTTTGGTGAAAGACAAGCCTCAGGTTATACAGACAATATTTAATAACCTAAAAATTTAACAGATTTTGCCATTTACAAAAAAAAAGAAAGAGAGAATTGCTGACGATTAGCACCTTCAAGATGCACAGGACCCAGGACTGTAACATTTCCACAGGTCAGGTGCATCACAAAGGAATTTAGGTTCTCCATTTCACTTCTGAGAAGGGCAAGAAGGCCTTTAACCTCCTGTTTGCCACTAGAGGGCTGAAAGAGGAGCCCCCTGCCCCCTGCACTCAGCACTGATGYTCGTGACAGGCCCAAAGAGAAGGCAGATGCAGAAGGCAGATAAATAACCAGGGCTTCTCTCAGCACTGTTCAGTGGAACTGCCTACACACCTGCATCAAAGAGAAACAGAGAGATTAAAGGCAAAACCCAAGCAGGCAGCCAGAAAAAGCACTGAGAAAAGTCTTTCTGCCTCTTCACYTCCTCCCATGACTTCCCTGAGGGAGAGCTTTGAACAAAAGTACTGAGGAGAAAAGAGTTTGTCGTTCCTGTTTGATGGTGGCAGTGGTCAGGGGTGCTGTGAGAATTCTCTGCACATTCTCCACTGCTGAGGCTTTGCCCTTCCAAAGGATTTGCACTTCATACATCTCCTACAGAAAACGCCACGATGGCAACATTATCTTCTCCAGCAAAGAATTATTTGTGCCTGGTGTTTCAAAATGCAGGCAGGTGTAATGCTACAAAAGCTCTTCACCATTCGTCAAAATAGAGAAGCCACTCCACAAAGAACAGCATTTAGAAGCTGTGGCCTCCAAAACGGCATGTCAGAGAATTTTGTATCCTTTTAACACACTTAATTCCTATTAAGAGTAATAGGAGCTAAGCATGAGCCAAAGGACACCATGGTTCAAGATTTAACACCGATTTGCCATTATGGATACAGATACTACATGAACAACTGTCAGCTCCTAGATTTGTTCCAGAGTATAAATCTGTTCTGTTAGTATGCACAAGGCATAGCTAAATGTGTCTGCTCAAACAGAAAAGAACAGGCCTAATCAGAGAGAGTGAGACTGTTTCTCATAAAATGCAGGGGACCCTTTGTTTGGATTTTGCCAGCTGTCTCAGACTTGAGATTTTTTTAAAGCAGGCAAGATATAAGTCCATTGTAGACATCACATGCAACTGTTATCTCACTTTCTTTCCATTGATTTAAAATTAAGTAGTAGGCTTTGGTTTTACCTTCACAGTACTTCTGAAAATAATAACAGTCAGGCTAGGAAAAACAAATGATTTTATCTTCTATCTAGTTTTGTTACACAGAAAAAGAATGTGACAACAGCCTCTCAAACATTAAAAAGGGTCAGGGATTGTTTATATGTTTTCAAAATTTTTTTCAGAACATCACAGTGACTCTGAAACCCTCAATAACCTCAACGTCAGTTTATTTCCCACATCTCCTTTACTTTGGAGAGTGGATCTAAGTATGGGCAAGGAAAGTGGGGCACAGCTTTGCTCCTCACGGGTCACATGCGCTGCCGTGCCCTCACTGTTCCCGTGTTCATCTCCAGGGATAAGCACAGCCTGTGGCTCTTGCTGCCTGAGACATTTTGGGAATTTCTGTTCAGCAGCTCAAGTTATGCAAGACGAAACTTTTTCCTCACAGGGAGGCCATTCTTTACCTCTGAGAGGTCTATTACCTTGCCTGCACTCTGCTCATTAGCTCTGCTATGATATTTAGGCATGGATTTATTTCTTCATTCCTTAAAAATATTTGAGTTTCATTTCTTTCTGTTGCTGTAGCTTCTTCCTCAATCCTACCTATGGCTCTGTGATCCTTCCAGATCCACTTAGGACATTTTTAATTTAACCAAGTACTGAGATCTAAATTTCACATAATTTCTTTGAGAGTAAATTATTTTTTCTTTGTGTGTAGCCTCTTTAGTAGCAATTGATTGCTAGATGCAGCAATTTTAATCATCTAAAGACTTCAGTCTAAGTGGTCTCAAATTGCACTATATGAATTAAGGAGATGGGCTCAAAATCTCTATAAGCAAGTTAGTGCATAAATGCAGAAATAACTGGATTTTATTTTGAAGGAAATGTTTCTATTGGGGAAAGCTTTTAAAAACACATAAACATATTATAGAGGAAGTATAGAGATGCTGAACTGGGAACCAGTGCACACCATTTCTCCCAAATCAATTTCAGGGAACATTTTATGAATGTTAAAAAGTTCAACCAGAGATTTTGATTTTCTCCTTTGCTCCCACCTGATGTAACATGTGTCCAACAATCACTTGCTGATTATATTATAATTAATCCATTAAAAACTCCCAGTAAACCACATGACAAAATAGACAAAATTTCTTTAAATAGAAAAACATTGCAAACTTGGGCCATCAGAATGCCACCAGAAAAATGGAAGCTAAAGTTATTAAGGTGATGATTTTTTACTTGTGTCCTGTTATCTCAGGGAACATGTTTGCACTGTGCTTCAGCCTACTAGAATCTGAAATTGCTGTGAAATATAACGAGGCTGTATAATTAAAGCAGCAATTAACCATGCTTTTGAACAACTCKGGAATTACATTTAGATCAAGAGGCATACAGCAAATCTCTGCTTCCAGTACCTTTTCTTCTCATCGAGGAAATCATGCCATAGTTATTGAAATTTCTGATAACCTATTCTGTTTGGAAGTATCTGCCTACCTGCTACAATCCTACAGCTCCAGCCTAGGAATAAAACGCCGTGGTCTGGGCACTGAACATAGCAGGCATAACGATAAACGTTTTAAGGCTGAWCAATTTTGCAAAAAATCACAGTCACAAGAACCATTTGTGAGCAGATCACGAACACGTGAAGGGTCCACGTTCCTTATTCATAACTCCTGGTTAAACAGCATCAGACAGCCAGGGACCAAACAGACTCACCTGGAAATTTAGCTGAGTGCTCAGAAGAACCCAACCACGTGCTCTGAGTGAAAGAAAAAACTAGTGTGAGGCTGATTCTCAAACCAATGCATGGATCTTTGTAGTGAATAAGTAAAATAGGAACTAACGAGAGAACAGKTCTCAAAACATTCTCTAAGCAAATGAGGCAACAAAACCACAATGACTTTACCAGGTGGGGAGAAACTTTGGGTTCCCATCTGTAGTGTCATTCACTGAGAACTTGACATATTAGACAGTAAAATCAGGAGTTTGTAATGAAGTCTTGGTTTTATGCCAAACTGAAATAAAATCTATGTGTGGTAAGGATTAATTTGTGGCGCAGCACTTACCTGCTAATTAACAAAGGGAACTAAGCTACATGAAAGCTTTTACACCCTGTTATGAAGGTGTTGCCCATTTCTACTCGACTTTAAAATGGCTTTATTTTGCTATGCCATGTAATGTCTGGAAATTATCTCCTAGTCAGAACTGATGAGCAGTAAAGAAGGCTCAGGGAAGGGAAAGACAATGGATCAGACATATCCACAGCAATGTGTTGAACAAATTTCAGTAACAATCCTCGTCACAGAGGTGGACCCATGAGGGATCTAATGGAGACAGTGAGCACATGACACGTACCCAAACTACTTTTGCACCTTTTCCATCACCCTTCTGTTTCACTGTAATTTTCAAACAGAACCATGGAGTCATTTTGCTCTCACGCTCCCCTTTCTCGTACACTACCCACGAAAAAAGTTTCTTTTCTTTTTAAWCCAAAAAGATCACTTTCTTGGCCACCTTAAAACACATACTAATAAGATTAACGAACCTCAGAACAGCCTCCAGTTGCTTGCAGGCTGAAAACTCTCTCCCCAAGACATCTGCTTTTTGTGCAGCAGTGTGGCAGAGTTCAGTGGTCTGAACCACYGGGTGGATAGCGTGCCAGGAACCAAAGTTAAGAGCTGATGTAGAAGAAAGCTTGTTCCACAGAATTCCTAAGAGTCTGAAAAGCCAAAGTGCAGCCGAAGGTTATCACAGAGGAGCAGCGTGTTGCAAGGACTAACAGCTATAAATAACACACAAAAGAAACTGTTTTACATTTGTTTGGTTTTGAGAACACATACAAGAGATGAATTAGAGCTTTTTCTTGTGCAACACATCAGATTAATTCAACAACCCCTTTGCCAAAGAGTGCTCTTATGGGACCACATGTTCCTCTCCTTCCAGGACTCCTGTTTCCTTTGTTCAAAATAAGACTATTTAACAAAAGTTCAACTTCTGAGATCACGCCTTTTGCTTTTGACCCTTGGTAAGTCTCTAGCTGCTCCCTGAATCATTGTTCTCTGTCAAAAACAACCCAGACTTCTTTACTCCTTCTTCCTCCTTACCCCCTGTAGGGCTTCACTCAGCAATCCATTCCCTCTGGAGCGCAACACACAACAGCTTCTACCCATTTTACTTTTCTGTGCCCTTTCCTTGTCATTTTTTTTCAGCTCTCTCCCCATGCTGTCCTTCAGAAAGAACAGGCAATCTTAAACCATCCCCTGGATTTTAGCTCCACACCACGATATGTAACAACTTCAAGAGCAAAACCACAACTTCCATAAGAAAGTGAACCATTTTAAAGCAGCCCACTGAAATTGCTGCCCTGGCTGGAGGACAAAGAAATGGGGACCAAATCAATGCTATTTTTCAGAGGGAACAAGAGCAGCAGCCTCCTTGCTGRCTGTGTTGGACCTACACCAGCCACGACTTCAGCAAAGTGTGTGACCACCAGAAACCTGGGACACTGAATCYCTGCAGTTTGCTCTCAAATCCATCCTTACACAAACCAGCTCCATGTGCTCCTGCCTACTCCAAAAAGTTTAAAACCAGCAATATGCAAACAATTTTTCTTCTTCCTTGCATATTATTAGTTTAACATTTTAATAGTCTCCGACCTGCAAGACCAGAAACTAATTCTGTTTCACTTCCCTGGTAACCCCCACCTATCTTGTGGCAATATCCCATTTTTATTACATATCTGATGCTCTTATTATCCAAGTAAAAAAAGCTCATCCATGGCAAAAACTTCACAGAGAAAAAGAACATGCATGAGTGAAATCTAATGGCAGTGGATGCAGAATCCTGGCAGCAGGAATCAGCCAATTTTTTCCAGTAATAGTAAAAGATTTTACCTGCCACAAAGGAAAAACCAGCAAAGTCTACTCAGAATAAGATGTTTTCTGTGGTACAGCAAATGATGAGTGCCATTGCTAGACCATGGTTAAAATTATCACCAAGGTATCACGCTAAGATTGAATAAAAATTTGGATTGCATTAAAACACACAGTCTGCACGCTGTTGGCTAGAGCAGTTATATCCAAAATTTGTGTATAAGACAAACTGTTAATGCTGCTAGAAACTTCTGTTAAAAGCACTACCAGGCTAAGCTCAAAAAGTACCCACAATTTGTCCTTGTTTTTGAGATAACAGCTCTTACATTTGCAAATGTTAAACTAGAATATGTTCCATCTCACAAACCAACAGCCTTATGACTGTTTGTCTTCTGTTAAAGGGGAAAAAAAAAACCCCAACATTTCCATATGCATATATTTTATCTGGATATCTTGCTATCCCAGCTGTCTGTGAGAGGAGAGGAAATCCTGAAGAGCTCCTCATCAGCACGTGTGGGTATCAGACATCCCTGATCAGAAACCTGCTGGGCTGCCAGCAATAGCCAAGGGGCCTGCGTGATCTGCCCATATGCTCCCTCTTTGCACAACAGATTGATGCCAAAGCAAAGCAGTTCAAATGTTTTCAGTGCTCCTTCATCACGGCCAGCAATCTGCAAACAATCTAAATTTGCTTTATTTAGTCACACTACAAATGCAGGTTTTAGCTTGAAGCATAAGCTCCCCATTCAGACATGAAGTGCCTCCACAGAGCTGAAAATCTTCTGTGCTTTGAGGAAGCTGGGATTGAATTTTTCAACAACCTTTCAGCATTAAGGGTAAAAACCAGGCAGTAGCAAATAAACCAAATAAAACTGCCAATTAGCTCTTATTTAGAGAAGATATTAATTAAATATTATGTTTGTAATGATGGAAAGAAAGGATTGAACATGCTCTGGGGACCAAAACTAGATCCTGGCACCAGTAAAATCCAATAGCATATGATATCTTGAGACTTCAGTTTTTAGTATATATGCTGCAATCAAACACCAGGCAGTTAGAAAAATTTTTTTAAAAATTGAAAATCAAAGCCTATTTCTGAGTATAAAACCCTGCACAGAAATGTATACAATACTCAACAGCAGTAAAACAAAAAAAAGTGTAGGTGGGGAAGAAAAAGAGCTCAACAAAGACTTCAAACTTCACAACCTGACCTAACTTTTCTTTGTCAGAAGGCTACTAAAATATTTCTCGGGATAAGGAAGACTTCCTTAATTCAAGACACAGCCTCCTTGTATTCAGACCACTTCATCAAAAGTTTCATCACATCAGATATATCCCAGTTTGTTCTTTACCTTCAATAGGCTGGATCTCAAACTTGCTAATGTTTGTAAGTGTTGTAGGTTTTTCTTCCAAACTGTAAGTGAAGYAAGGGAAGTCGGCAAGCCTGCTTTGAAAATTGGAAATTCCACTTGCCAACAATCAATCAATCAATCAATCATCAAACAATCAACTTATGGCTTTTACCCCTACAGTCTGACATTATTTCAGAAGTGGGATCCCAACATCATTCCAGTTTATCATAACATTATTTTGGTGTCAGAAGTGAGACCACAACATAGCAATATAAGGAAGTTTTAAATCGCTGTATTTTCCCAATAGGAAAAATATTGCTGCCAGAAATAAGTGTGGTGATAGAAAGGACAATCTAATCAAAAACAGTTATGAAGAATTTATATGCCCTTATGTCATATTTTGGCAATTTTCTGCTCAGCAGGGAAGCAACCACTGATCTTGATCTACTTTTGGTTAAAGAAAAAAATAGTTAAAAAATACTGTGTTTCTCATTTGTGGTTTCTGCAGTAACATTTTACTGTAGCTAAATTTTGGGAATGTCATTTTCCATAATAGAGTTGTTTTCCTGGTTTAAAAACTTATTTATTATTGATAATTGACAATTGCTTCAGACTGCCCTACGGCTACGCTGTATCACTTAATGGACTCTAACAGACAATAAAAGAAAAACCTTTCTAAATTGAAGAAGCTGAGTTCAAAGCAAGAAAACTTCCACAGAAGACAGAAATTTTCTGTCCACTTTGGAGTGGCCATTTCTGCGGGAAACACTGACTGAGAAGTCCTTTTTAATTTGATTTAGGATAAGCTGAGATTGCCTTACTTACATTTCCATGGGTTACAGTAAAAACCAAAATTATTGAAAACTAACAAAGCTGCAGTGGTTTTATTTGTCCTCCAAATACAGTAAAGGACTACATTACAGAACATTTTTCCRCAGCTGTTCTGGCAGCAACACTCATAAATCACAACCAGCAAATATAACTGATTGCAGAGATGAGTGTATCAACTTCTACAGGATTTTTTCCATGCAAACCTTTCTGAAAACTTTTTGCTCCAAGAAACACGCTGTAATTAAAAAATCAGCAATGAAATCTCAAACAATACAAAGAATTATAGCACCAATTAATTACGGTGCTTTCAAGCTGAAAAAAAAGCAATTTGCTAATGAAAACCACGATTGCTTAACAGCAGCGTTAACAGCAAAAAAATTGTTGCAATAAATCACTCTTCATAAACGTGGACTTACATTGGAAATCTTCCTAATCCAAACATGTTACACTCAGCAAATTAGCCAAGATGTTCACTCCTCCAGGATCCACTATCCATATCCAAAAAAAAGGTGACATAAGCACAACCAATTGCTGAGGGTAGGAGATGCTCTGCAATAGAACCATACCTGAGAGAGGACAGGAGGTACCTGAGGGCTCCCAGTTCTCCACTGGAGAGGAAAGGGCTGGGAACACTGSTTAAGATCAGGATAACAGGATTACAGCAGAAACACCTCTGCAGGAAGAGTCACAGGTCTCGAAGAGCAGAAGGAACCACAGGTTTCCCAGAGAGGTTGTGGAGTCCCTGTTTCTGAAGATATTCAAGAACAATCTGGATGCCCTTCTGAGTAGTGTCCTCAATGGAACACTGCTTGGACAGGAAGTTTGGGTGAGCTCCAGTGGTTCCTTCCAACCTTACCCACTCTGTGATTCCATGATCTGTATCTGGGGATAAATGGCTGAACAGTCAATGCAGTCCCTGAAAGGGCAAAAGAACCCTTATCACGTGTCACACATGAAATCTGCAACACAAAAAAAGCAGTTTATTTCTTAGCTACTCTGTGTAAAGCAGATGATGGGTGACACAATATGGGGATGTCCAGTTCCAGAAAATGCCAGAAAAGTCCCTTAAAGCATCAACAATTATATTTGATAATTTGTATCTTCTGGGCGCTGGCTAAAGGTGATATCCTAACTGGTCTAATATCCCATGGAGCAAAAAAACACACAAAGCAAATAAAACAATATAAACAACACAAAGAGCTGCAAGGAAAGAGACGGATCAACTGCAAGGTTTTTTTTTTTTAGTGGACAATTATACAGCTACATTTTACAAAATCTCGGGGAAAAAGAAGAAATCACACGTCTMGATTCCAAAAAATCTGTGCAAAAACCCCCTTTTTAACTGAAAGCCTCCTTGAAGTAATCCTGGGGCACAACTTCAGTTTCCCTCACACAGAAGAGTTTGTGGGTTTGGTTTCAGTGAAGGGCTGAGGCAGTGTGTGATCTGTGGAAAGAAATATACATTTAACATAAAACACAATTTAAACTATWCCCTTCCATAGTAAAGGTCCACAGATGAACTACCTAAAAGGCTTCAGCTGCAGAACACTTCTGGAGTTCRGTCCTGATCTTGACCCTCTTTATCCAAGCATGAGCATGCATTGCTTTTATTACCTGCATTTACCTCTTGTGTATTTATTTAATCTTGGCCCTGTTTTTTGTCYTCCATCTCCAAAGCAAACATAACAATTTCTGGAGATCTAACCGATCTTGTTCAGCAAGGCACATTTTGCATACATATCTTCATGGAGTATTTTTCTCTTCAAAGTTTCAGAAAAATGGCTGAAATTCCTGTTTCTTTAGCTTTGTGAGACTTTACCCAATTAAAAATCAAAATCACTGCTGAGGAGTGTCACAGTGCTTTCACCAGCCATGGATTTTTCTACATTAAAAAATTAATCTRGTTGTCTTGAATGTTTATCAACTGTTACTCCCTCAAAAACAYGTTACAGATCCCTGAGACAAGATTCATGATATGGATTAGAGCATATTGTTTACAGTCCACAAACACTTTTTATTATAGTTTCATCATAAGGTAATTCCATTCTGTGGAGTAAATTAACATATTTTCCAGGGCTCATTAATCCTCATTTAATCACTCAGTGAACATGAACCAATCCCATTAAAAGGAAAATCAAGACATGAACTCTAATTTAAGCCACTATTTTACTAATTGCATTTATCTTTAGGAAATCCTTATATATAATACTAAAACTAGTTTCCTCCTCTTTATATTTAGTGTACAAAAAGGCCTTGGGATATAAACCATCTTCTAAAAGCCCTGTTCTCCCTGTTCTTTGATTGCCAACAGTGCCAGTGGATTTGCAGGAGTCAAACCAGGATTGCTCTGTGTCCAACAAATTAATTTTCTTATGGAACAGCCACAGGGTATGTGAAAAAGGGGCTTTTTWCGTGTTCAAGATATCCAAGCCATAACCAGGGCTCCATCCTGTGAGTTTCTCGTGCTGCTACAGGCAAATCCCACTGAGAAATTCCAGAGAATAAATGGACAATGGGCACACGCTGAGTGATGCATGGGAAGCACCAGGAAGAAACTCAGTGCTGGAGGCACCGGAGCAGCGCCAGAGCAGCCACTGACAAATTTTTCAGGCATCCAAAGGAAGGAGGTTTAAGAGGAGCAGAGACTGAGGGAGGGAGAGAAAGAGGAGGAATGGGAAGATGAATTGAAAGGTGACCTGGAGCCCAGCACCTGAAGAGCCAAACTCTCTGACAAATCCTTTTGCTGATGATGTTGCGCTCTCCTCACTCTAGCCTCTCCTTCAGGCACTGGCACAAATTTGCAACCATTTTGAAGTCAGCTGCCCCCCAAAACCAAACAAATATAATTCCCTCTCTGATTTAAAGAGGAAACAGAGAAGTTTGAGCATACCAGCTTGCCAGAGGCTCACACACCACCTTTCACAAGCTCTGCCCAAGCTGCTTCTGTCACAATTCCACTTTAAACCTTTTTCCAGGCTTAAAGATGAAATCTTACAAGAAATAATATAACAACGAACAATAAGTACAAGCAGTACCTTGAAACTTGTACGGAGTAATACAAAAGAAATAGCCAATATTCAGGGACAGAGAACCAAATATTTCCATAATTTCCCAAGGTAAATAAAAAATTCCACTTGAGATCTGCAGGAGGAGAGCATAGGCAACCCAAGGTTTTAATTTATTTCAGCTGTAAAACCTTCCTTACATCTAGAAAACCCAGGATGGAAATCGAAGAGGTTCAACCAGATCCCTCTGACTTTTCCAGCTGTCCCACTCATTTCAAACAAAAAGTTAAAGGCCAGTGATGAAAAAACAGATGTCAAAAARAAGTGTATAAAGAAACACAAAGTGTTTCTGAAGAGGGCTGCTTATTCTGATAATTCTGCAACACCTCAAACACACCAAAGTTGCACGGATAAGTGGCTGGCTTCATTGTAGAACAAAAAGAAATCATCACCATCCACAAATTGAGGATTGCAGCTATCAGTTAAGAAGCTGCTTGTGTGAAGTATTTCAACAGCTGCTAATTATAAAATTAAAAGAAAAAAAAAGAAGGAAAAGCCACAAGCTGCTTCTGGACAACTAAAAAGAAAGTAAATTAATTAGTTTTTCACACAYGCTTCAAAAATGTTTTAGTATTTAAGGTTTCTGTGCTATTAAGAGGCCAGTACACAATGCAGAATGAGAGAATTAATTCACTCTCTTCTAGCCAAAGGCAAATATAAATAACTACCAAATAATAAATTAAATGAGGTCTAAAATGGGATCTATAATTAATGACATTTCTGCTGACCGTTTCCGTGACAGTATTATTTCAAAAGCTGCTTTCACAGAATGTCAGCCTCTAAGATAAGATACGTTAAGTATGAAGTTAATTGCACGAGTATATAAATCTGCCAGCATTTCTTACCCACAGAAAGGAAGCACTGCCAGACAAAAATTACTGAAATGCCTTTAATATGTCAGTGTTGTTCTTTCCCACGAGTGTAAGGAACCAATTGCAAGCCATGTTATACAAATCCAGCAGATTTTTGGTTTTGAGTCAGACCTCTTTCTGACAGCATTTTCAAGCAACATTTGTCTGCTATCTATGGAAATTAAAGACCTCAAGGTGCTGACAGCCCTCAGCAAAAATGCATTTCCCCGCCCAGAGAAATGAGTTTAAAATGTAACACTGAATATAGCAGGCTACTAAACYCAAATCTGAAACATGAATCATTCAACACTTCCACTGAAACAGTAATTGGTAAGTTCATTGGGGAAGAGATCAGCTCCTGGTTCAATGTTTATATAACTTGCAACACACTGAACTTCTGATCCATAGCACTCTAATTTAAACAATAACAATCCCTTTAAAATGGGGGAAATTGTTTGCTCAGCTTATTTATGACCTAAAAGGAAAAGACAGAAGAATGTCCACCTGAGGCTAATGTAAAACATTCTCCTCTGGTCGTTGGACTTGACACAAGCTATAATTTTGTTACATTTGGGTTCAACATTATGTATCTCAAAAAAAAGAAAATAAAAAGAAGTAAGAGCAAGGGTGGTTAAGAAGGAATTTCTATTTTTACCACACTGGTTTATTCAACCTAGAACAAATCTATAAGACAGTTGTATGACCTGATATTGCCTTTTGTTTTAATGAAGATCATTTTGGCCAAATAGTTCTGCTTCACATTGCTGCTAATGCATTTTCTGGACATGCTGAAAATACCACCGACATATGGTTTGAGAAGGTTTGGGTTTGCCTTATATAGTTCTCAGTCTGGTCAACTCAATATTCTTTTTTCAACATGGGATTCTTATCCTCGGTACATCAAAAATATCACCACGATGGATCAAGCACATAACCAGAAAAGCCTGATGAGCACACGACAGAAATGTTGTCACAAATTTATGCCAGCACTCCGAAGAGCGCCTTTTCCATTCCACTCTGAAAACAGGAATGCTGACTAGGAAAGGGAGGTGATGCCTCTTCTGTTGGATTTAAGCCCTTGTTCTGTCAACAGCGTGGAGAGCAGGTACAGGAAATTATCTGCCATGTGACCCTGCAGAATAATGCTTTGGATGGGTTTATCTTCTGCATGTTGCTTTGCTGAGTTAGCACAACTGAGCTACCTCAGACAATTCCTTTTCCTTTAGCACAAGTGATCATCACAAAATGATTTTRGGGGAAAGGATCTTAAAAACACGAAATATTTTAGCTACAGAGGCAACGAAACAATAACAATATATATGAGGGTTTAGAGTGATCAAAATACATCTTTGACCCGTAATGTGGTGTATTAACRGAGAAAAGGGCACTTCTCTCATCCTGAGGAGCAAAGGCAAGRTGAGAGCTGTAGGATACAGCACTGGGACTCTCTGTGTGCCCTGCTGCTTAAACGTGACCCGTTCCACGTCAGGAGTTTATGTGTTATTCACAACAGCTGCCTTAGAGAGAAGCACGGAAGCTGTTGGGACACCCTCATCTGTCGCTGCCCCACCTGAAGTGTCCCCGGGAACACAAACACCCAACATCTACCGGCGAGTGCGAGGTGGCGCAGGGAGAACAAAGACCTGTGGATAATGTATTGGTTACTAACACGCCACGTCCTCGGGGCATAAAAGCCAAAATTAATACTTAATGTCATGAATTACGGATGCTGCTGAAAAGCTGTGCTGGAAGAGAGGCTGGGAAACCACTGTGGGGTTCCGTGTTCAGGAGGCAGTGACAAAGCCTTGGAGGACGGGGTTTTCTCTCTACCCTTAAAAACTTCTTTGGCCATTACATTAATCATTATTGTGCCTATTTATTTTCAAATAAATAATTTGTTAAAGAAGCTGAGCCAGTAAGAAACCTACAGATTTGGCAGTGAACAAACCTCTAAAAACACAAAGAATTTTGTATCTCAAAGGRAAAAAAYATCCTGAATAAAAATAAATGTTCAGCATTCTTATGCTTCATGGACAATAAGCAATACACCATTATTCCCTTATTTTTTTTTTAGTTCACCTTCGGTACCTATTTTCATTTCTCTTTTTTTTTTTTTTCCCCAGGTGTTTAGAGCCCCGTTTTTTAATTCTGTACTGCTAAACAGAGCTAGACATGGATAATTCTGCCAGATTTCTGTGAAGGGTTCCAGGAAACAAAACAGAATAAAAAAATCAACCTGGATTTCTCATGGATATGCTGAAGGCTGAGATTGTTGTTTCTTGGGTCTCTGACTTCAAGATAAATGCAGCTCAAACTAGAAAAAAAAGTCTTCAAAAAGAAGATACATGCAGATAAGAAACCTTACTTCCAGGACAATGCTATTGTTAAGTTGATTGTGCCTTTAAAAACTGTCCTATGAGTTTATAAAATTTAAAAATAAGCTAAAAATGCATGAAGGAGACAGAAAACAACTCCACTCTGCACTCTTTGATGGCCAAGATCTCACTAATCCTTGAAGAATGAAACAATCCTGTTATTTCAAAAACATCAGTATAATTCTTTCTCCAAYGTATTAAGCAAAACTGTTATTATTCTGGTTATTTTTAATTTTACCTTATTCTACCAATTTTTCTTTGATTAATAAATGAATTCACTATTTGCAAAGAAGTAAAAAAATAACAACAGAAACCTCACATCTGAAAAGTCAACTATACCAAATTGTTTCAACTTTCTTTTCTTCAGTTCAGCAAAAATTAAATCAGAACTGAGTCTTTTTCTTATTGTACAAATTTTAGAGTCTTTGGAGTGTGAATTAATCAAGTTTAAACCTTTATATCTTTCCTAAACATACATTCGTGATTTGGATGTGGATACAAAACAGGGTACAAAACACTTTAAAAAGCTGAATTTTTCTGTGTGATAGAGGTCAGAGGACTTGATAGTACTGAATAACTGGGCAGCAAAAGGAGGATGAAATCCAAACTAAATTAATAGAAGTAAATGCACTTCAGAAAAAAAATAATCCTAATTTCACTTGGGAAGTAATGGGCTGTACTGGACCATGCAGGTGGTAGGACTTGTATATTCATGATATATGATTATATCCACTAAATATCCCCTCAGTGCCCAGCAGTGGCCAAAAAAACACATGTAGGAAATAACTAGAAAATAAGCAGAGACCCAAACAATTATTATCAGGTCAGGTGAATACCAAACTGGATTCAAGAGAGCCTGCTTAAATATCTTCTGGAATTAAATAAATATATATGGGCAGATTCCAAGTACCAATTGCTACAGATCATGCCCAATAAAGCTAAAATCTCAGCCATTATTTACTAAAATATATTGAAAGCTTACTATGAGTAAAAAAAATTTGAACATTTTGAAGACAAAATGGTTCAAAATAGGTGTATTTTCCCCACATCCCTGGCACAAAGGACATCACCCACCTGTACTGTTGAAGAATGTTACAGAAGTTGTTAAAAAAATTGGCAAGTCAATCCTTCAACAAAGCTGAGCTCATGAAGTTTTCTATTACTTTGTCTTGTACTACTGCTGAAAATGAAAAAATACACCTAGAGCCAGAAATGAAGCTGAATTTCATACCCGACCTTAAAACTTCAATTTGTTGGTTAAGGCACAGGAAAGAGAAAAGGCACAAAAAGGACAAAGGCACCTCTTATACCGAGAAATACCAAGTGCCTTTACTGATAGGTACCAGTACCATAAATGCAGACATGGTTTAAGAAAATCAAGCCAAAGAGCAACTGGTRAAACTTACAAAGTGAATTTCATCTAATTAAAAATCTACCAACATATTCATTATGTCAGTCTTTTTCTGAAGGTGCTTTTCCTCAGACTGTTTCCCAAATGTCCCTGTGCCACACTGCACACACTGCCAGGCTCAGATATTACACCCCAGCCRCACAGCACACCCCCAGACACGCACACAAACACTTTCCTCCTAAAATATTCAGCTACCAACACTGCTGTCTGTCTGTCTCATGCTGGGGTGTGCAGGAAAACAAAAGAATTCAGCTCTTCAGAAATTCCTGCCAACAGCACTCTATCCTCCTTTTGCTCTGTGCCCGTAACTTCTATTAGGGACAGATGAAAACTACAAGCTCCGCATGACTCTGCTGGTTCAACAGCTGCTGTCACGTTCCTTTCAARCTCTCCAAAGTAATTATTTTATTTAAAAAGCAGATCACTGCTGCTTATGGTGAGAAAAACAGTTATTACTTAACTAAAAGTGAGCATACTCAGTTCCTTGCAAATTTGAATTAAGAGATTACTTCACCATTTGCAAAGGACTTTGCCTATTTATATCAGTTGAAATTCTGCCTGGAAACTCTGAAATGGAAATAAGCTAAAAAGGGAAGAGAAATGCACTGGCAAAATCAGAACAACGAAAGACACCATCAAAATAGATGAAATTCCTTAAAAATAAATGAGTCTCAGTGTTTTCTATCAAAATTCAGCGTTCTGAAATCATCTTGTTCCTATTCTGAAAGTACAAAAACCAGGCCATAATGATTTCTTTTCACTGTAAAGAACACAATACCTCTATAATTGTCACAATTTAATTTTTTTGTTCTGTTCTAGATTGCATATTGTAAAACAACTTTCAGAGTGAGAGAACAGCCCCCCTTACATGTGAAACTTGTTAAAATATATTTTCAAAAACAATGAGGTTGGAAAAGATTTCTAAAAGTGGARTCTCTCACCAGAGTCCCAACTCATTACTTAGATATTTTGCCAGAGAAAGCCACAACAGATTTAGGTTATAAACAATATTTTTGTATTGCTCTTACCTTGCCCATTCTTCATATTAGTTGCCACTTTTTTGCTAAAAATGGGCTTTACACATCTCCCATCGCCTCCAGGATAATTCCTGTCTACACATTTCTCCATCTGTCCTAAAATATTGACAGTGTCTCTTCCCCTTCTTTCAAGCACGTCCATTACCTGTGTGCTCAAAGCATTTTCCCTATGACACAGAATTAATGTTTCATAGAGACCTGGGCACAGCGTTTGAGAACAAATAATTCTGCRTTAGTGGCAAAGTATTTAATCTAGGGTGGAGGGAAAAAGCACATCAACAGCTTGGGTAAGGGAAACTTGTACTGATGAGAGACCTTGTAAAATTCACCTCACTGGTATTTTGATAGGAAATTACTGTGGAACATTTTGACACTTTTAAATTATTATGGGYTCGGGCAGAACGCCTCATTACTTTCTCCCTGTAGCACGTAAGTAAATGCTTTCAAATTTCATCTGCCTCTTCAGTTCACTGATCCTGCACCAYCTTATCCTAATTTGGAACAGGAAATAAGTATGAATATAAGAGCTGGGAGCCCAAAGCCTGACACACCRGTGCTTTACTAGACTGAAGTCAACTTAAGTGTGCATGGAAAGGGAATTTGTGAATCARAGCTTTAGACAGAAAGTTCAGGCAGCTCTTAGGTAGCATTGACATCAACCTGAACACAACCCTTGTGAATACCAAGTTTTCCAGGRATTTTTAGCATGATTTCCAGTGCTGTTTCTGTGCTCTGGTCATTGTTTGACCTTCTTCAAGCGGAGACCACATAAATCTAATCACACGCTGCTCAGGCACACACCCCTCTTCTGCTCCTCCTCTTTTCTACATCCATTCGAGTCCCCAGAGAGGAAAAGGGAAGAGTCGAGGCTAAAACACTTAAAACAGCTAAAAATCATTCAAAAAGTGTTAAGTTAAAAATCTCCTCCAAGTTTTTCAGCAAGGTACCACAAAGACGTATTCAAAACTCTTCACCCACGTCCCCTATCCCCTCCTGCACTGCCTGTGCACTCCCTTGCTGATTAGGTACCATCAAAATAGGCATCCACCAGAGATTAAATATCTGCATCCAGAAGAACAGAATGGCTCACTGCTTATCAGAACTGCCTTCAGTGCTAGACAAAAATTTTTAATGAATAGCAGAGGAAAATGTTCAAGTAGAGAAAAAACCCAAAATTATTTAATAGCAACATGTTCAGCCATAAGAATCTACTTTTCTTATACTAGCAACATTTTTAAACTACAAAATATTGACAATTTCTACGTACAGGAAAAATGGAGGCTCACATCTGATTGCCTGAAAAACACACACACACACACACACACACACTTTTAGGATTTAAATTCTAGTCCTAAATCTACCATGAAAATTTCTTTGTTTGACCACATAGATATGCATGAGAAGTGAGAGCTGGTAGGAGATTGTTTTACTGCTGCATGGCAGGAGCTGTGATGCAAATTTCCATTTTTAAAATTTCCCTTAAACCCTCACTTCCACCGGCGTGTCTGAACGGCCRCGCGCGTACCGGTGACTCCCAAAAGCGAAGCATCCTTCTCCAAAGGCTCCCAGGAAATGCTATGGAAAGCACAGGCACACTTCCACTGGGCATTGGGAGTTTCTTGTTCATCCACTGAAACATTTTGCACATCCAAAGCATGATAAAGGCTGCTGATGCAGCCCAAAGTCAGTGGGGAAAAGGAAGATGGAAGGTGAGAAACTGAGGCGCTGCAGAGTATCCTGTACCTGAGCTCACGCCTGGGCTGGAGCTCTTGTCCTCTTGTGCCCCCACATTACACCCCAAGGTCAGGTTTATGGAAAATGAGCATCTCAAAGTTTAAGATGAACATCTGCTAGCATTGACAAATGTTTTTCAGCACACAGTTGCTTTAGTGGCCCCCATGGCAGCCAGAGAGGAATGCCTCAGGGAAATACACAAAATGCTACTCTTGGAAGTGTCTCTCGCAGCYATTTCTGCCAGCCTAGGGAGGGCTATTTTTAAATTTAAGTCAGATTTCAGTACCTTATTCTCTGCAGTGTGACTGCTCAATACATTTCCATTTATTATTTAATTTGAGCTGTATTCACAACAAAGGACTTCTACGATCTGAATATTTTGTGCATTACAGTACAGAACAGTTTTTCTTGTAATCTGATTTCATTCTTTCCAACTTGCAAATTGAAAAAGAAAAGCTGTCAGGGTAGATCATAGTTGGCATATCACTTTCCAAATATCATTTACATTTTTCTCTTTACATACATCTTTAATAGTCAATTTCCTTTTTTCTATACATATTTTAGTGTGAATATGTTTGCCATCAATATTAAAATATGAATTATCTGCATAGCCATGTACATAGCTTACAGAATTACCTCAAATCCCATCTATTACTCTCATATTTAATAGCCAATATCCATTTTTGCTATGATATTTTAATATTAAGTTGCTTCCTTAGCTGTGCACAGGAAGAAACCTTTCTCAGTGCCTTGGTGTRTGTATGTATAACCCCCTAAAGCAGAAATGAAAAGAAATCTTAGTAAGTTTGAGGATGTTTAAGCATTGCTAAACTAGAACTCAAACCCACAGTCTAAAATATAAATAGTTAAATTTAGCCACATCCCAAAATTAAATATCTTGGAAGGTAGTTTAGAAGTTCCCTTTAAATCTAAAAAAGCCACAGTTGGAAGTGGCAACCAAATACTTTTAATTCACTACATGCACACGTACAGATTCTCAGCTTGGCACTGCAGCAGAAAACCCATTCAAAGGATTGTGTGTTGATCCAGGTTGTTGGTTGTGATTCCATATTCTTGTGGCTGAGGTTGAGATGACTCAGAACTAACACAGGTGAAAAAATTCAACTTTGCCATGATGACCAAGCTGTGAGACATTCCCTTAATGAATTAATAAATGGTGGCTGTTTGCCCTTGCTATCCTGCCAGGCCATACACCAGAGAGTGTAACAAATCAGGAGACAAAAGCAATGAAATTATTGTAAATTTTACAGGCTAGGGACTAATGACACTTCCCTCTTGTCTTCTCCCATGCAGCCCAGAGTAAGAGCCATCACCCATGGTCTGGTACTCCCAGCAATAACTGTTCACGCTGAGACCCAGATCTAAAAAGAAATGCAAAAGACAGCACTGCTTCTCTATCTGACATTTTAAGCTGAAAGCACTGTGCAGGTGGGTTCTACCTAATCCACAGAAAAAGCCAGGCACCCAGAATGGGACTTTGAGAAGGTCACTACATTTGGCAGGCAGCTGCCTCAGCCAGCTGGAAGCCAAATACTAAAAGAGTCTCTGTATGCAAATATTACACCTTAAATTACCAAGCCTTGAATAACACCCTCCATGTAAGACACCGAGGTTGGAGCTTGCCCTGAAGATGGATGACACTTCCTTTAAAAAATAACTCAGTGAAATGGTGCTGGTTGCATTTTCAGGCTGAGGCAGTGACAGTGCTGCTGCTGCTTCTATCCTTGTTTGTTTGTGGGTTTGTTTTTCTTCAGCAGCTCACTGGTTAGATCAGGAAGTTTTATCCCTTTCAAATCCCAAAGCAAACCCAACCCACTGACTACAACTATTGCTGCCTCCCATCCCTCAGATCAMAATTATGAAGCTTTCTGGGATTCAGAGTTACGACCACTCCAGTTTCTTGCACGATCTAGTGTATTTTTATAAAATGTGTGGTGTCTCCCAGGAGAGACCAAGCATCTCAATTTACAACACAGGGTAATGAGTTGGCTCCTAACCAAAGGTGAGAGGTGGATTTGAATGTCTGGGTTAGAGGAAGGAAGAGCATCGTGAGCATTCCTCACCTGGGAAGAAACCTGAAACACCAGACTGCAAGAAAAGTCAAAACACATCCATGCTGCTCCTTCAGTCAGACACAAATTGCTCCCATTGCTACACGTGCCCTTTCCTGAGGACCTCTGAGGGGTGRGAAAGATGCAAATACTGAGCCTTTGTCAATGCTGAGGTTCCCTGGGCTCACAAACAAACCCCAAAGTTTCGGTACTCAGGGAACCTGCAGTTCAAATGCTGGGTGACCTGGTTTTGACGCCTGCCAGGTTGTGAAAGACTTTGTGAGGATTTCACACCTGGAAAAGCCTGCCTGCATCTTCACTGTTTTGGAATTTTTGGAACACGGCAAGAGAATAAAGGGCAGAGTCACTTAAGGTCATGGAGTCCAACCTCAAAAATTCAAAATTACCTGTCACAGAGGCCAAGACCAATAAACTCAGCAGGAATAACCACTGCTGTCTGCAGGATTAAACATTGTCCCCCAAATTTTGCAGGAAACGACTTCAGTGAAAGAGACCAAACCCGTCCATGGGAGCAAAATAGAGCCTGGGGAGAGAGCAGGATGAAACCAAAATTACATGTGTTCTTTGCGGTAAAAGTGCTATAACAATGAGCTACTTTTCACATTAATAAGTGATGGTCACTGCACTTCATACTTTTGAGAAACTTCCACTGGTGAAGTTCTCTCCAGGGCAGGTGCTTGCTTTGGGCAATTTTAGCTCAACCCTTTGCCCACTTCAGGACGTGGAAGGTATCTGGCCCCAGGTTTTTTGTGTGCTGGTTCATCCAGTGTATGTTTAGCAGGTACAGGAATTTGCCCAAGCAAACTAAGAAGGAAGGGTCAAGAGTTTAAGGAACAAAGGCTTATGAAGTCACATTTCAGCAGTTTTGCTGTGCACAGACAATTGTTGAGCTTCAGTCTTGATAAAGATTTTAAAGGGAAGCTTTCAAAACCTACAAAAGAGCCATAACCTTAAAAATGAGAGTTGCAATGTTAACTTTGTTCAAATGCTTTTGAAAGGCCTAATTATCCACAAACAAATCTGAGTATCAATACATGATTTAAAGGTCCAAAGTGAGACAATACASAAAACATGTTAAAAAGTACATTTTAAAGACTGAAGAAGTTGCAAACAGAGACCTAAAAGAAAACACAAAAGATGCTACAAGGAGAGGAGGATGACGCTGACCAAAAAAAATGTTAGGGAAGATATATATTCTTCATCCTTCAGGCCTTTTCAGTGTTTAAACACATGGCTGAGAATGACTTACTAAGTTGGAAAGGCTCCAGCTCCTCTGGTGGCATGGCACTCAGAACAGCAGGTGGTTTATGGTCCATTGAGCAGAATGAGGGGCAATGCCCTCCTCCATTTCCCTGTATTCAGACTCTGCTTCCTGATTATGTGCACGTTCAGTCTTGGAGTAAAATTCCACACGCTCCATAAATCTTGAATTAGCTGTTGTACTGGAGGGGCTTTTTTATTACTGTTAGAAAGCTCCCAACAAAGCTGTCAACAATAGCAGGCCACCAAAATATTTCTTGTTATAAAAAAGGCAGGAGAAATCCAGAGGCATGACTGTCTAGTAATAATTTTGAGCTGTGGCTGTAAATTGCCCCATTCATTACACTGAGTTGAAAATTGCACTGACTGGATGAGACCTCAAGAAGACTCCCATAGAACTTGCAGAGAAAAGTGGACCATGGGAGTCTCATCAGTGACTACCCAGTAACTTCCAGTGTGGGGGGAGTTATGTTTGCATAGATATATATAGAAAAAAAAAGAAAAAAAGTATAAGCTCAGGCATATATGCAGATATTTTGTAATCTTAGACTGCTGGACTTTCACAAGAATATTATTACAGCATAGATGGCTCTGCTGGCTGCATTCAGATGTCAGATTCACAGCTCACAACCTAAATTAATTCAACACAATTCATGCCCTGTCATTTTGTATTTATTAATTATCATCCTACAGTGAGAAAGAGTCTATGGAAATGTGGGAGAGCGGTAATTTGTTCTGTGAAATATGAACGGTCATTTCCTGTGAAATTTGCTTGTAGGCATTTCCAATGAACTGCACACATGCACACACAGGTCCTCTTGATGCACAACTGAGAACAGACAGACCCAGGGCAAAAGATTCTGTAGCATCCAACACAGGAAAGAAACCCAGACCCCATGAAGCAGAAGAAATGAAAACATTTAATCCACAAAGAGAGCAATAAAGACGTAAAGTCAAAGACAGTGTTATGTTTATGCAGAAACAGAGAAGTCTGTTTCAAACTGGAAAAAATCCAAAAAAGACAGCTAACCTCATCTGATAGATTCAAGCAAAGGCAGAGGAAATTTCATTCCCTTTTGGGTTTTGGGTGATCTACCAGCAGCACCTTCAACAGCTGTACACTGTGTTATTAAAAAAATAAAATCTTCATGGTCCATGTGCACTGTGCAAGGGTTCTGCTATAAAATAGCCTGCTGTCCAAAAGGGAATGTCACTGGGAAAGCAGGGAAGAGGCAGCGTTACAATATTTAGTTTAACTGGCTGTGAACAAACACTGAAAAGTCATGGGGAGGCATCAAGGACCCTAACAGAAGTCAGGGTTCAGAGAGTAGGTGCCAAATTCAGAGCCACAAAACCCCAAGGAAATTAAGTGTACCAAGCTGCTGTGAGCAGCAGAAAGCTGAGCATGACACAGATCCAACAAGAAATATCCGTGGTGGAGAACAAGATGTGATCAGAGGTGAGCCCAYGCTGTCAGTGTGCCAAATGGAGAGCAATGAACCTGCTAGTTTTACCTGGGACATCCCTGCAATCCTGGAAGCAGCATGGAAAGACACAATGAGCTGTCGGAGGAGCTTTTGTCACCAGTTTCTCTGTTCAACAGAGAAAAGGGAAGTGCAGCAATTTGTGATTTTGAACTTGAAAGAAAATGCCAGAAGATGAGGGGCTGCAGAACACTGCATCTTGTTCATTTTTCAAACATCCATGACACCCAGATTCTGGGGAGTTTGCACGTAGAACTTCCTTTTATATAACRTTTAAAGCAATGCAAGGAGTTAAATAATTTATAATTTTTAAGTCACAAAACGCAAAAAGTAGGACAATGCTCTCCTTTGGTAGTCTCTCTCTTGACTTCATTTTTTTCCCAATGGCACAGCTCACTTGCAAAAGGTGGAACAGAGAGAAATTCCTTCCCTTCATTGTCTGCTGAAATTCCCTTTTCCCCACATTTTGACTACAGAAAAAACCATTTAAACTCAAATGTAAACAAGATTATTTACCAGTAAAGTCGCATTACCCATCAGCACATTCTGAATKCTAATCAGCCTAGGAATCATCCTAGAGATTGCTTAAAAAGAGAAATCAAGACTTGAAACATTTTTAAGAATTCCCTGTGCACRCCAGAAATACAAAAATGCGATGAATAGCAGTCAGGCACAAAAGATGACAGCCTGTCCCCTCATACATGCAGGAAATCAGCTAAGAGCTACTTCTTCACCTCAACCACTTTCTCCCATTTTGAGCAGCTCTAGAAGAAAGGGATTCATATTTCAGTAGTGAAAAGTCATGAGGATCAATGACTGTCTCAACCCTGTGGTCAGCTGAGTCCCTGCCCTAAAAGGGTTTGCACCTCAAAGGGCAAGACAAAGTGCAGCTGCTGAAAAGGAGATGATTTTATCTTCCTAGGTGATCAGCTGAGAGAGAGCTGTAACTAAGAGGTATCACTGGGATTACATTATCCAGTCTGCTGAGCAGTGTCTCAAAAATCCAGTAAGTCTTTCACACTCCATTTTACAAATAATTATGACCCTCACAAAGGCAAGGCAACGATCCTCTTAGTTTTACTTGGGAGAYACCTGAAAACATTAAAGTAGATTTGAAAAGACACACCACGATACATCTAAAAYCAAATTGCTTTTAGTCACCTCAAAGCACGGCAGCCTGAATACAGGAAATTATCAAAAATCCAGGCCCCTAGGAAAGGGAAGACTTTGTCTTGGATACGTGACCTAAAATTAAATTATTTGCCTCAATTCACTAAGCCTGGATCCCCACAAAAAGAAAAAAAAATCTGGAATTCTTTAAACCACCACAGTTCAAACATTCTCTTCATACAATCCAAGGCTTCAACGTGGTTGGTCTGTGCCACCACAGAAAGCTGACCCTGCTGTTTGCTTTCCAATGCTGGAAAGATCTTTAGGCAACTTTACCAGGTTTATAAAGCAAGCAGAAAGTGTTTAATGAGATGGTCTACCCGTGTAAGAAATTTGGTGCRAAGCTCTATCAAAATCAGTAAAATGTTCAAATACACAAGACTATCATATGGGCTTTGCCCTTTTTATTAAAAAAGTCATCTTAAGGTGGCTGCTGTACATATATACAAATATATACTTGAATTTTGACTCCATTTTCTGAGCATGAGTTCTCTGAATCAAGATCAGTATTCAGGAAGAGGCTCTCAGTGCTCCACATTGTCCACAGCAATGGATTTTAAAAGAACAACACTTGGGACTTAATTCACTGCAGCCCAACCAGTTCCAGTCGTGCACTGATTACAGGCAAGTTTGGGCGCTGCCTTTGTTCCATTTCCCGAATTACAGCAAATTATACATTATGTAACTAACATTTCTCATCACATGGATAGAAGATCCTCATTAATCTTTCTGTATTCATTTTTTTCCTTTTATAAACACTTCATAAGCTTGCACAGAACTAAAAATTAGGATCAGGACAGCCTGCCAACAGTTCAGTACGGAGATAGAAGGGGAAATGCAGAGGTGGACTGCTTGCCCTGGAAAATCATCTTCCACCTGTATGAACCCGAAGGAACAGACACAAATTCACATTTATTCCTGTGCTCAGCACAGGTGTCATCACTGTGGCAGCAGAGAGGTAAAGCTCTCTATATAAGGAGTCATCTGAGCCACTGTTCTCCAATTTGGGGTAAAGTGGAACCGCAAATRTACTTAAAACCATGTAAGCAATGGCAGTCATGTCAGTTAATTTTTGCAGCGTCCAAAAGCCTGGAATATTCTTGGAACAGAAAAGAGGCCATAGGATCAGCAGTCACATCATCTTGTTCCACAAACAAAGGTTTAGTTTTGCGGGGTGGCACATTCCTATTCTACATGCAGCTATTTTGCAAGTCTGGAAAATTTAAAAAAGCAGAAAATATTTTTTTAATTCTCTGCTACGCTTTTCATATAGAAAGAATTAAAATAAAAGACCCCTAAGAAATGGAGTTTCCTTCCTCTGGAAATCACTGCTTCAAATTGAATCATTAAAAAGACTTTAGCAGAAACCATTATCAGTCTCACTGTGGCAGAAATGTGCTTACCACTGGTTTTAGTTATGCAGATAAATGATGGGCACTGGCTCTGGAATTGAAAAGCTCATGACAAAATGGCCTTGGCTATAACAATATAAAGGATGGCTGTAAAACTGTTGGAATAACCGCTGTTGGATCTAAATAAATGTGATGGATTGCTGCGTTCCCCATGACAGTGTGGAAACAAAAAGGGTACACAGCACAAGGCAGCTGCTACATCCTCAAACTCTTTAAGCTATCAGCAAATGCTTCCAACCCATCTTTGACACAGAGAYGTTCAGTTTTGGATGCACACATACATCGTAATTAACCACACCAGAACTTTTAAATAGTCCCCTTTCCCCTTTACCAGACCATGCAGATGAATTCAAATGAAAGCGATGCATATTTAGYTCATTGACATTTCAACAAGAAACTAAACCCCAAAGGGCTCCTGTGCGTTTACTCATAAACATGCAACAGAGGGGATGTTTCAACCCAGTGACACCAGCTCAAAGGTCAGTAATGGTCTTGCAGAAATTGAGTGAAAAGAGCCATTTCCTCTACAACATTACTCCTGCAAWTGCCACCCCTACCACACCTTAAGAGTATATTTTTCCCCTAACACTTGCTTTTCATGAAAAACCTCCATTAATTGGCACATACAAGAGACCCTACTGCCTAAACCTGATGTTTTTGACATCCTGAACTGGAAATGCATCATTTCATCTGCCAGGGAAACCTCCTCATCTGCCTGGGGGCGATTTGCATATGSAAATGAGTGTTCTCTTTTTATTGAGCTCCTTGTTCTTAGACACATGAATTCAAATTATTAACAAGTCTGAGACGCTAATAATGAAGCGACTCAAGATAAGAAAATACAACACTGGAAAATCATCTCCTCCAGGAATTTGAGGGTTTAAATGAATATTGCTATTCATCTGGGCAATGGAGACAGCACCAACCACATTTTAATCWTTACTCGCCAGCCCCCTGGTTCTCCATCACAATTACTTATTAACCYAATATGAAATGGTGGGAGGTCAGTTATATTTGGGAAGGAAACTGCCTAAAAACACCTAGAAGCAAAATAACAATTCCTTGCACAGATTTCCCCCCTGTATTATTCAATTTTACATCTTGCCAAAAGCTGGATGCAGTATTTTTCCTTCTGTAAACCTTACAGAATAAAATGTTSATATCTCTGAAGATACACTAGAATTTCTTTTAATATTTTAGTATTCTACTGTAAAAGRACAGGGCAGATTTATTTCAGAACTAGGGAACATTTTAGAGCTTCCTTCTTTGCTATGATATCACCCTTCTCCTTTTTTCCCCTTCTGTGCCAGAGGTACTGGTGAATGAGCAGGACCAGGACACTGCAGAGCATCCCTTGGATCCAGGACAGACATCCCTGTAAATCCACAGTGCCCAGCCCTGGCTCATGACAGAAATCTGAGCACACTCCAGCACTTTTCCCATTACCTTCACACTTGTTTCTCCCTTCTAAAACAGAAGGCAAAAACCCCAACCAACCAAACCTAAACAAAAGCCCCAAACACACACAAAGAAAGACTGAAAAAACCATATCAGACAAACAGAAAGCAGACAAATAAACAGTCAGCAAAATTAAGTGTTTCACAGGCAGAGTCCTGTGAGGAAGCTTCAAATACAAGTCAAGAGTTGAGAAGTCAATTGACTGAAAATTCTTAATTATGATATTTATCCTATTTGAGTAACAACATACTAATTCTTCTAGGTAAGAAAGGCAGATGGAGGCACTCTCCCAGCTCTAGTTTTCTGCAGCTGTAACTTTGCATTGCAATTAGATCGATGGAGACTCTTAATCAAGATACAGAGTAGAAAATTTTAATTGCATACAGAAAACGGTTAAGAATGCGGCTATTTAATCTATTATGTGGCACTTTAAGAACAYGAACATGTGAGTTGATTTATCAGGTGCCAAGATATGAACTTAATGAGCCAAAGCAGTCTATACCACATGCACATGATGCTATTTTCTGCTTGTCTCACAGAAATACTTTCAGCTATTTTATATCAAATGCACACAGAGCAACACTCTTCTGAAAGCAATATGCCAATTTGAGTTTCAAAACTACAGCATTCTCTGAGCACTGGACCTAAAGTAACACGGCTGGCACCCAGAAAGGTATTTTTACAAAGTTCTAACTTCCACACACCTGTATTCAGATAATAGCATTTCAGTCCTGAATATATTTGTCCCTCCAAAGCAAAAACTTGCTTCTAAAATCTGAATATCTTTAAACTTAACAGCACAAATTGTCCAGCTGCAGTGGAAAAACCTCAGTGCAGTTCTCAGGTTTGTAACACAGTTGTTAGCAGAACTAGGAAATTCACAGTAGCAGGGCGAGCATTAGCAGCAAAAAGTCTCTCTACAATTTCACCTTCAYTTTGCTTTGCAGATGTGCCAATTGACTGCAAAGGGAAAATAATAAAGTAAATGCTGGATATTTCTGACAAAAAAACCCTATCCTGGATGCCCAGAACTCCCTGCAATGACTATGAGCTGATTAATGAACATAAAATAGTAAAACACAAAAAGAAAAGCCAACTTATCCTCAAAATTGAAAACAACAACAAAAAATTTACTGGAATGAGTAAATAAGCAGAACTGAGAAAAATACATATATCCCCTTGCATCTGTGATCAGCTAATTAATAATTTAATCAGTTCATTCCACAAAGCCAAGACACCATTGAGAAAATTTACAGCATCCCTGCTTAAAGACCAGATTTGCAGAACAAGCTCTAAGTCCAAATAAGTCCCCRCGATTTTTAAACCTGGTGACTCCCTGGAAAATTACTTTTCAGTGACTTTCAGTAGAGCCATTAATTGTATATCTGCAACATCAGTCGTTATTATTCTGCAATAGGTTGCAGAGATAAAGTGTCATGTGTACTTTGTGTAATGTTAACAGGTGCTCATTGGCACAAAGCAACAGGAAAAACTGAAAAAATTACCAAGAAAACCAAAGAAAATTGGTTTTCTGCTTTGATTATTCTCAACAGGGTAACTCATATGAGAAAGAGCCCTTTGAGGAGACAAATACATCATTAAGAATTTACAAATTCAATTTCTCTGAATGGAGAAATTTATAAACTGCTTGGGTGGCCTCCAGGTATATGCAGTCTCCTATACCCATTAAAAGAGGGGTTAGTTCTTCAGATTCTCATCTACCACAGGCTTCCACCAACCAGAGCAAAATCTGGTTATCACCTACTTAGACAAGTTTTAGCTCTCAAGAGCTAACTTCAGTAACCCAGTTCTGCCCTATGGTTCATTTTGAGTGGTGAAGCTCATCAAGCCTGGCTGCTTAAAGCCAGATCTCCAACTTTGCATCCATGCAGGAATCCCGCAAACATCTTACATAGAAGGTAATTTTTCCAATTTAAAGACAGTACTGTGTTACCAACAGTAATACCCATACAGATATTAATCTCTTGCCTTCTCTGGAGAGGTTATTTTCATTTTAGTGTTACAGTAACTGGTCCTTGATGTCAATCTGTTGAACAGTTACAAATGCAAGAACGTAATTTTACCTCAGGGAAAAAAAAACCCACTAAAAATTGGCAAATAAAACAAGAAAGGAGGCTAAATATTCACACAGATCAGTCCATAAGATGCTTTGAGAGAGCAATATTTATGATAAAAAATAGTAACARCAAGAAAACTGGTTTTTTTCTGTTGAATGAGAGCAGAATGTCACCATGGACAAGCCACAGCAGTGATAACAGGACATAGAGACAATCCAGGCAGTAAATTACTTATCTCAGATTTATGGGTTCCTAAAAGATTCTGCTAGAACACTTTGGTAGAAGATAGATATTATTACTTAACAGAGCTGGACTAAAATTGATAAGTGCAAACATTCCTTACACAACATTTAGCATATATATATTTATATATGTATGTACATGTATATTTACATATGTCCATTCTCTTAAAGAAATACACCTGAACTGTTGGAGTGAGGACCAAAAAAAAAAAAAACCAAACGAAAAAACCCCTAAAAAAACCAAACCAAAACCCACTAAAGGACAAGCTCCCTTTCTTCTCTCAAACAATGCTAACACGAGGTTGGCAGTTAAAACATGCAGAGAAGAACCCAGCAGATTTACAACCCATTCAAGTCTGGCTGTTCAGACAAACACCGGGGTAAAATTGGTGTTTATTAAAACAAATGGACTATAAATACATTAACAAATGCTATCCTTGAGAAGAAGTATCTGCAATTAATGTAATAGAACACGGGATGTTCGCTAATTTACAGCCAGCAAAGACATTTGATATCCACAACATACGGCAGCAATTTCTTGACAACGTTTGAACAGCAGTTTTTCATCAGGATCCCTGCATGGGAGGACTTGAGCATCATCATTTACGGTCTGCACCACTCGGGGAAGTTGCCACCATATTTCCACAGCAGAAAAACTTTAGCATGATGAAAGAAATGGGCAGTTAACTCAAATATTTTTCCATCGTCAGCTCCATTATGTCAAGACAAAGAATGGGTTGAAAAAGCACAGCTGGCAGATGAATACTGTGTTAAAAAACTGTTCTACAATTATCAATACTGTAAAACATTCGGGTTATCTGTTAGGAGTTTTGAGATAAAATTGCCATTGGGTTTTTTGTTTTTGTTTGTCTTGCCAAAAAAGCAAATATTGCATATAAATAAAGCTTGGGTTGCTTGTCTCCCTTATACAGACAATGTAAAAAGCTCATGCTCTAGATGAACTAGAGCTAAAAACTAAAAAATGAAATCAAAACCAGGCACTCATTTAAGGAGAACTCAAACAGTTCTGTCTCTGCTCTCCTCTCACAAAAAAAAACCCAAACAAAAAACAAAACAAAAATACCCCCAGAGCTGAATAAACTATTATCATGACATTTATTTACAGTATTTTATTTTATTGACTACGCAAAGAAACTCATCATATCAGTGAAATGTTTTGTGGATTCCGCTTACTGTAACTGGAGGAAACACCAACATTTTCAAGTGTTCAGATTCTATTTTCACCTTGAAACACTGGCCAAATATTTAAAACATTCAGCACACTTAAACACACCAAAGCAAAGCTCTTGAAATTCAGTGACAGGAACTATTCCCAAATAAACATGAGTCCTTTGGTTCTCTGGAAAACTGAAAATTAGGAAGACTCAAAAATATCCTCRCAAAAGAAGGGCACATTACTCTGTGTTTTTGGTAAGTGGATATGACAGATCTGGACATATTTGCTGTGCTCATTACTAAATATATTTTTGGGTTTGGCCGCAATAAGAAGTCCTTGCCTTGTTAGTCTTCTTAATTTTCAAGTTTCCAGGATCAGGTGTTTTTAAAAAATCTGGAAGGTGGAAAATATTATGTGATAAATACATATATGAAGAATAAAACACATGATATGTCTTGTCATACAAATGCAAGTGCACTTTGAACATTCAGTCCTACAAGCTGACACGTGCTTGTTGGCTATAAAGCCATCAGATTAATGACAGCAGTGAAAGACAAAGTGAAAAATTCATGAGCGTGCACTGGAACRAACATAAGGATACACACACACTCCCCATTTTGTTTCTTCAGGCATGCTACTTTAATTCTGTGATTACACACTTTATTCTTGCAGAATGCATTCAGTCCACCACTTGAATGTCAGGTAGCGGAAAAAATACAGGTAATTATCATTTTAATCATCACTCTTCAAGTGATTAACTTTTACTTAATGAAAGTATGTCAGAAAATCTCTTCCAGACTCCCGTTTCACTCACTACATGTGATCTGCTGGGCCCACTAAGGGTTCAAATTATCCCTCTCTTATACAGGCATCCTTTTGGATTAACTCCACATTGTTAACTCACTGCCTAATTTCAGCTAAAACCGAGGCACCTCCTTGCAGAAACATTCAGGTGATTTGTCTTTATCCCAACTTCATTCACCTAAGAAAAAATACTGCTCTAAAATAAATTACTGAGAATGCAACAGAATGTACCCGAGGATCAATACAGAGGATGAATCCATCTGTATTAAAGGAAAGCAGCATCAGATAAGAGTGTTCTGAATTTTCTTTGGGATCCCAGACACTGATAGGAACTCCAGTCACTTCTGCCATTAGTTTTGCTAAGCCCCAGGACAAACCAGCCTGAAGCAGAAGGGTAACTTGAGATGTTTTTCCCTGACTTAATTTTTACCGTCTACCAATGGCTGCTCTCTCTAATTCTTCAAAGTCAAAATAAGTCATCTATGACAACCACTACTCCTGATAGCACTTTATTTTGGTCTAGCTACCATTCTACCTTTCAGAAAAGAACCTCCAATGTAGCTGTCCAAATAATACAAGCAACTGGTGCTCATTTTCCATTATGCACAGACTTACCACAGAGATTATTTAATACGGAAAAAACAGTTAATAAAAAGTCTCTCATCCAAATGAAGCCAAATTAATACTTCAATAACCAACACTCTCTCATTACTCAAGTAATGATAGGAGAAAAACAACTTTTAAGTTCAAAGCAATCCATTGTATTAACCCGATAATTTCTTGTGTAGGAATGGAAAAGTACACTAGTGTGTTCTGCTGGCCCCTAAGCAGCATTTCACAATGAAATTAGACTGTACATTAGCATGGTTTGGAGGATTCATTATTTCAACTGATTCTGACCCTGGAATGCTGACATTTAATCTAACTTAAATAAATATGTTACACAGTCAGAAAATATTAAGTAGTAAGACTTGGCTTAAAATGCTTTCAAAGGAGCAGCATGAAGAAACAAAGGTGAAGTTAACACTTTTATGTCTCTCAAATCGTGAAAATAATCCAAAAAGATTCAGTCTCTCTAGGCAGGAGACAACTCTTTTCTTTTCTTTTCTTTGACTGGTTTATTTCTCAACTACCAAGGCAGGCATCCATCCTTGAGACACTTCCACAGCACATCCCTCTAAGGGCAGCCCCAGTTCTCATCAGCACAGGAATAAAACTCCACTGCTGCTGTGGGCCAGCACCATCCTGCAGGGAAAGGCTCCCTCAAGAGGGGTCACTGGATCAGGATCTTTGGGATCAGACTCATCACAGCAGCACAGTTTGAGGACACTGCCCCAGCACACACCACCCCACTAATTGCAGCTGTGAGACACCTTCATCACAAGGAAAAATGTGCTCATCTTAGGAAACCTCTATATGGTTCAATACTAGCTTTATGAATATAATTAAAGAAATTTTATGTGATTCTTAGTAAGTACAGGAYCCCATTTTGAAAAATTAAAAGGAAAATTTTAAAAATCAACAACTGAAAAAAAAAATCCCCCAACAACATCAAAGCCGCAGAATCCAAACTTCTGCTTTGTATTTCCACAAACAAGGTTGAAGTGGCATAGTGAATTTTTCTCTTCATGTACARATCCTAAACATCCTTTTTCTGACAAAAAGCACAATGCCAAGCCTCAGTGACAGGTGCAGGGGTGTCATTTGCAATGGGGAAATAACAGCCACCAAACCATTCACAACAGAGGTGTGAAGTATCTGCTCATTTGAGTCTGGGATCCACTAAACTGCAGACAAGCATGGCCATTTGTGCACACAGTTTAATTTTGCCCAGAAAAAATTTCCACAACATTTAACTGGCAGTCTTGACTTTCACAGAAGTTACTTTCTTTTTTTTATTTTTTTTCCTCATCTAAGAAAGGTTAAAATAATTCACAGCTATTGCAACATGCTTAAAATCTCATCTGCTGTCCTTTTAAGGATATTGCATACCTCCCAGCAAATGTTACAGAGGATATTTAAGTTACCTATATAAATACTGAATGCATTTTAAACCTTCCTAAGCTCTTGGCCTGGCTGATWCCTTGTTGCAATGAACTCCACAGGTTATGTGCTGCATAAAGATGTATCTGCAASTGTCAAATTTAAACGTTTTGCTGGAAATTAATTTCTAGTGACCACTTCATACACCTTTCTTCCCATAATTAATGATAACTACTCTTATTAGATATCTACTTTCTCTTTACACTCAGTTAAAACTCCTCTGCTTCTTGAGGATTTGTCTATAAACTTTGTATTCCATTAGCCTCAATGTTATCTGCAGTAAATAAACTAGAACTTTCAGATGTGTTAACCACCTTCTTAAATACAGAACCACTTTATGATTCTGTTTAACAGTGAAAAGTAAAGTTCTATGCGAACAATTTAAAAAAAAATGTGTAAAAGGAAAAAAAAAAATCTGTTCTTTAAAAGAAATTAAGCAAACTGACCTCCACTTATTATCAAATAACATCAGTAAGCAGATAAGTTTGAAATTGTAGTGTTTGAAAATTCTCGGGCTCTGTTTGAGGTCAGCTAGAAGCATGAAACAACCTCCTGAACATACTTTTCTGAAAACTGTTCTAAATAAAAGTAGGGTATTTTTAATTCACTGACCCAAAGTCACAAAGCCTTTCAAGCATTTCTGTACAGACTAAACAACTCTGTCCCTGTAAAAGCAAAAAACATCAACCTTAGTTTGCTAAATAAATGATCTTATTCCTCTCTGGACCCTCAGCAGCCTGTCCTCAGGGCTGCACTGCTGGGGTGAGATGCAAATTTTTCAACACTAAAAAACTAATTTGAGCTTATGGTCCTTTTTTCTCTTCGTGATTAATCCTCTGGTACAACATGATTCAGTGCAACTCTTAGCTGGCCCTACCACTGATTAAATCATCCAGTTGAAACTCATTTTAAAAAATCTCAAAGCAATTTATAACAATTTTCAAAGAGCTGTAAAATGACCCGGTCTCTATCACAGCCTCAGAGTGACACAGGAAATGATACTCAGTGACTCTGTAAATATCAGGGGGGTTTAAGAGGGGTGTCTGCACTGGTTTTCACTGCTGCTATCCAAGTATCTGACAAAGCACAGTGTATGGCACTGGTTAAATGCTGTCTTCTACAGGAGTGAAAATTCAGTTGGGCATTTTCGTAACTGGTAGCCCTGTTTCAGAGTCAAAGACAGCTGATGTTACGATTTTCTTGTTCTTCACACTAACTGCACTGAAATGCCAAAGTAAATTAAGAGTGTTTTTCTTTCTCAAAGCAATAAATAAAATTCAGTCTCCTTCTCATCATGACAGCTGGCACTCAAGCCTTTTCAAAAGCTGTAATCAGAACCTTTATCCCACAATCACAATGAAACTTTCCATACTAAAGAGAAAGCTGGTTTTTAAAGACAGATTTTCCTCTTTCAAGGTAAGCTCAGGACTGTGCAACAAAACCCAGTGAGAACTGAATGTTCCCTGAAAGCATCAGAATTTTGTTTCCAGCAGCCTAAATCACCCTCATCTCACCTCTGTGTTCATAGAGCATCAATGCACTAAAATCATGCAAAATCACACCAAATTTCTCCCCACCCTCTTATGGGCCAAAGAGGGTGTGGTATCCAAAGTCCAACAGTAAATATTCCTATCACATCAGCTTCTGCACTCCATGAATGCTGCCTGCCCCTGGGATTTATCCCCGTGCCTGACAGGAACTGCAGCAGGAAAACATCACTTCCAGAGGAAAGGTGCCAAGGGCAGCTYCTCCAGGGCCTCCAGGCACAAGGGAGATCTCTCAAGTTATTTCTGAATGAATTCTCCGCTTAGGACTCGTATTTGGACTTGATTCCGTTTTTACTTCATCTCAAGGAAGTTTCTGCTTCTGTTTGGGGGCAGAGGAAATGGCAAAGTAAATGAAACTCTTCCAAGCTAACACAGAGTCTACACGAAAACGTCGGCTGATTGCATTTCATTTCACATCTAATCTGCTGATTACTTCAGCAGAGGGTCTTTTGTTTTGAGGGTTTTAATGTGATTTTCTGTGATAACAGATATTTCATAACATCTGAGCAGTTCCGAGAGCACCTAAATACCCGGTTTTTATAAAAAATTAAGTTTAGCCTATTTACCCACTCCAGTGTCCATGGTGAAATTGTGAGCTGCCCCACAGCTTTCAAAGTCCGTACCTACAGGGTGGTGTATCTATCTCGATTTTAATTGCTATCAGACTTTTACTCTGATTACTAATCTCAAGTTTACCCAAACCCAAGGTTATTCAGTTCCACTTTAAATTAAGTGATTGAGATAAAGAACTAATTGCAATATAATTAGATACTTATAGTCAGTTAAATACTAATTGAAGGCCTTACTTGAAACTAAATGCTACTGATTTTTTCTAATGAAAAGGCAAACAAAAGTAAAAAAAAAATGTATCAGGCTTGCCATTTTTTTTAAGCAGCTACTTTGTACATTTCTCTGTGATCTTCTTTCTAAAAAGAACCTTTTATCATATTTTCTCACAGAACATATCTACTCAATGAGCCCCATTGATTTAAATAACAGGTATCTTCAAGTTACAAAAATTGCCTCTAAGGAAAGTACTTGCCCTGAGGAACTTCATGAAAATTAGACAGTATTATGATGATTAACTGAAAGAAGAAAAAAGTGGAGTCATGGTCTTCCAAGAAATAACTATATACTGTGTAATTTTCTCAGTGCAGCCTAACTGCTTAACTTTCTTACCCAAGCAGATACAAAGAAGCACATGAATGGCTTTAAACTGAGGGAAGACAGCTTTAGATTAGATATTAGAAAGAAATTCTTCCCTGTGAGGGTGGTGAGGTTCTGGCACAGGGTGCCCAGAGAAGCTTTGGCTGCCCTGTCCCTGGAAATGTCCAAGGCCAGGCTGGATGGAACTCTGAGTCACCTGGAATAGTGGAAGGTGTTCCTGCACATGGCAGGGGGTGGGACTGGATGACCTTTAAGGTCCCTTCCAACCAAGGCCATTTTATGATCCTGTGAAAGAAAGACATAATATATCACTATATTAAAGAGTGAAGATTATTTCCTTTGGAATCACTCACGAAGTTACCTACCAAGTGTACCTCTGACAGCATTTGTCTTTTTCACTAGTCAAGAATAATATGCATGTCATTCTGTTTGGCTTTTATGCCTGTGTAACAATAAATCATAAAATTTTTATACRTAATACATAAAAGGTTTTTATTTCAGCAGTACTTTTCACAAACAAATATCAATGTATTTTTAAAAATACCTACAAAGATTTTGTTACCATTTTGATAGACACAAAAAACAACAAAATGAGAACGGAAAAAACTTAAATGTTATTCAGCAGACCAAGGATACATTCATAGAGAACTAAATGATTCTGAGAATTAATCTAGCATATTATTCACTAATTTACTTAATCACTTTTGAGTGAAAGGACATTCTAGATTTATTGGTTTATTGTGGTCCACAACCCAACAACATATTTACACTCATAAGTCCTTGTTATTTCTCTTGTCTGTTTTGGAATTGAAAGCACTTATTCACATTAGGCTTGCAGAATACAGATTGGTACCAGAGCAGATCTCATCTGGGTCACAGTAATAAAGTCCACAGCTCTGCTGCAGGGTTAATTGCCTGCTGCATCTGCTATTTCTGATCTGATAGAAAGGCAAAAACAATTCCAAGACCAATGTGCCTAACAAACAGYTTGATCCACTTCAGTAGCCTCAGCCTTTGATTTTGTGCATATCAAAGCAATACTAGCTCCAGCAGAAGGCACCTAGACTTGGGGTTTGGATTTCAACTTCTTTCTTCTGACCTGATATAAATCCATAAGCTTTCGACAAAAAAGGGTGCACACATCCATCAAATGGAGTAAGAACCTGGATGAGCAGGCATTAGTGGCTTGCTGGAAGCACCCAGCTGTGTGCCTGTCCCTGCCAGCAATGTGCAGTGGGGTGTCAGAGTTCCCAAAATCACAGCTTAATCATCAAATGGAGAAAGGACAGGAAATCTACGCTGTGCTGGCTCCAAGGGCCTCCTGCTGTGAAGGCAACATTCAACCTGCTCATGCCAAAGATGAGGACGATCAAATTTTGAGGCAAAAAAAGAGGACTTTGCAGGAAGCACTGCTGGGCAATATTCAGTAACAGCTCCTGAGTCATAAAAACTCCAAATGTCTTAGGCTACTCAGGGGGGGTGAGAAAGCACACACTAATGTGATAGAGAAATTCAGAGGCTAGAAAGTTTTTATCAAGAATACCTCTACACCCCTTTCCAGATAACTTTCAGTACCAGACTGCAATTAAAGCCTAAAGCCTTATTCTATTTCCCCACTCATAAAAGATGTAGACACACCATTTGTCTCAAAAAAACCAAAAATAAAATTATTCTTGTTCCACATCAGCAGTCTTCAAGTATTAAAAAAAAAAAAAATCTGACTGCAAGGTAGTGAATTTTCTTCCAGATATGTCTAATATCAAATTAGTAAAATTTCTATTAGCATATTTTTATAGCATCTCTCCCACCATAGAAAGACAAGTGACAAAGCGTAATGGAGCAAACATAATGCAAAATATTTCACAGCACATTACTTACATGTTTTTAAAAGCACAGAACAATAAAATTGCCTTTTGCCCTCTTCCCTCCCACAAAGCACTCCAGAAATAACCAAAACCAAAGACACCTGAAAATTGTATAAATCCAAATGGAGAAAACAAACAAACACAGCAAAACCCACATTAAAAATCTACCTATTCTTATATAGCCAGAATTGCAGTTGTTGGGTGGTGCCTGGATACATCTCCAGCACCATTTCAAAATCAGTTCCAAGAAAGGCACTGGCAAAAACCACTGTGTTAACTCCTCCATGCTCCTGACAAACAAACAATTAGCCACAGGATAATTTTGTCCCAGATCACTACATCTGCACACAAACAGAGAAGTCCAAGCTGACTGAAAAACTTCATCAGGAAATCTCAGGATCAGTCTCTCATTTTACTCAGTCCTTGTTCAATCAAGCCTTCAACAGCCTCTAAGAAATAAAACTCAGGCCTTTAGGATTTGGTTCTGCCTGGTACCTWAATTTAAATCCTGAAGTCACCAGGATTCACCACAGTTACCTCAAGAGCCAGAAAAATTCTGCTTCATTCATGTCTTGTCCCTGCAGCTGGGGTTAGGGATCTCTGTAAAGGATTCGAAGGACACCCTACTCTCTTTTGGTTTTTTACACTCAACAGGAAACAAACCCATTAAAATTAATCTCTGCTTTCTTTTAAGTTGCCCTCTTTCCTTCTTCTAAGGGGAAATTGGAGCCAAAAACCTGGTTATGCTATGTCAAAATGTTTTGTTCTGTGTTCTATCAAAGCCCTTTGCAAATGTGTGCAAACGTCTGCCTTCAAAATGGGGCAGGACCCAGAACCAAGCAGCGGACTGTTAAAGGTAGCTTAAAACTGTGCCAAGTGCTGCCAGCAAGGTACAAAATAATCTTTAAAAACTCAATTTCGTATTAGCATAATAGACCTCTTGCATTTGTGTAACTCAATAACATTTTCGTTTTAAGTATTTATTAAGAATTTCCAAAGGAAACGACAAGGGCGATGTTTTCTCTAAATAATCATCACTTCTTATGACTTATTGCACTCTCTCCTTTACACATATCTTCACAATAAGCCCAGTTTTTGGGAAGGTGATAAGAGCAATGTTAAGGGACTCACTCTCATTCCCATGGGGTATTTCTTCTCCCCGGACTACGGCACAAAGAGTTYAGAAAAATGCAGTACACTGCTCATTTTTGTGTGGTGACTACTATCACAGTCACCTTAATGCAATCACATTATTTACCATCTGTTCTTTGTTTAGCCAAAATAGATTTTCCACACAGTTCCTTTGGACACTGGAGAAAAATAAGCTATTTATTCCCATCAGTTCAAWGTTTCAGCTACTAGAATTTTAAAAAGAAAATCTTTTCCACCAGAAAATGTGTTCTCAGATATTCTCCGATGTAATAAATCTCTGAATAATGATACCTTGGTTTATTGCCACCTTTTAAAATAGAAATTACTTAAGTGTTTTTCTATTTTTTTAATGTCTTAGATCATATACAAGAGCTGTAATGATGTTTAGCACTGCAATTCAAAATTAATTCTGACAAACAACTTTTCYACATTGACAATTTTCTTGGTTTAGCTTGGATTTCTTGGATTTGAGAAGATAAACTTTCCTTTCAACTAAATATTAACCACGTTAGAGGAGAATGGAGGCCCAGAATACACTACAAAAGAAGCTGTTGTAGAAAGGTTTTATGCAGCATATTTGAGATGTTAAAAAAGCAGCATTTTGAATAAGGTGAGCCTGATTTGACATTTTCCAATTGAAATAAAATATAAAACATCAATCAATGATTATGCAATTAAGGGGAGGGGGGTAACTTGTATTTAAAATAATAAATACAGATGAAAACAGCAGAAATGGAAAAGAGTGACAAGAGCAGAAACTATTTTTGCTGATTTACCTGAAGACATTTCTATCACTGGACACTATGTAACTTGTAACTTATGTTAAAAAGGATAATATTATTTTTCATCACCACTTCATTATTTAAATAAAATGACCTATGCACACATTTATTWAATGCATGCCACATTACAGATGCACCATTTTACAGCATACAGGTGTATGTATAACATCATGTAGGGAATCCAAGTGTTGGACTCCGCCTACAATCATGTTGAAAATGCAATTTCCCCTCCGCACGTGGAGGTTTTGTCACAGGCACGCAGGTGTGCTGCAGTGTGAGCACTGCTGAGCCCAGACTGCTGCAATCCCATCTTGTAACACTCTCATCTTGTAACTCACTCATCTTGTAACTCTCCTGTCTGAGGAAACAGATGAAACACCGCAATCCACACATACAGAAAGGTTCATTATCACTCACGTTAACTAGTGCGCGTTGAAATGAGAATTAAAATGCAGGCTATGCATGATCATCTTAAACCTGCACAGCTCAAGGGATACTGAGAACACATCGAGAGTGCATCAACTTTATTCAGGCCAAACCTAGCGCTGAGTAAACAATACGCCAGCAGATAACATGTATTCGTATATTACTTCATAATGACATTTGAAAGAGTCCTGGTTTCTGTGAAGTGACTCAAGAGCTCAGTTTGCAGCATATTCCATTGTCCAACAGTTTTATAACATGAGATAAAGGGTTTTTTCTAAATCAGAGATACCCTGAATGGCAGAGAACAGACTCTGAGAGTGAACCTTTGAGAGAGTCTGCAGAGATCTGATACCTGGTTGTACAAAAGTGATTCTATCTCTCTGTGCTATTTTATTATTATTTTAAAGAAATGCAGAGATKATAYAAAATTTCTTGATCAATGAATCTCTTACCCTTTCATTATAAGAAATATTCACTCGAGATTTATTTTGAAGCTCAATCTATGGGTTTTGATTTATATATTTTTGTTTCCTTTGCTTAAGGTAATGTTGGAACTCTGCTGGATAGATGCTCATTTTCCTTCAAAGCCATTTAAATTGTATTATTAGCACCATTAACATGGATATTTAGCAATATCAGTATGAAAATTGTTTATTTTAGTAGAGCTTCATTATAGCATTCAGGTGGTGGAGAGACCRTCTTCCAGTTTCAATTATGCCTTCCTTGCTCTGTTTCCTAAGCAYGTTCCACTAAATGTTAAATTTTTCCTTATATAATTTATACCATATATTTACAATTACRTTACTAAGCTGAGGTAAATTCAGAAGGCAAAATAATTGCCATAAATTGTTGTCACATCTCTGTTTTATRAAGTTAAGGCTTGGTGTATTGACAACCTGCTGAAGTACCCAGGTGTAGAATTTCCCCCCCAACTCACCGAGATCTGCTCCTTGTAGTTATTTACCTGAAAACATCAACCCAAGCACAACTTGTGCGCACTAAAATCCTCAAAAAAACTCACTGAATGCTTGATATTGAGGGGCACACACACACACAAACGTAAATTAAGAAAAAATCAGACATCACAAAACAATGTGGGAGAGATTAAGAGAATAGCCTGTACCCTTCCCTTCATTTTGCAAGATAAAAACAAGAAGTTGCACAGATGACCACAACCTGCAGAAAAACTGAGTCCCAGGCCAAGAAATCAGACAAATGTGACAATAGTGCAAATGCAGCACTTCACTCTGAAGGTCGTCTGGAGATCTGAACCTTCTGCAGAGTTTTAAAGGAGCTGAAAAAATCTCCAAGAGATCAAAGYGGTGAAGAGAAGTCGTTCCCTGACCTTTGCAGGCTTCTAGAAGACATCTGAAGCACATGGTTCAGTGCTCATGATGAAACAAAGAGAAAAAAAATGAGGAAATGAAGAAAGACAACTGCTTGATGATCTGACTTAAGTGGCGCATTCAGCTTGCAGTGTCTGAACTATTTCAGAGCTGAGCTTATTACAAAAGACTCGGACTTCTTAACCACACTTTGAAGATGCACAAAAAAAATATCTAAAATATCTCTTGTTTTTCAATTAAATCAAGTAAGGAGCATCAGAGTCAGTGGTTTTGAAAATTTTTTTCCCCTTGAGGTACATCTTGAAGGAAATCTAAAACTTGAAGTTTGCACTAAATTAAGCTAATGCATTGAAGTTTCCTACTAACTTGAAAACAAACCAGTTCATCTCAGTCCCTATTTACACCTCTAGACTGAAATCTGGAGTTGCAAGAGGTGAGGATGACAGTAAGGAAAGAATGCTGCTGCCTTTTTCTCCTTCAGTTTGACCTAAGGGATTGCAGGGGAAGGGGGTGTGGAACAAACCAAAAAAAAACCCAACAGGAGAATAATGGCATTTTCCCAAAAATTGAGTCAAAGCACTCATTGCTGTGCAACCACAATAAAGGAGGGCTGGAGATGGAGAGAGAAAAAATAGAAAAAAAGTGATATTTTCTTGTTAAAATTGAACTGAACCTCAAAACCCTACCACAGTCAATGCTGTAACAGTGATCAAGTTGACCAARAGGTAGATTAATAAACCACATGCTTCATCCTAGAATCCTTAAGGGATGAACATTATGCTATTATATCCATTAATTAGCTAATGATTGAGGGACTTTAATTGTCCTCATAAGACAGGAATTGGGGGGGATGAAAGTGTTGTTGGTCTTTATTTAGTACTGTGGTAACTTCACGTGATTTAAATTTCCTGCACTTGGCTAAAATCACAGGTTCAGCAAGCCACACATGGAATAAATAATCCTTTCAATATTTCAAAAAGGAAAAACCTTAAAACAAGGTATCAGATTGGTCAGTGACAATTCCCTTATGTGGAAAGGAAATATACTACCAGCTACTCAACTGTGTGTTCTTACAGGAAAAATGCATCCATCTCTACAAAAAGGAATTAAAATTCACTGACAATAAGCAACTTTGAGGTGAGCATGAAAAAAAGAAATGCAATACCTTTTTGAGTTCAGCGTGACTTTAGAAACTGGCAAACATTAGGCTCTTGTTCTGTCCACCAAGACCATTTTAATATCTCACTGACATTTGCCTACCGAAACATTTTCTATAGCTGACATTTTCTCAAACACCACGAACCTTACCTTGGTGGAGACACAGTTTCTCAGGCAGGATTGTAATAGGATGACACAGCTGTTGCCATTTACAGATATAAATATAATCGACTGTTATAAAGGAGTAGGAGATCTCCCGAGCATGCAGAAAGAAAAGTTTTTTTAAAAAACCCCAGTAATTCCTTTTCAGAGGAACTTTCAATTTCAAGCATTTGTCACACTCCTACTTCAAACACACAATGCAGAGTTCAGGCACAGTAARAAAATAGCATCTAATCCTTCTATAACTTACTCAGAAATGCAAATAGACTTAACAGGAGGTTTTAACAAAGTAGGAAGAAATGTGATTAAAATATATTTCTCRGTTCATGAACTTCAGTTTAAAAAAGCACATTAAAAACTGAAAAGCCAAACTGTTCACAAGTTAAAATGCTGCAGTCTCTCGAGGGTTTTCTTTTCCAAGATCTTTCTGCAGTCCCAGTGGTTTGTGGGCAGTTCTGAAACTCTCTGAAGTGGCTCAAAAGACCCCACAGATTTGTAACTATTCCAGAAACTGGAATGTAGGCAATGTGCAGGGGGAAACTCTTCAGTGCTGGGCCCTGTGCATGGACACTGCAGAAGACAAACTTCACCCTAAGGAGCTTTAACACAAATACAGAGAAAGCAGGTAAAAGTCACCTAAAGATAAGGGCTATGACAAAGTTTGAGAGTCTTGAAAAGTTCCAGAGAAAGTTTCTGAAATTGTTCTCAGGCCCTGTGATTCCTTCAAATACTTACACCTCTTCTTACTGGCCAGATTGTTTCTGGAATATACAATAGGTCTTACCCCTTCCAACATAAATTTTATTTAACTTTCAGCTCACATTTAAAGGAAAACTTCTGTAGAGTCTTTACGCAGCTACTGCAAAACCAAATTGGAGCTGGACAGCAAACAAAGTAAAAATTAAATCAAAGAGCAAGAATTTCAGTTAACTTAGAAATAATACATAATACCTAGATGTACATCTTGTGGTAATAGCTTCGGAAGTTGTGGAATAATTTTTAATTCAACCAGAATTAATCATTTTTTCCTCATGTTCTGTCTTTTAGGGTTTTTTTCCATGTTCTTTCCCAATAGAGAAAAGGAAGCTCCTTTTTCAGGTGCAAACAATGACTGGTCAAGCAGAAAGTTGGTGAAACAAGAGCAATTAAAGCCAAATGAATCTTAACAAGTCTTTGTAACAGGCATCTTAAATTTTAAAACTTGATAAGTAACACATTTGGAAACCATTGATCAGCTCTGTTATGGACTATCTTACCATTAGATACAGAAAACAGTTTATCTGATTACATTATAATACTAGAGATACCAGAAAAAAAGAACAAAAGAATAAAACATATATATATAAAAAAATCTAAATCTAAAATCTCTACTATTATTCAGTGTAATGTTGCTCGTTTTCATTTCAAAAGGCACATACCAAGTACCTCTGGCTTTCTTGCATTACAGAAGACACAAAATTCACACATTTTTAGCACATGAAGTAAAAAGAAAATCTTAGTATACAGCTATCAAAATTTATCACCCTTTTTAAAAAATAAAAATCCCAAACTCTCTTGTTCCATGTAATTCAGTATTTAGAACAGCATTTATAGCATTTATTCACCAAACCATTTATTCAGAGCACACCTTACGTATACACACACTTTCTCACATCACACCTACTGTTTATGTAAAGCTTTTGTTCCCCAAAACCTACAGAAAAAGATGAAAGGTGATATTTAACTTGCTAAAATAAATCACACTGTTCCAAAGAACATCCCCTTTCCTCTGTGCATGTGTTCCAGCACAATGCCAGCCTTACATAAAACTCCCCAAATAGTCTGGGCTTGGCACTGATCCCTGTCACCTCCTAGCAGCTCAGAGCTGTGTCCTACCCTGCCTGCTGAGGCACTGCTGCTTCTTTTTGGTGCTGAATTCACGAGGATAACAATGCCCACGTGGCAGCCCTCTTGCACAGGAGCAGCGTGAGAAAGCAAGAGGAGAACACAGACACACATGAAATTAGTCTCACATCCTGAGAGACTGCAGAGAAAAATCCAGAGTATGACAGGCACACCTTCTAAGTTGTTCTAAAAAATCATAGCAGAGCAACAAAAACGCTTCAGATAAATCTTTCTCAACCCTTTCACCCAATGCTTCATTTCTGACACCTCTTCATAATCAGTGTCTGTTGGGGTTCCGACTAATCCTCCACACTTCCCTTGCTGTTTATAGACACTGCAACTGGAGCTCCACATTTCAGTGAGCTGGCACCTCCATTATCAACTTATCTTCTTTTTTTTGGTTCAGCTAATTGTACAGGGGGGAAATCATTGCAGACAGACATCAGGAACACAYGCACCTAGTTATCCTTCCCAGTGTTTGAAACATTTACACATGATTAATCTTTGCTCGGCACCACTGATTTTTTGTCACACACTCTTGTTTCACAACAAATTGAATGCAAGTCTGGAGTTTCAATTACCAAAAACGTACCCAAAGATCAAAGCTGCACCATCATGCGCTAGGGTGATGCACACATTGAAAGGATCAAGTAACTACAACTCACAAGTCACTTTCCCTCTCACTTTCCCCTCCCCAGTTAATTTATTTTCCTTAGAGATAAATGATATTTCTTTCATTCCCTATATTTCAGAGCAGAATTTGGAACACAGCAAAATCTGAAGACAGACAAAAACGACAACACTGGCAGGAAAACAAAACTATCAGTGCACAGTGCAACACACCAAGGGGAATGTACAAAACATTTTCCTCATGGTCCTGTAGTTTTATGTTTTCCATTGACTAAAAGAGGACAAAARCAATACACCCTGCTCTTCACAGGCAGTGTGCTTGGCTGATGCTCCTGGAGGCTGATACGCCCCATAGCTCCAGCATGAACCTAGTAAGAAACACACAAGTGACTACTGGACCTCAAATTCCTCTTCAAAATGCCACTTTCATGTCACTAAAAGTTCCATACTCAGTGCCCTCACAGCTTGGTGCAGCAAWGGTCAGGGCATCACTCACAAAAGTCTTCAACCTTTCCCAAAGACTCCCTGAACCACAAGGAAGGAGTCCTGCAATCCCCAGTGACTTGTAAAAGATGAACTGGTCRTCTGACACAAGATTCTCCTCAAATAAGGCAAAGGTTTGGGTAATGATGATAATCCTTACCCAGATCCCACATTCATGGGTACCAAAAAGCCTCCAAATTATTTTCTTGTGACAAAGTTACCTTTCTTGCACTTGTTTCTACAGTAAAGACCTGACTTTAGTCAATTTAAGAACATCTAAAATCTTGTATCACTCAAAAATCATATTGTAGAAATTACAGGATTTTAACACTCCATACCAGAATCCAAGTAGTGAATTCCCCAGCTTAGCAATGAAACATTTACCAGCCATAAATTTAAGTCATTTGCAAGAAAAATAATGGGGAAAAAAAATTAATGAACGGCTAGAAATTGTGGCACGGGAAATACAGAACTGTGAGGAGGATATAATTTTATTTAATCAAGAGAGCTCTTTGATGTGACACAGGATARGGAGGACTTGTACACTGGCAGTAATTGTTTTTCCTTCATTTAATGTCAGGGTGAAAATAACGATGCCATGGAGGATCCAACACTACATCAGATCATTTAAAGGCTTGATAAGGATCTTGACAGCATCCAGGCCTTTCATACTTCATAGTGTTCTCACTGCTACACTCTCATTGAATGGATGTTAAAAAGTACAAAGTATAGAAAACATTGCAAAACGCTACAAATACGGAGAGCAGAAGCAAAGATTATCTTAAATAATTTCTTCAGCATACCAGAAACACTTGAAATTAAGCCCAGAAAAAAAAAAATCAAATTATTGTGATAATGACAATTCAAGATTAACAGTGAATTAAAAAAAAGAGAAAAGAAATAACCTTTCATGGGCTTTTTTTTAGACTCTAGTTTAAGTAGCATAACTTAAAGTTTTAAAAATAACATAAACATTTAACTCCTTTTCAATCCACCTTTCTCATAGCTGTCAACCCTTGGGTTACCCAGGTCCTGTTCAGTCTGGTGAGGATACTGAACACTATCAATTCCAAAGCTTGGAGGAGTCAAAAATACCTCTATCTTCAGATCAGGTCCTTATTTTTGTCACATACAATTTATATTTGCTTTTGTTCAGGCTTTCAACCACCCCTTCCTAATATGATTTCTACAAGGACGCCCACAGGTATCAGGGGTTTCCTAACAAAGTTCTGTGGAGAACACTTACAGCTTTCCCTCTTTCACCAAATGAGGACCAGGTGGTGCAGCCTAGTGAGAAATCCTTTGGAGAAAAACCTTGATTTTCTCTTGTCTAATAAAACAAAAGTTCCAAAACATCATACAAGGGGAAAAAAGAAGATCYACAAACACTTAGCTCAAAACATTAAAAAGGTGGGGGATGAAGGGAGGTGAGGGTGGAAGGAGAGGAGAAAAAAATTACGGAAAAGAAAATGAACTTATTTCCAGAACTAGAAATCATTCTGTGTGATGTACTCCTGCTATATTTTTAACCTTGACACTTTCATTAGTCTGTGACATATATTAACCAAGGATGAGCAGCAGAGCATGACATGATTAAATACTTAGCAATGCAGGATTAAACTCATTAGGTTGTACCTCTCCTACCAGCAATACCACCCTCTGCAAGAACAACACTGACAGAAATGAACAACTTTGACAGAAATGAACGTATTTTCACGCATTTCTCAATTCATCAGACCTGAGCTTAATCCACATGTTCAACATCAATGGAGCAACATCACATTAGCTAAGGGTAGGTGAGGCTGTGTAGATCTGCACTGTAAAAATGAAGATACATTCATCAAAAAGCCATATGCAAACAATCTGGATTCTCTGTTACATGAACTACACCCTCCTACCATGAAGGCATAACAGGAATACTCATGGATTAATGGAATACTTGACAGATGGGCACTGCTACCAGGGAGACCACCACCACATGCCATCTTCATGCCATTCCTAATGTTTTCAAGCCATGAGTCTTCCACTCTTTTCTGTTGCACAAGAAGATAATAAGTTTTGAAAGGCACAAAAAGGTGGAACCTGAGATTTCCTGCTACAGCATCAAATCAGTTATAAAGCACTTCAGCCCTTCTCCTCTCTTTGCAGCAGCCAGAAGGAAAAGAAGGTAGACAAAAAACAGCTCTTTCCCATTTACTTGTTCAACTCTGGTACAAACCTTCTGTGTGCTGCATGTGCAGGTGCCATCAACTTTTTCTTGATGAACTTACCTGGAGAAGAATTAAATTACTCTCTCTTCTGTCAAATGGGGCCACAGTAGAACAGTCTTGTGGCACTAAGAGAACTCCTTTACAGTCCACAGAAAGTTGGAGGACTGAAGACTACAAAATATCATCACTTAAGGACATATTTATGAATATCTATTGTGTCTKTGTTAGTCAGCCATCTTCTACTTCCTTTCACTTCCTCCTGGCCCTCATACAAATGTCCACAAAACAGCCACCTTTAAAATAGTAAGAAGAATAATCGGCAGATTTTTTTTTACTTGGGTACTTCAAAATCGTCTGCTGGTTTCTCCAGGGTTCTCCATTATTCTTTTAAAATTCCCAATCATCCTGTCACCCATTACATCTGCTATTTCRTAATTAAACTTGGCACTTGAGATCAGTAAAGTCATGCTGCTGGGTATCTTGGTCACAGTAATAGAACCCCCAAGTTTTGTTTCCTTTTTTAAGAGGCGTGTTAGAAGTGCAAAAGAGGAAAGGAAGGCTTTGGAGATATTATATTGAATCAGAATGTTTGGGTTTTTTTCAACCTGTACTTCAGAAACTGAATTACAGAATAGAACTATTTTACAATAACTGCACACTTTGATTCTGACTGTRTTCTTTCTTCTTCTTGCACATGATGTCTTTCTAAAAGATGTGAGTAAAATCTCATTCATTCTTTACCATGATATGCTTGCTTTATGTATGCCAGCTTCCTAATGAGCTGGCACATTAGTCAAGTGCAATCAAGGTAATAACCTAATTCAGGTTTAAAATATTATCAAGATGTTTTACAAATTGGTTCTGTATTTAGCTATTCAACATACATTTAGAAAGTACCTTTCATGATGAGAATCACAAGGCATTRTATAAAGAGGGGAAGAAAAAAAAAACAAAACCAAACCAGCAACAGAAGAAGAGACTTCAGAGTTCTGCCAAGCTGCCTGAAACACCTGACACTGGTTGTGTGCTCATCTGGTTTTTCAACTTATCCACGAACTGCTGATCCAGTACCCTGGACAGAGAATTTCAAGCCCTAGGGAATAGATGACAGGGGCTCCAGCRCCTGACATCTTCAATTTGCATTTGGAGATGATTAATAAATGACAATCTATTAAATACATGRCACGGGATGACATGTGGAGGAAATGAAAGTTTAGCTCAGCAGGACTAAGGTCATGAAAGATCTTCGAGATTTGAAGTGCAAAGTATAAAATGTGAAGTGAAAAATTAAGCAGAAAGCAATATATTTAGGCAGTGACTGGAACATACTCCTCAGCTGGGAACTAACTAGAAATGCTAATACRTTCAGTCCTCAAACTATTAAAAACCTGCTCATTCCTAAGAGAAATCATTTATCCTTTCATGTACACTGAATAAATCCCCTTAACCTAGGAMACAGCGGCTACCTAACTGCCTGTGAAATCAATTGTTGTCCCCTTCAGACTCCCAGGGCAAAGTGCATGAAGTGCAGCAAAGATCTACTGTTAAGATCGTCAGGTGCCTCTCTTGTTAATTACTGAAAGTACATGGAGAGAAAACTCCTCTTTCACCACCAGAAAGGTTCAGTTTAAGGCACATTCAATGAAAAAACCCAGCCCTGTATTTAAGAATCTGAGTTTCATTCTGGAAATTAACACTCCTTGTCAAGCCAGATCAGTTACACAAACCCAGCCATTCTGATTCAGCACCTCTGACACTTCATTTCAAGCAATGCCATCGGGAGCTAAGATAAGTATCACCCATATGTGACACTGGGCAATGCTTGAAAGGCACCCAAGTTTCACTGTGACACCAGAGCAGAGTTAATKTCAGTATTATCCTCCTCAGCATTTTCACTGCTACGTTCTCTTCATGTCACAGGTACAATTTTCCACTTTATTTCTAACTGCAGGATGTGATAGACACCAGACTGAAAAAAAATCTATTAAATTTCTCTATTAGTTTACTCATCACATACTATGAGAAAGGTTATATTAGGTCAGGACACTAATGTTGTCCCATCTCTTGTTTTAATCATAGAGACCATAAACACCTAGTTTAGAAATAAGATATTTAAGTAAAAAAACTACGGAATTCCTGAAGACTGAATGTTATGTCTGCAAAGTACCTTATTGAGCAGAAAACCAAATGTTGCAGCATGCTGAGACAAATAATGTATCTGCATGTACCACTGGCATGAAGAGAAAYAGATATTCACTGCCATTGTTGCAACCTCAGATGGCTCAGATGCCTTTCTTTCCACAGCGTTCTTCCAGGAGATTTGTTTAATCTTTAATGAAGCTACAAAAAATTGGGGTATTTTGATCTTAGGAGACCAAAACTCTATTTTACTTTTTTTTTTCCCTGTTCATCTATCTTTTGCTCTGCTTCCTGTTTCATATAAAATTATTTCATCCTCTGACATTCACAAGCAAGATAAACAYTAAATTGAAAATATTCATGTTAAGCTGTGAACATCTGTTAAGACATATGGCTGTCATAAAACAGCACTAAAATATCCAGGGATTGGGTCAATACCCATGAATCCCATCAATGACTGCCATTGATCCTTGGATTCTTGTGGAGCAGGGATCTTCAGACTTTTTAAATTTCTGGTTTCATTCCAATGCTTGTCACACTGCATATTTAGTATTAACTTTGCCTCTGGGGGAGCTGCTCCTTGCAATGCCTTCCAACTCATGAAGCACTTCGAAGCTTCAACAAAAATTATGGKTTTGTAACAAAATAATTAGTCACAATAACAAGCAGAGCATTGGAAAAACACRAAACTGAAATTTAAAAGTTCATTTTAAAGTCTTATCTCCAGAACTAAAGTGTAGTTTAATAGAACCAATAATCCTCCTACCCAAGCAGAGWAAGTGACTACTACATATTTTATGGGATTTTACRGGACTTTGCGTAATAGTGCTTCAACTAACTTTATTTTTGTTTCATTACCGGAAAATATTAGGTATATGAAAATGCAGAATAAATCTGGCTAGTAAAAATCGTGTATTGACCTGTTTTGTTTCACTTTTGTGTTAGTAACTATAGTGCTAAAAGGCAAAGCTTAAGCAAAAACATGTTTATGCTTTTAGAGGGCTACAGGTGCAGAAGAACTATGCCCTTGTTAATTTTCAGATGCGTTTACCTTTTGATCTGGTTCTCTTTTGCTGATTTGTTTCTTCAGATCTAGCTCTAATGTAGAGGAAAACAAATTATGCCTGAAGCTTTTTTTTAGCAGGGAAAGGGATGGCAGGCTGCTGTGGGAAGGGGAAGAACACTAAAAGGTATTTGCAAAATCTTAAGGTATTCCTTGAGAGAACACCAAGATATTCACATATCACACATTGCTTGTGCTATGTTTATTTACTTTCAAGACCCTTTACTAAATCCAGGCTGTAGAGGGTCAACACTGACTTGAAACTTTGGGAAAACACTCTGAGTTTCTGTAAGAACATGGCAAAATATTTGATTAAATTTAGAAGAATCATAGCTCATAAGGCCGTGAAACACTAAATTTTTCACAGAAACATCAATTAGCAATCAAGTTTAAAAGACCAAGAGTCCTATTAGCACCTAAATATTAAAAATTAAGCCCAAAAGCAGGAGTTTGGAAGAATCCACTCCCAAGAGAAAATCTTGCATTCTTTTGCTCTTGTTTTCAATTATGTATTGCATCTGAATGCCCCTTGAAGACATTGGCTGAGTGTTGCTAAAGCCCTCAAAATAAAGTTTAAGTCACTCCTGGCCTTTGCACTGACCTTCTTCCTAGGAGTTCATGTAATCTCAAAGAGTCAGGTACCAGATTAACAGTCCACAATTAACTGCAATATTTCAGTTCAGCAACAGCTGAATTTCATACACAATTTCATACAYAGAATGACTGGACTGCCCATGTGACTTCCAAAGCTCTATAAAATAACCTGCTTTAAACATTTAGTCACTCTCCAGACTGTAAGCATTATCTGACTTCAATCTGGAGAATGAATGCAGTGTGAAGTTTTATATGTCCCATTATAGTATTACTAATGTGACATTTGCTGGGTGTACTCTAAACCCCTTTTTTTATAAGCAACAGTATTGTGGAACTAGTAAGTACCTATTAAACCACTCCAAATCATCAGCTTGCTAATTGTTATCAGCTGCTCTGTTTGCAGTTAATCATATAGGTTCCTTTTTCATGCCTTGTTCCTATATGAATAATGCAAAACTCTAGAACATAAATCCATGTGACAGCCTTTTTGTCATTACAATGCCTGGGGGTTTTTTGTTTTAGTTTTTTGTTGGTTTTGGTTTTGGGGGTTTTTTTTGGAGCCAGGACTCCGTAGCTATTTGTAAATAGGAAGCAAGCACCTCCACAGATACTCATAGGAATTCACATTCAGGGATGTAATGTGGTGTTGGGTCTCATTCCTTTTCACTTTTCATTGGTATTCACCTAACCCATGAAATACTACTTAAGTCAGTGTTGTAAAACATTCTTAATTCTGGTTTTAYCCAAATTTTTCCCCACATCCTCCACAGTATCTGCCAAAAAGAAACTCCTTTTGTCATACAGCATCTTCCTCTCCATGTGCCTACCTGACCCAACACAATCCCTACTCAATGAACTGTGTCTGCACCAGTTTTTTGTGAAGAGGAAGGAAAAAACCCAAGTTCATACTCTTTTCTATGTACTGGTTAATCTTGTGCCCCACCACTAATTTTAATAGCTCTGCTCCCAACAGTTTCCAGTAGGGCTAAAGATTTGCCTGAGRGAGGAGACTTTTCTCCACCTTTCCTGTCACAGAAGGTGGATCTGCTCTGGTGCCAAGAACCTGACTGGGACACCCCAGGCTTCCTATGAAACCTTGCTCCACCCCACCTTTTCAGGCTGTTTCCTTCATGCTGTTTAATACCTGCACCTRTTTTTGAGAATTATCCATCCCTGGCATGACCAGGGATAAACCCACAGCTCCCAAGGAGCTCAGAGCTGAAATTCATCACTGTCTAAAACTCATTGACCCTAAAGGTACGTTACAGTCTTTTCTGCACACTCAAACACAACAGGGCTGAGCCCAAGACAAATGTGTGTCCAAGTTTAACCTGCTGACAGAGCAACTCAGGCAAACAGTGTCAGAAAATCTCCRGGATTCATGAATCCCAACAGCCACCACAGACCCAGTTTCAGTGGACGACACTTTACGGATTCCAGAGGTCTTATTCATAAGAAAGGATCTCTTAAAAACAAGTTACTGGTCCTCAACTGAAAGCAACACATCAGGGCTGTGCTACTGTGCAGTACAACACTGAATATTCTTCTAACAGGTCCGGGAACCTTGATCTCAAAACAGAAGACGGACAAACAAAACCCAACATGGGAAGTTGTTTTACCTTTATAAATAATGCCGATTTTATTTTTAAAAACCCCCACGTATAGAAAGTAACTGAAAATTCTGTTATTTTTTCAGCTGTGAATAGAGAGAAATAATGAAAACTGCCACTACTTTCTACACCCATACCATAAAGGCTAACAAATTTTTAAAGTTGCAAAATACCTACTTATAGATAAATACATGCAGTTTCAGTTCTAAATTCAAATTACCGTGCAATCTGAGCTCAGGTGAATTTTCAGAATGAAAAGAAGAAAAAAAAGACACTACTCCACCAAAACACAAAAAAGCCAAAACCCACAGGCATACGCCAAGACTAGGCCACAATGACAGCTTTAAAACATTCGTCATGGATCAGAGTCAGAATTTAGAATTAATTGCTAGGGCCAAATTTGTTTGCTCTAAAACATCCGTATCTTTCCTTTGTCCTATAAAAATATAAGAGGCAGAACTGGCAGCAGGGTGTTACAAGTAACATTATCTTAGAAAACATTTGTCAAAGAAAAAAAAGCTTTTGCTGGTATAATACCAGAAAGGAAAGAAAGACCAAAACAAGCTTCTGGGTTTATAATGAAAGTCTTCCCTGATTCCTTTTTGTGTTAGAATTAATAGATTAAAAATTCAGCATTTGAAAGACTAAGCCTCTGTCAGATCTTTCTGAGTTCAAAGGATTTCTTTATATTAATTTTGTTTTGGCAAAATTGATCAAAAGCAAGTAGAAAATATGCAGCTATTTGATAATGCAAAGAAAATTCAAGGAAAGAGAAGAAAATATTAAGATTTTCTTGGGTGTATAAGCATTTTTATATTTACAGCACTTTTTAGTATTAAGTTGTAAATAGTTATGTACATACGAAAACATGCTTTTATCTTTCATCATCAAATCTTTGCAATCCTTACCCTCTCAAGCTAAAGATGGATACTGGGGAGAAAAAAGGAAGTCTAAAGTAGACTGGAAGCATCCCGTGCTCTGCTCTGCACTTGATGCTTTCTGCCAGCTGTGCTAGCATCCAGCCCCAAGGAAAACAACACCAAAGGACAGAGGGAATAATTTCTGTACCCTACAATGTTTTTAAGAAATACATTTCTATAAGTGCTCAAATTTTGGGGTTCATGTGCTGATTCTCTTTCTTTTTCTTTGAAAGGCATCACTTCCATCACTCCCTGCTGTTGCCAAACCACAAGTGCATTATCTRGATAGGTCTCTGTCATTGAAAATGATAATTTTATTTTTCCTTCAGTTTAGTTGAGCTCAGAATTCCCAGTGCTCCAATAGCTATGCAGGGTAACCATTCACAGGGTAACCATCCACGCCAATCCACAATTCATGTGCTTTTCCTTAGCGTTTTCAGAAGGACTTCACAGAAAATTTTCAGTACCTTGTATCATAAGTGAACTCTTTGATTCACCCTCACTTCTTCCAGTACAAAAAAGGAATACAAGATAAAATATAAACAGAAATACCAGGAATCCATGATCTTACATCCAGACATCAACAAGAAAATCTCTGTCCATTTAATAACTTATCCAACAAAACAGGCATGACAGGCATCCAACATGAACCAGCCATCACCACTGAGGGCTTAATAAGGTGCAATAGACATCCACAGGGATTTTTTTCCCAGAAAACACCTCCTTCATGGTACTTCAAAGGAATTTACCAAATTAGAGGGCAATAATCAGCTTGTGCTATTTAGGGTACACTGTGTCACCTTTTCAAGTCAAGAAGATAAGCAATTCCAAAAGGTTTGTGCCTGCAGGAAGAATGAATTTCAAGTTTTAAAAATATGTTCACAGTATACAMAACACAGGAAGAGAGTTACCAGGCAAAAGTACTCCATTAACATTTTTGTATTTGGTTTACTGGCAAGTCTGAGAAAGATACAATTAGTATTGAATTTTGCTTTATCTAGACAATCTCTGTCCATGTAATAACTTTGCTTTCAATCTGTAAATGTGTTATTAATCTACATATATAGCACATTAGAAAATCTCAAATACTATTTGCAACTGCCTAATTTTCTCAGTCATCAAATAGTATCATCTCAGCATTTATTTTTTTTTCCTGGGATTTAATCATTTTATTGACATGATTATTTTAAAGTACAAGAATATGCTATTTTCTGATTTACATTAACATAGTCACCAATTTAATGGGTTTGATCTGACTGAAGTAAATGGGAGAGCAATGTACAAGCTGCTTCTTGTCTACCATGGAAACATCCAGTGGTTTACTGCAAAATGAGCTATCAAGTCTGCAAAGCAGAACATAAAACCTGCCACAAACGGCCCTAATGCAACTACAAGACAAAGTGTAGTACCCAAAACAAATCAAGTACTTGAAGAAAAAAGAAACTTCGTTCCCCTGTGTAACTATGCTCTAATATTTGCACTCTTTACTAGCTGCACAGAAGTTAATCTGAATGTGTTTCTTTCCTCTCGTGTTTTCAAAGAGAAATTAATTTTGGTTGATAACCAAACAAACAAATTATCATTTGCCTGCCTGACTGTTCAGAAGAGTAAAAGGAGGTTTTCACATGAACACACTGAATTCAGCCCAAGTTAGCACTGATTAAGCGTTATTACCATGTGCTGCTCAGAAATAAGAAAATCTTTTCTGTATTATTAACACTCTTTTTAGTACAAATCCCAAACACAGCCCCATTCCAGCCACAGGGGAGGAAATTCATTTTACCCCAGCCCAAACCAGCATAGCCAGAGAGACAGGTGAATATAGATGGTTCCCCTCTTAGCACTATTTCTATGAATAAATTGTCTCAGTGGCATCTCTTTTTTTGTTGTTTATCACCACTGAAGCAACAGGACCTGGCAGATCCCTTCAGAAAAAGTGGCATTTGAGGTATTAGTGAAGAGATATTTATACCAAAAGCCTAAATAAAATAGGTGACCTGAATTGTCCTGTAAAGGGACATATTTCAGTTCCAATGACTTAAATTCACCTCCAGATATCAACCTGCTAAGCTGTAACTTCAGTAACTTGCTTTCCACAGAGACTCTTGCAAGTCCTTGGGTTCAAACCCTTTGTTTTACACGTTGTAAATCTCATTTATTTCACCTATAAAATTATCTGCTCACTAATCAAAGGCAGCTTTTTCATCCCAAGCTTGGAAAACTCAATTTAGCAACTTTTAAATAACATCATTCAGGTTCCAAAGGCTTGAGTCTGTAACTTAAAATTATCTGCCTATTCAGACAGCATCAACTACCATCACATTCAAAGTCATATGCATCACGCCTGCCTGTAAATCTACCAGACTACCCCTTTGTATATATAAGCTTAATTTTTGTTGACAAGGCTAAATTGGAATTTAACTTGTAGCAGGAGAGCATTTAAATGTAAATTTACTTTTTTTCCAGCACCAGATTTTCCGAACTTTGCATGAGAAACCTGAATTTAATCAAGATATTTGCACACAGAATTTCCTGTGAAAAACAATCATGCAGGCAAATTTAGCAAGCAAGATATTTCCATTTGGTTGCAAGCATCTGCATAGCATCTGCAAGCATCTACATCCAATCTGACTGGGTAAAACTTTGCACATGCATAAAATCCAAGTAGGAAAACTGCATTGAAAACTGACCAAAAGATAAGGTTTCAAGAGCTAAAGCTGTTTGAAAGATTAGAATACTACAGAAAATTATACTTCAGATGTGTATTTCTTAAACACATTTGCTTCATTACCCATTTGTATCCACATTAAAAAGCAAAAGCCATGGGGCAAGAAGAGTAAAAAGATAGCAAGGTTTTTGTTTCCCTTTATTAAAGATATTACTATAGCACTGTCAGTGTGGAAACCAGCATCAAAAAAAGAGAAAGAAGCTACAGAGAAAGCACCATTTTATGATTCAATGTCTCTTTGTAAAGTCTATTAGCAGAGGAGATAAAAACCTGTGCAGATACTTGCAGTATCTGGGACATGTGAAAAAAAGTTATTTGCCATGAAAGTTCTAGTAATGTGTTTTTTCTAAACCAATAATCTACTCTGAGTTTAAAATAAGGTTGTATTTAATATAGTGTTAGATGCTCATAAGTAGCAAGAAAGTCACCTGGACAGGGAAATAAAGTGGGCAGAGCCAAATTTCGTTCCAGAGAACCATGGAAGCCCGAGCCTCATTTCACATCAGCTTCCCAGGAAGTGCTTGACAGGCCTGACAGAAGCAGCAGAGGAGTGCTGATAAGGAGTGACAAAACTGTAATGGATCTTCAGATATTTAGACACACCAACTATTCCTCTCGTTATCTCCTAAACAGCTGCTTACAAACAATGAAAATCATTAACAGCTAAAATGGAAATGAATAATGACATTAATTTTGCTACCTCTCTGCTACAGTCTCCTAGATTTAATTCCCAGGAAGATGATCTTTCTGGCAAATCATTTACATCCTTTCTTTGCTTTCATTTCTATGTGGAGACTCCACCATAAATATTAAGAGTGGAAGCTTCAGTGTCACAGGCTGAACTGAAAATGTGGTTGCAAGAGGGTGTTATCATCACACCAGGGCCATAAAATGCATGGTGGGCTTTTTCTACCTGAATCTGAGCCCGTAGTTCAGAATAAACATGTAGGTATTTCCTTACTACTAAAACATTGTCAGCACAAACCAYTCCACACTCTCAGACGTGACTAAGGCTTTTTAAGCTCTTGGCATGCACTGTTTGGAGGTAGGGGGGATCTTGTATCATGTTTTAGATATAAATTAAGATACTATGAACTCAAGTTTTACCACACAACAGCTCATCTCCACAGCTGCAGAGAGTAACCCTAAACATCTTTCTCAACTTTCTGCTAATGTCACCTTGTTCAATTCTAATGTACTGAGTATCTTCTTTTCTTTTTTGATTTGGCTGCTGAGTTCTGGAAAGCCACTAAGCACAAACTGTTGCCAATTTCGTTCCTTTATAGCCTTTCCTTAGCTTCTTCCSTTTAGAGCTTTCCAGATTTAAAACAACAGATATCTTAGGTTAATAGTTTGTTTCATTCCTGAGGGTGACCAATGATGCTACCAATTTTGCTGTAAAATTAGACCAACAACATCTGAGACACTGTCATGAAAGTCTGAAGTTGTCATGTTACTTTTGCAGCATAACAGGTGCTGTTTGCAAAAGAAAGAGGTTGAGTGCTTCTGGTTAGTTCTTTTATTCTGGAACAGAAAAAAACAATCCCCACATTCCTGAAAACTTGACCAGTTTCAGTTACTAAAACTGATTAACTTTTCTCTTTCCCCTGGCACCCTCCCCACAGCTCCACTAATGCAGGAAACCTGAAGAGAATGAATAAAAGATAGTGGAGGTTCTTGAGATTCATGCTACTCTGGAGGTCGTAACACCCACAAAGGTAGTGAAAAGTTGACTTAGCCAACGTAATACACTCCAGCTGGGACAAAAAGCTGAAAGTTATCAGTTCCTTTACAAATAATGAGAACTTTCATGCAGGTAGAATGGCTGAGAATTCAGTAGCAAAGGGTTCATGATATTGAGTCATGTGCAGCTCTGGCAATGGAGGGGCCTGAAACAGAACTGGCAACAAATAATTCTGTAAGGAGGAAAAATAAAAGAGTGAATGTGTGCAGACAAGGGATGAAGATGTATTTGTTTAATCATGTTATGAACATGATTATGTTATTACCACAAAAGAGTGGTGCAGTTAAAGCAATAACATCATCCCTAACCATGGTATTAGAGATTTATTTATTAGACTTTAACTGTAGTCAGTGAGCAAGAGAGTTCAAGCCCTTAAGCATAACTATTAAACACACTCATTCAGCCATTACATACTCAAAAGAGAATTCAGAAGGAACCTAATGTTTAGGATCTAGAATATACATAAAATGAACCAAGACAGATGGAGCATGACCTGCAGAAAACCTGCAAATTAGCCAGCTACGAATCAGTTACTCTTTGGAAGTAAATGGRGAAATATCAGGGCAGTATACAGATCTCAAAGCTTTTTGATAAAATAATGCAACAGAATAAGGACAGAGGAGTGCCTTTTGTCTAATTTTGACCTGAGAGTCCAAAATAAGAATGACCAGTGCTTCAAGACGCACAGAGGCAATAAAGCTCCAGTCCTGGATGATGGTGACRAGGACAATGTCTTTTCCGAGCAACAACCATCAATGAGAGGGGTTGGGAAATTTTTCTTCCTCGAGGAAAAGCAAGCCAAAATCCACCACAAAATTGTCGAATACTTAAGAGCTCGAAAACTCGGTCAGACTTGTGAACACTCCCTGTCTCGCTCTGTGCATTCCTAACCAGAGCAGGGCAGGACAGCATCTGCACAAACTACAAGAACATATGACAGCTGCATCTTACTGCACCTCAGGCTCCAAAATAAYACTGGATATTTGGCACACAAATGGTGACTGGAAGCAATATCTTTGAGGAATATTGTAATTGTGAGAAATGCCTGTTTAGACAGCAGAATACTAATAGCTAAACACAAAAACATCCAGCCACAGAGCGGGAAATTAATTAGATAGTGATCTCTTATTAGAGTCCCTGAAAAAATTCACAGGACTATCTTTTGACAAACACCCTGCTTTAAAACAATTTAAAAAAATCTATTCATTGCAGGAGAGAGAGGAACATGGTAAAATAACCACCTTGAAAGTACAATACAAAATTCTACTTTAACAACAGCAATAGGAATTACATCTCAGTGATATATTAGAATTGACCTGCATGTAATTTCTTCCTCTATATTTACTTTCTCCTCACTGTTGATTTCYCCTGAAAACCTTTTTCAGCCTTTTTTTTCTCCCTCCGGGCTGCTGTTCTCATTGTTTATTTCAGTATTATACTCAACACGTGTAAAACTTTGAAATCCTGGGCACAGGCAGTGCTTGTTCTATTACCTCACAAGTGGGCTGCTCTCTTTTCCAGGCCAGCATTACCCAAGGGATGACAYCTCCTTCACAGCAGTATTTACTACCCAGATGTCCAGTGGCAAAGCAGGAACAGCATTAACTCAGACTCTGAGGTCTGAGATGATGCCCCATCTCCAATACTTCTCTGGTCCTGTCTTTTAGTATTACTCGATCTTTTGGTATTGATGTTTTCCAAATGAGGACAGATTTGCCCTGATTGCAGGCATCTGGAAGTCCAGGACATTTTTGGTGCACTAAGCCCATCTCATCACCTGATTTATGTCCACATCACCTTTTTTTTCCCCAAAAGATTTCTCATGGGCTCACAGCTGCAAGACTTCTATAGTGTGTGTGTTTATTTTTCCCCTCCTGGCAGACCTGAAGTAGAACTTGAAAAGGGTGCAGGCTACTACAATGAAAATGGTGAGAGCTAACAAAATATGGATCTGTTCACAGAGAACATCATGTTAAYCAGAAAACTCTTACCCCTATATTAAAATGTAACTCAAGGATTGTTTAATAGGTAGGAATTAGATCTCACAGTAAAGGCCTTAGAGTAGACCTCTGCTCCTTTATTCCTAATTTACCCCTGCAGGAAAAAACCAAATAGGAGAACGCGCCAAGAAGAAATCCCCAACACCCACAGGTAATGTACCTGGATAATGACAAAACTATTAGATCTTAATTACCAAGCTCTAAGAATAGCTGCTCTTCACATAGCAGATTGGAACAGCCATTCAGATTTGCCCATCAATTCTAGGTTTCAACTCAACAGAAAAATATATAGAGACATATACACACACATCCATACGTATCCACCCAAACACATATGGATMGATATATATATATATATTTAATTTAGGACAGCATTCACTTCCTAGATCTAAAGAAAGCTGCTCAAGTGTTCATTGCAATTTTTAACTGCCTTTTTTCCTCCTGCTTTTTCTCCCTGCCTTAGAAACTACCTGAGACTTATGCCTGCCAGGCAAGACTGAAGTRTAAATGGCTGCAGCCTGGCAAAGATCCAAAGAACTGAAAACAGACTTTTACTAAAGCAGGTGCTGYATAACTTTGCACTCAATGATTGTAATGCCACCAACAATAATCATRAAGATGCATTAAGGTTTCGGAAACAAATGGATAAACACTCAGGTGCACTGCTGCAACACAGCAGTACAAATGGCAGGGTGCAAGAGCTCTGTTTAGTACTGGCAATCATGTGAGTAACACAATAGCACAGCATTAAATTTGGTATTAGCAACATCAMATTTAAGAGTAGCTTTGAAAGAAATCTTTTTTTGTAGTAAACATCTACCCTATAGAATATTAACTATCATAACCAGTTATTTATAACTTATACTTTAGCATCAAAGAGTAAAAACATTTAAAGATCGTGTTTCAAAGGGTCTTTTTTCCCTTAAAATTATAAAGCTATTTTATGGTTAGAGTTGGAAGAGACCTTTAGGATCATCTCTCCCGTCTCCCTGCCATGGGCAGGGACATCTTGCAGTAGATCATGTTGCTCAAAGTCCCACACAAACTGAGCTTGAACACTTCAATCATGAAACATCCACAAATTCTCRGGGTAATCTCTTCCAGTGTCCTGCACTACTTTGTAATGTTTTTTTTTTTCTTTATTTGCAATCGAAATCTACCACTTTTTCAATTATTAAACARTGTAAGGGTGTGATTTAATTATATGTTTAGATAAGTCAGTGCTCTGGAAAAAAACAAGTTTAAATTTCTGTATTTTATGGATTATTTCTTGTGGTTTTGCTTATCCTCACCAAATCATGGCAATAACAGAAGGGTTAAGTTATACTCTTCATTGTAGTTGTACATAGGCTTTCACGTTACTACATAAACTATTGCCATTACACACTATTAACTATATACTATTTTAATACATATAGAAGGCATTTTTRTGTAACATGTGATTGCAATGAGGTATTAAGCAAAATTCAAAGGTCCTCTTGATCTCTCAAGTCCTGTGCATGAACATTTTCAGTCCAGCGGTAATGAATGAGCACTGACTACACTGCTTCACTTCACRTGCTACCTCCGCTATAATCAAGTTGATTGAAGCCAATAGAACAACAATTAGTCATTTTCTGTGTCCACAGCATTGTTTACATGTACTTTTCAYATGAGTCTACTTGTGCAGGTATGTGTTAGTATCAGTATCACAGATTTCAAGGTCATTCTGTCTTAATTTGTTCCTCTTCCAAAAGAGTTTAATCAGTGTCCTCGGAATTAGAGCCACTTTCCACTACTAAGCAACACCATCAGCCCGCTGCAAATGACATTTCTTTCCTGTTAAGAATTCACAGGGGTAATTTTTGATTAAAAATTCCCTGCTGAAGACCAGAGATGAAGTGTATCACCATGCAGTAACATCAAATCTCACACTGTTACATCACAATCAAGATCTGGTTATTACTGTGTTAATCCTTTCTCAGCACACATTGTTTTCCATTTGAGATCTCTACAAATAAATTTCTTTTGCTTGTCCATTGTTAGATCTTAAAAGGCACCCGGCATACTAAACAGTGGGTACTTAGCCCTTTCCAAAAATGAAGCCATTTCAAGGCATTTCATTCAGAACATGCAGTGATAYACAAAAAAACCCAAAATCAACAGCTTTTTCTGCTCTCAAGACTAAACCTTACCATAATTTTTTCTGAGAGGAGCTGCAAATAAGAAGGGCACTTATTACTAAGAGGACTGGACAAGKGGGGCAACCCAAGCAGAACTGAAGGTCTGTGATGAAGTTTTTTGGGGGTTGCTTTTCTCTTTCTTCTATCAAAGGCAAAAGGACAAGGAAACTCCAGAGGGTTATTCTGGAAACTGTACTTTTATTCCTTTGGGGTGGGCRCTCTGGACCCTGGGACACAGAACACACACAATTTTGAAAAGATACCTCATTTTTTCCCTCCCAAAACCCAATTGTCCAAAAATAAAGAAATGCATGAAATAGAGACACTCTCGTTACTTCTGTACTTAGTTCTTAWTTAGATGCTTCTACCAGTATGAAAAAGATCACATACAGATTTGAGAAACTGTAGATGAGAATGAACAAACACAAATTCTAGTAGTAGATTCTTGAGACAAACTTTTTTCTTGGTCTTTTGATTTCTTGCTTTCTTTTTTAACAGTGACTAAATTTTTAGGGTAGATAGAAAAAACTTACATGTTTTAGGACCATTCATAGAAAAAAACATTCATTAAGAAAATCTGCCAAAGCTCTTTGGAATTTTACTTTTTTTTTTTCAGTTTACACCATTTTAATTGTGAAGTTGGCAAGAAGATACAATATTACATGACCAAGAAGATCAGTCACACAGGAACATAAACAGAATAGACGAAGACAAAAATTTGTGAGCATGCCAAGCGTTTGTCCTGCTATTTTGAACAATCAACAAATGCATTAAGGTGTAACAACAGATARTACACAATAAGGGAGAGAAGAAAGTACAGCGAATAAACAACTCACACAATTTCACAGAAACTGAAGGAAATACCAAAGTCGTTCATTCATCCAGGAGTGATTCAGACCCCACAAGTGGAAGTGSCTAAACCAGAGGAGGGCCAGAAAATGCTYTGGGGGCTGGAGCCCCTCTCTTGCAAGAACATCTCTACRGCTTAAGAGAATTRGATTTCTCCAGCCTGARGAAAAGGCTCTGAGGAGACCTTATAGCAGCCTTCTAGAACCTACAGGAGGCCTACAAGAGAGGTGGAGAAGGCGTCAAGCAGCCTGGACTATTGGCAGGTGGGAGGTTGGAACTAAATGCTCTTTAAAGGCACCTTCCAAGTCAAGACTTTCTATGCTTCTATGATACACATAGCATTCCTGAAGAAAMAAGTTGAAGATGGAACAGACAAGCCCAAGAATATAATTTATGCATCACATTCAGGTTTTAAAGATGTTTATGCACATGACACTAAAATGTCTTCATACCTCTCCAGATATATGGCATAAAGCTACACCTTTGGGGGAAAAGTGCACWTTTTTGCTTAAACACATTGGTCCAACTTAATTGAAAAATATAAGCTATTGCATTCAGAGCCTAAYATGACTGAGCAGCTTTTCTGAGTACAAGACCATCTTACTGCTGATTTTCTCTCTCCTAAAGCAGATGCTGAGTATTCACCATGATTTAAAACCTACCCAAACCAAACACGGTACTCAGTAAGGGATGGATGTCTAGAGAAGCCCTGTACTGAACTTTGCAGCAATCCTGGTGAGTCTTTAGCCTGATTAGTCTGGAGGGCAGCAGCTGCCAGCTTTATGTGATGTCCTGCTCGTGTCAGAAGGCATCAGAAAGAGCAGTAAGAAGTGAATGGGTCCCGTTGTAAACACTATTTGCTGGTGTTGTTTCACGCTTGAGGACACTTGTGTCAAAGGTTGTGACTAAAGCCACCTCACTGGCTTAGACRACATCATAAAAGAGGAAAAGAGTGAACAAGTTGGGAATTCTATGGCAGCTCTATATTGCTTTTCATTGTTCCTGAGCAATCTACCTGAATAAAAAGGCATTGCATTGAAACTGCAACAGGAAAAAAAAAAAAGGCAGAAAAAAACAAAGACTATACCTCCAAAGATAGATACAGTGCATTGTCATAGTCTAGACAGTTTTGATCCAGCTAAGGCTGATGAGTGATAATCCCTAAGAGGCACTTGTTTAATATTCAAGACAAATAAGCAGGGTGGCTAGAGAGTATTAAGGAAAAAAAAAAGCTTGAAAATGAGAATGTTTCCCTGGGGATAACCGCCAGGATTCACACATCTCTGAACATCTCTRAAATCTCTAAACGGTAAAGAATAAAAGAAATCTTCCGTAAACTTCTTATATCTCAGATGACACCTGTAGTTCATTTAGTTTTGTCTAATTAAAATATCAATTAGTCTTTGCAGTCCTATTAGCCTTCTGAAACACTCTAATCGTAATACAAGCCCTCCTGTGATCCAAATTGCTGTGTTTTATAAGATACATAGTCTTTGGGTTTTGCCTTTCCATACCCACTTTTTTTAATATCCTGGCATTAATTCTAACCACATATCACTTCCCAGAGTGCTCTACAWGGAGAAAGAAGTGACCTTTGGGTACTCTCAGAACTGTCCTTTAAAGCTAATCAGTTTGCCCTATCACTCACAGGACTGTTACCTGGAAACTCCATGAACTGAAGGTGGCACGATCACACCCCGGTCACCAGGCTTGTTCATCAAAAACAAAGATAGCTTGATATGCCAGGGGACTGGAGATTGGCAAGAATAGAAGTTATCAGGTAGCTGACAACGAAACAAGAAAATGGTTGAGTCTGAAAAAAGAAAAGTAAGTTATATCTCAAACTGAGAGACAGCGACAGCTTTGATACACTTTTCATTTGCTTCAGAGAAAAAAAAAATCCTACATTTTCATAGTAAGGGACTGAATTAGATGGAAATACACTTGCCTGAGGAATTTTAATATTTCATACTCATCTCTCCCAATTTATATAGGAATTAATCTTCGGCTTATTGTCATCTTTCCAGCCTCGCAGGGCTCACTTTGGCCTACTTGCTGTGACAGAGTTTCCTGGTAGGAAATACAACGCAAACACTGCAAACTATCACCACTGAGGAGTCACTCACTACAGATACGGCTGGCCCAGGCTTCACATATAACTTACAGGACATCATCCCAAAATTCCATTGCTGTGGCCCATGCAGGATATAACCTGCACCAGTTTGGTTCATCTGCTGTCCCTACTCCATCCTTTCATCAAGTCTCTCAGCCTAACTCCAAAAATCATAGTCACAGAATGGTTTGGGTTGGAAGGGACATTAGAGATCATCCAGTTCTACCACCACTCCACCACCACTCATCCCCTCAAGGATGCCACCTACTAGGTCAGGTTGCCCAGGGCATCATCTGGCCTTCAACACATCCAGGGATGTGTGATGGGACATCACAACTTCTCTGGGCAACCTGTTCCAGGGCCTCACCATGCTCTGAGTAAAGAATTTATTCCTAACATCTAATCTAAATCTCTCCTCTTTTAGCTGAAAACTGTTCCCCCTTGTCCTATCATTGTCTGTCCATGTGAAGAGTCACTTTCCCTCTTTTTTATAAACCCCAAGTATTTTATCCACTAGAACCACCGAGTCCTTCTCCACAGGGCTGCTCCCAGTAAGTTCTTCTCCTGGTCTGTGCTCATATCTAGGATTGCTGTCAGTGCTGGACTCTGTTTTGCAGGCAATATTACTGTACTTGCTCAGATTCTATGCATTTTAACAATCTCCTCCACCAGACTTCCAAGTGTTAAGAGAAAGGTGGAAAATAAACCAAACGAGAGCAACAATAAAAACAGACTCACAGTCTGATCTGACAGTGAGAAGGAAAAAATATTTTCCCAGATGGAACCAGTTATCTTCTCTCAGAAGCCCAGCTCCACTCCAAATCAAGGTGCTGAGGAAGACAGAGCTCCCTCTTGCACCAAGTGTCATCCTGGTTAGGTAAAAAATTTATAAGCGCACCACTGTCACAAAACCCTCAACAATAAACTACTGCACCGTTTCATAAGACTCTGAAATGAAGTACTCAGAGTCACCATGGCTAACTCTACAAGGACAAAGGAGAGAAGAGACCCAGAAAGAGCTCCCTCTTCCACACACAAATTTGCTGAGGAAACAGGATGAGGACAATCAAGGTGTTCATGCAGGGGGCTGTACTTTATTCCTCTGCAAGCTGCTTGTGTAACACAGTCTCTGTTAGCAGCTCTTCTCTTTTTCTTGTTTGCACTTGTTACTGGAACCTGTATGAAGAGCTTGTGGAAACATCAGGGTACAGCCACCTGCATCTTGTGTTCTGAAATTTGCCATACATTGCTTCTCAGGTATTTTATGGCACCCAGGCATTCCTTCAGATGGTTTAATAGTACTCCCAGAAGGAACAAATTCCAAAAGAGGTGGGAGGCTTCCAAGAGCCCCCACCATCATACCTGTGCTTTATACATCATATTCAAATGAGTTAACTGAAAGAATGTGGAATATTTTTCAGGCAACAAATCTATTACTTCATGGAGGGGAGAGCCTATGTGTAGATATGGGTGCAATTCAAATCCACTTTTTCTGAGGCATTTCACTCCTCTTTTAATAAGCTTTGTAAAGTATCAATGGAAAATACGTTTCTGTTCAGAAGACCTGCACCATGACATCAGATAAAAGTCTTCAGTGAACCACATCCCTCTCTCTTCATTATACAGTTCTCTCCATTACAGCTAAAGTTTTCAACAAATGGAAGCTGTGCCCATTATCCAAATTTAATTTGAACATTCTTCACAGCTCTGTACATAATAGAAATGCAACAGAATCTATTCAAGTGAGTATCTCATAAAAGAATGGATTTGCTAAAGAATGTAGGCCAACAAGTCTCCCATTCTCTGTGAATTTTCAGCAAAAGTGCACTACTCCAGAACCTGACACATTCAGAACTCAGTGCCAGTGTTAACTCAGGCTATGATGTTAACCAGGAGCAGCATCTGCCACTTAAATGAAGAAGGTGCTGTAAGTTTAGGGATTAATCTATGCGTTACTTTATCYCCCAAATTTTCACCTCCATGTAACTTCTACCACAGTACTGCCATACCACTACAACCAAAATACTCTTTTCATCCCTCGAGGGCAAAAGAATGAAAGGACTGACCTCTAAAAGATACATCTTCTGAGATCCTTGTTGAATGTGTGTAGCAAAGCTTGACAGCTCCACGCCAATCTACAATCAGAGAACTACAGCCTCCATTCTCACAGTCTTGTAAACCTTTCCTTTTTTTTCTCCTTGGTCACATGAAGCAGCCCTGGCAAACTGGGGCAAGGCTGCTGCATATTTCTCAGCTCGCTTTTTTGAGTCCTGCTGTATGAAATATACTACAGGATTTTAAATAAGAAAACCCCAGAACTTGAAACTGCAATTTATGTTGCAATGTATGATGACTTGTCCTCTTAGCAGCTTTCTGTACCGGGAATCCAAGCCTGGGGATATTTCTGCTCAGCCTCTCACAAAGAAGGAAATGCAAGCRTGCAAAGATTAACACTCTTCATTTTGCTTCTATATTAAACTTTCTATCACTGACTGTACCCTAATATTTGACTCATTTTCAAGATCATTAATTTATCACTGTTAAAAAAAATATTTGGGGAGAAAGGAAAATTTCCAGTTACCTGAAGTTGCTAATTTGGGAGGGAAAATAATGGGAACTCTGGTGTTCCACTTTATCACCTGATCAAGCTTTCACTCTTCTAAAGCACCACTTAATCAACACTTTCAATGTTAACTATGTACAACTTTTCAACTCACCTTTTCTCTTCAAAGTTCCCTAAGCCTAGACTGTAAGCCAGTGCTTTCTCTTGGAGCATTCTTGAAAATGCTCATGTTTTTACCATGTCAGGTGCCCCTCTCTTTTATGATCAATGTGAGCTGCATTTTCATTCTCTAGAAAGAAGCTCCTTTTATAGTGAAGAAGATCCAAGCACTGCAGGTGCACCAAGTAATACTGTGGGCTTTAGCAGTAGCCCAGGGCTTAAAAGCCTCTGTCTGTCTCTGACCTACTTTTCACTCGACATGCAGTATTCTGAGTCAGTGAGACCACAAAGTCTTACCTGAGTGAAGAGGGAAAGCCTGGTTAAGACGGGTGAATCCACGCAAGGGACAAAGCCAGGCACAAAACCTATGCAGTGCAAGGGAAAAACCCAACAAAGCGGACAAACCCCAAGCCAAACACAGACACACACTGCACACCCAATGTGTAGCCACAGTGCATTCACGAGCCAGCCACGTGCCCTGCAAGTGACAGGGACATGGCCACCACAGGCCTGTCCCGTGCACGTCACCAGGAGGTCACCACCACTCACTCTGTCCATCACAACAATCCCCCTGCATGGCTTTTTACCCTAATCAACATAAAATTAGCAAATTCTGGGTACTTGTTTWATAACTCTCAATCAGAAAAATAAGATTCGATTGAGCTGTGTAATGCAGGGTTGATGGGTACACATTAAATGAAGTATAACATTTTCAGATTCATCCAGATCTGAGAAGTTAAAATAATGCCAGGTATAAATAGAACTGTATCATCCTGAGTTTTCTTTTGCATTTTGCTCATTCTTTCGATACGAAAAGCTGCTACAATTCATTATCTTGGCAGAAGGCATACTCCGAGGATGAAACAAGTTGTGATTTGAGGTGAGCTAAATCAGGATGGAAATATTTTACAACAAGAGAGCCGCAAGGAGCAAAAAAGAGTAATTCTGCTATTAAAAAGTTATTGCCAAAAACAATAACCTTTATGGAGTCATCATGCCTTTGATTTAGCAAAGCACAGAACTGAGGCTTCTGTCTGAGATACCAGTGCAATATTTAACAAAGACAAATGACGCCTTGGATGAGAAGAGGCATTTCTTATTACTTCACACATCAGCAGTCTAAACTTTTTCCACTTACTTTGGTTTATTAATTTTAAAGATAATGACACTTAGGAGCCACTGTTCTCACAGGTCTAGGTATGTTTGCTGAATTCTGTAGACCTGGAGGATTTAAAACAAAAGACAGAAAATACTTAATGTTTGCCTAAGAAAACCCCCAAATTCTTTTGAGAATGGCAGATGAATGGTGCCAGAGATGTGCCCTTATGTTCTTAGCATAAAATGCAAACACAATCTTTTAATATTTGTAATACATACAGCTAAGTGAATTAGCTTTGCAGTGCTAGATTATTTTTTCTTGAATACAAGAAAAGGTCAGAAGAATTCTTCTTATTGTACTACTTGATCTTTAATGAATAGATATTTTGTTCCTCTGAGGATCTAGCCCTAGGCTTTGACAAGAATGGAAACATGATGCACCATTTGCTGTCTGAGATAAATACTTAACATTTAATTGGTATTAATTGATCTCAAGCCAATAGTAAGAAAAAAAGTCACATTTTTCCTTGAGAGAGCTGAGAATGCTCAGAATGCTTTGAATTTGACCTCCACATTTATAATTAGAAAGGATTATAACCGTGACAACCAAAGTAACATTTTTTTGGCAACACTACCTGGCTTTTCATTACTGTCTTTTACATTACGGAAAGTCAGTTAAGGAGTTATTAAATTACTTTCTCCATCATAATAAGTCCTATCCCACTGCATTGCTTTCCACCTTTATTAATTGCCACATTTATATGGGTTGTACCTCAGTGGACATTAGGAAGGTCAGAGGATCAGCAAGAAGAGGAAAGACCTGATATGATGAAYATGAGGACTCTTAGAAAATCAGAAGCAAAAAGTGACCTGGTTTTATTAATTTATTTTAGTCTTGAAAGCTACTGTCTCCTGCTTCAATCTTCATTGCCAAGAATGAAAAACCAATTACTCACCATGCAGTCACTCACAAAAATGGGTAACATGAAAGAATTTTCCTTTATAACTCTTTTATATCTCCCTATAATTATTTTCCCCAAACCTGTAGACTTCCTGGCACYACATGCATTAAAAGACTGCCTCACTTTGAAATCTATGATCTCTGTTGGGGGTTGGTGACATTTACAGGGTTACTAGCACAGAAAACAAGGTACAAACTCCTGTCATTTTGCACAACGAGGAGGTAGTCATCTACCACGTGCCAATCCTCATTTACAAAGCAGCTGGCAGTGAAAAGAGTGGCTAAAAGTGATTAATAGCTACCTGTCAGCAGTGTGCTCTGCTTACACTGGCTGCACCTCTGAGTTCCTAAATATTCCRTGGAAGCCCACACCTGAACCACTTAGCTATTCTGCTATCACTGCATCGACCACACAGATGGCAAAAAGGATTTTGGAGTTTCAGCCAACACACTGCTGAAAGTGCACCGACAGTGGTGGAAAAACCCTAATAACTCTGGGTAGATTGGCATGAGAAGTGCACCAGACTGACAACTTTGCAGACCTAGTCCACAAAACAGCGAGGGCAACAGCTGTGCCACCTTCTCCATGCTGCCCCATCAACTCTACTTCACTGCTGCCCTGGAGGGACCACCAGCAGAAGCAAAGAAACATTTCAGTTATTCTGGCATCTCTGATGAGGCTGCTAGCAAGGGTGCCAATTAGTGCCAGGTTTCATCATATTTGTAAGGTGGAAATGTGTTTACTCAGAACTGGGCTGAGACTACCAAATTAATTTTGCATAGAGCGCTCAGCCACCGGGTGGTGACAACTTGCAACTGCTAATGATTTGGCCGGCTTTGAATCCTAGAGGTAAAATGGGGAAGGCTGCCTGTCCCACTGGTCCCTTGACATACCTTGACCTGCCCTAAAATTTTATAATGAGGAAGGAAAGTTGTACAGCTGTTAGGCACACCAGGACATGAAAGATATCTGCTTCTCATATTGCTTTTCTTTTCAAACCCACTTAGGACTACATAACATACCACAATTAAAAGAACCACTGTGAACAYGTTGCAATCTCAGAGCTAAAGTAAAATCCCTTGTTTGTGCAGGCCACAATGACAGCCTTCTGCAGGTTACTAAGGATTTTTAATGCTCTAAGGTATAGTGTGCATGATGCACTTTGCACTGTTTCAGCGTCAGGAAAATCTGCCGGACTAATGTTTCCTACCCAAGGCCGTGAGAGGTCCATTATGTYTTATTAAACAAGACAAATATTTCTGAATGTCTCCTACTACAAATGTGCAAATAGCACAGAGGCATACTTAAAAGAATATTTATCTTACAGTTGAGAGTTCTACCCAAATTTTAAGGGAACAAATACCACTACAATCACTCTTATGTCTGGAGTACAAGTATCATGAATTTGAAAAAAAAGAAGCACTCTAAAATCTGTCCATTAAAATCGTGCCAAATTCCTTATTAAGCACTACAGTTGAGAGATTMTTTTTGAATTCAAGAAAAGAATCTAACTTCTCACAAATAACTTCAGCAATGCTGTATTTTGTAATCCTCTCAAACACAAGGCCACCAGAAATGTGTGAGAGGCTACAAAATTGCCTGGTTCTGTATCTAACATCTTTCCTGGTCAGGTTCTCTTCACAGTGAGCCTTTTGTGTGCTTTTTTTTTTTTTTTCCTGATAAGGATGTTCAAACCACTTTTTAAAATGACTGGGAACCAATGTAAAATACTTCAGCTCACATTAGAAGAGGGATCATTATAGTAATTTGTCCAGCTGAAGTGTAATGAGCTACATTTTTGAATCTGAAACTTGTAGACCTACCCTACATTAAAATCTGCATTGTGAAGCTCCACAGGCAGATACCATCCTCCAATTATCGTAAGGTTAAAAGAAAACAAGTCCTGTACTTCATTTTGTCTACCCACCCTAAAACCTTGCAAACACACCTAAACTTTAGCTCAGCAGCTTTGGCTAGGACATTCTTTCCTTCACAGGCCCGGATGATGAGGGAAGGGAGTGAGAAGGGGACACATCCACTTCCTAAAATAAACTTGAATGAACTTGGCTTCCATAGCTAAAGCCTATGAACACCTGAACACCACTGCCATGGGGGTAGATGTGCTGATGGAAAAAAAGAAACGAAGTTCAGAGGGTCCAAATGTAATCTGGCAATTGCAGCAATTTACTGGGTCTACCTGACATGAGGTTAATTTTCTTCACAGCAGTGCCTGTGCTGCTGTGTTTTGAATTTCTGATTGAGGTAGTGCTGAGAACACACTCGTGTTTTGGCTGCTGCTGGGAAGTTCCTGCACAGTATGAAGGTTGTTTTTTTTTTCCTCCACACTCTCTCTCCCAGCAAGCAGGCCATGGGGTGGGCAAGAAGTTGGGATGGGACACAACCAAGACTGATGACCTCAACTGGCCAAAGAAATATTGCATGGATATAATGTCGTAGTCAACAATAAAAAACCTAGCAGAAGGCAGCTTTGGGAGGTAGCTATGTCTCAGAGACTGGCTGGACATCAGGCTGCTGGTGGGAGGTGCTGATGGCCTTGCATCACTTCTGGGCTTTTGCTGTTTGTTTCTCTCTTTCCCTCACTTATTAACTATCTTTAGCCTGACAATTTCCTAAATTTTGCCTTATTCTCTCCCACATACTGCTGAGAGGGGGAAGTGGGTGAGCAACTGGGTGGTGATGGCTTAGCTGACAACTGGGGTCAACCAAGAACAATCAACTATAACAGAAAGTATTCTCTAAAGAAGTATCCAAAGTACAATTCCAGCTATTTTCCTTCAATGAGTAACGTTAAGGAGGAAATAAGGAAGCTGACGTAGCACAGATAGCTCTGAATTTAGAGTCCAATTTTAATAGAATGCATTATTCAAATTAATGAGATTTAAGACAGTCATTTAAATTAAGAACAGAAATTTAATAGCAGATGTTCAATGAAGTCTACTGTTGAAATGAGTTTGTGTGAAAGAGACGAGACAGAAGAGCAAAAGTGGGAAAAGTATTCTATATCATAGAGTTAACCTCTGACCTGTTCAGTAAGAAACCAGAAATTTTGCACATGTGTGGACACAGGTGAAAAATACACATATACAGGCCTGCAGTTGTAATGAAGAGGAATATGCAAGGAAATATCTTCCCATCCTTCCCACAGACCTGAGAAGTTCCTCAAATTGATATTTACGGAGATAGCAAAACAGCAGGAGTTACAGAACACGGTAACCACACTTTTTGGGAGGTCACATCTGAAGGTTACAGAGGTTTCACACTGCCAGGTGCAGTCATGGAACCACAGCTCTTGCAAGACCACAGGCAGGTAGCAAAAGCCACCCATGCTGCACTGATGATACCACCCCTAAAGGCTGAAAAAATACATTCAAACCTGTTGGGGGGAGGTTTGTCTTTTGAACTTTTGTGTGTTTATACTACATCAATCACTATTAGTCAGGCCTTTGTTTTATTATCAAGCCTTCTRGTGCCTCTAAAAAACTCCTAAAAACAAAGGTGGTCCTACTTGTCTTTATATTTCACCCCATCAACAATATGAGGTCAAACTCCAGTAAAGCAAAACCTTCTGTAGCCACCAGGCCTTGCACTCGTGCTGTGTCCTTTTTTTTCAGTAGGATTGTCAATCAAATTATTAGGGATACTTTAATAGCAAGAAAATAAATAATGTGTGGGAGTGCTGGGACAGATTATCCCACAGCTAGCGATGAGCGTACATTGGAGAGATGGAGATGCTAAATTTTGCAAGAAAATTGTCCAAGAACKCAAACCAATTATGAACCCTGTGGTTTCATTGAGAAACCGAGTAAGCTAACAGGTAAAAGACCAAGAAAAACAAAAAGATCACAAAACCCATTCAGTAGGAGAGAGTTTTGCAAAAAAAAAGCAGAATTCTTCCCAGAAAGAAACTGAAAAAACAAGTAGCAGTACACACAATAACTCTTCCTTTTTCTTCCCTAACTCATGTTCTTCCTTCTGCCAGCTATATGGGGTTTTTAATCAATAACTTAATTGAATCTTCTATAATAATATTACCACGTTCCACAGTAATTTTGCAAGGCCACAACTACATCAAGGGCTGTGTGCAGTTATCACTGCCATCATTTGAGTTTATCCAGCCTACAGCATTAATAATAGAGATAAACTTAACCAAGAGCCATAATTCCTTCATCCACTGCACTAAAGCAAATGGTGTTTACAGTTTGTCTGGAGCATTAATGCAGTAAAACTGTCAAGCACAGTGTTTTCTTCCAATCAAACAGACAGAAAAAAAGCCTTCTATTTTTAATTACTCTTCTATATCTCTGATTTAAAAACAGYGCTGGAAATCAGTTCTGGAAACAGTATCAGCCTAATAAAACAACCAAACACCCTCCACAGCCATTGTCTTCTTTCAGTGTCATCGTATCCAAACCAGCCTCTCCACCATTTTTCACTTTTCTTTTGAATTGCAAAATAGTCCACTGATGAAAGGATTTATCCAGTTATTATGGGCAAAGTAGCTTTAACTTCCTTTGGATATCCACTAACAAGATATAAAATGACACTTCCCGGACACATCACCAGCACAATAGGGCCTTTATTGATTTTCATATCATGTTCTTTAGCCTGRGATGACTCTCCTGTGGATTCTGCTTCCCAGCAGGAAAAAAATTGCCTTTTCTATGTTTGAGTTCAATCTATTAATGCATCTCTCACTGTAGACAGTGTCTTTTTTCTTCTTTCCCTCTGTAGTTGATGTGTCTGCACCTTGCTGGCATGGGGTCCTAATGGATCCCAGGGTTAGAGGTCAAGGTACAAAAACCAAAAATGAAATTGCTYGGCTTAGGAATCAATAAGAAAGAGACTCTTAATCTTTCTGAGGGCAAAATGTGTAACCAATGAGGCGTGATAAGTGTGTTCAACCTTGTGCCAAAGCTATAAACAGAGTATCAAATCCAAAAGAAGTTACACACCTAAACGAAGATGAAAGAGTTAATATTGCTGTTCAGCTTGCGTTAATGCCGTCAGGAAATTCTCAGCTGGAGGAACAGATACTACTCCTCTTTTCTGTCATTAGGAAGGTTTCTCTGGCGCAATGCTGACATCATCTCTTTGCCACAGGAACAGATACTACTCCTCTTTTCTGTCATTAGGAAGGTTTCTCTGGCGCAATGCTGACATCATCTCTTTGCCACACAATTTAAAAATCTAAAAGACGTTAATTCAAATTACTTCTGAGGTAAGTTTCACAGATCAGGATAAATTAACTTCGGTCATACGTCTGCATTTACCTGTGATTACAAATCCAATCTGGGAAAAAGAAACAGCAACACAAACACTTGGAGCTGGCTGGAAGAAATTCCCACAGCCTTCACTTGGATTTTAAGTACGGCAAATTTGCTTTCTATTGTGCAGTCTATGTCTTACAGGAAAGAATGAACTTGAAGAAACATTTCAAGTTTGCAATACCAAAATAGCTGTATAAAAATACAACACCTAATGTCTTGTAYCACCCAGTACACAGTAATATAGTACTTAACAGCCAACATTTACAGAGCTTAGATCACTGGAAGATGAAAAAGGGGAAGATAAAAAGGCACAAAATAATTGCATGGCTCAATTTTTACCAATCTATCTTTGTACCAGACATAAATACAGCTGTGTGACAGTTCTGACAGGAGCTAACTCAGTTACAAAACGAGGAAGTCACTTGACAGCTAAAGAAATACATTCTAATAACAGACACAACACACACTGAAAACAAAGCTCTCAACCGCGAGCCCTGTGACATTCACCCATCCATAAATTTACTCCTCTGTGCAAGGAGAGGAGCAAGGAGCTCCTCTGTTCTCCCTTCTCTGTGTGGGAGAACACCAACACCTGGGCCAGGAGCTTGAAGTAACCTTCATTCCCCATGGAGAATAGCTGTCCTGCATTTTAAAGACATGGCATGCACACAGTCCACATGAGTCCGTCTTTCTGAATCTTGGTCTCCAATTCTTCTGGCCCATTGCAGCCCCAGGCCATGGATGTGTTCCCCCTTGCCAACTGGGGGAAGAGAAGATCTGCTGCAGCATCGATAATCRTCTGCTACAGTGAAGTGTCAGGCTTCACTCTGGGGGGATAAAGGGAAGATCCCATCCACGTGGACACCCAAGGACAGTTTACATGTATTCACAGTAAGGACTGAAGCAAGGTGGATGCAGTTCATCACTGAGCTATAAGAGTCCTGCACAGAACTCTTAAAACCACTCTTGCAGGAAACAAAAAGAAAAAAGAAACAAACAAACAAAAAAAAAGGCAAAAAAGGGAGGGGAAAAAAAAGCAAAAAAAAAAAAGCCCTGTTCTTTTCCCTGTCCTCACAGTGTTGTCCTCCTTGCTCGCCTGCCTGTGGCCACAAGTAGACAATTTGGTAGTCAGATCTTAAGAATGTTTTGCACACATTCCTGCCTCCCTGGCCAGATTTGCAAAAGAGGTGATATACWAACCATCCAGGGAGAAAACCCAACCATCCCCTCACCTGTCTCTCTTACGTCAAGTAACACAGTCACCAAGATGAGGAAGAAATCCAGCTCAAGGCCTTATCAYCCTGTTTGTATCTTGCACCTGAGTAGTTCTGCTCCCCAGCATCCCATCTACRCAAAAGTTAAATGCAGCAGGTCACTAGAAAAAGCAGTACTGAACTAATTTGTGTGAGATTGAGTTTGCATTTTACTAGTGAACCACAGGCACCTTGCAGATTTTGTTGTGAAACACCCAAGTTTCTAAGAACAAAATATCTTCACCTTAAACTTGCCTTCCTTATAAACGTGAACGTGGTGTGCTGGTCTCTACATGGAATTCAGAGCCAGTGATTTGTAAGGGCTTTAATTTCCTCAGCCCCCCACCTATCTTTAGCAGTCCTTTAMCACCTGCCAAACCTTCTTCCACAGTATAAGAGGGTATCCCTGCAGGGTGTCTGTCTCTGGCCCTGGAGAGATAACTTTGACCTCTTCAAAGACCTACTTAGAGGAATCCTGTGCTTTAGGACTCCAGAAGAGAAGGGGGTCCAAGAGGWCTGGTCTTGGTAACAGAAGACACAAAGAAGGTGGAATTTCTGCATGCCTTCTTTGCCCCRGTCTTCACTGCTGAGGGTGGCCCTCAGCAATTCGGGACTCTGGAGGTAAGAGAATAAATCTGGAGAARGGAATCTTTTTACAAAACCACATTTTCAGTAACTCGGTTGAAGTCTATTGTATTATTRGCACCAAATTATTAATTAACCATATCCATACATTATATATTTTTGACACTTACTATGACATCTGTGACCTGCTCGAGGGGATATTTACCATTCAGCTCTGCTGGAAAAACACCTGCTGAGCAAAGACAATCCCAGTTTTGGCTGGGACAGTGCACACAGCACGAGCTCTCTGACAATGTCTCGGTCAATTGATTCAATCTGAGCTGTGACCAGCAGGTGTCTTTTCAGTGTGCTTTGAACAGCTTTCCATGAAGCCCTGTGATTCACAGGAGCTGGATGCACATCAGTTTGGTCATACACCAGCGTGTCAGGATTTTCTAATGCAAGATGCAAGCATTTTAAGCTCTCAGAAGTAGCAGCTCCCCATATGCCTCAAATTCAGGTATCTCCTCAGGAGATCTCTCAAAAATTAACAAAATCAAAGACAGGAGGAATGTACTCATTTGAGTTCGCTTCGGTGAGGCAAATGAAACCCAGTTTGATTTGTGGCTTTTCCTCCCAGTTTTACAAGTGAAGGATCAGAGGAGTGCTGCCATAGCAGCCAGCTCTCRCTGTAAATTGTCACCAGGCATCTGAAAACCAGAGATTTGATTCTGTTGTGCTTTCAGAGGAGCAAACTACTGACATACTTCTCTCACATTCTTTTAACATACACTTTGTCAGATTTGCTGAAAGGCTCAGGGTAAATACATCACTGTGAAGAGGACTCATGGCATTTCACCTCGTCCCTGAAGTTTGCTGAAGATTTTCTAGATCCCCATGACATAGACTTTCTATTCAAGTCCATATAAGAGGTTTCAGTAGCATTTAACATAAACACAGAAAACACAGTTCTTCAGTGAACTGCCAGGAAATTCAACTGCACAAATTTGTTGTTTTTAGCACTGCATTACAAAAAAAGAGTAACTTTTAGCGCAACTTGATTTTAAAAATACCAGCAATATACACATCACCATCCTCATTAGAGTTTGGAATATCTGACTGGAATTACTGTGCATGAAGAGGAGTTTTTGGAATTGGCATTAAAAAAATAATGACATATTGAATCTCTGCACCTTTATAATGACAACACTTCCAGTAAAAGGAGCCATGTTATTCTCAGTCCCAGAGCAATACCAAAATCCCAGAAGCAAACCAGATTCACACTCTAACTCCAAATTATTTCACTTACACAATTGTCTGTCCACACCTTAGTCTAATAAATTTGGTGCCTCTGTAAAGGAAGCACGTTAAAGTATTCAGTTTCTCTATACAAAAAAGACCTTGAGTGTGATAAACTGACAGTTTTGTAAGTGATAAAGCTCAACACATAGTTTAAAACAAAAACAAGAACATACCATTATTTAACAAGGGTAACAACACACAGAAGAAATAGCTCAAGTATCCAGAGCTACAACTGATGTTAAATATACTTTGTGGATGGATCAGTAAATGCCTCCCACATCACATGAGAAATTCATGTCTACTCATTAAAGGTCCAAGTGAGCACAGAGGTTGCTCTATKTCACGTATTCCTGATTTCTTTTAAAATCTTTCTTCACAAATGTGATCCCAGCCACTACCAAAAACRAGCACTGCACTAAACTAAGTTTGACTGTTGCTCAAATGCAAATCATTATGGTCTGAAGTCCTGCAACATCCTCAAAGTATTTGCAACATGCAAATCAGAYCGGAAGGTAGCTCCCACAAAAAGTGAGGAAGTTGTCCAGGAAGAGGCTGACAGCCCTGTCAGCACTGACCCCCCTTGCACAGTCACGTATTTGACCTTTTGTATTAAACCCTCAAATGCTACAGTGCCTTCACAAGAGGAACATRGCACCGGAGCATATTCCAACAGAAGGGATCTGCAGTGAGGTAAGAAGTTTTACTGATCAGATTAAACCCTCTGAAGGGTTAGCATCAAAATACTTCACAAGAGAGCAAGTATGGCAGTGTTTTATGAGCAAGGTACCATTGAACTTGCAACAGTAATTTACAGTCCACTCTTCTCTAAGGTAAGCACAGCCATCATCTGCGGGGTCAATAAACAAGCCATTACTCAGGATCAGCTCAAGGCTTCTGGAGCCTGCAGAGGCAGCTGTGTCCTTCTGAGGAAACTCTTCACCCCTGAGGAGCTRCGATTCAACTTTGGCACAGGCAGCAGAAAAAGTGGCAAAGTCAGAGTGGGCTGGCAACATTCGGGGGCCACTGAGGAACTGAAAGTAGCTGAAGCCAGGGCAGACAGGGTAAAAGACTGRCAACAAAAGCTCAGACAAGACTTGCAAAATAAAAGACTGCTGCTCAAGGTATAAGGACCCCAGGGGTATAGTGACCACTGCTGCACACACTGATGTCCCCAGCAGCAGCAGGAGCAGTCCTGAGCACCACACTGGCATCCCAGACTGTGACACTGGCAAAGGTCACACCAGGGGAAGATGCTGGGTTTATGTGCAACTCTGACCCTGCTCTTACTCTTCCCCTTTTTAACCAGTAGCCATTTCCCTCCCCTCTTTTCTCAAATGAGGATTATACCCAGGTGCATTTCAGATCTCAATTTTATGCAGCTCTTCTATACCACTGGGGGGAGAAAAATCAAACTAAAAATCTTAACCTTGACAAGCAAGGGCTTGCAGTCTTGCAAGTAATCATTTCTATTTCCATCTCAGACCCCAAGCGCAAGCAGCACTGAACCACAGACTCTGAAATGCACAAGCCTGAGGAAGCTGAGGGCTTTGAGCAAACATATTCCTCATGTAATTGTCACATTCAAGTCTGGCTCTAACTCCAACTTCCAGTTTAAGATTTAGGCAGTCTCACTACTCATTCAAAATACATCTGTGKCTTGACATGAGCCACTGCCCAAAAAAACACTGAAAAGCACTATCTGGAATATCATTATAAATACAGCCAGAAGTATTTCCACCAACAAAAAAGGCTGAAAATATCCTTGAGGTTACAGTTTCCATAACTAACTGAATCACATCAGCAGTCTTATTTATAAGCTGGGAAAGGGTTTAGAAATTCTTGACCTTCAGGAGTCAAAGAAAGATGCAGCTGTCCTCGTTACCATTTGAAACTTCACTGCCACTTGCTGAGGCAGATTTAATGCATCCTCCCAGCTTATCAGCAGAAATGGTAAATAGTCCACATTAATCAGAACATAACCATCTCATCTCATCTCATCCTTCTGGAGATGAAGGTGCATTAGGGAATCAAAAGCAGATAAAGCAGAACTTCAGTAACTTGAAGCCTCTGCTCTTGATTCTGCCTGAATTATCCTCACAGAAAAAGGGTGGAGAAAGTGATTTATTTTCTGAGATATTGCCATTAAGAAACAAGAGCAGCACAGAAGATTCCCATTTCCTTATCCAATTTTTTAAAGCACATAAGGGCAGGCAGATGTCAACAGAACTGACAACTCAGTGTTTCCTGGATTTTCAGCAAGCAAACACTGCTGTACACTCTGCACTTTAAGATCAGAACAGCTGAAGGTGCTTTTAGGCAAGTTAAGTGTGAAGAGAAAAATATAAGGATCACCATGTCTTTTTGAAATAATTTGACAACTGTAATTCCCAATTTTCAAAGTCAGCTGATGTTTAGAACAAAAGCAGCCTGGACATGGTACACAAGCCATTATCAAAGATACAGTAAGTTCCCAATAGAACAACTGGTGTGACAGTCAGTGACCTTGCACTGAGATCAGGGCAAACACTATAATGCAAACAGGTTATGGTGGGGATTTTTTCCTGATTATATGACGTTTGGCATAAATAAGATTTCATCAATAAACAGTTTCCAAGAAATACACTGTTTCAGCAAACTTGGGGCAGGCATACAATATTGATTTAGCCTGAAAACATCAGGGAAACCATGGGCTTCAGTTCCTTGTATCTCATAGGTTTTCATTTTCAAAGGACTGCAGAACACACCTTTCCGCATTTAAAAAACCTTTAATATATATTTTGGTTTCTCTCCCTGCACCTGATAACATGTTGTAATTCTTACTCATATCCCTGCTATCTTACTCAAGAAAAATCCTGATAAGCTCAGCTGAAATCCTTCAGGCTAAAATATCTTTCAGGTCCATAGTGAAGTAGGAAAAYATGGAAGAAAAGGCTTGAAAATAAAAAGACCAGCTGTGTATATTTTCTGTCGAACCTAACTCTTACTTCAACCACCACTCACTGTTTCCCAGGTACTGAACAAAYTGCAAGGAGCCAAATTCTAAAGTTGTATTCAGTGACACCATGGAGCCACTCAGCATTCAGAGCAGCAYCATGTTCACTTCCATGCAAGGAGATGCTCTGAATGCTTGCAGTAAGTATCCGGATTTGCTTTCACTAAATCCAAAATAGTAAAGTTCTTTTCCGCAGAGATCCATTACAACACAYATCACAACCRTTGCAACATTTCTGGATAGGAGCTACATGATTTTGTGTCCCCTCTGAGAGGGGAGGAACATTTCCTGAAAGAGGTCACAGCGTAAGAAATTCTCCAAAAGGCCTAACAGCATGTAAGGCTGATTACCCAGCAGTTCACAGGCTTCTTCGAAAGGATTCAATACACCACTCTCAAAGTGCTCCTTTTCAACTGATGTTTCTGAACAGCAAGGAGAATAGAGGCGTACACTGAAAATAAATTAAAAATTCAATAAATCACTAGTTCTCTCAGATTGAGTCTATTCTGAACAGGCTGACATCATGCAAATCCATYCAGAAAGAGACACAGTAAAGCCACATGAACTAACACTGTGATCTCCTTATAAAATAYTGTACGTAAGTGTACACAGTACACATTGAGAAAAAAGTGTTTTATGAATGCCCTTTCCCTTACAGTGGGACACAATCATGCTTTGCATAGAAAGCTTTTTGTGGAAAAGACAAATGCAAGTTCTGTCATTCACAGGTCAGTTATTCCTAGGAAAAATTGYCATCTGAATCTCCAGCTTGCAATGAGTAATGCCAATTTCTACAGGTAAACCCATTATGAAATGATGAGCCTCCAGACTGATTCCACCTGAGAAAGGACCTATCAAATATCAGTTTCATTCCACCACTGTGGATCCAGGCACTGAGAGGAAATACTCAAGAACAAGCCTGGGGCAAGCAGCATTTGTGGTGCTGCCTGCCCAAGCAGCTGGCACACTGGAAGCAGGCAGGACTTAGGAGTGTGACAGATTTAGCCAGGTACATTCAGAAATTAAAACTGCTGCTCTTGGAAGAAAGCTAAGTTGATTTCATAGTTTGCTTTGTACATTCGTGGGGATATTCCTTGGGTTTTGTGGGTTTTATCTGGCCACAGCTGGTGAAACAGGGCACACCGAGTACAAAAATTGGTTTGGTTTTACTCCTCTGTATTTAACAGCCATAACACATGGAGAAGTCTGTCAATAATCAAATGGACTGCGATAAAAGTAACTACTTTTCCTTCCTTCCTTAGAACAGAGCTGCACAGCAGAATGTTCAAGTGGGACAGGGCAGAATCTGCACTCTCTTCCCCTGGTGAGGAATTCTGCCCCTCTACAGAGACTGCCTCCAGAAGCATCCCAACACAAAGTGCTTCCGTACTCCTTGTGAAGGTCTCTGCTTTAGAGCCACCATCACCAAGTCTCCTGACAGATGAATACAGCCTAAAAAAAAATCATTTCTTGAAAGCAACTTATTGGACAAATATTGACATTTGCTCAAAATTCCTTTCAGCAGTTCATTATTTGACCAGCTCCACAGACTGTCCCAATYCAGCAAATAACTCTGTCTTGGTTACAAACTCTTTCAACAGTTTTGTCACAGCTCCTGAACACCTGCTTAGGAACAATGATTTTTATTATTTGACAAGCACACCTGTCAAGGTGTATTTTGTCTCCACCTTCAGTGTAGTGGCACTACAAAAGCAGAGGAAAGAGGACACATGGTGGCATCTCTGGAGGAGATTCAGGAAGGGCTATAAACCTTGTGAGGTGAACACCAGCATTCCTGATGCAGAAGAGTTCTAGTTAAAAGGAAGATTGATGCAGCATCCACTAACCCTCTGCCATCACTCACACAGAGCAAAGGAGCACAGTCACTAATTGTCCACTCAAGGATGATGTGCTTGTGTTGCAAACTTACAGCTTACACCCAACCTGGAAGTTTCACCACACACATCAGCCTRCAGGACTACTCAGGTTGTACAGACCTAGGGCCTGAAAATAACATTCAGTCAATCCTTACCTCTGCTGGGAGGTACAGGATGAATCTAATTCTACAGCCTGACCCTTTGTGTCATCACTTATCACAGCGTGAGTAACATGCAGGCAACAAGACAGGACAGCTTTTACAACAGTCTTATAAGAGCAAGAAACTGCACAAGCAGCAGGTGAATGAAGCATTTGAACCACTATTTTAAATAGTGAACTTTTCCTGGTGTCACATGGAGATACTACCAGGGTAAACAAGAGGGAAGATTTCCACTATGGATAGCCAAGAGCAACTATTCTGTGCTGTAGAGAAAAATTTAAAGTCGGAATATAAAAACTGAAAGGAAACTTACTGGGTTGCATTGCTCTGTTCTTTTGCCCTTCCGCCTCTACAGTTTAAACATAAAGAATAGCTGGAAAGGCAGTGGGACATTTTTCTGGGTTGTTACTTCCTCTACCCCTCCTTGCAAGGAATCAGCAAAACAAACTGCTGTACCACCACACACACTAAAGCATTCCTTTCTTGTACTTTCAAGTTCAGCCCTTTTTGCCTGAGGAATTCTCTTGGCTCGCGGGTTTGATGTCAGCCCTTGATTGTGTTTTGATGTTTCTGCAGATCTACGATTGAGTTCAATTCTCAGCAGCCAAAACAGACATTTGTCATCCTGTATGCATCAAATTTCCTGTGGCACGCTGCCCACTTAATCATGCAGGCAAGGGGAGCTTTGACAAAGCAAGGGGCTGTCTGCAAGCCACCGTGACCCAGCATGTGTGGAGTCACTTGTAATTACCATTACTTAGAAGGATCACTCAAGGCTTCCCGGTGTTGCTGCACACCAGTTCAACCACTCCAGAGTGTCTGAGTAAATATTTGCACGCAACGAGGAGCTGTTGAGAGGGTTTTGTCCACAGCCACAGCCCCCAGTGCATGAAATATTCAGCACATTAAATGTCTCCACTGATGCAGAGTGGTGGGTTTTCACTCTGATTTGATTAGCAGTGATGATTCTTTCATGAGGTGTGACTGTCCTTCTAGATTAGCATCAGCCCAGATTCCATGCAGCAGTCACGGAAAAAAGGAGATGGAAAAAGAGGAGTCTGACACATTACAAGGGTTACTGTGCAGAGTCTCTGTCGGCTCTGAGATTCCTTGTTTAAAAGAAAATGCTAGAGCCTAAATCCTAATTTCATAAAAAACGTTGCTAAGTAGAATTCTAAATTTAAACACAAATGCGAAACTCAAGTGTCAAAATTAGTCGGAATTTACTAGGAAATAACCAAAAAACAACACAGGTTTAACTGAAGGAATGTCTTAACAAATAAGACATCAACTCTTTACCCATAAAAAGCTGGAAGCATTTCACTGGAAGACATGCTTYCATATTAAGCATATTGATCATCTCCTAATGAACACTGTAGAACTTATTATTTACACAGGTTTAAAATGTAGTTGCATGACTCCTAAAATTTTTTCACCTAAATACATCTCCTCACTACCCAAGCAATCGGCAATTTTCAATAATGATGATGGTTGCACACTTTTAATATCTGTCTATTTTAAACTATTCCCTTATGGSAACAGTCTTGTACTATGTCTATACCATAGCAGTGAAGTGAATCTAATGGAAGCAAGCAAATTCTGCAGGAAAAAGCAGTTTATTGGACTGAGTAATGTAGCTGGAACAGAGATAAAAAAGGGCTGGTACTCACAAAAGCTACTTTTGTTTGCCAATCTGATCAGCTGCCTTTGCCAGCCTCAGTTTGGACACAGCTCTAACTTAGACAAATCGGATTTTGAAAATATTTGAAACTCTGCAGCAAGCATTCTCCCTTAATATGAAAGGCTGACTATGTACCCACTTAAAAAGCAGAGCACCAACCTCCCTAGTTGAATCTTGGTATGTATGTCAGTACTGGCTGCACTGGGGACAAATGAAAAGTCTCTACACAAATTCACAGGCACAACAAAGAGAAATTCTGAGGTCTATCAGACAGAATTTTTGCAGTACATCAGCAGCAGCTATTTAGCACGAGAGGATTCTGTAATTGTCACTGAATGGAAAAACTCAGAGCAGCCAACAAGCTTCTGTTCTCTCTGCGGGCTTGTGTTAAACAAACAGAGAAGCATATCGGTTTCTGAAGATCCACACAGAACAGGTTTAGAAACAGGATGTCTCACAATCTGCTTCACACCATTAGAAAAGTTTTAAAACAGTCAGAGGCTGGTGTTGAGTTTGGAAGGCCTCRATCCCCATGAGCAAGTTCATCAGCATGGTACTAGAAAAGGACARCAAGGGCTAGGGCAGAGGAGAGCCACTCATGGAACTCCTTTTCACTGCCCCACAGGCCCCAGACACAATTCTGGTTTTCCATTTAGCTCCCATGTAAACCGAGGTGACAGGATGCTGCAAGTCACACCCAAAAGATGCTGTAGCTTCCTAGGAGTCCAACTTGCARTTTTATTTTCCTAATTAGACCAGCAAGGACGATGGGGAAAGTTGAACTACACAGGGCTAAATTAAGAAAACTATATCAGACAGCCAGTGCTTTGCTTAAAAGCATTTTAAAACACTGTCACTGGTGCACAGAAAACTCCAAAATGCAGAAACCATAGTGTCCCTTGTACCTTCCTAACTTCYAGTATTATGCATTATAGTTCCAGTATATGGATTACAGTTGCCTACATACAGACAACTGATGGGAATCCTGTTATGCCCCCAAACGAAAGGATAAAGCTGCACGCACTCGCCCTCAACCACATGCAGATTTCAATACACTCCATATGTAAAGTGTCATTTAGTTCTCTCTGTATTTTCAGCCTATTCTTTCAGGTTAGAGAAAGCACCAGGAGTCCTTGTTCACCCTTTCCTCAATCTTCAGAACAGTGGAAGTTGGGATAAGTGCRCACTTTTCTGAGCACATCAGGTGAGGTTTGCTTGCCACAGTGGCAGAGTTCATGGAAACATGAAACCTTCTGTGSCAGAACAGGATCTTGACCCTTAATTACCTGAGACATGACTTGAAGGCCTACTGTAGCAAATTTTTCTCTTTTACACATTCAGGTAAGGAGAGTTAAAATTAAAACTGTGAATCAAATGTTTCTGCCAAGATGAAACCCATGTTTATAAACCCCACTTTTCCCTAAACTGGCAYCTGCAATCTGTGGCATTTGCAGAGCAGTTGGTTAAGCCATTCTCAGGGACAGCAGCTTACCTTGGAACAGATAAAATCCATAGCTACTCCATACAAACCAACATTTAGATATATCATCTTTCACACCAGCAGCTTCCCAAATCACAAAACAGTACTTGGTCTACTCTGTAGAAATAGCTACAGAAACGCCAGCAGCTTCAGGAATCACTAATGATGACAAATGGCAGGCCTGGAAATTCTGCAAGATGCCAGTTTTTCATAAACTGCTGAATATCTGCTTTCTGGTAAGTGTGGCCCCTTGCACTATCTCCAAAAAGCAACAGGCAAAGAAGTACTTAAAATGGCTGGAGTAGGAAGCAGAGCAGCTTGGGCCACTGGAGTAGAAACACAAAGATGCTGTCTGGCAGAATGAATCAGAAAATGCAAATAAACTGAGTGAATCACTCGGGAAAAGCTTCCCAAAGATTTCACTGAAACACTCCAATCACTCTAATAGATTGTGTGACTACTATGGGCTTTGTGATAAAAACTGCACCAATATTTGTAAGACTTTTGTCAACAATTTCTACCAAACTTGTACGGTTTTCAGCTGGGTTAGAAAGGACGGAGCACCTGCCAAAACTTCTCATATCCCTCTTATTTCTTATGGTGCTTTGAAAATTCATTTATAACTGATAGGCTGAATTTTCACTTTCTGTTGAGGCCCAGACCTTACCTTGAAGGGCTGTTTAATAAAAAATGCAGCACTGCAATGATAAAATGCTACTAAATAATTTCATTCAAACATTATGCAAGCTTCAACACAGGGTTATATTTTATACACAYTGAATAGGGTGAGCCTATAGATGACAGACACCTAAGACTCAAAAAACCAGCAAGTTAATTCTTCACGTGTGCAGGGATACACATGAGTTCAACAGCATTAAAAGCCATAGCAGATAAAAGTGCGTTTCCTGGAAAGCAATACCCAGATGYTGAAGTACTTTAAAAAAAACAAAATACAACACCAAAATTAACAGATGGAAAGGACTGAATGCCATCCTGATTTTGACCAAGTTGCTTTTGTTATTGCTATTTTATGTCAAGTCAAAAATCCAAACTAAACAATAATAATCAAATTATAATTAAATTAACAGGCACACTGAATACATCACTTGTCCCTGAAGGACAAGGCAATCATCCTATAACCCTCCCCAGCCATAAAGTGCTCTTGAATTAAAAAAAAAACCAAAACCAAAAAACAGCAAACCACACACATGAAAAAAAACCCCAATGTAAACAATCTTAATGCCCTGATACAATTTGATTTTGAGACTTGGTGTATCAAATGGCAAAGACAAACAAGCTCATCTCYACTCTCAGTCTCTCTGCCAAGTTTAAAAATCTGACAATCTCTTCTGGTTTTTTTGTGAAATTTCTAACGTAAATATTAAAAATTAATTATGTTGGTATGATATGAAAATGTCATGAACAGATTCAAAACTAATTTTTAAAAAAATCCTTTAAAATATCTCAAATTAACTCTTTATAAACAGCATCACTAGCTCTATAATACATGTACTTAAAAAAATGTTTCCATTGGCATAAAGTTAAGAAGTGAAGTGCCAGCTTGGGGGATGAAAGAAATGAAAGTCAAAAAAATAGGATTAAAAACTAAGAGGAACAAAATAAAACATTAAAAAAACCCCACAAAGTAACTAACCCAAGCTCTACTAGTACTATATAGCAAGAACCTCTCTGTTGAGCCAGACCAATTTCTGAGGGTTTCTAAGTCTTCATCATTAAAACAGGCCTGAGAGAGAATTTTACTTTATTTTGCATTGAGCCTTCACAGGGAAACTTCACAAGTACAAGAAGTAAGAAAGCAGCTTAAAAAAAAAAAGAAAAAAAAAAAACCATATGGGTTTAAACCTTATGGAAAATAAAGGCTGAAAACTCAGATAATTCTTGGAACCCTCTGAACATGAAAGGTTYGATGTTTGCAAGATACCAGGCACCACGGGGCTGGCCTATTTCTCCAGTAATTTACAGCAAATTTAACCTTATCAGTATTCAGGAGCAACTCTAATGGGGAGAAGAAAAATGTCATAGAAATAGAAGAAGAGGAGATAAAAGGAAAGCAGTGAGGAAGAAAAGCACATCCTGTCTTAATTGAACAGAGGATGAGATAGGGACGGCTGATACGGCCTGGAGCTATGGGAAAACACTTCTGATGGAGCAGCGTGCCCGCCAAGCCGGGGAGGAGACTCCCAAATATCTGTCACTTTTCGAGGACAGCTTTAGCAGCAAGCAAAGCACAGCAGCTGCTGGGTGCTTGTTAAAGCTGAATGAATAATTGGCCACAAACAATACGTTTGACAAACTTAGCCTCTCTCTCTCTTTTCATCGTGTTCCTAGAATGCTGTGAATGGAATCGCGTTATTCARACGTAGCCAAATTTCTCTGCAGCGTTTCCCCACGTCGAGCTCAGCTGCCAGTATTCAGTGCTCAGAAAAGGTAATCTGGTATTTTTCCCTTTCCTGACTGGATGAACAAATGTAACCTACTTCTGAAAACAGACATGCACAAGTATTTAAAAATTGATTTCCATGAGTAACTGGCTATGTGACACATTCAGTGAGGGAAAAAAAGGAGATTTAGTAAACGTGAGTAGGACTCCCTTGCACACCAATAGTTAAGTTTACTCTACAAATTTAACTACACCAGAACCAACACACATTTCCATATGCTGAAGAAAGGTCTTTCTAGCAAAATTCCCATTTTCTGGCTGTGCATGAAATCCAAATATTAATAAAAGTTTAAGCGATTAAGTTGAAATGCTCAAGTTAAGAGTTAAGGCTGCTTACATCCATTTCATTGTACAATACTAATTCAGATCCCACTAGCCTTATTAAATTGTGTTATCTTTCTTGATAAAACACTCAGTCATTTATAAGTGCCTAAAAAAAACCCAACCAACTTCTATCTCATTGTCCCCAGGATCTGCTTCTCACACAGTACAGCTATGAGAGCACAATTACTGAAATGAAGATGTTGGCAGCCATCCAGGTGCCAGTAAGAATACAACGGGTATTACTCACCAGCTCCTTGTGTGCTGTTCTGGGCTGTAATCTGCCAGCTCTAAAAACAGAAAATTCCCAGCAGTGCTTGTTCCCTCCTTTTGATGCCAGATTCTTTTGTAAAACGCTGTCATCTTAGCTTAGCAGGAGCATTATTTATTTTTTAATTCCCTGTTGGTATTTATTTTTCCTATTCTCTAAAGTGGACCTTGGAGATGGCTGCCCTACTCCAAGAGCCTAAAACACAGCAAATAAGCACCTAGAATTGCTGCCACCTGGAATTTAGCTGAGTGCAAACACGGCCTAAGAGCCAATCTTTGGCATTTCTTGACCTGTGGGTGATGTGCAGCCTTTCAAAGCCAAATCTGAGCAATAATTTCAGAAAAAAACATTGTAGGCATTAGAATACTATCACATTGGATGATGATTTGACTGCAGATATCAGTTTTGCACTCCCCAAGCCCAGAACAACGAGGCAAAATGCAGAGGGCTTTTGGAGAAGCTGGCAGGCATCAGCCAAAGGCAAATCAATCAGAGGAAGGCAAATGGAATAAGCATGCTGGGTTTAATTTTAGGTGCCTGGTTACATTTCCTGTTCAATTCCTGAACACTGGGTCACCCTTAGCAGAAACACTTCCATCCCTTTGTAGGCTCTCTTTTGTAAGGACATGCTTGGTCACTTGCCTTAAACATTGTGGATTTCAAAGTTATTTTGAAATAACACTAGCTGGTACAAGCAAGAAACTTTTTTGTGATCTGGAAAAAAGCTGTGCTGGCAAAACCAGGCCATTTTTAGTGTTGAACGTCCTCTTTCCTGGGGAACCAAGGTCATCTGTTACTTGAAATATCAAACCTGGGAAAAAAAGGATCATAYGAGGAACAGGCTTTTCTGCATCCACAGTTTCACCATGGAGATCACTTCTCTGGTTTATTGAATTCCTAAGTCCACGAGCCTGGCAATACTGCAGCTCTGGAGGCTGCAGTAACACCTCTGCACTCCCAGTAACAATAATTTTCTGCTCATCTGTACACTGATATATATCCAGAAATTGTCTCTTTAAAAAAGCTGTTACCTTGCAACAATGTGAAATATATTTAAAATATGATTTGCTCTTTTCCCTTGACTGTGTATGGAATACAGTGAGAAAGTGACCACACTATTGATGTTTGGTCTCTTTAGAGGGACCAGATCCTCCCTCTTATCCCACATTACTTTTCAATTCCATGTATGCATAAACAYAGATAATTTCTTAAGTTTTCAGATTACACAGTAACTTTCAAATCATCACAAACTTTAAGGAAAATTGTTTTTAATGGTACAACATCTAAAAAAATGCAAACTAGCACTAGACAAATACTCTTAAATAAACTAGCAGTATGGTGCCTTTCTATTGTGGTAACTCCTTGTCCTCCAGAACTTCTACAAATATTTCCTCCAGTGTTTTGCACATCTTCAATAAATATGTTGTACACAAGTGAAATATGAGTGAAGTTATGCTATGGCCATGAACCTCACATTAAAGAGAGTTCAGTACAAACTCCAGGAATGCTGGAGAGATATGCTCTGTAAATCATATCATATCACCTGATCAGCTCCAGACTCAAATCTACTCTTCTCTTTTTTTTTTTTTTTTTTTTTGGTTTGTTTGGTTTTTTGGTGGTTTTTTGTTTGTTTGTTTGGGGTTTTTTTGTAGCATCAGTTGCACTTTTCAATGGCACTGCAGTGCTGACCAGGAAAGCACTTGAGGTGAAACCTCAGAGACCATTCCTCAGTTTCTCTTCAGAGCCTGGGTCACCTGGCAGAGCCCCTCAGCAAAGCTCATCTCCTCGCTCTGCTCATTCTTAGAACCATGGAATCAATGAAATTGGAAAAAGCCTCTGAGGTCATTGAGTCCAACCTGTGGCTGAACACCACCATGTCTACTAGACCATGGCCCTGACTGCCATGTCCAGTCTTTCCTTAAAAACTTTCAGGGATGAGGACTCTGCCACCACCCTGGGTAGCCCATCYCAATATCTCATCACCCCTTCCGTGAAGAAATTCCTCCAAATGTCCAACCTARACCTCCCCTGGTGCAGCTTGAAGCCATGTCCTCATATCCTGTTGCTGGTTCCCTGRGAGAAGAGGCTGAACCCCACCTGGCTCCTTTCAGGCAGTTGTAGAGAGTGAAAAGATCCTCCCTGAGCCTCCTTTTCTCCAGGCTGAACACCCCCAGCTCCCTCACAGGACTTGTGCTCCTGACCCTTCCCCAGCTCCGTTATCCATGTCTGGTCACGCTCCAGCCCCTCACTGTCCTTCCTGAACTGAGGGACCCAGAAATGGACACAGCACTTGAGGTGCCCCTCATCAGTGCCAAGTACAGGATAAGTTCCTGAGACTCGAGCTCAGTTCCTTAAAAACTCACCCCAAGGCATTACAATCACCGGCACAAAACCATGTCACTGCTGCATCCTAAAGCATTAAGGGATGCTCGGAAGACACAGCCATCCTCCAGTGCCCCAGGCCAGCCGGGGACGGGTGGTATTGCACTCACCTCCACACGGCCACCCGAGGGGAATGCTCAGACACCGAAATTCCTCCCCACAAAGCCTGGAGGAACAGCCGGGAACGGGCGGGATGGGCACCCGCGGCACCGCCTAAGAACCGCACGGGGCTCCGCGGGGCAGGGCCGCACCCCCCGGCCCCAGGGCGGATGGAGCAGCGCTGGCCCAGGTGTTGGAGATGATACGAAATTTGATTTTTTTTAACGTAACTTAAGCCAGTTTTCACAGAATCGCAGAATAGAGTAGGTTGGAAAAGACCTTTGAGATCATCAAGCCCAACCTATGTTCGCCTCTGCCCCGGGGGAAAGAAATTGAAGTTGCTTTCCAGGGCATTGTTCCACCAGGTGAGGCCTGATGACCTTAACATCTCAATAGACTGGGAGCAGCACAGAACATACACAAAAGACAATGCCATCAGCTCCAAACATCACCCCTGGCATGGTCGGAGACACCTGCTCAGGGAAAAGAGAGATAAGAGGACCAAGGAATGAGGACCTAATTAGCATCAGAGGCAAAGAAATCCATATCCAATAGGAAACTAAGAACTGCACAATTTGGGACCAATGAACATTGAGCCAATTAATTTCTATAGGTTTTGACTGTATTAAGTTTGAGAAAAATCTAGTAAAATTCATGTGGCATGGAATAATTTTCTCTGCACAACCYGGCCTATGTGTGGATGAAATTGTTTCTGTTGCACATCCTGGCCAGAGCAACATCCTGGCCAGAGTAAAGTAATGCCTTGATTCTCTAGCACCAAAAATGCTGCTGGAGGGTTTTTGTTTTTCCCACAGTTTCAGTGACACAGGTGTGCCCCACAGGGCTGTGAGGGACCGCAGGGACAGCCCGGCCATGGGTGGGGTTCTGAGTCCTCATGGGGGCACCTCACCTCACAGAACCGCAGAATCAATCAGGTTGGAAAAGGCCTCTGAGTCCAGCATCGAGCCCCACCTGTGACCGAATGCCACCATGGCACTGAGTGCCACCTCAAACACCTCCAGGGATGGTGACCCCAACACCTCCCTGAGCAGCCCATTCCAATGTCTGATAACCCTTTCTGTGAAGAAATTCCTCCTGGTGTCCAACCCAAACCCGGCCGGGGTGCCTGTGCCCACATCAGAGCATGGCAGGAGGACAGGGCGGGCTCAGCACCAAGTCTGGGGTGCCCACGGTGGTGCTGGGCATCGAAAAAATGAGTCACTTATGCTGAGAAAATTGAGCTGGATGCTGGGCTAGATTTTTTGACTTGTGCCCGTTGTGAAAAAATCATCTCTTGCATGATTAACATGCATGCTACAACCTTGAGCCGGGGAAATCCAGTGCGCCTTGCTGTAATATTTTAATGGGTTTGGATGTGGATCCAAGGAAACAAGCTGGCATAGTAGTAATAGAGCACAGCCATCCACAGACTGATGCGTGCTGCTGCAAGTAAAATCCCAGCAGGCATAATGATAAAACAGTTGTAGCCATAACCCCAGCCACTGACAATGGTTCACTAAGATATAATTCCCAACCAAATTTCTTGTGTGTAATAATAAGTCTGATCGTAGCCTACTGATTGCATATAAGCCTGAACTCCTTCCTTGGGAGGATGTTAACAGATAGGCACTGAGCCTTGCAGCTCCCACATGGCTATGCAAACATCACCTTTTTCATCCTGAAGTTGCTAAGCAGGATGGATAATGTTACCTAATTTTACATTCAACAGCTACAGCAAGCAGATTTGGAAAAAAAAATAAATAAAAAAATCTGTTATTATGCCCAGAACTCAGGAAAGACTTTCAGGGCTGGTACAGATCTCTATATTTTCTGACACTTGTGTTGTCTTTTAAAGTAAGTACTGACTCACTAAACAGAGTCACCTCAAGTACTTAATGGCATCCAGCTTTGCAATGTGTTGACATTATTTTGAGATATGGCAAGGTAAAAAAAAAAATTTTAAAAAAAAGGCTGTATCACTTTAGACTGCAAGCTATTGCAGCAAGTTCAAAATCCACCAAAAGCATCACCAAGCTTGTTTTTACCTTCATATTTCTAAAAACGAACCAGAGAGAATCCATGCAATAAAAACTGTTAAATTTCTCTTATGTAACAAATTTCAAGAGAACGAGGTGTTTTTCTCTCATCCACAACAAAACAGGCAATAGAAGCACATTTTGAGAAAAACTGTTTGTCAAGTAGAATTGAGAAGTTTTCAATCAAAGGAATTCGGTCAGCTCTACTCCAACATACCTTCATCCACGTCTAGAGTTATTATTTTCTTATTGAGGAGAAGACCATAAAAATCTGTTATCTTCTTAAAGATAAAGTGAAAAGACTGGCCAAAGCCTCTCACTAAGACACAAAAACAGAAGCTTTGGCTCCTGAGACCAAAACGAAATCTGACTAATAACTCTTCAGCACAAAAATTACTCATCTGGAGTGCAGCATGATTTTCCATCCTTCRGTCAAGACTAAGTCCTGTTATCACATGCACAATTAACTTCTTGCAGCTGTGAGTGAGGCTTTCTCCAAAATTTTCCTTGCTACATTGGAATAATGAAGGAAAGTAAGATAACTGATCTTTCCAGTTAAATATAAAGACATTGTAAGTGTATAATACACCCAAAAGCTGAGGAGGACAGCACTTTAGGAGACAGCTGGAGAATAGAAATTGTGCATGAAACTGCGAGTGGTTTCTGCTCATTAGTTAAGAGAATTACATCTAGAAAGGACGTGGTCACTTGTGACTTGCCTTCAGCATAGGAATTGATCCATCTGTGGTCTTTTGGACCAAGTTTTGACTTTTTTATCCAACAATCAGGGACCTGTGCCCTTCAGACTTCACTATTCACGCAGGTCACTGCCAAAATAACATACTTTTTAGCCATAAGTCCMAGTTTTAATAAATGAAACTGTTGTGTCCCCTTTCTTTTTTCCCCTTAGTTTTTCAAGATTTAGCTGAAATTCCCAAGTTGCAATGAAACTACTGAATGAAAGTCACAAATAACTAAAAGCCTTATTGTCTTCCAGGGGTTGGATTAGCACACAAAATAGCCTTTACCTTGAAAGAGCTTTTGTTCTGCATCAGTGCTCTATGGAAGGGCTGTGATCCAGTTTTCCAGAGAGCATTCTGAGATAGCTTCTTTCCTGTGACCACAGTAGGCTTTAAATAGGACGTGCAGAGAAAGACATTGGCCATCCACAGGGAAGTGGGTTTAGAAGTGAGTTTCCTCAAATGATAATTTTATAGTTTGAAGGAGGGAGTGGTGATGTTACTGAAAATAAGGTGTAAGACAAATGGTTYGGTTTACAATTTTCTTAGAAGACAMTCTTTGGAAGACTAGAAAACACTGAGTGCTGAGCAAATASTTTTCATARATGTAGGGATACATTTATATACATTATTTAAATCATGAAGAAATATCAAGAAAATATTTGCAGGAAATCTCCATCGCTCACAGCTTGTTTTGTTCTATATTAAAAATCATGGCATGGACTAATAAGGAAGAGCTCAAGTTTGTTGTTCTGGCAAGAGGATATTTTTCTGGAAAAACATCAAACTGACTGTGTGCATATGGTCAAAACCAGACAAGATAGATCATTAGCGCTCCTATAGAATATTTAGCCTCAGGATCTTGTAGTGTTTCGCAAACTTTAATTAATTCTTGCATTATTTTGGCAAGGCAGGAAATAAAATGCTACCTCCAGATTGCCACCAGTAATTAGAGTATCTCTTCCAAGGCCACACAACAAACTGGTTCCCAAGTGAGGAGCTGAACCCAGGCTTTCTGGGCTCCTGCTCTAACAACTGCTGAGCTCTCACAGCCACAGCAACACAAAGTTAGAAGTCCTGGTTGCTCTTTATTGAAAAAGAGCACAAAACCTACAGAAAACAGAATATAAATAAACTGCTGTCAAGGCCACTGGCTTCTGCATTTGTAAATTCTGCTCCAGACTCCCTTTATCTAACATTGTAAAGCAATTTAAAACTCCAAGCTTTGATTTGGAATTCCTCTGTATAATACATAAACCTACCTATTTTGTGGGATGGTGATAAAGAAGACTGAATTGTTTTCACTGTCAGCTACTAAGAATTTTCTTAGCTGAGAGATCAGGCTAAAACTTATGGGGTTTGTTTTTCATAAAYGCTTTCAGACCTCAAAGAAAAGAGAGCAAACCCCTGTTAGTATAACAGTTTCCATTTCTATCACCCACTACTCCCTTTCAAATCATCATGGGCTYAGGCTCAAGAGAGGATTTTCCTTTYAGATTTATTTTTCTGATTAGCATTGACATATTCGTTATATTTTGAGGCTGATTTCTGGCAGTAGGTGCACTTGCTAAAATTATGAGCTGTGTTCTAATGAAGAATTGACTCTAGCTGCAGTGTGTGTGAAATACTCCCAGTTCCTTACTCAGCTTTGACAGGGCTGTGTTTCATGGACTGAGATGTGGTCTTACTACACCAGGACCTATAAAGCAAAGCAGTCATGGTGGGGGCCCACATAATTCAGAGAAAGGTGGCAAAATCTATCCCCTTTCTTTCACATTGACAATCTGTGATGATGCCAACAAATGTATAAAACAATGAAACTGGCAATTTGACATTTTTAGTACAGTAAGAAGGATTTTGTAACTTTTTCTTTGCCCTTATCTAGACTAAATGTTCTTTTTAATAGATATCATTTGACACATTTTTTCCCTTAGATACTTACTGCCACGAGAGGGTGAAATCTCTTTCAAGTGATCTGGATCTGATGGAACCTGGCAAGAAGTCCTGTAGTGCAACAGTGTTTTGGGCGATAATTAACAACATTTTAGCCCATAAATCTCAGTCAAATTAACTATTTTTGGCCTGCGGAGCTTTCACTGTCCCACCCCACTTCATCCCCTGCAAGCATTATTTTCTAGAATAATGCCTAAAAACATAACCATCTAAAATCCACATAATTGACTCTTTTCTCTTGCTTCTCTTTCACCCTTCACGAGTGCAGATGATGGGAGTAGAATACAGAGAAAGGAGCAGAGGAAGGCTAAATATCCTCTCTGMATTAAGTGCCTGCCTTATGAGTTAAAACCTTCAGTATTGCTTGAAAAAGTGTGAAAAAAGGGTTCAGCTTCTATTTCTACCAAGCTCTGCTGCAGCACCATAGAGAAGTCTTGTGCCCTTTGACAGAACTCAAAGTCTCCATTAAAAATGTCACTTAAATGTCACCTAAGTCCTTTCCCAAGAGCGGGTTAGTGTCGAGGGRCAGGTGTTGTTAGCCTGTGGTTAAAACCATGCTTTTTGCAAAAAATTTGTGTAACCAGTGGCATTCAGACCTTTGTGAACGCTCAGGTAAGAGCACCCAGCAGCACCTTATCTCTTGCATAACCCACAGCCTCTCTGTCTTTAGGTTGACACAGTTTGCAGAAGATTTGGGAAGCATTTAGAACATTGCTTCCACGTGTAGGCAACTGATATTGATTGCTTATACAAAATACATCAAACAGRGAGGTAAATTTTAAAACATTCTGTGTGATTTTTGCTTAATCCTCTATTTTAAACTGTGGATTCACACAGAGAAGTTGTCATTTTCTTGATTCTAGCAGACACCACGATGTATGTGAGACGTTGTCTCGATTCTACTCTCAGCTTGTCAGAGTTTCATCATTAATTCTCTGATATCATTTAAGTGGAAGGTCCCCTGGCATGTCAGCAATGTTTTCTCATATTAGTGACATTTGCTGTCTCTCTTACTTGTTTTTTGTGYAATTTGTGGTGAATTTTCACCTATTTCTTTCCACTAATGCAATCTTTTAGCTATGCTGCTTTAGGCAGAACACTTAAAAATGTGGAGGATGTGCCAGTGGGTTGGCAGAATCAGGTATTTGCACGATGTTATTTTTATGTTAATCTGAAGTTTGACAAATACTCTATTTATATTCAGCAGTGCCTCTGTGTAATAAAATGTGTCTGTACATATGTGCATATTTTTGGCTAAGCAGAACACAGAATAAAAGTAGGATTTATGAACGGTGCCAGATTTCTTCCATGCAATGCGCAATAATCTGTAACTAACAAATATAAACAGTTCCATTATAATGCATTAACTCCTGAATAATCTACCAGGGGGAGAAGCAGGTGTGCATATGTGTATTAGATTATAGATACACCCTCTTTTTCAAGCTAAAAATACAAACCAGCCCCTAAATTGCTGCCATGCAGGCCCACAGCAATTGCTGCACCAAGTCAGAGAATTAATAGACTTATTTAACGTGTGTAGGTGGGTGCAGATGCTGGTAGACAGGTATTAACTCTCATAAAGAACAAATTGTCCTGTTACATAATGCTGAGAATTGGGAAAGAGCAGCATTTTAGTCAGAAATAACTCCCCTAACTAAAGAGCAAAAGTCCATCTGTGCCTGTGGTAGTTTTCACTGTTCACCATTGGACCTGTGTCTATTTCTAGTTTCTTCAAGGAGGATAAATAAAGTGAATATTTGTGATGAGACTACCATTATATGACACGACTTTACATAGTTTTATTATTATTATTCTTGAATCTGTTCCTCAGTGGTTTCCAGACAGATGAATGTACCCTGGAAATATCCTGGGATGTTGTACTCTGCAAACTGGGCCCCTGCAAGAATCCAGTTAAAAGTAAAAATTTAGAACTGCCTTTTAACTCTTTTTTTCTTTTTTTCTTTTTTTAATCACAATCATTTCTGCAGTTTGACTCACCCTGAAATCCCACAAGCTCATGGATGGGAAAAAGAACAGGAGTGACTGGCTGGAAAAAAGTGTAGGAGGTGGGAACAGTAAGTGGAAGGAACACAAAGGGAAGGTAGTTATTAAGCTGAAGAAACACTGAAAACCCCTGCAAACAAGCTTAATTTCTGATTAAAATTTTCATGAAACTAAACAATTCATCTGGCTCTGATGATGTCAGGGTGATTTTAATTAACATCAGTTAAAGAAACACATTACTGTGTACGAGGTGAGGGAGAGAAAGGGAAAGCATCTTGGAAGAGACAGGTGGGGCCGGAATTATTGCTCTTTGGGAAGTGGCTGTTCCTTAAGGCTCTTAGGAATGGGAACTTTCTTTCCCTGTGCCAGAGTACATTGGCTGTAATCTCAAATCAGTCTTCAACCATTTGACAGATGCTCAGGCTTAGCTGCCACCTCCTTCTAGCAGCTGTCACCTAATCACAGTTTGCAGCCCACACTCAGGAACCCCAGATTTTAGGCATCTCCAAATTATCATTTCCCAAGGGATGTAGAGTTTATTATCCCTGCTGTACCTGGACCACGACTCAAATGCCTCCTCAAGGCTGGTGCAGCTGATGGTCCCAGCCTTTAGATCCTTCACCTCCATCATTCGTCAAATGCTGTCAGAACTTCTGCTCTTCATTCACCTCTTTCAGAAGATCCAGCRTCATCTTTGGTCTTCTGCACAAAGTCAGTGCATTATAAGTTTCCTTTGATGAATATTTTCACTGAGACTCTACCAGAAAGAGACAGGTTTTTCTCTCCTCTGTGGTCTCAGAAGGCTCTGTGCCCTCTCTCTGGTGGCCAGGGTGCTGCTTTCTGCATGCACAATGAAAATAATTCTCCAGAAGAGGCATTTTCGAACATAAATCCAAGTGTTAAAGACATCTCATCTTTAAAAATACATTTGTGTAGAGGGGTTTATTGTTTTTTTTTTTTTTTTTTCTTTAAAAATACCTCAATTCTTGCATAACATAGGCCGAGGAGCCCTRGTCTCTCGATCATATGTCTTAGCTGTTCAAAAAGGGAATGAGGAAAGGAATGGAATAAAAGATGAAAAGAGGTTTGAGTGTGCAATGAGAAGGAAGTGCAATGACTAATGTACAGTTAGGCATAGGAAAGGAAGGCTGTAGCAAAGAGTCAGGTCATTGTCATGGGGGAGAGAAGTTCCAGTCTAAAAAAAGCCCAAAATTGCCCCCTGTGAGAAGGGAAACACATTAAAAACTGATGCTACTGCCCAGCTTCAGTTCCTGGAYGATTTTTCTCTAGCATCTTTGGTAAAGACATGGGGAAACAGCCTCTTGTACAGATCTGCCCTGATTTTGGTATTGTTCCTGTACCTCCTAAATTGGCAGTCATGCATCTGGTTCCTTGTAGTTCTGATCCAGAGACAGCACACTCCTTAAATTAGGCTTCCATTCATCTTAGTTATCTTGATTTATGCAGCGTTCTGTGGACCATTCATCATACAGCTAATCTTGAGTAACCTTGAGTAATATTTTAATCTTGCTGCCCCTCATTTTACCCTTTCTTTCTCAGCATTAGCCTTGAAGATTTCTCTTTCTGTCTTGAAAAAACACCTGTGAAACCTTAGCAGATATCTCACACTTTCCTGCTAAATTTTTCTCCCCAACTCTTTCCTTCTTCTCAGCGGATCTCGTTCCCCACCACGATTAAAACTATTGAAATGTCTGAGGTGTTTAAAGGGGCACCTCACTGGTGTGGTAGTGACTGCCTACAAAATCTTCTGGCAAATTGCACAGCACAAAGTGTTTAGAACTTTGGTTCTTGCCAGTTCTCAATATATGGGTTATTTAATTTGGGGTGACAGGGGTATTTTTATTAGGAGTTTTTGTTTTTCTAGAAACCTGAAAATGTTTAAAACTTTGTTAAATTATCTGACAAACCTTGTGTGCCTCTAGACCAAATTGCTAACTGAGGCATCAAACAGTATCTCCCAGCCATTCTCGTTCAGAGTCCATTCTTCAGGGACTAGGTCTTATTTATTTAAATTTTAACACATTTTAAATCTGAGTCATGTCCTCTGTTATCATTCTCCCACACTCCCATGATCTGTGAGCTTCTGAGGGCACAGGTTTAGCCCAGCTTCTTCCCAGCCAGATCCCCTCTAGGCTGCATTCTGCAGCCTGTCCTTCCCTTCAGACCCAAATATGATAAATTAGGATGTTTCCATACCTAGGCTCTCTGGCAACAGCTCTGCAGTGATCCCTGGCGGCAGAACTAAGTCTTTTCTCATGGTCATCTCAAAGCTTCTTCTGGTCTGTGTCCTCCTGAGCCTGAAATCAAGCCTGCCTCCCTCAGAAAGGGGTCACTCCACTCARCCTCACTGATTTACACTGCTTTACTAGGAGAGAACTCTCAAATCTATGCACAGTTTTGCGCTCTCTCCTGTTTTTCCTTTCTCCTCCCTGTACACACTTATTTTTATTTAGGAAAAAAAAAAGGAACAATAAAAGGAATCACTCCATATTTTCTTAGCAAGTTTATGCAACTGTAGCATGAAAAATTCAGAGGCTGTGATAAAAATCTATTCTGTAGCTCAGTGTAAAGTGTGAGGATCTAAAAGGTCTCCAAACGGCAAGTAATTTCACAAACTGTGCTCCATGCACAGTAATTCAGTGTCCTAAGGACAGAATTGCAGCCTAAATGACTTTTGTGCCTTGATTTCTGCATAGTTTAGTGCTTTAACCTGAAAAATTAGCCATGGACATCCAAATTGTGCAGTTCTTACCATCTCTGCRAAGCAGAGAGAACCATGAGAGTTTAGAACCAGACTTGTTGCCTGTGCTTTCTCCAGAGCTCAATTCAGAGCACTTAATCCAAGTTGAACACRGCAATGGTGCAGCTTTGCTGCCTCTCCACATTGATGAGCTCCTGCTCCTCCTTCTGCTGAAAACAAAAGGGGCTGGCAAGTTTTTTATTGAGAGATTTCCCACAGCAGTATTTTTTGTAGGCTGGGATGTTTGCCAGCAGTACAATACACAACAAATAACACTCTTTGGTTAAAGGCTTGAGCATGGATAGGTTGGACAGGGCCCTGAAAAACCTGGTTTAGTGGAAGGTGCCCCTGTCCATGGTAGAGGGGTTGGAATTAGATGATCTTTAAGGTCCCTTCCAACCCAAATGATTCTATGATTCTATGTTTTCAAAGGTTCTCCTAGCAGGAAGCAGGAAACAAGGTTCCTGGAGACCTCCTGACAGTCCTAAAAACACCACAGCCCCAAAGTCGTGTTGTTCTAAAATCAAACCACTGCACTAGATTTCCCTCCACATTCTAGCACGGGAATGCTTGGAATTTCTTGCTTCCCATTGCATTAGGTAGTCTGAGATGTCCATTCTTAACTTGCAAATGAATCAAAGTGGTAATAGTGGCTTGCAGGAATTTTCAAGTTTCTGTTGCAGGACAATCAAGTTTATTCACTTTTCCCTCTCATTTTCCAAATACCTTTCAAACCAAAGGATTCTGGAGATCCTGAGTTTCTCTTTTTTTGACCTGTTGGAGAAGGAAGCAAAGAAGATTAGCACACATGAAGGAAAGCTTCTACACAAATACTACTTACACATATACTATAACTAGTATAAAACCTCCTGCATAAATACTACTGCACAAATACTACAAAGCTCCTCCTGGGATAAAGCAAACAGCTTTTTTGTGGAGCAAATTGTAGTATATTTTTAATAGGAGAATTTCTACTTGGGAAAGTTTATGTATTTAATAAACATACAGGATTGGTCAAACAGTGTTTTGAACAACAATGTTGTGTCTTTTTTTTTGGAAAAGACCCTCCTTTTATATCAGGTAGTTCAGAAATTGTATTAAATATTAAGAGAACTTAAGTTCCTTTTTAGCAAACACAAACCTGGAGTAGAAAACATTACCAACCTTATAAATTGGATCAGTTTGAACAAGAAAAAATAGATTTATATTCTTTGCAGGAGAGATGAAAGATATTTGAACTGTCCATCAATAATTAAAGTAGCACTGAATATGATAATACTTTTCTATCTCACTGTGTGGTAGATAGTTGGATAAATCCACCTTATTTTCATTTCCTTTTCATCCAACAAGAGTTCTGCTATTTGTGTCTAGAAAACACTGCCACTTCCAAGCATCTTTGAATTATTGGTGAATTATTCAGGCCATGTCACAATGCTGATAGCACGGCACCTCACTAAAAAGCTGTTGAACCTAAATTAMTGCATGCATTTATTGTAAACCCAAAAACTTTAGATTTACTTTGTGACTTATCTTCAGCCTAAATGCCTTTTTGGTAAAAAGTGAAATCATACAAGTGAAAATATAAATGCGTGGTTTGAAATTGCAGTAAATTCTATACTCCTAAGGAGAATTTCTAAGGAGAATTACTGTGCAAGGAGCACAGTTTGTGAAATTTGTGGAGATGCTGAGGGCTGCTCATATGCAGTGAGTCAGGGAAACTGAGATTCCCTCCTGGCAGCTCTGTCAGCTGCTGCCAGTGCAGTGAAAGGATGTGTTGGATGGGTGTCATGTGGGGACGGCCCTACCGAAACAGCTCCTGCTTCAGCTCCATTGATTTTGGCAGGAATCTCCCTGACACAGAGCTTGATATTGAAGGATGCTGACCTCCCTTATTACCCCAGGAGATGGGGTCTCAAGAGCTTCGCTGGAGACTATTTCCTATTGATTTTAAGTCTGCTTGTTGTGACATGGATCACATTAATCTTGCAGGATGAAGGCAGCAGAGCAGCACCACAGACACGATGGCCCGGGCTGGCTGGATTTGYGGTGCCATCCGTTTGCAGCAGCCAAGTGCAATCCAGGTGGGAAATGTTTATGGTAAATGACCCAAACAATCGGCAATTTTCAAAAGCAGGGAGTGCTTTGCTGAGGTTTGCAGGGAACCCACCAGCAGGGGGTACARGCTGGGGTTTGAGCCAGATAAGGGAGAAGGCTGATAAGAAGATGACCCTGTGGAGGTAGGATAGTGCTTTTGCCTGGAATAAAACACAAAACTTTTTCCAGACAGTGTTAAAATGATAACATAAAATCAAATCTTCAATTGAAAGCCTTCAAGGTGTACAAAAGGGTGATATGCACACCTGATACATTATTCCTACAATTTCTATAGGGTTAGTTGATTAGTATGTCTATCAAATATTGTCCAATTAGAAGAGGAGTTGGTTAGGTGATTTTCCCCCAGGTTCTGCCTCATTGGAGCCCTTCCTTGATCTTTTAGCCCGACACCTTGTTGTGTTTATGATGTATGGTGCAAAATAAAGTGTTCTTGCCAAACTAAAGGCACAACTAAACAGAATTTCAAGTATGAATTAGTAAGGGTTTGCTAAACTATGGGAGAGGGCAGGAAAGGTACTAGCAATTATAACTGTGTATTAACAGTCTACAAAGTTACAAATATGTGAAATATATATAAAAGTATAAAAATCTTTAGGCATCAGTGCTTTTCATCATGCCAATATCCTCCCTTTCACAACTGGCTCAGGCATAAAGCTCCCCCCTTGGCAGGTACTAGGACATTCACAAGTAGGCTTGAGGGAATTCATCCCTTCTGATGGGGCCTAACTGGCCCAAGGAGTCAGATCTTGTGTCTTAGAAGGGGTCGTAAACCATCAAAGCCCCCCAAAGTGCCCCCAGACTCATTTCTGGGGCCTTCCACCAGAAGACTGCACGTGACTCCCAGTGTTTCACCAGACTGTGTAAAACTCCCCCTGCCCAGGGGAGGTACCTGGGTGCTCCCATGTAAACCTGAGCATTTATTAACCCATTGAACTTTGTGTTTCATGGGCTTCCCCCACCYCAGATGGATCAAGGTGGGACAGTCAACCAATAGACATCAAAATTGCAACAACCACAGCCTATCCCTGGCTCCAGGTGCTGATATATTTCTATTCTTTTCTTTCTCTTTCTTTTTCTTATGCATTTTCTTCAGTGTTATTTTTATGCTTTTATATTGCTGTATTTCTAGAGATAATAACTCAAATGGCTACAAACCTCCTTTTCATTGCAACCAAATTGTCCTAAAATAAACCCCACAGATATATACATACACACATAGTCTGGAAAATAATTGAGCGTGAAAAAGATTGAAGATTCCCAACTCTCTTTAAACAGACTGCTGCTCTTCTGTGAAGAAACTGAAGAGAAAAAGTCTCTATGAATCCAGCACATTTCCATGGGAAGTAGTGTTTTGTATCTTCATATCACATTGTATGTCTTTAGAAAGCATTTTTAAGGTACCCAAACCTAAAAATAAATCCTGAAACTAATTGCTGAAATTCAAATAGCAACTTGGAATGACCTATGGTTTGGAAAAAGACATAGATATGTGTGACAAAGAACGTATTTTTGGTTTAAATACTTGTACACAACACTCCCATCAAGCCAATCCCAACTGTTTAGCACAAGTTTAGGTGTTTCTGTGTGTAAAACCCTCCCAGAATAAGTATTTGCTAAATAAAGTCTTGCTATATTTATGTAGCCAAAGATTAACTTCTATCATTTTCATTCTGTGATTACTTAGCCATCCCAAGATTTTTTTTTAATATCAGAACTTTATGTTCCTCACTACAACTGCAAGGTGTCTGCCCCACCCACAACGTATTTGTCTTTGTGGTCATGCATCAGGGCTACTCCATCTCTTTTCAGTTGGTTTAGATGTCCAGATGATTTTTTAATGTTCCAATACTTTGGGATTCTAAGGCAGTTTCCTGCCTTAAGTAAGTATTTCAAAGAAAAAAAAAGGCAAAAAAGGAGAAAAAAAAAAGAAGCCAGCTGAAAAATTAATTCCAATACAGTCTTCTCTGTTGCTTCAATGCTCACGTGTGGTAAAAATGTTTGGAAGGCAGCCCTAAAAGAGCTGGGGCACTTCCAGGGCAGAGACATGGGGTGAGGGGATGCAGGATGCAGCGGGGCAGTGCTCACCCACCCCACAACACTGCCCTTACCTTTGTCCTGCCAGAGCCCCTCATCACCTCTCAGACTGAATCTGATCAGTTTTTCTTATCTGCCTTCCGTGACACACCTGTGGACACAGTTGGGTCGGCTGCCACCAAGAGTGGGCTGGAAAAGAAAAGGAAAAAAAAAAAAGCAAAAAACATTTTTTTGGGTTTTTTTTTTTGCTTCCAAGCTTGAAAAACAATGTACACAAGTGTTAAGCTAACATGGTTAAGAACCATGTTAATTTGCTTTGTTGTTCTGACCTGAACCTGACTGGACCTGCAGGAAAAACAGCCCCAGCAGTATTTGGTAGTCTCTTGCTGGGACTAAAAGCCCTTGTAAAGTTCAGGGTCTTTGGGGACTTCCTAGTGGGAAGCAGCACACAACACTGAGCAGAGTCCTGAGCCTTTTAGGGAAGAGCTGATAAGGTGAATAACACTGCCTTGGAGCCATCATCTGCAAAAGGGACAGAAGAGTGGGGAAAACCCATTTATTTCCCAGGTAGAGGGAAATAGGGAATACTCTCTGACAGCTCAGAGCTCTGCACTGTGGCAAAGTCCATTGCCCAGTTCTGTCAGCTCCCAATTCAAACACCCAACTTTGTGTTTGACGGTGAACGTGCTCCACGTGCTCTTGGAGTAAAGTGCTTTAACAGAACAGATCTGGAAGGAGTTGGTGCCTTCTCACAATCAAATCCAACAAGTCCCAAATCACTCATACTGCAGTCAATTGGAAAAGTTAGTCCCCTCCTCCAAAAGGAATACCAAAAAGGTCCTGTTTTAGGTGTTCCTGAAGAATCAACCGTGTGTGATTTGCCATTTCCACCTTACAATTCAGCTTTCTACTGTAATTTTCCTACATGGATTTTTCTTCTTCAGTGTAAATTTTTGCAAAGAACCACAGAAAAAATGAGACATTCTCAAATAGGTATTAAATGAAAGCAACGTGAAAATAAAAATTTTGGTATAATAAAAATTAAAATGTCAACTGCGCATTTCTTCCTCATAAAGTTTCAGCCGCAATGGCTTTTCTGATGAATATTAAGTTATGTATCCACTGCAATGCTTAGAAAACCTTCCTTAACCTCAGTTAAAAAATATATTTTTTCTTTATCAAAAAGAAAAGAAAACAAATTGACCAAAAGTGCACAGAGTAGCATTTGGCAACAAAAAAAGAAGAATTAAAACCCACAGAGTGAAATATCTGACAGGATGTATTAACCATGGAGCAAAGGCAGTATTCGGAGGGACACCTCTGAACCTCTTCTACTGACACTATTTTGCTATGTGAGAATAATTAGAGCAAGGAGTAAACACYGAGTGAGCAACACTTGGATAAAAATTCCCCCCACAGAGAGGAGGARCAGTGGTTGGGACACTCACCTGGGCCATTCTCCAGTGGACACCAAAGTCTGGCAGCACTGACAGGAAGAGCTGAGAGCTCCTGCTCAGAATCACCTCACCATGGGGGCATTTCACAGGAGGGAAGAGAGGCAGACTTGAAGAACTGACAGAATTAGGATTGCCTGCACCTTGGGGAGCACCCCCACCCCATAACTCTTCAGCAAAAAGCTGAGCCCAAYGATGCCATCTCCTAACTCTGCATTCAATTAACTCCAACACCCAAGATATCTGAGTTATCTTCCTGAACATTTTAGGGGCAACTGAACCCACAGAGCTTGGCTAGCTATCATAGGCCAAAAATATCAATCCATTTCACAGGTCTAATTGGCATAAGTTATTCTTGCTGGGTGTCCGGGGGATTGGATGCATGCCAATTCCTCTTGAAGGCTGTTTGCTGATTTGATTTGTTAGAATCTTTTATCATATTAATTATTTATGCCATCAGTTGGAGGAAAAAATAATTGTAAGTAAATGGTTGCTGACTATTGAGACAATTAAAAAAAAAAAAAAAACCTGCAGTAAGCTTGGATCCAGACAAAACCCCCCCCAATCTATCTTCAAATTCTTCTACACATTTATTAGCGTGCTCAGAAAATTATTTTGTACAAACTGCTGGTGCGCTTCTTTAATTAGATAAAAATACTTGTTACCAGGAACTTGCACCCTCCCAACTACTTAATTCTGTTAATAGAGAACAAAGCAACAAATCCATCTGGAATGCTTTTCCCATCACTGATAACATAAACCGTGTTTGTTAGCCGACTTAAATAAAGAAGTGAAAAGCAGATCTTACACACAAACACAGMCTGTGTAAATTCCTGCCTGTAGGCAGTACATCCATGGGAATGTCTGGAAAAAAAAAAAACCACTAAATGCTGTATTCTAATTAATTTGTGATAAATTCAAAACCAAAGGCAGTATCTTTAACAAAAAAGGGAAAAGCTCTAATGAATATTAACAAAATTAGAGCTTCATGGCCTTTTATGACTTAAATTACTGACCAAGAAGAGAATTTTCAAACCTGCTCAAACATTTTGAGGAGGCTTTTCATGTTTCTTATTCCCATCAAATTATTTTTGAGGTGTTTTTCATTTTGGTAAAAAAGATGATCTGAGATGTTTAAATGCAGACTTGTCTAGCCAGATAAGAACAGTAAGCAAAAAGAGAGCATCATTCTTTAGTGTTTTGACAGACAAAATGTAGTTTCAAACAAAAAATAAATAGCACAAGTAACTTTTTGGTGGAGTGTTGGGAAAAAAAGGGGAAAAGGTCCTCCCAATTAAACATAACAAAACCCATCAGTTGAATAACAATGCCACTGGAAACACAGAGAATGCATCTCATTACATCCAAATGCAAACTTAAAGAGGAGCAGTCAAAACCAGCTGAGTGCCCAGTTCTGTCTTCTTTCCAACAATGAAAATTCTGCTAAAATACTTTGAACTTAATTTTTTAGATAAGAYTTCAAGCACGGCATTGCTGCTCCCAGAGGGAGGGAGCCATTTCTTTCGGCAATGCTGTAAATTAACTGCAAAAAAACCGTTCCCCCCAAAGAAATAAAAATAATAATAAAAAAATAGTAATATATTAAGTACAGAATTAATGCCTGCAAGACTAAAGACAAGGAGCTCTGAATAGGAGACTGAGGGGAGACCTCATTGCAGTCTGCAGCTTGCTCAACTTGCTCAAGGGGAAGAGGAGGGGCAGACACTGATCTCTGCTCCGTGGTGACAGTGACAGGACCCCAGGGAATGGCCTGAACTTGTGTCAGGGGAGGTTTAAGTTGGATATCAGGAAAAGGTTCTTCCTCCAGGAGGTGATTGGGCACTGGAACAGGCTCCCCAAAGTGGTCACAGCACCAAACCTGACAGAGCTTAAGAAGTGTTTGGACAAGGCTCTCAGGCACAGGGTGTGACCCTTGGGGTGTCCTGTGCAGGGCCAGGAGTTGGGCTCGATGACCCTTGTGGGTCCCTTCCAACCCAGGATATTCTGTGATTGTGTGAACAGGAGCACGGACTAAAACAGTGCAGAATGGTTAATTCGAAAATTAAATTCCTACATTCAATAGGCAAAACTATTTCTTCCCCTGTCAGAGTACCTGGATACGAACTCCAGTTTTGCACAGTAGATGAGAATAACGTATGAGAGAGGTGCCTTGATGCCAATCTTCCAGCTGAGAGGGACATCGTTGCACAGCCAGCTGTGACAGTTTCTTTTGCACAGAGCAGCAAATATGCTTTGCTATAGGACATCAGCTGTTTTCTCCCCTTAGTTAAGAATGCTTTAGATGATGAGACAACTTAATTTTTTTCTTCAAATAAATTTGTGACTCCATATGATCTAAGTAGAAATTCTATTTTGTCTGTAAGTGAATAATAACTTCACAAAAATCAACTAACCAATACAAACCCACTCACACCTCAGTTATGAGGAAAGGATGTATCCAAATTTTGATGCTTTTTAGAAATCATTTTAATTATATAATTAAGTCTAAGCCCCCTTATGTCTAGGGAATCCATAACTTTTCCTCTCTGAGTCTACAGCAACAAATAAGTTTGTCTCTGTATTGATATGAATTAGTTATGCTATTGCACATTAATGCTGTAGAGAAATGAAGCTGTTGACAATCAAAAGCTGACAGTGTTGACAACTTAAAAACTGCAGGGTTAATTTCAGATTAATTCAAAACAAATCCTATTTACCAAATAAAAACTTACCACTTTTAAACCAAATAATATGGGCTTGAGATTTTGTTTGTTTGTTCTCTGTTTTGTTCGGTTGGTTTTTTTCTCAAAGAACAAACAGTGACAGTCTGAATAAGAAATGTTCTAAGTAATGCCTAAATAAATATCCAGACTGAAAACTTTCTTCCACACTGCAGTAAAAAACTATGTGAAACAAAGTGACTGAAGATAAAATGGGGATATTTCTGCTCTTTGGTGTTTGATTTTGCCCTATTTCTCCACAGATTTTCAGGGTAGGTTTAAACCTTAGTGAACAAAAAGATAATCCAAAAAAAGAGTATAATTTTTAACGCTGTTAAGTTATTCTGTGGAGCAGTGCTGAGTGCAGTATCTTAACATCTCTTAGAATTGAGGCCTTCAAACAAGATACTGTCACGATTCACCAGGTTTGGTTTTTTTTTTCATAATGCTGTTTTCTGAAGAAAAATGCACAAACTGTTGGTATTTGCTGTCTCTAAGTGAAGTTGGGATGAGCTCTTAAGGAATAGTCATTGTGTAGGATCTCATCCTTACTCTCTGCTTTCCCTTTCTCCTGGTGAGCATGGTCTCATCTGTTGAGAGCACTCTGAAATTTGATTTCTTCTACAGCCTTTCACTGCATCGGGGCCTAGCTCAGATTTCCTGCCAAGATACCCAGTTCCAGAAYGGGAAATTATGCCCCAGGCCGTGCTCCTTGGGCTGTTTAGGGTCTTCAGTACATTTCCYGGACCATGGATGTGTTTCTCCAAAACCTGACCCTCGGCCAAGGCAAGAAAAACTTTAACCCACTGCTTCACWCTCTCAGAAATTTTCCATGACACCAGCTCAATGCAGGCTGCAGGAAGCCTGAATGGCAAAGGTGCTTGGCCCTGAGGGCACATTAAAAACCACTCAGAAAGAGCAAATTCTCTGAGGTTCATAGTGCCACTCTCAGACTATCATAGCTTGGAGGACCTGGTGCTCAGGGTTTTATAAAGAGATTTTTTTTTTTCCATACAAACCAATGCTAGATTTTCCTCTACTAAGGTGCTTTGGGAATAGCTAGTGCAAAGAAGTCCTCCTGCAAGGTATGAAAGTTAATCCAAGCATTTCCATGTCCTCTGGGAGGCTGGTTCAGGCACTATCCCGCTGAGGCAGCTTCTCCCTGCCTCTGCAGATCCCTGTTTGAACACCAAGAGAGTGGCTGAGCCTGGTGGCTCTCAGGTGATRTCTGGTTCAGAGTGCCCAAAAACAACATGAAGCCAGAAAAAGGACTCTCCAGATGTGTAAAGAGAAATGTGTAGAGAGGATTTCTACAACCTGTTGATTGCTGTGTTCTTCCTGAGATCCTGTCAGTACAGTATTCCCTAGGCTTGGGCTCGCTGCTGTTTTGTGTGTCTGTGGAGAAACCACACTCCCAGCTTCTACACAAAAATTGTGTGTATTTTCTGCACCCTCTCTTGCTGACCTTGATCTAAGACTGGCTCTTTATTCTCAACATGCAGCCAGGCAGCTGTAATTATTGCTTTATGTGCCTGATACATTTCATCTGAGATAACRCATTTCAGCTGGAGGCTGATTTGACAAAGGGAATCCAGAGAAACAGATTTGTTTACACTGTCAGGCTGGCAGCATGTGGACTGCTTGACTTTTGTTTAAAAAAAAAAAAAAAAAGCACTCTGTGAAGTGGTTTCCAAAGTACTGCTATCAAGATTCAGAAAGTTAGTCTTTTTCACCATTGAAAAATGTGGCATTTATAGCTCGCTTGCTGAATGGTTTTTTTTTCCCCCCTTGTGTGTGAGTAGCTCTCAGCATATTGTAAAAGGAAAACTTGAAACATCCATTAAAAATAATTGAAGCTGGGGAAAAAAAAGTGAACAGATAAAATTATTAGTTTTTCAGTTCCATGGAAAAAGGCCAAGAAGGACACTGCATAACAAAAGCCAAAGGAWACTTTTTAAACATAAAACTTCTCAAGAGTTTAGGGCAAGTGTCCTGGAGTTCAGCAGATAACCAGATCACATGCACAAACACTTTCAGTTTGGAGCAGTTACAGTGAGAAGCTCTGTGCTCCAAGTCAGTTTTCCTTGGGGTTTTTATTACTGATTTAAATACTAAAATAATCTATAGTGTTCAATATTAGTCCAATTGCCATGCTCTTTGCCTTCAGATTATTTTACTTCGGATTTTTTCCTGTGCCTGTAAATTCAATTACCAAACAATAAACTCTTCTCCAGCACCTCTTTTTCCTTTGTTTATAGCACTGCAGTCCAGTGGGTCATGTACAACATTTCTTACACGTAATCTCACTCCTCCCTTTAATGGCCAATGTTGTATTTTTGTCAATTTACTACTCAGAGTAGCTGCTACAAGCTCTGTAGGATAAGAGTGGGCTTAAAAGGCAGCAGGTTCAGCTCAGGAAAAGCCGCATGAAGATAAGGCCAGCAAAGCCCTGGGAGAGACTCTCCAAGCAGGCTCAGTTGGAGACGTTCAGGGACAGATCAAAAAGGTTTTATGATGAGAGAGGATCTCCTCCAGCATCTCTTGGGGCTTGTTCTGCTCTTTTTGCTCAGTGATTTCCTAGGAAAACTACCTTGTTTATGCCAACAAAGTAGAGTATGGAGCTRCCTCAGGGCTGACACAGGTGTGACATCCTCACATTGCCACTGTTCCACCTGTCCCAAGGAATGAGAACCTCCTCCTCCACTCCCCATGGCTGGCCTCCAAGTAATTGTTTGAGCCCCAAATGCCAACTCCTCCCCATCCCTGCCTCTACAGACCCACCCCTTTCCATCCACACCTTCCCCCARGCACATCTGCCCCTGTCTCTGGCAGCCTCTGACTGTTCTTTCTCCTCAGCTCCATAAACCTCCTCTTAAATGCTCCCCCATGGCTCCCCACTGGGCATCTCCACAYTGCTGTTCTTCAGGAAATACTTTTTGTCCTCCACTCTCCTGCTTCCCATGGCTGTGTGAACATCCAGGGGACTACAGAGGAAAAAAGGAAGAGACAAAAAGCATCCCCCAGTTGGAAGTGGTTGTTTKTCTTCAGTTTTCCTGTGAATAGTGTGTCCCTCCTGCAAGTCCAGGTTGTCTTTTTATTTCCACTGGACATTTTTCTGAAAGCTCTGTCTTGAAGGTGATTAATTTTTAATTGTTCATGGGATTTTRCTTCCTAATACTTCGCATTTTTATAGCCAGCTCTGTGAAAGGATCTTAAAGCACTTTCCAAATGATAAATTAAGGCTTTCAAAAACTCTGTGTTGTGGTGAACAAAATAATGAGGAAAGAAAAAGTGATTCACTTACCTCTRGCTGAACACTTGTTCTTCAAAATACCCAAGAGGAAGACCCCAGCTTTCACTGCTTACTCTTGTACTCTAATATCACTTAAACTACATTGGTGGGGAAAAYTGCAATCAAACATTTCTCTCCAGTACTTGTGCTGATCATGGTTCCCAACATTCCCATATATGGTGGATACCAGAGCAGGTCAATAAACCCAATTGTCTTTTCTAGACTTTTTTCCACTCTTTATTTCAAAACAAGAACCTACAAGTGTATCTTACTCTCTTGAAATGTGTGTGTAAATAAAAAGATATGTATACTATAAATATAAAATAAAAACTAGATTTTCTACTACTTCAGTGAGAATACCTTCCACAAAAAATATTTTTTTTCTAAAAATGTGTTCTGCAGGAAAAATTCACAGGAGGCATAGTACCAGAAGCCAAATAGGAAACACCAGTTGAGTTGTTTGCTAGGTGTTTTAGGCAGCAAATGAAGTCAAGAGTCAGGTGTGCTCTCAAGTATTTCTGTTTGCCTTCCCTTCCATCAGTTTCAAAAATGAAAAATTGCCTTTTAGTGAATTTGAGGGGCTTCGGAAAGCTTGGAAAGTGAAATTAACCTGAGGACTATTAGAGATGCATTTTGACTTCTTTTGTATTTAACAAATTAGCAAAGAAAAAAAGAGAATTAAACATACTGCTGAGCTTTAGGAAGACGAGGAAAGAAGCCACACTGAAGGAAAGAAGTAAGAAATATGAGACAGAGAAGCTAAAATGAGAAGAATCCTCATCAGGGTGAATTCCGTCATGAACTCAGTTCAATTAGAACACCAGTCTTGCTAACTCTGCCCTGATGGCAACTCAGACAGGCTTGATCATCAAAGGATGCAAAAACTGCCCCAGCACCACGGTGCCACAGAAGGAAAGAGCACTGTCAGGAAAAGAATTAATCCCTAGTCCTTGGCTGCCCACTCCCTGCTGGTAATCCTCTGCAAAGGCAGGCTCCAAGCAGAGCCACAGTGTCCCTGCCATGACACCCACATCATCCAAGCAGCTCCTGTCCTGTCCAGCTCTCCAGGCTCTCCTGGTGTTTCATCCCCTGACACTTTGCACCAGTGTGGAGAGATTTCAAACTGCAGCCCAAGCAGGATTCTGTGGTGGTCAGAGCACAGTCTCCCACCTGACAGTGTCCTTTAGCTGGTTTTTTTTTTTTCTCTGGGAAACCTCTTGTGCCCAGCTGCCACTTTAGAGGCCCTTATTTATCAGGAGCAACAAAATTCCACGATGCTACTGGCTTCCCTTGGGATTTGTTCTTGGGAAAGCTCCTGATCAACAAGTAGCAGCTTGAACACAAATGTCTGCAGCTGAAGCACTGATCTGGCAGGACCTGTTGCAAGCTCAGAAGCACAATCTCAAGCTGTCGCAAATGTGACCCCCTTGCAATTCCTTCTGCTCTACACAACATTTATTCAACAATGCGAAAACGCACTCCTCCGTGGTACTGCAAGGCACTGCTTCATTATCTCRCATAAACTGGCATAAACTATATTAATTTATGGGTTTTATTACTAATATTGTGTCACAATKAAACCTGTGCTTGGCTAAGGGTGTGAAGCATAAATATAAGAAAAGGCTGCAGGACACAGATAGATCCAACTGATGGGAATCTATTGGCAATGGTCAATAACACTCCTGAGAAACACAATGTTGAATTCCTGATCAGAAGAACTAGGCATTTTATGAGTAGGCTTTCATTTTGCAAGGGTCTAAGGATTTCTATTGTGCCATAATTAGGTGAAGGTCTCCCTCTCAGAGGTGCCCCTTAACCTTACAGCAGAGCAGATTCTCCGTGTGTGTGAATTGCTGCAAGCCACCAGAGCTCGATGTGCCCTGCTGCACATCACCTGTCATTAGCACTTAACAGGAGTTCATCAACAGGGTAATTTCCCTGTGATGCTGCAACAGTCACTGCTAGAGCATGTGCCAGAAACATAACTGTTTATCCATAAATATCCATTTTCTTTTATTTCGGTGATAGAGCAACATGGGTTTTCTTCAAAAGCAGCTGGAAGGTTTGTTTGGTCYATGCATGGCTTACTACTGAACTGAAGTGGAAAGTGCTTGCTAGTTTCTGGAAATATAAGTCATCTTTAGCATCTGCTGCCAATCTGACCTTCCTGGGAAGGTGTGTTCTGTAGGAAATTAGAAGCAGAAGTGGCACAGAGTGAAACRAAATAAACGCAATCAGTCGAGCAAAAAAGGCAGATGCTGTACATGTTCCTGCTTTCTGGAGTAATGKGGGCRAGTGCCATGGATGTAGGGAGGGTGTCATTTCTACAGGCCAGAAAGAATCAGCATAAGCTAACCTAATAAATATAATATGATATGATAATATAATATAGCCTAACATGAACCACTGCCCTTAAACACTGAGAGATCTATTTAGAAATATTTTGCTCAAATCGTACTTCCTGCTTTAAAAGAACTGACAACAAAACTGAGCTTCAGCAAGCAGTTTGGGGGACTTAGATGCTGGAGCTCCAAGCTCTGCCACAGAGGTGCTCAGCATGTCCTTGAGCAAGTGGTACCTCCTTGTCTGACTTTTGTTTCCTTGGCATTTACACTGGCAGTCCTTAGGGACAGGGACTTCTGCCATGCAATATAAAGCCAGGTTTATCAAAATAATCCCTTCCCTCTCCATCCTCTCCCTCTCCTGTAATCCTACCAGTCTTCAGCTGTTATTTGTATCAATATTTCTGTTTCCAGGGGTTTTAGGCTCATCTCAGGTTATTGCAGTACCTCTACCTCAGCTCTTCCGAAGGAAACAAAGATTCAAATGTAAATTACTGAAAAAAAAAAGCCAGCCAGGCATCTTTACCAAGATGGATCTGTGTGGATTTTTGCTGGCAGAAAGATGCACCTGAAAGAGTGCTAATGGGAATTTGGCTCACAGGATGGATAGAAAGCCAGAGGAGGTTTGTTTTAGCAGTGAGTAGTTCACCCTGTTGAAAGGCTGCAATCTGTATGAGGGTGTACACATATATATTTATCACTCTTTTTTATGCACTGACGTAAAGATCCTGTTCTAGCAGCTGTTTCAAATAAAAAAGCCTCTGTAACTGGCATGTTCATAAAGAGCATTTGTAAGAAAAGATCTTGCTGCACTGTGGATCTGTGTCCTATGGAGAATGCTTGTCTTAGTTACAGCACTTCTGGATTGCAAGGTAGAGGAAACAAAGTATCAAAATTTTTTTTTTTGAAGGTTTTTTTGTTTGCTTTGGGGAGTTTTGTTTGTTTGTGGTTTTTTTGGAAGAACTGAGCCGAATTGTTCAGAATTAAATAAAAGAATTCTGAAAACTGGAGCCTTAGATCAGAAACTCTTGATCCTGAAGGCAGAACAGGCTGGGGTTTAGAGCCCGGATGTGAACTTGGATTTGCATGTTTTGTTATCAGAAGAGTATTTTTAGCTCAGAGGCAGGCCAAAAACCAATGACATAGCTTCACTGAAATTTCATAAAATCAATTTCTAAGCCTTCTTGGACCTCRAAGTCAGTAAAATTCAATTTTCTCTAAGCCACAAACCGTATTTCTTAATGTGTTTTGGTGGGCAGCCAACAGTTCGTATTTGACAAAGGCTCTTGTTCTGTGTGCATTTTCTGAGCTTCTGGCATTCCCTGGGGGGAACTTTTTGCTCCCTTCTGGATTATTTGAAGGAGATGCAGACTCCTGTCCCACTGCTGAAGTTCCAAGTGCACGGAGGCTCCTCCTTGCACACACAGAAATGGTGGAAGGGGACAGAAAACTCCTCATTCTGCAGAGGGGCTGTTGACATCTTCAGCCTTCCTGAGCTGAAAACATCCACAGCCTCTGGACTTTTAATTCATTAATCACATGATGACTTGGGAAAATTATGCTGATTTGCATATTCATTTCACAAAGACTGTGACAGTGAATATWTAACAAAACAAGCAGGATTCTTTTCATAATCTGCTTTAAAAAGCATCTGGCAGGAGGCAATGCCTGTCCAAGCTACATCAAGTGTTGTGGCTGCACTCACATTAAAAACAGAGGCTTTTTCTCTTGTACCACAAAATGGGAAACACAAGAAATCCACTTTTGCAGCACTGCAAAGAATTTCCACGGAGTTACTCTAGAGATACTCTGGTTTAACTTGAAGCAGAAATGGGAACAGAAGTAGACTTCCAATTACTGTCAGAAAATTCAGGATGACTGAAATACGCAGAAAAATCCCACATAGCTGTGATGAGCAAAAATCCTGCCAACTTGTGCTGAATCTAGAAGTGTAAACATGTCATGGCAGAGAGACAAAACTGCTTTGATTAGCGCAGGTCACCGCTCGTTTCTTCCAAATCGTTTCATTTTTCAGRATCCCGTTGTGCACATTCAACCCACTTTACTACTTCTGTGGGAGCAGAGACAGGTTCTGCAGCTCTGCAAGAATTTACTTCTTTTTCAAAACTCTGGGTGTGGGTTGAGGCGCTGTTTTCAAGTTTGTCAGCAGGCTGTTCTGAGAAGGATGAATGATAAAGCAGGCTCTGATTCCAAGGCTGTGTTTTGAGATGCGATGCATGAAGGGAATGAGGGACTGACTAAAAATCTTGGAGAGTAGGGGGGAAAGAGGACATGGGGAAAACATTTAATTCTTCAAGCTATTTCAAAAGATGTTTGTCTTGATTTTGAGAGGTCCATCACACACAGCAGGCGTGGATTTATTGCGTAGGTGTGCCCTGCATTGACTCAGAGTGCAGGCCTTGTGTCTGTGTTGTGCTACACACTCCCAAAGTTTTAGAGCTTCRCTGATTTCTTCACTAGAGCTTGGATGGCTTAGAAAGCAGAATACAAGCACCCACTAAATATAACTCATAATTTACACAAAGACTAAAAAAAAAAGATGGGTAAGAGAGAGAAGCATCTTGGTTTTGGGGTTACAAGCCAAGCTGTTTTCACTTTTCTCTGAGATGCAGATATGTTCATCTCAACCCCCATAATTTCTTTTGTCAAGTATCCCAAATGTTGTGGAAAACAGCAACGAATGAGTCCACAAGATGTGAATATTTCACTAAGGACTGGTAAAAGCTGAGATGTAACCACTGTCTTGAAAAAAACAGTGACAGAGMTTCCTTTTGACCCAGCAAGAGGCAGTTCCAGTTCACTCTCTTCTGGGCAGTGATAATCCAGTAAAATCCAAACAATCTCCTGAAGTCCACTGAAGCCAGAGAAAAACTTGATTTCAGCAAGTTGTAGGCCAGCCAGACAGGAAGAGAGACGATCAGAAAAAAATTTCTGTCAAAGTTTGCCATGAGGACAGAACTTTAGAACAGCATCACTTGAAATGATAAAGAATGAGATTTTACTGAAGATAATAAAAACTACGGAAGTGTAGAAAATAGTGGTATGAATAGGTGTAGACTTCTTTTCCTGGAATTTATTCCACGATGTTTTCCTTATTACAATGAATTTCTGCATGCAAATAAGATTTTTTTTTTTTCCCTTGGGAGTTAAATTGTGTTTTAGAGGGAAGCTTCTTTCTGTTGTCTCACTGCTGCTGAATGATAAAACAAGTTTGATGATTTGTGAGGAATAGGGCATGCTGAAGAGAATACAATGAAATTAAAAAAAAAAAAMCAACAAACAAACCAAAAGAACCCAAAAAAACAAAAACAACAACAAAAAAACAAACTGAAAGAAAGAAAAATAAACTTAAGAGACTGCATCAGCTGCTGCTGTGAAGTGAAACACTGTCCTCTTGGTGTTTTACCTCCACAAGCTGGCCAGCTCTCATTGTACTTTAGTTAATAGGGTGATATTCCAGGCAGTCTCCCTAAACCCTGGGATAGGCTAAAAGACAGGAAATTGACAGAGAGTTCACAAATGGGTATTTTTCTTTCTCTATAAATATGTTTGATGTTCTCAGTGGTCGCTGACTTCAAAGCAAGGTTGCTCTATTAGCACGAGACGTTTAAAATAAGAATCCCTTTAGAGTAAAGGATGCATTATCATTTCTTTCAGAAATACCTCCAATGGCTGATTGTACCAGCATTTTCATTAACACAAGACCTTTACTAAACCTCTCTTAACAACAAGAAAACATGCACAGCATGTGGAAGGCTTTTCTCTGGGTCTCTAACCTAAACATTTTTCCTCCTTTTGTCTCCTGCTTCCCCAGAGGTGTCAGCAGCATTGTGAGGGCTACGTCTGCTTCAGAACAACAAGAAATCTTGACTAGAATGGCTGCCTGGAGGCAGATCTCAGCACTGCTGCCTTTTCTCTGAAATACACGGCAATTCTAGTCAAAAATTGGCAGGAGAGTTGATAAAGCTCTATTAATTAAATTGTATAGAGAATTAAATATAAAGACACACCATTTACTAACTTTCTAACAGTATAATCAGCAACACCTCTGCCTGCACCCTCATGCTTGCCTCGAACCGGCAGAGGAGCAGCCTCTGGTCAGGTTCACGATTCCTGGTTGTGCAAAAGGTTCTTTTCTGTCAAACTACCAGAAGGGTATCACAGCAATTTTCCTCCCATTTAAAGGCAACGAAGGAAACCTGCTGCCTCAAAAACATTCAAACCCTTCTTTGCAGAAGCTGCCACGCTATTTAGAAGTCTGGAGAAATTAAAAACCAATGATAGTGGAATAAAACCAGGTAACTCAAACAAGGGGAAAGGAAACCAAGGTCTGTCTAGCCCAGGGTTGCTGACTGGAGCACTTAGGCAGAACCTTGCACCCCTCAGCTGCTGCTGCTGCAGGCTTGCAGAGATCTCTGGGTTTGGCTTTACCTTCATGTCTACTCCTGGTTTCCTCTTTCAATTCAGGGGCAGAACTGCTCCTCTCTTCCCGTTTTTTGCCACAGATCCCATAATATCTTACTTATTACGTGTGCAGATTTTAGATGAAGCACAGTCTAGTGAAAGGATGTGRAATACATGGAAAGAATATGAAATTAGATGAAAAGGGTTAAGAGTTTAATGGAGGGCTATTTGAAATGCACAGTGAGAGGGATTCTTAGACAAATGATGGTTGTTGTCTGAATTCCAGTTTTTCCAATTCTCCTGAGAGACATGAGAAGCCTCCAGAAGATGGAAGACCAAAATAAAATCAAAATTTTAAAAGAGGAACCATGATTTTATCCTCAAAACAGATTTATTTTCCTCAGAGCAGATGACAAATACTGTTTGAGCCTTTCCTAGCTGTTCCCATAAAAATGCAGTATTTCCCTGCAGGATTCTGAATTTATTTTCAGTTATAGCATCTAGGTCTTCAAGGATAAAAAGGGACACTCCCAAACTTGCCTTAAGGCTGTGTTTTTCACCAAAGTACATTGCCTGGCTCTAYTCATCACCTTTYAGGTGCTTGGCTACAAAACCCACTCCCAGCATTGCAATTTCTGCTTTCTACTACTAAAACCCTACCCCAATTGCCTTTTTTTCCTACACTTTTTCCAGTCCTTCTTTGACTCTTCATAATTTTAATTTTGTGATCCCTTCCTCCACATGTCTCCCACATGCCAGAGCCAGGGAAGCTTCAGCTCATGTCCCCCAACTCATTGGGAGTGTTTTGCTTCATCTGTTTCAGGGTCTGAAGGGGAGTCTGGTGGCTCCTTGACCTGTGTGTAATTTATATTCTGTGACTAGAAGGGAAGAGAAAGAAACTGGACTTATCSCCAGCAAAGTTCACTATTTCCAACGAGGAATGAAAAGGACAATTTTGTACTCCTGGACTGGAAATCCAAAGATCTTTTTTTTCAACAGACTTCATAAATTTCTGCAAGTTAGTTTAATAATTTTAATTTTTTCCTATGCAGGAAAATAATCCCAACCAGGTGTAATATCTTAGTCTACATTTTTTTTTCTCACCAGCCTAGTTAGCAATGAAGATTTGTGTGGTAAGGTTTTATTTTTGGCTGTGAGCAGAGGGGATGGGGGGGATGTTGCTGTTGATATACACTTTAAATAAAGTTTAATGAGGTCATAATTTCAGCTGGGCTAAATTACAAACAACTCCTATGACTGGCATGATTAAATCTCCTAGGCAAAGTCTCCATTTTATTTTAAGAATCATGATATATTAGTATTGTCCAATTCAGAGACTGAAAAAGAAACACCTTTAACCATCTTTTCCAGAAAGAGAAACCATAAAAAATTGAGAGCATACAATGGTTTTTTACCRTCACTAATCCCCAGGATGTTTCTGAAAATTAGAAAAGGTGCCTGCCTGAAATGCAGAAAAYTATCAGTCAAATCCACACTGGAGAACTAAAAATAATGTTTSCCAAAGCTGAATGGCTTAGCAAGGCCAGTTCCTTGAAGCTGGTAAAGAATAATGAAGAAAACTGAGAGATGGAAATAAGAACTACTTAAAAAATATGTGATTTGATGGCACRCAGCAAAGGCAGGCAATTACATGGGGAGCGCCTTTCATCAGTAAATAATTGCAAATATGAAATAAAAACTGCTTATCAAAGAGAGCACAAAACTTTATTCTAGAGTAGAAATAACRTTAATATCCTACACGTCCTAACCTTGAGTAATCTCCAAAATACACAGGGACTGCTGATGCAAATTAAGGCCTTGAATTGGTGCTACCTTGGTTTAAACATTAAGGTTCTGATGCTAAAGACCTGAGTAAATAGCAATCAATTTAGGCTGTGCTTTTCAGTGTCTGTATTCCATGGGGACTGGGTACTGCAGGTCTCAGAGCAGGTCTATTATCTCATCCCCAAGATGATTTTTCATTAGTGCTTTTATTAATTTAAATCAGACGTGTGCTGTAGAGGAAGCTTTTATAATCCCCCTGCTCTCATAAAGCTGGTTATATTACAATCTAAAGAGAGTGCTCAGTTTACAGCCTTGTTAACATGCTAACAAGCAAGATTTTACATTCTACAAGCCCCTTAATAAAGTGATAAATTAATTAGCTTGCCTGGACAATAAAGGTCCAAGACCATCAGCTAATACGAATTTAATTTTTCTTGTGTTTCAAACATGGGCACTCACATTCCCATGACAAAGCTTTCAAGGTCAGGTCAGTGGGTGTCAGGACTGAGTTTCTACTTAGCCTCTCTTCAGAAAAGTAGAATTTGTCCTCTATCCCTTTCTCTGACAGCCACAAGCAGAAACCCCAGCCACCACTGGAGTCCTTCTTTGCTGCTACAAACCCAACAGTAAGAGTTTTCTTCTGTGRGAAAGAAGGTTCCTATAAGTATTTGGCTCTCAGTACTCAGTGACTTATTAATCTTTTACCTACTTTCAGTCTTTATATGCCAGTGGAGAGAAAGTTGCCCACCTCCAATGAATTAAATACAGGATCGATCTACATCTCCTATTCCTGTCTGGAATTTCAAAAGTTTATCCTTGCTCTGCTTTGCCCATACCTATTACTAGAACTTTTTGTGCATCCTCTGAAGTAAAATATTGTTTGCCCTGCTCTTCTGCCTCTATCCTCACACTCCTTTTCCTACCCTTCCTTGCCCAATCTTTTATTCTTTGTCTCCGCATTATTTTTTTATTTTTTAAATCTGTTGTTAAGAACATAAAACTCAGAGCTCAGCCTGAACCTTGCACTTGCAAACCAAGTCTGTCCGTTTGCTTCCTGGAAACAAATATTTTGTAGGGATGCAGGGAAAGCAAGCAGCCATGCAGCCCAGGCTGGGAATGTGACACAGCTGGATTATTGGCAATTGGCAAAGAGAGAAGCAAAGGATTACAGAGGTTCAATCTATTCTGTGTGAAATAGAGGCGTGAAATATTATAACCTTTTAGCATTAGCAGCAGCTATAAAGCTGAGAGAACTTATTGGAATCCTGCTCGTTTAAAATTTAATGGTGTTTTCCTGCACTGCAGATATTGTATGGCCAGATCGTAGTTAAATACATTATAGGATTCTAAACTGTAGACATTAGTGGAAACAGGCACTAAAATCCAGACAGGGGTATCATTCTCTAAATGAGGATAAGAGGTAATCAATCCATGTCTTTCAAAAATCTCATTATAAAGTCTAAATACTTTATGGATAAGGGATTTGGATAATTCCCAAGCTGTTTAGCAACTGGGAACATCGCTCAGGTGATAGCTTTACTAATGGGTTTTCAGCTGCAAACAGTTGCTCCAAAGTTCTAGAACTTTTTTTTGTTTGTTTATTCAATGTTTGTTTCTTCAAGAACAGAAATAGTGGAGCAAGGTTTTAGTTGTTGTTTGGGTTTCTTTGGGTTTTTTTTCCTTAGACATCCTAAGGTAACATGTGAAAATTTCTTCATCTTAAAGGCAGGCAAGTGAATAAGAAGGCTTTTATAAATAAGAAGCCTCAAATATCTTTGCTAAGATTATCGTGGATGTCTAAGAAGTGTCTGCCCAGAAGGATCTACAGTGAGCAGCCCCTGTTTGGGTGACACAGAAATCTCACAGATCTCTGCTCTGTCAGAAGAGGGGACAGAGTCCCATAAATCAGAGGAACAGACATCAGTGAAGGCTGAGTTTTAAACTTCTTGTAACACATTATCCTTAAATTCTTTCTAAAAACCAATTAAATAATCAGTGAAGACATGAGAACTATGCTGAAAAGCCAAATGCAATCAAATGTTCRAATAGCTGCCACGTTGCATCTGAATGAGAAAGAATTTATGTTGATACTTCTATTTGTTAGACAAAATTCAAAAACAGATTTTTGCTACATAAGATGGAGAAAATCGTAGACTGAGTGGGCGGTAGTGGATAGGCTTGGAAGAGTTTGGTTTGTGTAAGGAAATAAACACATTTGAACTTTGAATTAGGAAAAGAAAGAGTGCAAGAGCATGGGATTGAAAGATAACACTTGTTCAACAAATAATTTAGAGGTAGGCTACAAAAGGTTGAGAGAATATATCAACACGATTGCAACTGTAACATTAGGAAAAGAGGCTTAAGATTAGAATTATCTTTCAAGAAAAGAAATATCCTGCTTCTAAAGGAGGAATTAGTAGTGAAACCCTGAGCAAGGGAAAAATGAGAAACCAAGGTCATGTCAAATTCTTACAGTCAGTGCATGTTAACAAAGAAAGCCATTCTTATACATTTTTTACATCCATCCTTTTTTGTCCTTCAATGTCAAATTAAGCACCTGTGGTGAGAGTGGCAAGAACTAAAATCCGGTTTGTCAACAGAGAGCCTTTCAGATTTAGTGCACTGTCCTCTGTGATGAGGTCCTCTCAGCGAGAGCATTGGTTTCTTTATGATGCTGTACACATCTCCTGACACCACTTTGGTGAAATACAACCCCATCAGGTCAAGAAGGCCGTTTCTGCATGAGTGTGCATTCAACCTGTGTTCTTCAGCAGAGCTGGACTTCTGTATTTTACCGGCACGGGCATCTGCCCACCAGGAATTGGTGWAGGCACGGGTCTGACATTGTAGGTCATTGACAGAGAGTGTCGTGGGCAGGAAGGGGAGGAAAGAACAGCTGCTATCAGAGCAGAATTTATAAGTGATCTGAWCATATCTTTTCTCATTTTATCTGAGACGCTCTTTTTAAACAACAGCAGTAAGGTGTATTTTATTAAGTCTGCCTTGTTGGCAACCTTTCCAGTGGGACAGCACTGTTTTCAAYGCCTAATCAGTCTAAATCAGAATAAATTGTTTTTCTTCAAGATTTCTAGGGAGSTTTAAGTTCCCACACTTGGGGTGTTTCATTAAAACTCTACTGTAGTTGTCAGGAATAGAGCATCAACTTCCCCCAAAGTGCCAGACCCCCATTGCCTTTGGCCCAGGCCACTCTGGTGCTGTCAGGGGTCCCCAGTGAGGACAGATACTTGGGCAAAAGCTCAGACCTTGGCTCTGAATTTGGGGAACACTTGTCAAACATGAGCCATTCCAAATCAAGTGTTTTGGTGTGGGAGAACTGATGGTTTTCCATAAACAGAACTACTAAGTGTGCATGAAACAYGAGGGCAAAAGGAACTGCAACTACTTCAGAAGAAATGTTGGACTCTAACCCTGTTTCAATATATTATAGGTATGTTCTGAAAAATTGTATCGACCTGTCCCAGAGAATCAACTTATTTATATTCAGGGAGAAATAACCGCCAAGAAAAATGTAATTGACTTAATTGCAGTTCTACGGAAAATGTTCATAAACAATACTATAGCTGACAGAGTCATGCTGCTGGGAAAAGGAAAAGAAAGCCATCCTGGAAAATATAACCAGGCTAAATAAGACACAGACCAGTTTTCTGTTCTGCTCAGCCCTTGTGAGACCTTGGCTGGATTAATGTTTCTGTGTAATAYGGGATATTTAAACAAACAAAATGGCCACTTCATACTCACAGAAAGACAGAAGTAATGATCCAAGCTCCAGAAAACAAAGTCTGTGAGGCAAGATCGAAGCAATTGGCTTTGTTCAGTTAGAAGAGACAGAAGTAGGCTGGGTCTTCTCTTGGGGTGCACAAGCAGCTGCTGCTGAGGTAGGAGGCAGTCTGTTCTCCATAAAGACGYGAGGAAAACAGTTTGTATTTGAGCTAGATTTGGGCTAGGTAGAGGGAAGAGTACCACAGTGACAGGATAGACTGAAGGAGATGTTATGGACTTTTCAGTGCATGAGCTAAAAAAGCCAGGCTGGGCAAAAATCTGTTAGGAATTAATTTCTCACCACGCCCTGGGAATGAGCGAAACAGTTCCTGCCATCTTGTCCTCATCCTTCCCAGCCTCTGATTCCCAACCAGCTCTCTGTGTAAGAGAAACAAATTTATTCAAGGCTTCTGCAGAAAATAGTATTGCCCTTGATTGGAAGAGCCAGATAAGTCACCACCAGTGTTACAAAAAGCAACCCAAGAGAAAATGAAAAGGCAGGAGAGCTCCGTGCAGCCTGGCTGRCTGGGGCAATGCACAATCTGCATCTCCTCACCCTTCCTGCTTATGCTGAGTAACCCAGAGTTGTTTATTTGCCTCCCTCTCTTCCCCCTCCCCTTGTCTAAAAAGCAGTCTAGACGTTAAGATTTAGATTTTTCTGGAAAATATTTGTTCCATTTTATCAGCCCCCAGTAAGGTAAGAAGATTTAATGTGCTAAAATAGAAAAAGTAATTGATGTTTTATCTAGGGATAATTATCTGTCTTTCACATTGCTTTTTCCCACACAGAAGCTCAGCTAAAAACACTCTTTTTACTTTTCAATTATATTTCTTCTGGAAGACTTTTGCTTGCTGAAGCTTTTGAAAATGTGGAACGGGATCTACATAGTAGGGATAATAAAAAAAGGCTCTATTAATCATAATCATAAATTGTGATCAAGTCCACTACAGGTATAATTTCTCTCTCTSAAAATATGATAAAAGATAGGATCAATCATCTAATATGCTAGTCACTGCAGTATTTTTCTTTTAGACACATTCTCTTGAGTGGATATGCTGGATATGCTGAGTATGAAAAAAAAATTATTTGAGAGAAAAAAACCTAAAATATAATACCTATTTGATGGAAATGACTGTAAAGAAATCTGGCAGTTCTGGTTTTTTTCCTTAACTTATATCCCAATTTAGCCTTATGCTAGAAAAGTCATAACCTCCAAGTCTGCCTGTTGAAGTCTCAGCTTACAGATGTTGAGATCTTAGAAGGGGACTCTTAATAAAATATCAGATGCTTTCATCTACAAATGTCATGAAGTACATAAATCAAAATCAGGGTTTTCTGAAAATGTCCTGTCCCTGTAAGACGTGGAATCAAAGTCCAAGATTTACTGTAGATTTTTTAAACTGTGGCTAAAGCTCAGCAGTTTTGTAGAGTCCTCATTAAATTCCAATTTTACATCCATGACGGGCAAGAATCATATAAAGGCACCCAGATTTCTGCCTGATTGGACAGTCGAGAAGATGAACATGGTTGTAACAGGATTTCATCTGTGCTGTACAAATTTGCTATTAAAACTATGAATTACAACTTGTCCTTTTAAAATAAAACCCAACAGGCTAAATAATCCAATCTACATCTCCACTGAACTCCATCATTAGGATATTCTGTGATCTTGTTAACTTCTGTGTCAGCAGTTTTGCTGGCCCCAAGACCTTCGAGCTTTCTCTAAATAGAAACTTAACGATTTGCACTGATCAGTCGGAGAATAAATTTAAAAATTCCTTGATTCGGGAGAAGAATCTAATAGCAAATCCATCTGGATATTCAGTGGAAGTTCTTAATTTAGAAATGCTAGTGTTGAGGAAAAAAACAAGATGAAGGGATCACTCAGTTCTCTGCAGCATTTAAGTCATACCAGGAATATTTTTTTCAGTTTTGATGTCCCCAAGTTTGATAGAGACATCGGAAAAATGGCTGATTTAACATCCTTGAGGGATTTCACAAAATTCTCAGGGGGAAAARTCCTCATCTCTATCGATCCTATTTACAAGTTACAATAGGTTTTATTGGCATCTATCAGTAGGTATCTATCTGTTTTGTTTCCTGCCTTGTCAAAAGATCAGTATAAATGCTTCCAATTTAATTGCTGATTTCAAAGTTAAGCTCTTCAATTTTTTTTCGGAGGAATGTGACCTCAGTTTTCAGATTGTGTGCCTCTATTCCAGCTCTTCTAGATGTAACTTAAAAGAAGCAGCCAAAAAAAAACCCTGTAAACATTTTTTTAAGAATTCAGGACTAGAAATGTATGAACTTACAAAGACAAACTCATGTCATTTCATATCTGACTCTCTATACAACAGCCTAGACACTGTCTGTAAATATTTTTTCTGCTTGGATGATTTTTTTTTGTACCAAGTGTCATTTTGTCCCCTGTTATTTTATGTCTACTTCACACAAAAAATTGTCGTACAAATGTGAGTGAATGTTTAAATCTGCAATCTCTACACCCTGCTCAATGTGAATTCTATTTATACATATTTGTGATGATAGACAGATTTCGACAATAGGACTCCACCACTTGCAGAACTCTTTGCCACTGGAGACGAAAATGTGATTTTTGTYTTTCTTTTTGTCAAAGCCACTRCTAAACATAGATGAGTTCAGTTCAATCCTGTTTTTTCACACATCTTAGTTATCTAAGGCGTCTGATAACRACTTGACCTGAAGATGTTGAGAAAAACGTGGAAAGTATTATCTTTGCAAATTCAGTTAATTTTGAAGAGCTGATAACTGAAAAGGCTGGAGAAATTTGTATAGAATTATTTTCTTCAGTTAATCAAAGAGAAGAGTTGACGGCAGTTTTATGGGGTTCAAACAAAAAAAATCTCTTGTTGAACCAGCTCCTAGGATAAGGTAGATACTATGTACTTTTCTTTCTTACCTCTTGTAAAATGTCCAGGCACAGTGAGAAGACGTAGGTTGAAATTAAGCATACAAATAAAGCAATTAATAGACACTTACGATCTTTGTTCAGGTTTTGGAGTGGTTTTTCTCTTAATTAGCATGTACAAACCACCAAATTTGTCGAACAATATAACAGATGAAAGCCATGCCTTTCTTACTTTGCCCTCCTGGAACCGCTCCCTGACAGATGGCCTTACTGTCAGCATTCAGGCTGATTTTTATTTTTCTTTTCCGGCATGCTGATGAATATTAAGGCCTTGTAAAAAAAATGAGCATGTAGGTAAAATCCACTACTGGTTGAATTAATTGCCTGAAAGCCATGATTAAAAATTTAGGATTTTTAAATAATGGTCATTGCTCCAAATTGGAAAGAGCAGGGGAAATGTTCTAGGCATTGTTCCATAGTAGTTCATTGAGCCAATTAAATCTGTACGTGCTTTAAGTTGCACGATAATTTATTTTGCAACTGGCAAATCACAACATATTTAAGGAGAAATGCAGCACCAAAAAAAGAGTGAGGCAGAGGCTTCAATTACCTTACCAAAACCTTTCACTTTGAATTCTGGGGTTTTTTTGGGGAGGCTTTTTTATTTTCTTTTTCTTCTCTTCTCTGTCTTATTTAAGCAAAAAGTTATGGAATATCCAAACAGATTCCAAGTCAAATTTAACTTCATTATGTCTACGAATTTGAGAAAGCAAGTCAAGCACAGGCAGCCTTCCAAAAGACCTCAGTCCAGCTCTTCCAGGGTCAGCAGCCAACACGAATCCTCAGGCTCTGACTTTATCAGGAAAGAGAAAGCTATAAAGGAAAAGCAGTATTTTCCCTCAAGTAATGTGATTATTTTTATGCTACCTCCACCAGAGGTGTCAGATGACATCTTTACACACGGAGAAATAGATTTTCTTTCTTAACAGCCCTACAACTGAAAGGGGAAAAATTGATTGTTATCTCCGGTTTGTAGCTGGGTACCAACGTGGAGCAAAGTAAAAGGATTTGTCCTGTGGTAGAATCCCAGCAGAAACATTTGGATGTGCAGCAGAGTCCAGTCCCCTCTGCTCCAATGAGCCCATCAGCATGACAACATCACTGCCTTTAAACCTACACATTTCCCAAACAAATTTCCCAAATTTCCCTGCTGCTGTTTACTCCAGCACAGCCAGGACATCTGTTCTTGCCCCTTACCTGACCCTCCCATCCACACGGGGACCCACACAGGGGACATGTGATGGTGATAAATGTTAACTCATCAAAATGCATCCAGGAAGCCACACTAGGAAGGACCTTCAAAGTACTGTCTTCTCTTTCAACAGCAGACAGATGCTCTCACCCACCCACATAAAGCGTCTCAGTGTGAACTCTCCAGCACAAGGCAGGCACCTGAGGGACACACTCTTTCCCCACAGAAGTCAAAGTTTAAAGTATTTAACATTACACAGTTCTTCTGGCKTCAAAATTGGCACTACCTGTCCATTGATTTTTGAGTGGAGTGCAGCTACACCATTCCCTATGAAATCAATGCTTCTCAGAGCAACAYCCATTGTGGTTTTGTGCAAAAAACACCTCTTAGAAATTCCTTAACCTGTACCCTGCTCAGTAATTCTTCTTCTGAATGACAAATGCATGGGTAACTTTGACACTTTCCTTCTATTTTGGCATTTTTTGCTGGCATTCCACTGGTGCTTGTAAATGTAAGTGCAGGGAATCTCTCCCAAATCAATAAATCCTGTCAAAATATGCGGGAAAAAACCTCTTAATTTAATCACTGTCCTGGATATACAGAAATAATCCACAGAGCTAATGAGATCACCAGGTCAGAAACCTTAAATTGAAAAGGCAGATAAAAAATCTGTCAGGTGGGATCAGAGATATAATTCCTTTTTTTCTCTTACTCYACTTAAGCCATTCTTCAATGCAGACAGGCTGATTCTCAGTCTCTGAGCTCTCATCTGCTGCAGTAAGGCAGTAAGTGCCCCTTCATGAATGAATCCACTAAAATTTAACTAAATATAAGGAATTATACTCAACAGAGAGGCTAGAATATGTTGTGGCATATGTGTGGTTATAATTATCCACATAGGATTTTCTCATGGTTGGTGAAAATGAACAATAAAGATTAATATTGTCACCCTAAAGACATTTTGTTTCATGCATATGTGAGCTCTTATAGAGTCTCATTATGCCTTTATCCAGACAGAAGTGCAATGAATTATTCTTTCATGCTGCTTCACCTTCCTGCCCTCAGCCTCCTCTCTCTGGGCATGATACACTCGCAGGCAACTCTGCAAGGTCAGATGAAAAAAATGAATACATGTAAAAATATATCAAATATATGAGTTAAATATTTACTCAACAACTGTCAGGGCAGGTGGAGCACTCTCTGTAGGCAATCTGCAGTAAAGCCCTGAGTAGTTTAATCTTTCTGAAGCTCCCCAAAATCTTGCTGACCTGTTCCCCAGCTTTTTCAGCACAGGCAACAACAGCAGTCCTGTCAAAACTACAGGGCTGTCCCACGACATTGACACTCATTTCATCTTCATTTACAGCCACATCACTCAGCCATCCCCTCCTAGCAYGGTTCTCACTCAAAAGCAATGCACTGAGATCCAGAAAATCAGGTTTTCAGAAACGGTAATGGTTCTTCTGCTTAAGTCTTCCTCAAACTTCACGCAATCTATAAACCGCAGWTGCAGTTCATGGGATCTGGCTGTATAGAAATTATAGCTCTTAATACTTTTCGAAACATATTTCCTGCCTGGTTTTCTCTATTAAATTCTAGTTTTGCACTCGGTGACGTTAGAGAAGGGTCTGCAGAGAGGCTGTCAGGGTGCTCTGGAGACAGAGAAACATGATGGACAACATAATGATGGAAATTACCAATGCCTTGGGAACATCAGTAACACAAGATTTTCTCTTTAATAGAACATATCTTTGCAAAACCAATCTTAAAATAGTTTTAAAATGTTCTCGCACTGGAAATATTAAACTTGATGTTTCATAAAAACTCAGAGGAAATGTCAGTGTCTTTAGATGTTACTGGAAACAGGGTTATTCCTTGAGTCTAATTACCCACTTTTAGTTCAGAAAAGCTATTTCATTTGTGGGCTAACCCCTCTCTCACATATTTCAGGGGAACTTTCAACTTCATGTGATCCTGTCCCCGAATTACCTTCAACAGCTTTTAACGTTTTGGTATTTAATTTTTCTTAAGTTCATTACACTGGAAGTGGAAGTTGCATCCACGAGAAAACTCGTTGGGGTTTCCTGGCAGAGGGGAGATTTCAGGGATGGTGACAAGTATCTCTGTGCTGTTATCACTTCTTACATTTACCTTTGAAATTGTCCTACTGCCGGTCTGCAGATCCCTACAGGGACRCCTAAAATTAAATGTGTGCCCATCAGGCCATTTCTTTTCAGGACTAAAAGAAACCTAACAGCTCATAAATTCGAAACCTCAGTACACAAATCTAATACCTTATTGAATATTCAGGCAAACGGACTTCATGAAGCTCATGGAAGGCAKAGTTGATGAAAACATCAGGGAATTGAGTGACAAGTGGGTAAGTTAGTTTTTAACAGCTGGAGAGCACCAAACATCAATATAACTTAGTTGCAAATCACTGACTGTCAGTATTTGTTTTATAATTGTGATGTTTCAGTTGCTGTTGACAACTGCTTGTTGCTTGAAATTGCAGAGGAGTCTTTACATAAAATATAATATAGCAATTTTTTCAAATCACCCTTTCTTTCTCTAGTAATAAATTTATTCAAAGTAATATAGAGATCACTCTATTTTCATCGACAATATAAAAAGCCCATTTTAGCATTGACCTGTTTGTSCCTTTTAGCTGTTTTTCCCTCTTTTAGGAGGAGTTTAGGATTAGCAGAATAACTCTAGCACATAATGTTAAACTATAAAATATTTTCCCTTTTGCTTTTCCTGGCAAAGWTTTCCTGAGCAAACAGTATCTTCTGAACTGAACAATTAGATGTCTTTGTAATAAGATAAGATTTTCTCTTTAATAGAGCATATCTTTGCAAAAACAATCTCAAAATAGATTTAAAACCTGTATAATGCAACATGGCAACTCAACACCTGATCAGCAGGGTCTATTTTTAAATTTACTTCCTCCTTTATGTTTTTTGTCCCATAAGCTGCACAGCTGGGTGTGTAGGGAACTCCTCCACTTCCATTTAACCAGGAGGCAGCAGGTGCAGCATTCTCATGCCCTGACAGATGAAAAAAAAATTGGCAGCAGGTAAAATCATCAGTGCCTCGAAATCAAACAGTGGTTATCAMGGAAAACAGGTGGGGTTTTTTTGAACAACTGCTCCTCTGCCCTGTCTCTGAGCCCTGCCTTCCCTGCACTCACTGTAGGGGATCAAGCTGCAGAGCAGCTGCTTTTATCATGTTTGGATATCTACCTGAGGTATCTGTGATCTTCAAGAAGTTCAGTAGCACAGAAATAAAACGAGAACGGAAAGGGCGAGCCCTGGTGCCACACAAGGTGGTATAAATCTGATGTAAGGTGTTCATGGCTGTCTCAGTGCCGGGTAATTTATAATAGCCTCAAGTTCCAGTATAAAAAGCACATAGCTGCAGGGATACACGTCAGCTTTCCTTACTCTGGCTGTCATCCCCTTGGAAACATAATAATTAAGATGTCTGGTGTAACTGCTTCTGTCAGAAATATTTTTAGATTTCAACCCATTTCAAGAAATTCAGAACATAAGGGGGAAATTACTGCGTGCTGAATGACAAACTGAGGAAAGTCTTCCTACTGTCAGGAGAAACACCTGAACAGATACACAGGCAAAATTCTTTGTCAATAATGTGAAAACTCGCTTTTCCAGAAAATATATAAATGACAAAAAAGAAAATAATAACAATAGCAAAGATGACTATTAGTTGGACAAGGAACAAGGGCAGCTGCAACAGAAATGAAATGGTTGTTAGTGATATGAGAGATCTCCATCTGGTTAGATGTGGACTTTTCCAAGTTTTCCAAACCTGGAGGTGCTGGTGTGAGGCAGCAGCTGCCCTGGATGGATGTGGGATGTTGGAGCTGAGCAGCAGCTCAGGAGCTGGGCTCTCCCAGCTGGGCACTCAGAGCCTCTCACCTGCCTGAGAGCAGCCCACAGGAGACGGAACAAATGCAGTGAGAGACAGTGGCACAGTACTTAGGGTACTGCTGGGCTGTCAGAAATAGTTAAATCTCTTTTAGCATTAATCAGTGAAATAAGACTCAATTAAACAAGTTGCAACCAGGATTAACAAGTGACATTAATTTGCCAGTTAGGAAAGGAAGATTTTTCTGCCCAGTTACACACTTTTCRCGTAGGTTTCCATCTGTGGAGCTATTTAAAGGGACATAGGTCTGCTTGTGTTGTGTTCCCAGGCTTTTCCCTGTAAATATTGCCTCTGAGCAGCTACTCAATTACTAAGACCTATATTCTAACACACATTAAAAGCCAGGGAAAAGCTCTGACTGCTCAGCGTGGAGGAGAGACCCCTCAGCTGCAAGTGCTCAAGCATCACCAGCTTCTGAAGCTGATCAGRGACAGCATCAAGCAAGGCTCAGGCAGAATTCACATTTTGGAAACAGTAAGGCTGAATTTTAGGAATTGCTCTGTGCTGTCACCCACGAGGTTTGGGGGCTGGAGTAGCCAAAGAAACAAGCGTGGCCACGATTAAGTAGTAGACCAGGGAAATAAAATAACAAAAGTTAGAGAACAAAAGCCTAAGAAAGGAGGAAGGAGAGGAAAACTGGTCATGTTTTCAGCTGGAACAATCCCAACTCCACATCTGTGCAGCAAGGTGGACACTGAACTCCAGCTGAGGCTAAGGATGTAGAAACAAGTGAAGCAAGAGGATTATTTTTTATGCCTTGCATAGGTGGGCCCATTTAYGTAGATCATTATATTGTCTGTTGTTCTTGCAAGAGCATGATGTTGTTAACTCACGTTCACCTGATAATTGTGCACTTTTTTCTGCAAAATTGGCATTTTCCAATACATTGTTGCAGGTAATTGTTTCCTAAGATTTCTACCTTGCTCTTATTGTGCTGCACACTTTTGCTCCCTTCCTCTACCTCAGCAAGGTCACCCYGAATCTGAAATGTGTTCTCCACCCCTAGTTACATCTCACCTGCAAATTCCATAAGTACATTCCATATTCTGCTACCCAAGTCACTCATGAGAATTTTAAGGCTTATTGAGATCTCTTGAACCTCATTTTGGGCATCCCTCCATTTTGACAGCAAACCTCAATGATTAGCTCATTCTGGAATTCCAAATACATTCTCACAGAGCTTACATTTTTCCTGTTTTATTTATGTTTCCCTATGCTGTGGATAAGAATGTCATCTGAGAAAATGCCAAAAACTTTATCAGGTTTCTGACATCTATTTCTTCTCCCTTTTCCAATGAGTTATGATTCTGTCTTAGAATGAAATTAAGTAAGCCTCAAGTGACTTTTTTCTTGATAAATGAATATGGGTTCTTATCTTCTTCTTGTCTTCTGATGCAAACAAATATTTTGTTGAACCATGAATTTCAGCATATTTCCAGGAAAGATAGGTCAATCAAGTTAACCTTTATGCTTTAAATTATTCTTCTTCTCCCTTCTGAAAAATAGCTGCCTTTTCCCCCTTTTTTCTTTTACTTTTTTTAGTGGAAGAATTGCCTGTGAAACTGCAACCTGTCTGTATTTTTTAAATAATTATTTCAGGTTTAAAGTGGATATGTTAAATTGCCAGTACTTTACTTGCATTCAGTGCCCTAAAAATTTTTTTCTATGAAGAAATATTTATTTTCCAATGAAAATTATAAGTCTAGGTAATGACAAAAGTAGCATAAAATTCTCTAAATTAATTGTAAAAACCTGGTCTTAAAGGTATCAGTTTTACTTTTGCAAGTATGGCGAATCACTGATTTTCATGCCTTTTTTTAGTGAGTTTTTCTCTGTTAAAGATTCACAAGATAGGTAATTTACTGTATTAAGGACCCAAAAGCTTTTTTTTCCCCACGTGAGAAGAAAACCTTGCAGAAGAGACCGATTTGCATTCACAGGCTACTGAAAAATGTCCTGGCCTTAAAACCTGAAGCTTGACCCTGAAGTTTGGATCAGGGTTGCGGAGACCGCTGGAATTACAACCGGCCACGCGCACGCACAGAAGTCCTTAATAGAAATAACCTGAAATGCTTCTAAGGACTGGACACCTTTGAATGAGATGATGATAAAAACTTCCTCCTACAATTTGGGTTGCGAAGAGCTCTCCCTCTTGCAAGACAGAAGAAGAAAGAATTTCATTAAGTAGATACCAAATTTTAGCACATTAATATAACATTATGTGTCTTCTCCAGTCACGGATCTCCATAATTAAAACATCCTTTGGAAGTGACTGATGCATTCAGTTTATTTTTGTCCTCAATGTCTCCATCCACAAAATTTATTTTTTTTTATTTAACCTTCTGTAGTCCCATCTGCCTTTATATGATTATTCCAACTAAAAAATTCAATTCCCTAAGCTGTCCATAAATAAATATTGTGTTGACTCTATTTCACAGCTGCCAAAAGCTACTGAACAACAGAGATTAATCTTGTAGGTGTACTAATTCCATCCCCAACTATCTTTCAAATAATTTGTTCAGTTTTAACTACTGAAAGGAATTCATCAAACTTTGCAATTTAAAACTAAATAYGCATTAAATTGTATTTATCTACAGATTTATTTCAGCCATATATTCTGACACACTTTTATTACAGTTCTCAAGGTTGCTCGGTTTGTTGGTGATCTGACCTTGTCACTTGAAGTTCACGTACAAAATTGGAGTAATTCCCACAGTATCCTGCATTTTTTTCCCCTATGAATCCTCCTGGCTACAGCAGAGATTCCCAGTCCTCTGAATAATGAATGAATAATTTAAGATTCAATTTCTTAATCTGTTGCATTCATTCATTTTGCAATGACTTTGATGAGAAATGAAGGCACTAACCATCTTGCAGGAATGAACATATCAGATGTGGGGTTTTTTTGGTTTTTTTTTTTCAAGACTGGTTCTCAGAAAAAAACAACCCAGACAGAATTTAAAGGAGTAATTGAAAGTGAAAGCCATGGGCATACAGACATTAATTAACCCCCCTTTCTTCCTAACCCCAGCAGATGAAGCCTGTTCTTGCAGTTTAATGGACAAATTTCACTTTCACCACCTCAACAGTACCATACTGTGGTGTGCAAGAACAACATCAGCCATGAAAACAATTTTCCACTCCCACTCCTTGAAGAAATGAATATATTGCAAAATATATTTTCAAAATCTCCAATACACATCTCCGAGAATTCTCCAGCTTTATTTGCAACAACCACCTGTATAATATCTTTAACTACAGAGGCACTTCTTTGTTCTGTCTTGATGATTAAAGTAATTTTAATAGAAAGCATAGGAATTTTAATATGCCATTAATAATTAATATTTCAAGGATAAAATCTCTTAGAAGTTCTTGTTTTAATTCTGTTCTTTGGAGTTTCACATAAAATGTAAAATAAGACAATTTAAGGTAGTTAATATGCATAAGTGCCAGAGGTGAGACTCACTGGAACTCAACGTTTTTGAACTCTTTAATTAAAACAGTGTCTGTTTATTAACAAATTTATTTTATTTCCTACCTTTGTCTATACAGGCCTAAGTTTAGGTAAGAAAAGTTGGAGAGAGCAAAGGAATTGTGATGGAAGGAAATAGATAAGCAAAATAAATTTGAAACGTAAAGGTGTGGTTGTTTTTAACCCATGAGATACCTGTAGGTGCTAAGAGGTGAAGGAAGGATTGGTCTCTCTGCTGAGAGACAACACAAGGAAAAACAGTCTCGARGGTACCCAAACAATTCTTACCAACAAGAGATTTCATATTTGGTGTTGGTTTTGTTAATGTCTCTCATTTATGTGCCCTCATGCGGGCCTGCACATCTCAAATATTCCTTGCTTTGACATACAAATTGTATAATCGGCAACGATGGTAGAGACTGAATCAGGTGCTGAGTGTTCTTACACGGGAGAGCGTCTGGGGTTGCATTTTATTAGTTAAAGGAGGCTCTCCTGACTGGAGTGCTAACTCCCAGGGAGAGAAAGACAGCAAGCATGAAGTGAACATAGAGCTGAGGACTGTTACTGACAATAAAACTGCTCTCTGGCACAGAAAATTTATTAAAGAGAGCACTGAGCCCCCCGCACACGGGGAGATGAGGACAACAACCCATATCTATTTACCTTTTTCTTTGGTGCACATAAACACAAGCCAAAGGTATTAGGCCACAGTCTCTTGGTCAGGGGCTTTTGGACAGACGTGAACGACTGAATTAGGAAAACAAGGGTGCTGTGGGACGGTTCACTCGATTCCCACTGATATTTTCGCTGCCCCAGCCCATGCTAAGGCCTGATGTGTGCTGGGAGCAGCACCATTAGATCAAAGCTGGGCTTGGCARGCAGGACAGGAGGTCAGGAAGAGCTAAAGGGCCTTTATGCAGCCATGGTCACCTGCAAATTGCTGTCTACTGTCATGTTTATTTATTTTAATTCTTAACGAGCTCATTAAATTAAGTCAGAGTATATTTTGTCCTGCCAATTTGAGAGATCCAAATGGCCCTTGACATGCTGTCAGATTTAAATTCCTTAAGTAGTGTTCCTTACAGGAACTGCCAAAAGAAAAAAAAAAAGGAACCTGAACTGAAAAAAATTGAATGCTACTGCTCTGAGGTATCCTCTTTCTACAAGCAYCACATCCTGAGCTCTGTTGAACAAAGCTCTGAGTGGTTTTCTTGTCACAGTGAGCAAACATTCGTTGTTACACAAGTTTCACCTAATTAGCCTAACACAYATACCATGTTCTAAACCAGCCTTCCGAAAAATTAAAAGGTTTCCAACTTAGTCTTGGCATTTGTGCTCAAACAAGATCCATCCTTTTGATGACATTTCCTTAAAATATAAGAAAGGCATTCTTCTTACCAGTACCAAAGCTCCAGTGACTTAACTCCTTCTCTCATTGATAAAAATGCTGTGGTTAGCAGGTGTTTGTACACCTGACAGCCCAGAGTTCTCCATAACTGCTTTAAAACATAACCCTAGGAAATAAAAAAGGTTTCATGAACACATGATCCTTATTCACTCACTGGACTTAACCAGTACCTTTTTCACTACGCTACTTACAGCAGATTTTTTTTTGTCTGAGCATTGCAAAAAACGCCTCAGATTTTAAGTGGCATAATTGGTGCTGTGTGGAATCAGGTGCTTGAGAGTTCAAAGAGTTTGAGCTCAGTGTGGCTTTTCCAGACTTTAGATATTCACAAAATACACTTCTTGTTAAGAAGAGAAGACATATTTGATTCATTTACAATAAATTCCTCCTGAATTTTGCCCACTTTGCAAAAGAAAACATCAGCAACATGCACAAAAAAACCCAAATAACAAAGGTTTTGCCAAATWGAAGTTACAGCTTCTGCTAGGATGTAAAACATCAAAGGCAGATGCAAATCAGCAAAGAGATTCCTTTCGGGCTCATCATCATTTCCTTGCAAATTCTCAGATCTGYCCAACAGTTGCAAATTCGCTTTCAAAAAACCCATTGCATGAAATTATTTTTCTTTTAACATTTCTCATGGCCTACTAAACCYCATCACCTCACACATCATCAACTCATTCTCTCTCTCTGATACTATTTTACCAGTTCTTCAACAATCCTTTCACTAACCTGGAACATGATAACTTGAGAAAATTCACATCTTTCATACAGCTAATCCCTGTGTAACATTAATTTTTTTTTTTTTTTTAAGTACTGCTTGGCAAAACACATAAAAATGTCAGAAAATCATCCTGTGAAGGCACTGGCTTTTTTCAGTAAATCATAAACAATCTCTTCACTTTAGTAAGACTATCCCTCATATTCTTACCTAAAATAAAGCACCTGAAAAMAACAGCGTGCCACGTTTCAAAAATCTTATCCTACACTTTAAAAGGGTTTGGGAGAAAAAAATCCTGGAAGGGTGTTTATTTCCAACATCCATGTTCTTCTCAGTATTAACTACTCCAACAGTAAAATAAATGGGGCACTTTCAGTAGGGCACGTGCTATTACACCCAGCAAAAAGAATGGAAAATCTATACTTGCACCTAATCCAAATACATGCTCAAGGCAGAAAAGACACCAAATTTCACAGAGTTGCACCACTCTGCCTCTTTTAGTGTCTATTTCTCCTAAAAATTAATAGGTATTATAGATTTCAGACCAAGGAATTGTCTCACATAAATTACTTTTCAGAAGAAAAATTAGAATATTGAACTTGCTTGAACTCTTGAATTAAATAGGGTTTTTTCATATATGTATTTAAAAGCAGGAAGGAAAAGATTTTCTACAAGGCTAATGACATACATGTTTTTATTGACTTAATTTCRTATTTTTCAGTTGCTAGAATAAAAAATAACCTTGAGAGTTTATTCTAACAAGTTTTGCTTCCGCAGCATCAGGCTTTGCAATCAACCCATTCTCCAGCTTTCCAAGTTATGCAAATTTGTATTTGCTCAGCTAATGCTTGGTTACAGAAAGTACAGACACTTATTTGCATTTCAGAGCTAATAAAAAATCATGAAGTTCCAATTTTAATCAATTTAACTTAGTCCCCATGGTAATCCTGAAGGAAATATGAGGGAAAACAGGGTGTTTTGTTCTTATTAAAAATAGTTGATAGATGGACAGATGGATAGATAGATAGATAGATGATGTGTCACTCACAAGAGAAGATCAGAGGCCTCCACAATAATGACAATGCCATTAAAGGCAAGAGTTCCAAATATGAGACAAACTGCTGTGAGAAAAGCAGATGCATTGTCAATATATCTTCAAAAGCCTTCTGAGCAGTTTTTCCCTCAGTGTTTTACACTGTCCTGCTTGGATCAATTTCCCCCACCTGCAGAGGCCTCTTACTGATAGATTTTATTGCTTAAATTCAACAATGGGGTAACAATTTGTTTATTTTGAGCAGATGGGTTTGCATCATGGCAATAAATATAAACACTGAAAAGGCAAGTGCCAGGAACATGTTGGTTTTGCATAATGAATTTTTGCCTTTATTTTTCTGGAGAGCTTGGAAAAAGAATACAAGCATTCTCAAGTCCAAGGAAAGAGCTGGAATAAACCTACCTACTCAGAACTAATTGGTATTCAAATTAATAATTACTGGCTTTGTCAAATAGATCTATTCTGATTATTTTCCTATATTAGGACTGTCACTCCTTCTAAATTTGAACACTGTGTTTACATCAACCTGTCTTTAGCAATTTACCAGAGCTACACAAAAATTGCACAGGTAGCAATTAGAGTGGCCTGGGCATCAAAAGCAACTCCTAATAGAACTGTGGATCAGTACATTCATTCATTAGGTGATTATCACTGATAACATAATGACAAATGGGCACATTAATTAAGGGATTTCTTTTCTAGATAATGATTGTTGTGCTCAAAACTGTATAAAGAGATATTCCCATTTATGTCTTCTTCAATAGGGGACGGACCTATATGGAAAAAATAGATAAGTCACTTATAAATCTGTCCAATTTTCTAATATTCATGTGAATTATTTAGACAACATGCATTCAACTGTGTACACAGCACATGTATTTTCCCCCATTATGTCATTATGTGTGATTTTACCTTTTCAATGCGACATCTAAATTCACTGCCTAAATTATACAGAGAAGCAGGGACTTTTGAGCTCTTGTCTTCCACAAATATTTCTGGAACCTCTGGTGCAGCATAGATTAGCATATGGCAGATGTGTGACCAAGCAAACACACTCAGCTTGGCTCAAGACAGCGACAGCCCAGAGCTCGCAGCTCTGCCCTCGCCCTGCCTCAGTTTCCCCCTCCCAGCCCTCAAAGAGGGAGCAACAACAGGCAGAGGTTACTCCAGTGGTTGAAGCATCATTCATGCAGCCCACTCTGACTGGCTGGCAATAAGCTGCAGATGTGTGACAAGAGCATGGCTGTAAAACAATTTGGTTTTGAAAAGCATGTYACAAACCCAGATCTCATTAACAGGCGTGAAAATTTCCCAGACTCATTTGTGATAGGATCCTTATGCTCCTGAGGCTACGTGCAACTTGCACTAGAGACTGAAGATACCAACAACAKGCCCAGAGATACCACAAGACTTACCCCTTTTCCCCCTGCTGATTGTTTGCCTCAGGAGTAATTTTTTGTTATAAACCCACCAGGCTCTCTGGAAAACTTCTCTCTCAGGAATATTCAAGCACTCCCTGTTTTTTCTGGCCTATTTGCCACCTACACATGCAAGGAAGAYGGCTGCACATAACTCTTGAGGCTCTCTAGAAGACATTTTTGAAGATGCAAGCAAGTTTCTAAGCATGAACGCTAAAAGCCTCATACTTAGGTTTTAGGCCTTACAGGARAGTTTATATTCTTGACTTGGACACACAGTGTGAGACTCAGCTCCACTGATTTTATGTGTCAGGAGTTGAAGAGATTCACGTGTGGCTCCTGTTAATCCCTTTTATAATTCATGTACTGKGTCTTCCAGAATGACGTGCACATGGCTTATTTCTGTGACGTGTCAAAGACTTTTGCTGACTCTTTGAATCGGTGAGTCCCACAAGTGCTCCCAGCGGAAGAGCACAGGCCAACAGGCAGGATTCCCGATGCCAAACACATCTCCTACTTCCCTGGAATTCACCACGGACAAATACTAAAGCAGAAGGGCTGTAAGAGAAGAGTATCAAATATGGGGTTTAGGTGTGAACTCCATGCCAAACTGCTCAGCCCAATGAATGTAAAAGTGATTCCAAGTGGGCCCATGAGATGAAGATCCTTGCAGGACGAGACCGGTGATTTTCTATTTCTCTCTCCTGATTTTGCACTCAGTTTGGGCCCAGCAGAACAGCGGAGCTGCAAATCTGGGACACTTTTCCTTGTAACTCAGACAGATTGCAGCTGAACAACCTTTTTACTTTATCCCTGAATTTGGCAATGCTTGTGAAGTTACCTCTCTGAGCTTAGAAACCCAAAGTAACACTCACTTGTGTAATTTCAATAAAATCACACTTCCTACACAAAACCCCACCTTCAATCACAGAAGGTGAGGTCTATCAAACCCCTAGACAAGTGAAATCTACTCCCATTTGCACAATTTAGACACATTTTATAGAGTCTTTTACAACAGTAGCTTGATTWAAAATAACCAGCCACTCCTACATGAGAAAAATGGCTGGCATTGTATAGAAAATCCATAGAATTTTCATGTTGATAGATCAATAATTACTGAGCAGAAAGAAGTACAAAAGACAAAATGATATGACGGGTTCATTTGTAGACAAAGCATGGTGTTTTGTATTAATAAAAAACATTCTCACTCTAAGGCTAGTACTAATGAGAAACTTATTGATTCATTCAAACTTCTTTAGTTTTTCTCTAATCTATATTGAACTGAATTTAAAACCCACTGACTTGTCTATAAATATTTTGCATAGGAATAGCAATGTACTGATCTGTGAAATATGTGGGCTTTTCTGCATAAAATGTTGCTTTTTATTTTGCTTGAGTGAGAGTGTGTGGGTATACACATCTTTCAAATTGCTTTGTTTTTATTAATGCTTAGATCTGTAATAGYTTAATTTTTTCAAGTGCTGGCCATTTCACAGAGGATATAATTCTTCAAGTTACCATCAATAACAATTAAACAACAAAAAAACCCCAAACCAACAACAACAACAAACCCATTGCAGCAAAGAAAACGGTATATTTAAGATCATCTAACAGAGAAGCACTTCTTCAGCTCAATGCAAAGATCAACTGTGCCAGCTGCGCTACTGGTGACAATCCAGAGGAGACAGAAAAATCAGGATATGTTGGAAAAGGATGTATCCAAAATAGGAGAGCAAGAAAATTTTGCTTTGCCCATTTTTGTTGTGGGGTGGGGTTTTTTTGTTTGTTTTTTGGGCTTTTTTGGTTTTTTAAATGAAAACACAAATCCAGACCACTGGCCAGAGTACTGGGAATTTAATCCGTGTGACGTCACGAAAAAATCAGCAACATGATTTATACTAACAAAACGCACCATTTCAAAGCTGCAAACATATGGAAAAATGTCCTCCTAAAAATTAAACCYCTCGAGTTCACGCCAAACCTGATGCCAGCACACAGCCCATGTGTTCCCCAGCACCAAACCAATCTGTTTTTCTGGCTGTGTGCGAGAACAGGGCACCTACATGCCTTGCCTGTGAATCAGTACATTCTATAAATAGGTGAGTGGCTTCACTTCATGATTTTCCTCCCCACTCCTCCACCACTATCATCAAGAAAAACTGGAATACTGTGGGCACAAGGCCACAAAAGTGTTTCAGTTCAGGAATTTATTTCTGCAAACAAAAAGTGCAAGTGCGCATCTCTATTTTCCYCCGGTTTGTGCTGTGCTGTTAGCACTAAATCAGCCTCCAGTTACATCCCTGGTCACTGAAGTCTGCACACTCGTGCAGAGATAAAACTGAGTGTTATTTGTGATTTACTTGTTCTAGGATATATTGTTACTTGTTTACCCGTAAATACACATTTTCAGGTGTTGCTTTGTCTCCCAGCCACACTTCCTTTCTTGCRGACCACTTCAAACCCCAACATACTGTAAAATGCACCACCAATGCTTTTAAGTACACAAAGAAAAGCACTGAAATTCATGGGGACACAGATCTTCACTGCCCTTCTCCACATTGCTACCCTAAGGGTATAAAATGCACATTCACAAAAGGGCTAGAAATGTTCAGATTATTCCTGGGCTGGTACTAATAGCTACATCATCTCAGCACCCAGGAGAAACATTTTGAAAGGGAGAAATAAAGAAGAGTTCACACTTCTCCGATTATCAGAATCCCTGGGTATAACCAAGTGCCTGACTCTGTTCTGGTCCAAATAATATTCAATTTGGGCACTTCACAGGGCAAAGCGTGGTGAGTGGTGACCACTGGAAGATTTCCTCCTAAGGGAATCTCACTTCTGATCTGAAATACGGTGTTAATGTATGTTTGCAAATACCACCAAATAAATCAACTAAATCTCAACTTCTGAACATCTGTATCCACAGCACACCACAACTATCATGACACAAGTTTGGAAGTTTCTGGATGTCCATCAGTGAAAAAAGACCTCTTTGGAAAGCAAAACCAGATTTGTCTAGGAGAAGTAGGGCCTATTTTTCCTCTTCAGCTGCTCACCCAACAACTTCTATCTTGCAGTGGAATCAGTAAATTCAGCGTGAACACTTTCCACAGTCACACTGGCAGCTGCTCAGCTTGAGTCAGCAGGCAGCACACCGAATCTGTAACTTCCTAGATCAGGAAGATAATACACAAGTAATGCAAATTAGTTACTATCAAACCCTCTGTTCACATAATAAGCACCTGATCAAAATTTCCTAGTTGAAAAAGAGTCAGCAGAGTAAAGTASTAAATTTCCTCAGCATCTGTTGTGATGGAGATGGAGTAATGGTTCACAGGCAGGAGCTGGAGTTCTCAATCAGCTTGGTGCAGTTATGGGAATAATCACTGTGGACAGGAGTGTTTCAGGGAAAATAGAGTTCTGGATTAACAAATTGGCTGTGAATCATTAAGGGATATGGCATGAAATGATATTAAGCCATGGCAAAAAAGGACTTGTAATTATTTATGCAAAAAGTCAACCGAGACAAACTGCTGTAGCATTCATTAAACTAATGAGGGGAAGCACCATGGATTCAGTTTGAGGATAATACCTTGAGGTCAGAACGCAATTTGACGCAAGTCTGGTTTGATCTCTCTGCTGAGAACTATGACACTGTTTAAACATTAAATTTTATAAAGATCTGAAGCAGTAGATGTGACTGCCCTTCCTTCAGAGAACAAAATGGAGAAAAAAACATATGAAAAGTGGCTTTGTGTGGTGAGAATGTTGGAACCTGAAGGACTGCATTTGGGTTTGATATTGATATACTTGAGGAATAAAAGATGAAAAAACATTGAAGTGGCAGAACTGACCCGGGTTTGCATCTGTCCCTCAGCACAAGGACAGCACCCTCAGACTTCTACAGTATCCTGGCTAAATGCTGGCATAGCCAGAAGGACTTTCAAAGTCAAAAGGACAGCATGCTACTCACAATTCTGTCTTAGTGATAAGTTTAAAGAACAAATTATCAAGTCAGAACCCTAAAATATATATTTTATATATTGTTGTGTAAATTCTGGCATGAAGTATTCAAAACTTGGGGAGGAAGGTTTCAGTGCCACATACTCTGTATGAGCAATGATCATCCTGGAAGCCCTGCTTCACATTCTGTATTTTATCCAAGAGATGAGCAAGTAGGAAATGTCCTCACTGCCTGCAACTGCTTATTCAAGAAGTAATTTTCTAATACCAGAAACTTGTCATGAGTGACACAACCAGATGCAACAACAAGATCAGGGATTGATCGAGGCAAAGTTAGACAAAAAATTGTAAGCAATTTTACCCAGTGCTAAGACCGTAAGCATTGGAATGGAAATGGTAGAAGGGAAACAGGCTTGGAACAGAAAARGTACATTTTCCAGGGATTACTTTCATTCTGAAAAACAAACAGAAACAAAACTGAAAAAAGCACGTTTAAGTTCCAAACAAAATTATGTTGTTGCTATCGAAATCAGGAGCTTCTATTTTACACTTTATGCCACCCAGRGGATCAGGCCAGGCAACCTCAGTCACCCGGTTTGGATTTTAAAATCTTTACACACACAGGTCAGGAAAATTATCATAACACCTGGGCAAGCGTAGAGCAGGAGTTTGCTGAGACATTCTGCATGTCAGCTCTGAAATCACCAGGCCTGCTGCTGCCTAACAATCAGCTGCAGCACTGGGATCCCAGACAAGAGGGCTTTCCCTTCASCCCAATCACTTCTGATTTTCTAAAAGCAGCAAAGCTGTTATTATTTCAGACAAGAGAGAAGGAGACAAGATAATTAAGTTTCAAAACTCCTGCAGAATCAAAGCAACCCTCCTGGATTCAGGTGGAAAAACTTTATTCGAACACCAAGACATTGCATCTCTCAAACTTCTGTTGAGCCATGAAAGTGGAGCCACTTTAACAGAAGTTTGAAATAGATATATGCTTGATCTGTTTTGGGTATAATGCCTAGCTATTTGAATTTAAATTCAACATTGTAAATAATATTTATCATACACTCAAGAACTGCATAATTCTACAAAGAAAACGCCATCACAAACAATTAAAGGCTTCTGGAGTTGTAAGCAACTATAAATTGCTGGAAATAAGAATAAAGAAAGAATAAAGAAAGAATAAAGAAAGAATAAAGAAAGAATAAAGAAAGAATAAAGAAAGAATAAAGAAAGAATAAAGAAAGAATANAAAGAATAAAGAAAGAATAAAGAAAGAATAAAGAAAGAATAAAGAAAGAATAAAGAAAGAATAAAGAAAGAATAAAGAAAGAATAAAGAAAGAATGGGGTTTCCACAACGGTTCAGAACATTCATCAGTCAAATCTGGTGTCTTGTCTCTGTCCTCTACCATCCACCTCACAAAATGAAAGTCCTTCAACACATCTGCTAAGCTGCAGAAAGAAATATTCCCCTCAGATGCTTAAAATAAGAAGCCAGCCTTGACAAATGAGATTTGATTACTTCTGTTTCAGCCTGAAAAATAATAAAATGTCATCACAAGATTATCCACACACACTGTCAATTCAGAAATTATATTTGGACCAATTTTCACTACTGATGTACGTTTTATTATCTCCACATGTTATGGTAGTTTTAGATCAGAATTGAGTTTGTCCCTTAAACCTTTAATTTTCTCCTTCATGAGCTCACAATAATAATCTGGCCATGCTTTAAATTATTCAGTTATAATTTGCAAGTAAGTCACATTTTCTGTGCATCCGCTGGTATCAGTGAAAGATTAAAATAAAGTGTGTTGTGCTGCAGCTGAAATGTGCTGCGGTGTGCTTCGACGGAGTTGCTTGAAAGAGCAAAAAATAGTATTAAAAATGAATATAACTGCTAGCTATTGACTGACAGGATCAGCACTGCAGAAAAAACATACGGAATGGGATCGTGCTCCAAAAAGAAATGAAGGGAAGGAATCAAGACTTTCCAAACGAGGACAAACTGAGAACAAAAGGGAATATGCTCATGCTTTCCAGAAATTATGATTTTTTTACAAATACTGAGAAGTAAAGCAAAACAAAACCCAGAGCAGAATTCTTTGACCATTTCCCCTTAAATGCCCAAGGTACTACGACAACTTGGATTACGATCTCAAATATTCCTGCCAGAGCAGTTGTCCTTCACATTCTGGGCTCATGGTCCTCAATCATTCATCGAAGGGGAGAGCTGCTGAAAATGCAGGGAGACCATTGGAAGTCTGGGCATAGGATACGTTTTTTATTTCTTTGTATTTCTAGTAGTCAAAAAAGAAAACCCCTCATCCATCACTTTGATAGAAGTCCACAGGGCATCCATTTATTCTCCTCCGAACATGATCCAATGAGTTTGGATCCTTATTTATGCTCCTGCAATGCTCAGATGTTACATTTTCTTGTCCATTATCTGAGCATTACTATTTATTATTAGTCCACAATGGAGATSCTATTGTAATGAACTGTGATGCGCTGACATATTTCATGTTTGCTGGTAATAGCAGATTTATTGCAATTACTCTTGAAAGGGATGGAGTAATTTACTGAAATCTCACTGTGGGAAAAGGAACTCCTGCAGGAGGTTCTCACTGAATTTTCTATGAAGCTGTGCTAAGATCTTCTGTTCCAAGAGCCTGAATGATTGCCAGTCAGCCTAAGACTCATGAATTACAGAATAGAAAATTTTAATTAAAAATGAGCAATAAGATCATGATAGATTTGTTTCATATCAACAGAAAGAGCGCACAGTTCTAGTATTTTTTTTTTAAGATAAGACACGTGTTAAAATGAAATTCCAAGAAAGAAAATGAGGGAAAGGCTTTAAAATAAAACCTTTCTTATGAAAACAGGCTGTCTATGGAGATGCTTGGTTTCCAAGGAGGTGCTTGGCTTTGAGGTGTTCAGCTGTTTATTGGATATCTCTGGGAATTTCTCACTTCAGCCCTTAACAATCTACACCCATGAACTGAGCCCTGCCCCTTCCTGAGGTCAGCAAGGTATGTGTGACATGAATATGCTGACACAGATTTTTCAGTAGAATGGCCCTTTTTCCAGGCTGAGCTTTTGGATAAATATTCCAAGATTTCATGTCATAAAGAAAAGTGTTTGAAAATTAAAAAATGTTCTCAATCAAAATGATCAGACAGACACTTTGCAGTGGTGTAGACAGTTTTCTTCATTCATTACTGTTATATTATTGATTTTGTTATGTTGCACTTGGGATGAATTTGGCTGCTTCTTCCTAAGAAAAAAAAACCATTTGAAGTCTTATTGATAGTAACCAAGTGAGCATCTCATTATATTGTCCCCTAGATTCTTAACAATAGCAGGGAATAACCACCAGGGAAGGAGGAAAAGGCTAATCCATAAATCTCTCATTAGCTGAAAGAGAGAGAAACATTTGCTTGAATAATGGAATATGCTTAGCATCACAGCCTGCAGTTAATCATGTTTACTTGCCCTTACTTTTCCAATATTCACAGAATGAGACTGCATGGATTTTAGCACAAAACTATCAGCTATCAATACGTAAACTGACTGTTCAAAGGTACATCTAAAGATGTAATTTCTTAAAGCAATGAGAGAATACCTGTGTTCAGAGCGACAATAAAAACAATTTAATTTGCATATTTCACCATTATTCTATTTAAGCACCAATAATAAGCAAAACATAGAAATCAAGCTAAAGTGAATCATTCACAACAAATAATTTGCCCAATTAATTTCCTCTAGTTTTCTGCTTAAGAAGGTGTTTAGTTGATTTTTTTTTTAATCCACTCATTGATTTGGATTTTTTTTGTTTTTTACATAGACTATTAGATTTACCAAAATCCAAGTTCTGTCCTTAATTTCTACTGTTTTATAAACTATTCAGAATATGAAAGAAAACCTTTGACAAGACAAATCCAACAGATCACTGGAAATAATTTGTGACATGAGAACAGCTTGGGAACAAGAGAGCCAAGGGTGATTATAGCATTGAAAAATTTTAGGGAAACTTTTCTTAAAATCTGCTCTTGTCCTTTTCACCATGTACAGGGAGAACAGGTTGTTCTCTTGCTCTTCATGGAGGAGCTTATTTCAGTACTGAATTTCTTTTCAGGACTGAAGTTCACTCAAGCTTTCCTTGCAGCCATTGCATTATAGGTTTTCTGGTTTGGCCAGCTTGTTTTCCTTGCCACTTTAGGGGTGATGATTTAAATTAATTCCACGACAGAGCACAGAGAATTGGTACAAAGTCTGTTTCTCAACCTCTATTTGTGTTTATCAGCTTTTACACCTCAGCAAAACCTCACTTTCCAAGTCCACATCTCCTATATGTCCAGATCACCTGAACTCCTAATCCCATCTGCAAACTATGCTCTCTCATCCACCTGAAGATATAACCAAATTTCAGTCAGCAAATTTTCACCTAAAAGTAACAAAACCACATTGGATTCTCCTACATCCAAGAGAAACCTTCAGCTGTATTCTATACATTCTTTCATTTCCACATGTGCATGAACAAGAAGTCACTTGCACTCGATTTTCTTTTTTTCTTCAGTCCTATTTGATATCATACTAAACTGATATCCTGTCATAAAGTATCCTGCATAAGAACTGGATCTCTGTTGTCACAATGGAGACGTCCATGTAATTTCTGTGATTAGATTTGGTTTTTTTGTACTTCTTTTTTGGCAATTTCCCAGAAGAAACACCAAAGCTTAAATTTTGAGCCTACAGAAACGTGACTGTTGAAATACCAGTCACAAACTTAGAATCTCTTCAGCGTTTTCATTTGGCAAAYGGCCTCGTATTTCCTTCTAAATACCTTGATTCCTATAAGACAAGAGAACCASTTTTCCAAGGCATAACTCCTACTGCAAGAGAGATAAGTTGGCAAAAACATTCCTTATGAGAGTTCTAAGCAAACTGAATACGGCAGCCGACAGCATTTAACCCCTCCACCAAACAGTGCCTCAGATGCCAAGGTAATTCCAACTGCTTCACCCGTAAATGTTGTATATATGACTTCATTGAAATATTGGGTTTAAATGCCTTAAATTGCTTAAAATTCCAACTCCATGGCTGACAGCAGGAGGGTCAGAACTAGAAAGTTATACAGATGTACTTATAATAAGTATACTCCAAGTACTCTACCACAGACAGATGTGACACATCTCTCTGACAGATTTGCACAACCTCTGAGCCAAAACACCAAGCAGGTGCTCGCCACGGCACAGGGCTGAGACCAAACTCGTCAGGACAGTGCTGGCAACATGATCCACCTTCTCAGAACTGAAACAAGGGAGTWGCTTGCCAAAACCAAGATGCAGGATGAAAATACACCCAAAAAAMCCCATAAATACACCAAGCAACAGCGGTTCTCTGGGTCTTCAAAAGCAGGTTTCAGATGCCATCATTTTTGTGTATCTGTTTAATTTAAATGTAATAAACTGGCAATGTATTGGCAACTGGTGGCCCTTAAAATACATTATATGGATGGTTTAATGCACTTTTTTAATTGGTTTGTAGCAAAATGGTGTTGTTGGCATGGTCTAAGTAGCTGCTCATCTTGCATGAAACCTGCTGCACCAGTCTTTCRTGGAAATGTGACTAAACATCACAGCTTCTTGTTTCACAGAAAAACCAAGACCTTCAGGTCCTCTGAATGTGTGTGTGACACACAGAGAGTATCTGTACATCTAGAGCATGGATGTTTTCAGTTAATTTAGCAAGTATTGTGCATTATTGAGACTAGTAACTAACAGGGTGGGTACACTAGAAACCATGGATTTAGTTTCACCTACTATTCATAGATAATTGGTGAAAACAATTCATTTTCACTGCCATGCAGACCATAGTCAGTTCCACCTAGGTTTTAAAATCTAACCAGAAACCCTCATCACCCATTCTGTGCCTTCAGAGCYTCAAAACAGGAATGTATTATGTTAATGTTTCAAAACAGAAATGTATTATCTTAAAAAAAAAAGTTTTTTAAGCTGCCCTTCAGTATTTTTCTTAGCAGAGTTGAGCTATTTGCTAAAGACAACCTGTTCACAAGAACAGAGACCTGGGATGTGCCTCCTGCCTCAGCAGTCTCCCTGCTCAGCAGTCTCTCTCTGCTATTTTAGTGGGTTTACCCTCTTTTATATAATCCCACTTATCAAGCCATCAAACGCTATTTGAGAAGTGTCAGTTTCTTACCTCCTCCAATATCCCCACATCCACATGGCTCTATTGGAAAAAACCTTGCAAAGAYGATCGTTTCAGTTCTTGCCAGAGCTGAACAGATCAGGCCTTTTCTGTCTCTTTGGGTAAGACAATCTCAGTGCTCCAATGACCTTCCTTCAATTCCATTCAGTCTGAAAGCTGTTCTGGAGCAACGCTGGTCAAAGCTAGACACAATCTTTCCATGTGTCAAGATGACCCAGAAAATGCTGATATACCTAAAAATCTTGGTTTATCCTGCTGCACAAGGAAGAACTCCTATTTTAGTTGGCCAGCTTGGCTGGGAACCTCCAGAACAGCTGAGAAATCCCTGTGCATGTGCTAAATCACTGGCCTACATTTCTGCTGTGCAGGAGGTCACCAGACAGTGATCACAAGTTTCACAAATACGTGAAGAACGTTATGTGGGATGCATTTGTCCGTCACACTGAATTGACTTCATTATATCTGTTATATATATTTGTGTTTAGGACTGTTTTTCAAAGCTGGTCTAGCAGTGTTGGAGATGTAAATGAGGTAGCAGGCACAAATAGAACAGCTTTTATCTAGAATTTCAGAATAATTGTTTTTAAGACCATCAGTGTTGGTTAGTTTACATTTTGGTGAYTTTTAACAAGTTCCCTGCTTTGAATCCTAAAGTTGGTAAAGCTTCATATCTATTTTCCACAAAAACCAAAACAGGGTGTCCTACAGTCTGTAATTTTCTTACAGTCTGGCTTTCCACTGTAGTCTGAGCTACAGAGCAATATCCCTGAAAAGAAATCAAGTCTTTAGAGATCACAAATAACCAATTTCACAGTACAAGCAGCTGTAAATAGAGCTAAATTCCCTTTAGTAATAAACTATTCATCTTTGTGCTTCATTGAGTTCAAAGAAAAGCATTTTTCAGAGTTTAAGCAATTAAGTTTACATTTTATTTTCTCCTCTTGAAAGGAAGTTATCACAAAAGCATGGGATTGAGAAGCCACTGTGGTATTGCAGGTATTCTCTGCGTATGAAATTTCAATTTAGCAAAGCATGTAAAACTCTGCAGGCAGTTAAGGTTCAAAACACAAAACCTACTTTGTTTTCACACTGTGTTTATTTTGAATCATCACTGACCCAGCTGATTAGCTGCTGAATTAGGATGTCTGAACATTAGAATCATAGAATTGTTTAGGTTGTCAAAAGACCTGTAAGATCATCAAGGCCAAGCACTGCCAAGTCCACCTCTAAGCCACGTCCCTAAGGGCCATGCCTACAAGTCTTTAAAATACCTCCAGGGATGGTGAYTCCACCACTTCCCYGGGCAGCTCCYRWAGTCCACTCGGATTCAGCCCACAAAACACCTCCTACTAAATCAAACTGGCAATTAACCAGGCAAATTAGCCCGGGTAAATGTTGGAACAACACATAGGCGGTATCCTGAGAGGTGGCTTTGTTCACACCAGAAATGCAGTGCCTGGAAAGGAGTGCTCCTTGCCGCTCATCCCTGCCTTCCCTCCCTCCCACCTGACCAGCAGACCGAGATTCCCGTGAGACCACCCCGATTTGGTTCCAGCTGGCATGGAACAGAGTACTTAAACACCTCAGAAAGGCTGGGTTTTGCTAAATGGGGCTAGTGCTGACCAAGACCAACGAAGCATTTGCAGCAGCAGGTTGAGAGAATGGCAGGGTCCYGCAGAGAAAGCAGGAGATGACCTCTGCACCTCCTCATGTGCTCAGTGCAGGCACAGCCCTGCTAGGAAGGCTGAATTCTGCATCATCATATGAGCCTCAAGCTCATCCCTCTTTCAGATAAAAACTGTAGTGAAGAGAATCCAGTTTCACTGGCACAATTGTCCCTTTGCTTTGCTTTCAGCACAGCTGTGGGAGTCAAGATTCATGTTCAGCCTGCACAGTCTAATCCCCAGGGTGCACAAAAGCCACTCCTCCTGTGTCCTATGACAGTGGGACAAGCACAGGAGACAGAGGGGCCTGGGGGCTGTTGTGGGTGTTCAGTTGCTGTTGTGTCAGTGGGGATACAACAATATCTCCCTCTGAAGAAACACAAGATGTAAAACCAAGATCCCAGCTGCTTGCAGATGCTGTTAAAGTTCCTGTGGCTCTCCTGATAAGTGCAAAATTGTTAATCTCGGTGTCTCAGCCAGATTTGACCTCAGGTAATTACAGTTTGTCAACCTAAATTTCCCATGCAGATCAGAGTGGGTTTCTGTGCAGCTGAGCTGTCCCTTTGTTTCACAGCTTTTCAGCAGAGCATGAAATAATCTCAGCACAAGATTTGAATACCTTTAAAGTTTGCCTTCAGTTGCACAAAGGTAAAACCAYCATTATTAACACCATATAGTCGCACGCTAGATTTCGCGACTTCACTTTTTCACTGGTTTCAGGGTGTTAGAACTGTATTGACAGTCCATCCCACAGAAAATGTCTTTGCTTGTATTGAAAAACAAGTTGAAATAGTGTCTTGCAGAGGCCAGTTAAAATCCCTTCAGAGATCTTTAGTCATGTCATGGTAATGGTTTTCTTTTGCACGGTAATAGATGAAATGCAGCTGAGCCAGTTGCTTTGCATAGACTCATTTGTCTAATTTTGCCCTTTTTTCCAGGTAGCTGAAGCAGGTGTGGCACCACCATGATTGTTTATTTGCACATTGATGCAGCAATAAACTGAACCAGTAGATTGGAGGAGTTGCTGGAGCAAAGGAACAATCTCCTCATGAAAAGGGGAGTGAAGAAAAGGTGCTGTGATAAAGATGCAGCCCACTGAAAATCTTTAATTTTAAAACAAGCCAGAATTTTGGAAACAAATAAGGAAAGAACTGGTGAAGCACATGACCTTGGTGCTATAAAATCAGACATGGAAGTCTAGCAGCAATTGAAAGGGAGGTTTCTGTCAGGGAGAACACTCTGGGAAAAAAAAGCTCCAACAAGCTTTTTCCATGAGAAAATATGAAATCTAAATACTCTTATGTTAGAATCCAGGCAGGAATCGTGGGAGCAGCTGAACTGGATCAAAAATTTTAAACTTAGATATCAGCCTTTAAAAAGATAGATATTGGGACAAGAGAAATGTGGAATGCTAAAAAGGCTGAGGCAAAAGCCAGTGAGCAGGCAGAATGACAGGCTGAAGGCACCACTGATGTGTTCAAGCACATGAACTTGATGCTGGGACCCTGAGATGTAGGGACTTCACTGGGACGCAGAGCTGTGAAAGCCTGAAAGGGCTGTCAAACCTGCAAATCAGCTGCATTTGGTRCAACATCACCATATGGGAAAGGGGAAAGTGAGGTAGGTGTGCAACCTGGGGGATTTAGAACAATCTTTGAGGGAGCAGTTTAGGAATACAGGTGTTGTGCCATGTKTCAATCTATTCTGACTTACTGCTCTGGCTTGTCTACTAAAATACTTATCTTGAATCAAAGTAACCTCTCTAGCTCCAAATAAATAATAAAATTATTACAGTAGTTCTGCAGCTCTTGAAAACAGTAGAACAAGTTACCTCAGGAGTATTATCTTTTGAAGCAGAAATCATTCAGTCATTTATTTCATCTTCTCCTTTCCACATATGAGACAGATGACACATGAATGAAAGTTCTGCCAATTCACTGTTGGATTTCAGTAAATCCACTCTTTATTCAAGCCAAACCAGTTGCTCAAGCCTACAAAGCACTGAAGAAAATGTACATTGCTTATACAGTACTTTTTGGATTCAAAAGATTATAAAATTTAACAGGCCAAAGATTTCATGCAAGTATAGCATGTGTCCTTAGGATAAATATCCTGGCATCATGGTTAAGGTGATTTACTGCAGTTAAAGAATATCACACCAGTTGTGCATGCCATTCACAGCATTTCTTTATGAGGTGCCAGCAATACACAGCCCATCTCTTCACCAGTGCTGTACTAAGCATATTTAAGACTGGTATAAATCCCAGATTAAGGAACTCAGAGCAGCCATCGTTCATTTATCCAGGGAGGGGTGGATAAAAACAGCACTATTTCCTCTCTCCTTTTCTCTTCTTCACTCCTCAGTGCTGCCTGTCTCAAATCAGACACTGCTTTAGATTTTAGATCTAAACTACTTGAAATAACTCATAGCAGTCCAAAGGATGAGAAATAGTAAATATATTTAGCTCACTATGTCTTTTCCCATCTGAACAATTCAAAACACTTAAGTTAAATATCATCATTTCCATTTTTACAAAGGAAAGACACAATTCAATTTGCACAGAGCCACCGGGGTGTTTGGGTCATTGTGGTGACCCAAACTGCTGGATTTCTAGAAATTGAAAATGGTACAATTTAAAATGGCAGAATGACACAAAACTCATTCTGAGGCAGCTCAAAAGTGGAGTTCCTCTAATCTTTACCTCTTGCTTTTTCTCCACACACACTGTGGTGTGGCAAAGAGGAAAGACCGAGGGCAATTTTTTGGTTGCAATTAAGCTTTCAAATAATAAGTAGTACAATTATGTCAAACACATGCCAGTAAAAGCTTTATACTGCAATTTCAAGTGCCACATAATTCTACACTGAAGTTAAAGGCCTTACTGTTGTAACATGCACACCAAAATTTGAACTTGGTCATTGACAAGCATTGAAATCCAGGCATATCCCTATTAGATAAACATTCTTTGTACTTGAATATATGCTCCATATTGACACAGCCCCTTGCTTAGATGCACTTATGCCACTGTCAGAGTGCTCCTACTGACACAAGACATTCCTAGAGYGGGTCCCATTTCCCCCATCACAGATCAAAATGCTCCTAAAGCAGTTATGCAGCAAACTTGACAGGATTTTTTACTAGGGTGAGCCGGAAGGATTTGTGACCTTACCTTTTCTGTTCGTTTGATCCTCCCAGAGAACTGACAGGGGTAATCCCAGAGGTTCTGGTCATCCTTAATAGACTTTCACTTTTCACCCCTTCCATCTGCTAGGTAGGAAGGGACATCATGGCAACACAAATTTATCTCTATTGTGGAAAGCCATTACAAGGAAAAAAGTGTTATTCTATGCTATAGAGCACAGCAGAGGGACCTTAGGGCTTTTTGTAGACTAGAATCACCAAAACTCTAGCTACCTTCCAAACCAAATTTTTTTTTTTTTTCTAAAGCTAATTTGTGCCTTTGTATTTGTTAAAAYCCTATGGGACTTGCATGTGCAAATCTGAGCACAGACTTAGTGACAAGTGCTTCCCCTTCCCAACACATCGCATTGTTACCTATAACTTCTGTATTTTTCTTTCTTTCTTTCTCACACCTGAATCTTGGGGGACACTATAAAAAGAAGTGCAGCACATTCCATTTGTTGACAGTTTCATTTTTCTAAAAGAAGATTCAATAACGCTGTACCCGTGCTGCTCACTGGCAGGTGTAAATGGRGTCTTGCTGTCAGTGTTATCCCTCAGACATATTTCATTTCTACCCTCATTGTGCCTAAAGATAAAAGTTGAAAAAGGCAGAAAAATAAAAAAGAGCAGGGGAATTCAAGCTACCCCTAGGAAGTTCATAAAAACGCAATGCTCTACCATAATGCTAAACACAGGATAAAAATATCGAAAGCCAAAAATATTACACAACATGACAATTTCCTCTCACACACAAATATTATAAACCTCAGGGTCCAGCTCTTCTCCTCCCACTCCATCTGACTCAACACACCTCCTCAAGAATTCCTGAAAAAATAATAAACATCCATTACATTATCAGTTACATGCTTATGGATTACCACTGACCAAAAACAGAGACATACTTTTGAGTTACTGAGTTCAATCAAAGTGAATCTACGTCCAAACCTTAAAAGTTGGTTCTGACTTAAGATCATTCAGTTGAGAACTAGTAGTCTAATGTTTCTTTAATAAGATCCAGATTCAATTCGCTTTTTTAAGATGACAATTTAAAAAAAGGCAAAAAAACTCAGTGATGGAATTGTTGTCCTTTCTACCAAAACTGTGCTATATAGGTCCAGAGTCCAGTTTCTGGGAAATGAACAATAAGTTTCTTATCTGCTTTCCATAAGAAGAAAACAGTACCCAAACAAGCCAGTTGCTTTGCAATAAACTAAATTTTGGATTTATTAGGCAGTGGTTGCCAAGTGCCATGCATAATGCTTTTTAATTATTATTTATACTGAATATCATGAATGCTAAAGAGCTTCCTGCAATGGGTTCAAGCCAGGTACCTACAGGAATCAAAGACTTTCTGCTTTACAGACTCTTACTCTGGATATTTAATGACTCTATGAAATCCCTGGCCATCCTCAGGAACCCAACAGTGTCCTCCAAAGCTGTCTTGCCCTGAAAAAAAAAATTCCTCCTTTAATACCTTGAGTTTAGGATGCCTAAAAACCTGACAGCATTGCAAATAATTTTAAAGAAGCTCAACCCATCTGACCAAACACTCGTGCACGAAAGAAAATCCCTGGGTAAAGTCAATAAGAAAAATAACAAACGAAAAATAGAAAAGCAAAACTTCAAAGGCATGCAAAGGAATTCTACCTGTAATATTTGCCTCAGATTCAACAGACTTCAACTAATCTAAAGTTTTATATCCTAATGCCTTACTTACAACCCAAAATCAGAGAGACTGGACGTTCCTGCGATAGCAAAGGAGGCTGTTTCTGAGGGTGAATTTACCAGGCTCCTTTATCTGAGTGTTTAATACACTTGCCTTGAGTTGTCTTTGCCTCCCCACACACACCCTTTCCTTTAAAAAAGGAAGATACAATCCTTTTAGCAAGTTATTTATCTGCAGTAAACCTTCCATGACCAGATCACAACCACCACCCCAGCCTAAGCTTTTAATTGAAATAGATTACCATAGGTTTTTCTACCTTCTTTTTTCTTCAAACACACATCAAATCCTCCAAATCCACCAAGCTTTCTATTTTCAGACCATTTAAAACTGTTAGAGCTTTGAGTCACCATACTGTCATTAGTGGCCTAGCTGCCAGTCACATATTGTTGTGCCATTCTGTTTTGAATGGCCTAAAATTTATTGTTAGCTTTCTGAAAGCAGTTTTCTGTTTGAACTAAGTTTCTCAGACAATTGTGTGCAGTTGCAGTGTAAAAATAAATACAGGGAAATGCTGGAAATAAATTGCTGTAGAAACACTGACAGTGAGCAAGGCCTTTTGAAGAGAAGAAAAGAAATCTGGATATGGTAGTTACTGTCAGCATTATCCTTCCTCTAGGAGAGGAATTCAAAAGCAGACACACTGTTACACCACTTATAGCAAAACCTACTAGTCCATGAAATCAGAAGCTGTAAGAAAAGAATGGTTTTTTTATTGTATCAAAATAGCAGAGAATAGAGCTTGGCTCTTGCAGCTCGCAGAGAGCCTTGAATCGTGAATCTGTTTAATAAACAGGTCTAATTTTGCAGTAAGTACAAACAAGACAAAACCTCTTTGAATGGGTTTGGAGCCGCTTGATGCTGCCTGTGGTGGCTGCAAAGACCTTCCTTGAAACACACTTGCCTCTATGTTCTGCACATCAGGAAAAGCAGCCTTAAGTAGAAATTAAATAAATGAAAAGGTCTATGACATGGAGAAAAATGAAAACCTACCCTTTAATTTTACCTATTTTAATTTTTTTATATGAAATTTACTCTCAACGAAGAAGAACAGGGAAACGATAGAACCAAACCATTCAGACCTCTCCTCTTACCCAGTCCAAACAAACTGAAAACCCACTGCACTTTTTTCTTTTTTTACCAAATGAATAACAAGCAAAACTTATTGTCAGATCCAGTCTTTGGAGGTTACAATTTTTAAAGGCACGCCTTGTGCCTTTAAAAGACTTGTTCAATATTTAGTTCCACGTGATTTGTTTTCTGAAGTGGGAAGAAACAAATAAGTTATTTCTGAAGTTAAAAGTACTGTCAATATTTTTATACGCTCTTAAACAAAAAAAAAATCTGGTTATACTTAGATATGGAACAATACTTTATCTCAAGAATATGTGCCCAGTGACTGGGGAAGGACTACAGCAAACATTTGGAAAGCTACAAATTAGAGAGAATTTGAGCTTTTTCATTTTTCTTATCCCCATGGAAATGAATTTTAACTAGACTTTAAAAAATAAAAGGGAGGGGGGAAAGAAGATAAAGTACATCTTAAAAAGCAGCTTCACTGTATTCATCAATAACACACAGCGACTGTGTTATTGTGTGCATACAAACATACAAAGACTAATTTAATAGAATTGTAAATGAACCACTGGTCTTTGCAGGCTGCATTGTTTCCAAATTTCACAAGAGCAAGGCTGGAATAGTAAAACAAGTTCCATTTGAAATGCCTTTTTTCCATACCTTAATTGTGATAGYGAATAGAATTAAATGAAAAATACATAGGATGATCTATTGTAGCAGCTATGGGCTCTATTTGCTGTGCTCTGTCTTCTTTAGATATAAATTCTGGCTCTGTGGTAGAGAAGTTGCTCAGAATCTAAATCTGTTTGAAGAAATGCTTCTAACAATCAGTGCCTATCAAAAATAGATTTTAGTCATAGACTACTCTCTGTTTATTGGTGTCTTTAATAAACAACCCAAAAAGTGACAAGTACACCTCGTCACACGTCCTTCATTTGAGAGCTGGCTAAGTTTTCATGCACTGCAGCTTAAAGAAATACTGGATTAGAGCCATATTTCCCTCATAAAAGTCACCTGGAAGACTGCTGGTACTTGAGAAGCTGCAAAAACCCATTAATCATCCATATTTGTCGTTTGCTTTTATCTCCTAAAACAATTTTTTAATCCAGATACTTGCCAATAGCTTTATAACAGACAAGACTGAGATATTTTGAACATACTATTTTAGAAAAAGAGAATGAAAGAATAGATTTTTTTTTTTTAGCAGCAGAGATGCATATTCGTTTTAAAACAGCACTTGTTAAAATTATTGTGCAACAAGAGGCACAATAAATGTATTCTACTCATCTTGTTGTAAGTGGTAAACACCAAAGAGGCACAGAAAGCTGTTATTACTCATTAAAAACTCCCRGTATTTTACCAGTGATACTTTGGACTTTTTATGGAGTCCCRAGATCTGCAYGAGACCCACATGGATAAATCTCAACCCACAAAACTGTTTGGAAGCGTGGGAGAACAGTCCTAAGGATTAAGAAYGTTTATCAACTTTTGATGACACGTCAGGACTCAGAAGACTCGGGTTTGATCCATTAAGCCTCACTCAGTTTACAGAGCATTTTACAGAAATACAGTTTGCATATTGAAGGTTTTCTGTAAATATAAACATTCATAAATACTCATTAACATTTATTAGTGTTTGTAAAAAGAAATAAATTATAATATACAATCCAATGCCTGTTCACAGACAAGAAAAACCCAGGGACCTGTCTTAGAACTAGAAATAATATTTTATTGGTACAATTCTATACAGAATCGTGCATGGATAAAGAACTGAAAAACAGTAAGATGAGACAACTATTTTTCCCTTATTCTATTTTTTTTAAAAAATGCATATTTAGTGCATTTTTGAGTTTTCTAGCCCCATCATTGTTTAAGGTTATAATTTTGCTTAGAATGCTTTGTATTACTTTCCTTCAGAAAAAATATCTGTCCTCTGGTGGAAATACAGGATGCATTGGGTCCTTTGTGAGTCTCATGTCCTTCTAGAACTATAGCTCCAGAACTGAAGCAAAAATGAAATATCAACCCCCACAAACACTTTGAAAAATACATTTTAGAAGATTCCCAATACCAGCTTGCCAGAGTAGTCTGTATTCTCTTGAAAGATAATCTTAAAAACAGCTGTTAATCAAAGTGATATTTTTTATAGGTTGGTTTGAGACAGATAGTAAGTAGGTTTGTAGGTTTGCCACCTTGAACAGCTCCTTCCCTAGGCAGAGTTTGAGCAAAGTTCTGGGCCAAAACCCAATTTTCTTCAGTTCTCCATTGTATCCCAAGGCAGAGTCCCAGTCCCCCTGGAGCAACAGCTGTCTTTTAGGTTTGAAGAGTCTGACTTATGTGGGGAAACAAATTTAAATCTGACATTTACAGAAGGTGCTGAACACACATCTTGGTGTTTTTAATCTTCTCCCCACAGATGCTGTCCCCACCACAGCAGCTGCTGCTACTCTAAGGTGATGCTGATACTTTGGAAGAAGGAACAGGAATCTCAGGAACAAAGAAGAGGAAAAAAAATAAGCAAGGGAATGACTTCTAATGTGCTAACATTTGCAAAACAGAATTCCAGTTGATCTGAAGGCAAAATAGAAACAAGACCTTTAAGATGAACTTTGTATTTTTCAGCATATGGCATTTTATGTGCAAAAACCTCTAAGCCTTTTCTGCTGACACAAACYTAATTTAATGAGAAGTAAGATGGTTTTGCTATTAGGCTAATTATTAAGTCCTGTACAAACCAATGATGCTAAGGAATGAGGATATTCTGTTCCTTCTCAGTTTAGTGGGACACTGGCATTTGGATCCCCTAGGCAGCTCCAGAAGTCTTTGTCTTAATGCTCATGTTGATGACTCAGAAATGCATTTCAACCTCTGAGCTTGCTTTGCAATACAGGCACAATAGTAATTTTTGTGCTAGGTAAGCACAAAAATGAAAAAAAAAAAAACCCTATGACTATATTTCTAAACATTCTCTACAGAACTTACTGAGATACAAAAAAGAATAAAAAAATCTGATAAACAGATATTGGCACAATCTAAGCTGAAAGGTTTCTACAGCTCAGTGGCAGATTGGGTAAATAAAAGAAGACAGTGTGAATTCATGTGGATTTTAGCAGTAGCTTTATCCCAGCACCACACAGAAATCTCAGGCAACCTGGCAAAAGAAGAGCATGCTAGAATAAGGTGATGGAAAGCAACACCAATTACTACAAATGATGTCACATAAGAAGATTGAAAGGTATCCTACAGAACAGCATTCTCCTTGCTACCTAGGCCAGTATTATTCAATATGCCAACAGAGGATTTGGGGGCACAAACCATCTCAACAGCATTTTTAAAGCTGTAGCAAGATGTAACTATTAAGCTGAGCATGCATGTATTTTCCTAATCTTATGTTTTTACCCAGAATTTTGTGAAATGCTTGTCTAATAAAGATGAGGGAAAGAATGAAGAGATCAGTTCCAAGAAAAGGGAAGCATTTAAAGATTACCTCATGTCATTTTCTATAGTCATATGATTTCTGATATACTCTTAAATAAAGGAAATACTGTCTTTAATGCTTGACTGTTCATAATAAGCAAATCTGAGGTGAATATGCAGTAGAGATGGACTTGTGAAAGGATCATTTCTATTCTATTTTCTAACTTAATGCCAGTGATTTAAAGGTTATCACTTCAGGCCCTCGCCATAAAGAAACCAATTTTCCAAGAATTCTTTGCCACTTTGTTCCTGTCTACAAGGAGTCTCTCTTCACCCTGCCCTACAGTTCTCACTGCTGCATTCAGAATTCTTGTCAATTCACAGACATTTCAGTGGCACTTCTCTTTGCAGCAGGAACATTCACTGATCTCATGCAAGGAGCAGAAAGCTGATGTAAGTGGAGCTGGCTGGAACAGAGGTCATGAACCAGGATCAGCATACTTCAGCTGTTGGGGTCAGGGCTCTGCACAGGAACACCCCATCCACTCCTCTTCACACCCTGCAATGCAGCACTCAAACTGCTGCAGGGCAGGATAAAAGGGAGCATCCTCCTGCCCTCACYGCCAGGGATGGCCTGGAGGCAGGAAAAATGCATCTGAGAGGAACTCCTTGAGAAGCTGCTGGAGTTATTTAGCAGGAGCTGAGGAAGGAAGAGCAGAGGCTGGGTGAGGCTGCTGGAGATGAACAGAACCATCAATCACCCAAGGTGCCCAGGGCTATCACTCATTTGCAGCTGGGTGACAGTGACAAGACCAAGGAGAATGCCTCCTTGAGGARCATTGCAGAGCTTGCCATCCTCATCTCCCACAGAGCCAGGGCAGCAGCCATAACAAATAGGATGCACAGATGTTATCAGGGGTCTCAGAGATTTGGAGCACCCACCGCTGTCCTGCCAGACATGGGAAGGATTCCTGACCCCCCAGGTTGATCAGGACAGAGGCATTTCACTACTCTCAGATGCCTGAGACGGCCCCAGAGTGAGGGAGAATAGCACTTGGACATCTCACTGTAGGACAGCAAGGTCTCACTTGGACATGCCTGCGGCAGGAGAAGACCAGGCTCAAGAACATCTGAGGAACTAAAAGGTGCACAAATCCACGGGTCTTGATGAGATGCATACATGAGTCCTGAGGGAACTGCCTGAGGAAGTGGCTAAGCCACCATCCAGCACATCTGGGAAGTCATGACAGTCCAGGGAAGTTCCCACTGCCTGGAAACGTTGATCAGAGGAACACCTCTCCTATAAAAACAGACAGAGAGAGTTGGGATCATTCAGCCTGGAGAAGAGAAGGCTCTGGGGAGAACTTACAGCAGCCTTCCAGTGCCTCAATGGGGCTACAAGAAAGATGGTAGTTTTTACCAGGGCCTCATTGGGAGGAAAGGGTTAAAAGCAGATTTGGTGAAGAGGGAATAGTTTTGCTCAAAGTTACCTTGCAGCTGAGAATGCTAAAAATATTGCTGTGGGAAACCTTCATTCATTATACCTATTGTTGTTCCTCCTCCTCCTGCTTCGAGAGGAGGAATTCCTCTGTGCAGATAACACATTCTGAAACACAAGCTTGAGCCTCCTGCTGGGAGAGAGAAATCATAAAGGCACAGCCTTGTGATAAACTGTGTGTGCACAAAGCTCTTTGAGGATTGGGGCAGGCAGCAGCCCAAGGATGAACTGACCCTAATGGAGCCCAAGTCCCTGTCCCTGGAGTCCCAGTCCCTGTGAGTCTCTGCTGCCCAGCATTGCTAGAGAGGTAATGAAATAAATCTCCTCTTTGCATTTCAGCTGTGGTTTGATGGTCACCCTGGTTACCTGCATGTGGCCGCTCACACAGGCATGCAGTGATAGGATAAGGGGGGAAATGAAGGCTTCAGGCTGAAGGAAGACAGGTTTAGATTAGAGTTTAGCAAGAAATTCTTTACCATGAGGGTGGTGAGGCTCTGGAAAGGGTTTTCCAAGAGAAGCTGTGGAAGCCCCATCCCTGACAGTGTAAAAGGCCAGGCTGGATGGGGCTTTGAGCAAGCTGGGATAGTGGAATGAATCCATGTCTACATTGGAACGAGATGATCTTTAAGGTGCCTTCCAACCCAAACCCTTCTATGAAATACAATTCAACAAGAGCTTATTAGCTGATATATCTAAGAATGTTTGCTGACATAGGCAGSCCATTTAGGGTTTGCAGTCCTATTAGTTTTGTAGCTAACAATCTTACCCCTGACCCACACTTCAGGAGAACGGTGTGGTGCATGCTTACACAGCTAAATTAACTTCAGAGTTAACAATCCCACCCACTGAACTGAAGGTAAAAAAAGTAATAAATGAGGAAACATATTGCTAAAAGAAATAAAAAGTCATCTTTAGTGTGAAACAAAAATTAAACCTATGAAGACAAACGCGACAGCAAAATCTTACTTATCAAACRACATCTGAATAGACACACAGGTTTACATCAATAATGAAATTATCTATAAAGAAATTAAAAGAACGAAAATAATGTGTATCCGGTGTGGAAGAGGAAGCAAACAAATAACCAGATATCATACACTGCCACCAAAAAAAGTAATGAAATTACAGGGATTTTTCCCCCCATGTCTATATATTCTCCTAGCACTGCACAGATCATCAGTTCATGAGACACTATTTTACAAGTGCTTCATTATGAAAACATTTTGCTGTTGAGGAAACAGCTTTGAAAATATTCTTCATCTAGCGCATGCCAAGAAAATCAAGTTAGTGTGGATGAAGGCAGAGAGCAAATTTAAACCTTAGGCAGCCACTCCTCTTTATTATCCAGTGTACAGGTTCCCATTCGCCACCAAGGGTTACTCATTGCAAATTAACCCGTTTTTATTAAACCCATTATTAATTAAAATTACTATTTTGTTAAATTTAATTTTTTTATTGACTTTMGTCGCCAACTGCAACATCAAGTTAAAAAAAAAACCTTTCATGTTTCTTTCTCTGGTGTTTTTTCTTTGCATATTGCTGCCTCATTATACTATATACAGAAATATTTGTTTGATCAGTCTATAATACAGCCTGAGGAGGACATACACTTTTCTTTTTTGGCATAAAGATGCTCAATTAACATGATCTAGAGAATAACATCATCTTCTGCCCTAGAAGCACTCAATAATACTTGCTTGCTTTGAAAGTGCTTTGAAAGTAGGTTCATTTTCAGGCCTTACTGCTTTAACCTGTCCAATAAAAATCCAAAGGGGAAAAAAGTCAATTCTGAACAGCAGAAATTTTTATAAGCACTGCTTTTCAGAGTTTGAAAGCTCAAAAAGCAACTTAACTTTTAGGTATTTTGCCAAACAGTTTTATTCATTCACAAGTCCTGCAGAATTATAGTCAAGAGTTCATGTAAAGGAGGAGAGGAAAGAAAAATATAACGGTGAAGCAGAAGCATATGCATCTCATTATGCATACAACCACATGAATTTACATATTTTCAGCAGAACTTTATGCTCTTGATACTGTCAGTGTTATGGGTAGGCTGAAAAAAATAAAAGCTGTTTATTTTCAGAATTATATTTAAGGTAACTTACTTCCCCTTCCGCCCTGTTTTTAAATATTTTGTTGCCTGTAGCAAATTTAGAATACGTGGTTGAGTTCCACAGCAAGCTGTCTGATATGGCACCAAACAGAGAAAGAATTTTTTACTAAAATATYTACCAAAAAAAAAAAAAAAAGCTGAAGAAATTACAGAAAAAYGAATGGATACGAAGGCATGCTGCAAAAAAAAGGCATTAAAAAAGTATGACATTTCCAAGAGATATGGAAGACTCGATTTAAGGATGCCGTTATGTAAAATAAAACAAGTCAGTATCTGCTTAACCTGAAAAGTTTCCAGAGGTCTGCTGGTCACTGTGATCAGTCTCCCAGGGCCTTGATTTGATAGCTGTAAAGAAACACTCTGATCATCTAATCTGATGATTTGGCTTTTGCTCCATGATCTAATTTAAAGTATAATAAATAGGTTTTACTTAAAGATGATTTTTTGTTGTTGTTGATGATGTTTTCAGTTTTCCAACAGAGATCTTATTCTTGCAACCTATGCATGCAATAAGTAGTTTTGAGCTTACTTAAGCTCAGTTGCAAGATTTTTCATTTTAATTTCAAGGTTTTTTAATGTAAACTCAACCAGTGGCCACTGAGCTTTCTTGCAATGCTGTGTGAAATACCCAAATCTAACAACACAATTACATCTCTTTTAAAGTTCTGATGTTCTTTAATAAGTTGAATAGAAAACATTTCTGAAGATTCATTATGAAAAGCTCAAATTCTGTCTCCTTAAATGCAGTGTTAGATTATTTTAGTGGCTTGCCTTTTTACACTGCCCAGTATTTTCCCCCTGCCCATTGACTGGATTACAAGAAAGTCCTTCTAGTGATGACTCGCCCACATTAAGGTAAGGAAAAATACAGGAAATACAAAAGAAGAGGTTGGGGCATTTTTTCCTGTCTCTCCCATTGACTTCACATGGAAAACACCTGATTATTTCAGAGAAATTACATAAGAAGTGAATTCAACTTTTATTTTCATTCTGCTCCAGGTTAACCCTGTCAAAACTGTACGTGATTATGAAATATGCCCAGAACTGGAATGTTCTGCTCTCAGTCTACAAATTAGGGCTCTTTTCAGCATACACAGCAGTTTTTTAAGAACCAGGAATAGTCATATAACTGCTTTTGTGCTCTCTCCAGCATACTATTAGTGAAATGATGAAATGGGGATTTTCAATGAACATTGGCATATTTATATTAACTCTTCTTGTTGGCTTTCCCCAAAACACCTCTCAGCACAAAGCATAAAAATACAGAATGAGAGAAATAGTCTCAGATTTTGTTCTGTCTTCAAGGTCTTCTCCTGCAGGAACCTATTTTTGCTTGCTCCTTTTTCATTTTTAGCACGTGATTCCACATGCACAGCTCTGACACTCACCCTCTATTATTGAGGTTATTTATTTCATGCTAATAGCAATAGAGAAAAAAACCCAGTTCATAATACATTAGAAGTTTGTAGGAGAGGTATCCTTATTGTTGTATGCAACTCCCATGACAAAAGTCCTAGAGAAGCCCAAAGACAAAAATATTCAACAAAAACTAATTTTCTATTCTGTATTTCTCTTTCTGGACTACTGGTTGACTTAAACTGAATAATATTCAAACGTAAAACTGATTTTAAAACTTGTTTCCTAATTTTGGGTTTGTTATTAAAAGCACTTCCCTCACACCCAAGGTACAATGGACCAAACAAATCTCTGGTTCTCCATTGCTATGCAGGCAGGCAGATTGCAAACTGACCTGAAGTTAATGAAATTCTGCAAAGGCAAAAAAAAATATGTACCTGTAGAGGTTTGGGGTGCTGGAGAACAGCTAATTAGGAGGATATCTGAAAACTCCTATACATTATCAGCAAGCAGCAGAGAAACAAGTCTTTACTGAGCTATATCTCACTTGTGGTGATGAGATTACACCACAAAGAAAACACTTGGTATCACCATTTCCAAGACAGGGAGATGGAGATAACAAGACAAAATAATTTGATCAAAACTACCAATCAGATAAATTAAAAATACCCAATCCAGTGCTCCTTCTGTTAGGAAATCCATCCTCCACAGAGAAGGGAGCGAGTTCAGGAGGGGCTGGCTCCCCTTGTGCTCCACAGGGCATATAAACCAGCACCACTTTAGTTGTAGCTGAYAATAACCTGCCTGAGAGGCATCTCCTTAGCTCTCCTCTGATCAATTATCACCGAGCTCCACAGGTTCCCCTGGAGCCCACAGGGCTGCCCACAGCAACACAGCTCATCTGAACTGCCCCCCACAGTCCCCTCACCACAGCATTTAAACAACCTCAGCCCTTTGTTTTCTCCCCACTCAAAATCCCACCCGGTCAGGAGAAAACAGCCCTGGCTGTTAAAAGTGAGCTCAAAAGGTGGCAGCCATGGTGGGAAGCATTTCAGGGCCATCTTTGTCTGTTTTTATACCATTAGAACTTTGCCTTCAGCACCTGCAGCGACCTCAGTTTGGGCAGGAGAGCAAAGATAAGGTCATGGAGAAGGGACTGAAACCTTTCATTCCTTCAGGGGAATAAATATATAGAGGGAAGACCTTATAGAATATGTAACATACAAGCCAAACACATGTTAGGTCTCAGACTCCAAATACCCTCTGTACCACTTCTTCCCTATCAAGGGTGCCATATCTTGCAGTTTCACTAAGCATCATGTGTTAATGTTCACTGTTTGAGTTCCACCACTCAGAGCCAAAAAAATCAAAACCAGCATAGGRTTTTCCTTCATGTTTTCCTAAAAAAATTAAATTATGCATACAAATCCCAAAAYTCATACAGCCAGTTATAGATAAAGATCCCAGTTTTAAAGTCTCACTACATTTAAGCTCAATATTTAGGTCTARGAGTGCTGGAACAGATGCTAAATAAATTTGAAACAGACTTATCTGCAAAATTATTCATATTRGTTTTGACTGGAATTGCAAGAAGTTATATTCAAGCTGAACTGGCAAAAACAGTGYTAAAACTGTCCTCCAAGCAGCCAGATGTTCCTACAATTAGAAAACAAGGATGGGTGGAATACTGGGCAATCCATGTGGTCATGTTAATGAACCTCATTGCCAGCAAATGTCCAGGGAGGTGTCAGGGACATAAAAATTGCATAGAAGGGAGTGTGGAGTGGACAYATTCTGTACAAAAGCAAAGCTATTTACATTTGAGATGTCAGCAGTATCTTGCCTGGCATTTATCTGGCTGAAAYAAGTCATATTTTAAACTGTATTGACATGCCCAGAGCAGGCCCTGCTTTATCCTGAATCGATCCCAGCTCGGAGCAACATTATCRTTCATCAAGCCATTGACAGGTGAAATCTGTTTATGGACCCAGGACTGCTCACAGGCAACAGAAGGACTTTTCCCTGCTTGTTTCAGCACTGAGCAAAATTCTTATGATCCAGGATTTGTCTTATACACAGAAAGAGGGAGACTTGGTCTGTAAGTCTTGATTTACAAATAAGTCACAGTAATGCAAGTCCGAAATAGCAGATTGAGAAAGTTATATATACAAAACCCTACCAGCTATTTTCCATTCTTTATCTTTCACACCTGAATACCAATGAAAATACATGTTCTTTCCTCTATTTTTCTGCAAAACAGGTAAAGAGTGACTTACTGCCACTTTGATAACATTTTTCAACCAACTTCTCAAAATATTCTCTAGAACATCAGACTATTAATGACCCTTCAAAAATGGAGRAACTGAGCTTGCAAGTGCTGGAGATCTGAGCACTCCAAATGAAAATATAATTCAGGATAAGTCAGACAAAATCCTCCTTAGCTATGATCATAGTGAGAGAACATTTGAACAGCATTCCCCCTCTTTTCCTCTGTTCTCTACAAAGTGATTTCAAAGACCCAACATATACAGTGTTTCAGAAGGGAGAAAACAACTAAACAAACGAAAAAACAACACACACACAAAGAAAAAGAACACTTCTAAAAGGGCAAACAGCAACCAGTGCGACATCTTGAGATGGCTCTTGTTTGAGCCTGCAGGAGTGGCACACACAGAGTCACCTCAGTGCAGCAGTGGGCAGCTGCGAACAATCACAAACTCTCAGCTCGCAGTTAAAAGGAATGCTCTTTTATTTAGCATAAACTTGTTAGCCAGGCCTCTCTGATCTTCAATATTAATAATTTTACCACCACCCGAGGCAAGGAGGATAAACCAGTGAGAGTGAAAAATGACACCTCACCCAAGTTTCTTAAGCACCCTCTTGCTTGTCATAATGGTTCTCCAGTGGAAAAAAAATTGTGATGAAAGGGGGACAGAGGCAGATAATCTTTAAAAATAGGAACAGGAGAGCTTGAAGTAAGAACATGAAAGGGTGAAAAGGTGGAAGGGAAATGCTCTTCCTGTCTTTGAAACATGAAAACTTGCCAGAGATTATTTGGAAACCCTCAGAAACTAGAGAAAATAAGAATATTCTGTGAAAACCTGAGCTGGAGGGGACCAACAAGGATCATCAAGTCCAAATCTTAAGTGAATGGCCCCCACAGGGATTGAACCCATAACCTCAGCATTATTAGCACCATGCTCTGAACGACTGAGCTAAGTCTTGTAGTCTTAGGTTTTCTGTCAAAAAAAGCTTGCTAAGCTGTGTGGAAACATTCAGTTTATTCACAAGGTAATTCTCAGAAAGTCCAGATAAGAACATTGCTACCTGACTGACACCAAGGTTTGGTATCAGATTCCTGACTCCAAACATTTTAGTGGAAATCAAGCCATTTAACCACGGGAATATATGGCATTTGGGACACAAATAGAAATTCACAAAAATCACAGTGTTGGAATATAAAAGGAGAGTCTGAGAAACCACATTCTGCAAATATTTAGCACACAGGATTTGATAGGACTTCTCTTCCATTCAGGGCTTCGCTCTGAAGTATTATAGAAGAAAATCCAACTAATAATGCTTTCTCAAAAAACAAATATTGATCAGGCTGCGCTTCTCTCGCCTGGCATTCAATTCCTGGATATAGTTAGCAAATCTAAGCCCTCTCTACATCACTGTAGTTTTAAGTTCCATGAAGAAACACCGGCATGGAGCGTTTGTGGAGAGAGCTGCCTGCAGCAGGGGCAGCCAAAGGGAAGCGAGCCAGGATTTTGAGAAGGCCTGAGATGAGTGGCACTGCCATGGAAATGGGATCTCGCACACCTCTCTCCTAGGAAAATGTGTCTGCAGGAGGGTGAAGGAGGCATCAGCTGATCAAAGCCTCCATGCAGCAGGGATCACTTGGTACATCAGCAGTCACACAGCTCTCYCTGAGAAGTGAGGGAAAAGATTCCCTCCCACTCGCCAGCTTCGAGTGCGCCTTCCCGCTTGAAGCAGCTCCTTGGAGCAGCGCACCACGCAACCCTCAAAAGCGCAGGCCTAAGGAACTCAGAAAGAACTAAGGGAAATAAACGCATTTTTAACAAAATTCTTCCAGTTTCAGCTCAATTTCGTCATCTACTGACACTTCCAATAAGTAAATARTTTCAAATGGGAAATCACAGGTGGATTAGTGTGAGCTTATCGATTGTCAAGCTTATAATTCTGCAGCACAGAAATCTGAGACCTCTTGACCAGAAAGGGAATAKAACACACATCTTACAGAAGCAGGCTTTTATGAAAAGATAATTTAGAGGCTTCAGGGCAATAAAGACAAGTTGGAGAGCAGTTACAACCCACTGTTAGATTACATTACCTCTCAGTCCTTCATTCCTGAAATAACCTGCTTCTCCACCTCCCTCTACTGCAATCTTCCTTCTTTCCTTGCCTTTCTCGAGAGCAGCAAGGGAATGAACATTACGAATTATTGATGTAAGAAATACAGAAATCCCATCAGAAGAGGGGTTTTCTTTTTTTTTTTTTTTTTCCCCCTGAAAAAGCTCAGGAGAAAGTTTGGCCAGGAGCAGAAAGCCTACTCAGCAGAGGAAGGCATGTGCACAACCATCTGTAGCAGCTCTACACTTCCTACTGCTTTTCAGAAATCACTGAGACAAGTGACATAAGTAGACAAATTCCACCAGAAAAACAAACAAACAAACAACCCCGAAAGACCCAGAAAACACAACACCAACACCCCATACCAAAAAACCCCCAAACCACCACCAAAAACACCAGCTCACCACCCTATCCAGAATATTCATCACAGGCATTTGTGGGATTGTTACACTGATTTAGAATTTTTGAGACGTAGTCAGACCCAGCTGAGAGGGCCAGTGAAATAACTCACATTCTTTCAAGTTTCATATCAATATCAGAGACACTCATACCAGTCTTTCTTTGGAGTTTTATATTAGCAGGGGAATCTCCTCCTTGTCTTGTCACAAAAGGAAGGAGTTTTTGCTCACCTTTTCTCCCTTCAGTGACCCAGCCTGCATCAAACATCCAAGGCTTCCTGCCTCAAGGCTTTCACATTTCATTTCTGCCTCACAAAGTGACAATTACAAATGGCCATGTGTGTGAGCTGAGGCCATGTCTGTACCAAAAGGACCTTCAGGAGGCCAGGATAATGAAAAGGAGCAAGGTAAAGGAGCTTGTAAGACTCATGTACAATCCTGTCAAACACCTATAAACTTTCACAGACATCATGGCTAGAGACTGGTTAYCAGTCTGCACTGGAAATCCATAGGTCCAGATTTTTCCTTTGATCCTTCTGGACATGATTTCACAGATGGAAGAATGTGAAAACAGGTTTACTGTTCTCTCTATCCCAGAATTCTCACGCACAACAGAGCAAGATACACTTAGTATGGAAAGGCATAGGGTCAAGTGTGTTTTTCAGTCTCTCTCTCTCTGTTTGTTGTTTTGAATACACATTAATGGGATTTTAGGAATTATTCCAAGTTCTTTGAACATAAATGCATCCCTTCAGTCTTTCCTAACTTTCCTCTTACTCCATTAAAGGGCCGATCATGCCAATTGTGAACTGTCAAAGCAGGCATCAATAACCCGAATCTAACTCCACGTCTATCTTGAACAAGAAAGAGAGAAATACCACTGATACAGCACAAAAAAGCAAAAGGCATCAGATGTGCAAATGGCAGTCTGCAGACTGACTGCTCMAACTGTTCAAGCTGATTTGTTGTTACGGCCTCAATACCACTCAGCTTTCCTTCTCACTTTGGCAGACATGTCTGCCTTAACCAAATGTCTTTGCTTCCTTCCCCCTAAGACTAGGGCAAAACGTATCCTCATTTCTTACCTCTCTCTCCCTCTTTCCCCCATGTTTCACTGATGTTTTTATGCAAGTTTATTAGGKCAGGTTTAGTCTCCTCATCCTCAAGAGGTTTTTTCACCTCAAATTCTATTTTCCTAAACTATGGGTAGAAACCCCTGGCTGTTGTCTGGAGGATCCATTGATTGCTTCATCTTTATTTTTACATATTCTGCTCTTGATGGTTATTCCTTCTCTATAACTGCTCTCTCACTTCAAGAAAAAAAACCTTTTTGTACTTTCTTTTTCCTCACCATGTCCTGTTCTCCTTCCCTGTATTGTTTTCTACTCCAAGACTAGGTCTGTGTTTTGCAGTTAAGCCTCACAGCTGTTTCAGGCTAACTCCTGCTTTGCATTTGTGAAGTGCTGTGTAACTCTGCAGACATATCAGTTATTTTTAGTGCTAAAAACAATTATTAGGATCCTCCATTTTACAAGGCTATAAACTGGTTTCCACTTAAAATGGAAATGAGTAAAATCTTCAACATATATCAATAGAACTTGTTTGTAAAGTTTCATGCTCTGGTAACCTTCATCTTTATTAAGGCTGAAGTAGTCAGTCCCATGTGTCACATTTAGAGAAACACTGGCAGAAACGGCCCTGAAGACATAACAACCCACTAGCCCAAATAATTTGCACTTTAAATGTAAATGTCTATCTTTCCAACCCCTGAAGCTTCATCTCCCAAAAACACCTCTAGAGGTTTATCGTCTGTATTCAAACACAGAGAAATACTTTCCATAATTTAATAAAAATAAATAAATAGAAAGAGAGAAAAGAGAAAAACATAAGGAAAGGAGAGGTAAGGTCGCAAGCCTGAAACACTGATTGATCTGCTATGGTTAATCAATTTATGGACTAACTGAACAACTAAACCAGTTGAAATAACCATTGGTAATTCCTAGAAGACTATACCTTGCACAGTTTCTACTTTAGTTCTATTTATAGATTGTCATTGCTTTAATAACAAACATTTACTAATTGATTACTTGAGACTTTTCAGCCCTGTAGAGTTACAGGAGGAGGTGAAGTAAAGTTATTCTTATAAATTCTACCTATTCCGTATTTAAAATAGAGTATATTCTACATAGCCTGCAAAATTCTACAGGTTAGAAATGCAAAACAGTATTGCACATGCAGAGTCAGAAATAGAGAGGTCATTGGGAGACACACATTTAAGCAAATTCCTGAAAATTGCTATGCTTTGACAGTCAAGTTTACAAAGCTTACAAAGACTTCTTGATTTGGGAGCTGTGATTGAACAGTTTGTTTTAAATAAATAGGAGGAGATGATGCTGACTATATAAAAACCTAGTTGGAAATTACAAGTGAATTGAGACACTAAAATCTTGCAGAGCCTTCATTACATTAAATAATTAACAACTCAAAGGAACAGACAAATAATACAAGATTATCTATACATACAGAGTCTATATATGCAGTTTTAAAGTGAAAAACTTTTAGCCATTACATTATGAAGTTCTCCTACATACCTGTTATTAAGGTTAACAGAAAATTACTAAAATTTTCAATAAAAGATGAACAGGTACAATGACATTAGTAGTTGGATTTAGAATGTGAAACTTCCTATTCTCACACCTGCACAATTCTCCCACTTAATTTACATAACAAATGAATTCCACTCAGATTAAAATACTTCAGGCTCTCTGTTCTTACTGTATTTGATCATGAAGAATTACCTGGCCCACTGACATTTTGGAGAAAAATCAGGCTTTTATACTTTTCATAGGCTATTTCCTTTCATAATATTTTAAACTGAGAAATATTAGTAAAATATCTGTATGTGCTCAAAAATGTCTGCTAAATACCTATAAGCCAGTAAGAGCAAGCAAGGCAGGCATCACTCAACACATTCCTTGCCTTAATACTGCTTAGAATATTGGGGGAAAGAGCCATTATGTTCAGTCATTTCATATTTATAAGAAAAAAGGCAAATTGTGAGGAAAAAAAAAGRTAAAATAGTCCCCAAGCTGTCATGCACCCACTGAAAAATGAATAATGAGATTCTTTTGTCCTGTTTCTATGTTTTACTCCTTTAATACCAAATGTGGATTATGACATCCAAAAAAGGAAGRGGAGGGGAAGGTGAAATATTAACATACAGAGACAAAAACCCAAGAAGTTCTTTCAAGGGCCGAGTTCTGGCACAATCCTGGTTATTWCATGCAGCAAGACTGGCAACACAGAGGGAAGACAGCCAATAAAGAAAAACACATCTATTATCACCAGGGGTTTGGAAAAAAAAGGCTTAGTCAGGTAGAATGATAGGTGGATCCAAGAAGATTGGATATTCAGTCAAGCCCCTCCCTTGAAATAAAAAAAGAGTTTGCATGAGGTGCTGTAGGACATCGGTTGCTGGCATTATGCAGCACGGCTGGCCTTCCAGCTTTGGGGATTTGGGTTTGTTCCTGTGTACTGCAAGGAGTTTTCTTTTGTTTTTAAAGAAGAGTTCCAGAAAGACCCTTTTGTACCTGACAATAAATATGTAAAAGAGCTGAGGCCATGGAACAACTGAAAGAACAGGCTTCAAAATGAAAGTTCCTAGCAGAGCCTCTAGCCTGGTCCCAGATCTCCCTGGGTGTACCCAAGAGGTCATCCTCCTTGCAGGATCACTACAAACTAAGCACAATCCCAAACTATCTTCTAAGTCTCCTCTCTTGGAATTATTTGACATTATTCCACAGGAGAAGCTTAGCACATGACTTGTTCAGGCCTCTCTTTATTGTTTTATTGTCAATCACAACCTGATCGTGAGGCCTGAAGAGGTTTCACGAGCCAACATTAGCTCTGTACCACAAAAGCACAGACCCTCCCTCATCACCTGGAGTTGTCAGGTACATTTAATATCAAGCACCTTTATTAGCCTTGCAGTTTCAAGAAAAAAGCACCATCATCTTCAGAAAAATTATYTTTTATTACAACACTTCCTCACAGCAGGGAATGAAACAAAACCRCTGAAATAAGCTCTTAAGAAGTTATATTGGGACACATTTTCACTGAACAAGGGAAAAAAAAAAAATAGACTGCCAGTATAAAAGATTCCTCAGCAGAAAAACAGCATAAGAGTACTTGGGCACAAAAAGTAGGAAACAAGTAATTAACTGAAAAAATAGCTGCTTAAAAGGCATTAAGTCATAAAGACACAAATGCAAAGTTTCTGTTGCATTTGTTCAAGCCTGTCTTTGCAGAGATTCCTGTTACAATGGGTGCTCTCACTGCATGGGTAAATTTACAGTGGCATCTGTAATTACAGAAGGCTGCGGGGACAAGCTTATGCCAGCACTCRTAACCAAATGCTCCTCTGAGGAGCTGAACTGCTATTTAACATAATTTCTAGATTTTCATCTGAAAAGCAGATTCATTTGACACATCCACACCAACAGGGTGAAAAATGTGTATATTCTCTGCTATAGACACTGACCTAACAAAAACAGTTTTTAAGGTGAGAAACCTGGGAAGATGCCCAAGAATGACACTACAGTCTTCCCACTAGTGGGGTCCCTTGCAGTCCCTGCACTTTCACATTCCATAGTATGGCTGGAAAATGTGTCATAGACAGACCCTCCCCTCRTTCCCATCAGGCCTGCACCAATTCCACAACATAACAGCACAGCAATACCACACCAGAGAGTTTGGCCAAATGTTGTGTGAAACACAGTTTGTGCTGTGGGGTTATCTAGACCCAAGCAGCATCCTCAGGTTCCGAGGAACTGTGAAGAAAACGTCAGCCTGAGGCACCTGTTTGTTTATTTATCCCAGCCAGGATCTGCTGGCCAAAGTACTTGAAGATCAGTCAGACCCCAGATATTGAGGTGGTTTTTGCTCACAGACATTGCAAACCTAAGGAAGTCTATGAAAAACATTGCCAGCTTGGGGTGTATTACCAAAACCACGCTGAAAAGTGCAGCACAACTCCTTGAGACATCTTCAGCCGTTTTATTGCTGTCATAGTACAAAAAAATAGTGACATACAGGTGCCAGCAGTTTAGAACCTTGTCTGTACTTCACCCAAAGCAGGAAGGTTACCCCAGGCCACAGTTATACTTCACAGAAGATGTCCTGCTAATACTGAGAAAAAGGGAAAGCCAGTTTAAAATTCAAAGTTATCAAGAAGCTCACTGCAATACCGAATTCATCTTGAGCAAATCTTGCTCTGTCAAAGCCAATTGTGGTCAACAAAAAAGCAAGCAGAAGTTTAAGWGGATAATCTTTTTCTTTCTCTTTAGATCAACTGGTATTGCATTTTCCTGAAAAGATGCAGGTTTCATGCTCTGACCCTTGATTTTAAAAGGCAGGAGCTGACAGTCCTATTGAAAACTCAGGTYGGTGGTAGAATTATGCACATTTTATTTTTCCTGCAAAGAAGGGGAGAAAAAGCTCTGGCATACATGTGTATGGTGTACAGGGTAGGAAAAGAGAGAGGGGAAGTAGCTCAAGTTTAATATTTTGTGCTTCACATTCACATATTCCCAGCAGAAGACAAAATTTGCAAGTGTCTACCCAACAGATTTATATTTTAATACCACACCCAGATTTAAACCTGAGATCCAAACAACTGAAAATAAGTCAGGCATTTGTAGTGCAAACTAAATTGCCTCACAGAGAAAGCTCTAAATTATGTACAAGTTTATCAAGACTGTCAGGTATCAGCCAATGGGAAAATATTTTATGCATAGCAAGACATATGCACATTACATAAGCAGGGAGTGCAATCAGAACATTAGGGGTGGAAAAAAAAGTAAAGCACCCAATTTCCATGAAAAATCAGCAACATCTTAACAGAGTTTAGCAACCAAATCAGTTGCATGATGTTCACGCCTTCCCTTCCAAAACAGCTATCTGGAAATGAAAGTCATGCTGAGGTGAAATACATTTCTCCACGCTCTTAGGTTGGGAAAGAGCCATCCCTGAATCCCCACAGTGGCATTCCAGAATGCCTACAACAACTGGCCATACATTTCCACAGTTTCGAGGTTCTGTTGGACAATAATTATATTTGAGAGGTGGTGGAATTATGGCATAAAACTATTCTATTTATGGAAACTTTAGCATGAATACACTAGAAGGTGTCTTCAGTCATTTAATTAAGCTGCATTATTTGCTTATGGGTTCGGGATAATGACTGAGGGAAATAAAGGAAACCTCTGAAGGCTGTCCTGAAATTATCAGTAGATTTAGTGCTCCTTCCCATTCAGTGAGACTCTCTGGTAATTGTAGCTTTTAACTGCATTGTTGCACAAAGTCAGAACCAGCAAGCAAGTGCTTAAGATGATTTCACAGGAAAAAGCCACGCTTTGAAATCAGAGCTCCAATTTAAAGACAAATATCACTGTCTTGCAGACTTTGCACGGTAAGACTGCCTAGTTTAAGAAGTTTCCACATGTAACCCTCCCAGTTAGTTTTAATAGCTTTCAGCCAAGAACATGACATTTAAAATAGGAAGTACACTGATATTCTCTAATTTACATCAAACCTTTAACGTGTTTTGCATTAAAATGCTGCCACAAAATTACCTGGCTCAGTGCCCAAGGTAACACTCCTTACACTGCTGTCTTGACTCGCTGCCAAACGGAGGCAAAGGAGGCATTTCCCTCACACAACGCTGCTAATGAAAACTGTCAAAGGCCTTTCAACACCTCTGATTTTGTTATGCTTGTCACCTCAATTGTGTGGCTTGCTAGACTTCTGTTCTCAGCAATGTATTTCTTAGCAATATGCTCGTGCCTTAACAATCACACACTGAACACTTCCCCTTTCATTGAAAACAGCGCTCGGAATAAAAGAGGCTTCACCTTTGGTTTAAAAAAAAAAATGATATAAAAATCACAACCAAAAATCCCCAAACCAAAATTCCACACACTCACCACCAAGACAATAATGAAAAACAATTCTTCCTCCAGCTTGTAAGAACTCTCGTCTCCCTCCCACCCAGCAAAGTTCAGGCTGGGAAGGCTGTGGCAAGGGAGCTGGAGCTCTTGCATTCTGTCCTGCTGCACAGATGTGTGGCTGAAAATGCCTCACTTCAGGTGGGAGCATTTCCTGAGAACCCCCAGCACGTGAATGTTATAAAAGTTGTTTGAATAAGAGCAGTTATCTACAGCTTTTCCACAACAAGGAAGCATTTGGCCTTAGCCTGATGGCAAATATTTCTGAATCAGCTGAAAGAAATATCAGATGACATCTGTAGCCTCTGCTTCCCTGCAGGAATGAGATATGGTACAATTCAGGTGCACTGTGAGGAAGTCATCACTTCTCCTGACATCTGGATAAAAAGACAACTCTGTTTACCAGAGCAACCAAGTGCACCACTCACACAAAGAGTGTTTGTCAGACTGTCTCGAGGAGAAAAAGCATTGCTGTGCTCATATTCAATCAAATTGGAGGCATGAAAGCCACAGGAGGATGGTGGCTGGAGGCTGAGCATCTGTCTCACACATAATCTGAACAYCATGGAAAAAAGAAAGAAAGGGAGCAGGGGAAAGGGAAGAAAAGTGGAACAAAAACATCCTTCTGACTTGAAAACTCTATCAGAAACTGAGACTACTAGAAGCATTGCCTCCCAACCCATCCTGTCACTATCACACGTTCCCGTTGTACCTTTTTCCACGTCTGCAGAAAGAACCAAACACTGCTATTTCAGGCTGCTCTTTGGTACCCAAGCTTTTCAAAAGCTCACACCTGCTCACAATGTACACGAACAAGAGGGGTGAGAACRAATCCAAGACACATCCACAGGGGCCTYCCTTCAACTCACCAGAGTTTCTTGTCAATTGTCTGCCAGTTTCCCCTGACAGGAACCCTGGAAATACCAGCTATGATGACTGCATTGATAAATACGAAACATTTGGGGTTTTTAAACAAGCCAACTGATTTCAGAGCAGCCTACCATACAAGACAGGCTGTGGCTACTGACAAGAATTAAAAAAAATATTTGGAAGAGAACATYTGAAAAAAAAGAGTAGAACTGCGAGAACATATTCAAATCATTATTGGATAAGATTCTGGTTTACATTTACTATAAGACACCCCATCAAATAATAGAAATTAAGCATAGTGATGAATAAGTATTCGTTCCTGTGACCCCACAGAATCTCAATGAAATGTGAATTGAGRACCTTTCATATGCTTAAACTATTGAAAGAGACAAAGAGTGATTCGTTATCAGTTAAGAAACACAAAATAATTTTTTTTTTCAATCCTTTAAAAAAAATCAATACAGAGCAGGAATAGATAACATTAAGAAGCCCCACAAATTTTAGAAAGGTACTGCATAGAGAACAAGATCACATCAAGTTAACTGACACAGACTGCCCAGTGAGGTGTAAATTGCCCTTCAACCCTTACCACATACAAAGTTAACTCCTTCCTCCACACAAATAAAGTTAGCATTGGAAGAAATCTTATTTTGCCACTAGTGACTGAAGGAAAGCAAGATGATATAACCAAGGCAATCATTTGCATATTACAGTGCTGCTCCACCTCAACCTACTCACCACATTTCATCACTTCACTTCCAAATCCACRGTCTAGAAAAGCAAAAAGAAATAGCATCACTATTTCTGTTTTTACATTAGTGAAAAAAACCACAAAAAGTATAAAAAAAAAAATCAAAATTTAGATCAATGTCCCTTTTTTTTTTAGGGTGTCAGGGTGCACCCAGTTTTCCTATTAATTTATGCTTTTCTGTTTCTCTCCTCAGATGCACCCTAACATTTTGTTGGGTGCAATTTGCCAATCTAAAAAAGTGGAATTTGTACAGCCTAACACTGCTGCAAGTCTTGGATGCCACAGACGGGTTAGAAGAAAGTAAAAGCTCTCCAAGCAGCCCAGAGGTGAAAGAGAAGAGGAATTCTTGAGTGGTCCATTTACTGCTTTTGTSATCTTTTCAAAAGCAAAAGGAAAGTGAGAATCAGAGGCTGCAATTTCCTCTCTCTGCTTTTCATTTTATGTATTCCTTTACTTGCCACCTTCTGTCTGAAGAAAGAAGACAACCTCCCACCACCAAAAAAAAAAAAGATTTGCTCAAACATTTAAGCCTTTTTCTATCAAGATCTTAACAAAACTACCTTTGCTGTATTATGATGGCAAGACATCTGAAAATTAAGAGAATAGAGTACTACTCTTGTCGCCGAGTTGGTTATCAACATTCAGCCCTCGTCTAGCCCAATCCTACATAGCCAATAAAATTCATTATAATTTTCAAGTATCACTTAAATTATTTGTAGTACACCCATTTACACTGCCAAGTATCAGCACGTTTAGTTTTCTAGGTATCACACATACAAGCAGATATCTTGGAATCTCTTTCTGGCTTTACTATTATTATTCTTAAACAATAAGGCCAAGTCACATCTTCCCTTACTGCTTATGCTCTCAGCACCCTGTAGRGAGCCCTACATCCCCTTGGCTCACATGTGGAAGGATATAATTTTCAATTCCATGAGCTAAACACTGAACTCGCACTTGRGAAGACCACAGAATAAAAACAATCCATAATTATTGAATACTTACCAGGCCACACAAAAATTCATCTTTTGATGCCCTCACATTCACTCCTAACTCCCTCTTTTTTATGTTTTCTGAGAGTTCTTCATTTAAAAGAGCCCAATCCCAGCCCAACTCCTTACAGACACCTTCATGCCCGAACTCAGAGCTCTTTCTGCAGCTTGCTTGAAGACAAACTTMGATTCATCACAGAGATCAAATCCAGCTGAGAAGTCAAATAACTTCAGATAGCACCCACCTGTTCTGGGTTTTTTTATTWATTTTGGCAGTTTGAGTCCATGTGTCAGCAATCTCAGTTAATTATCTTGTTCCAGCAGTTACCCTGATTGTTCCATATCTACCTCAGGCTGAAATGTCTGTGGAGAAGAAGGAGTGGAAGAGTTGATTGTGATCTGCAATGGCAGAAAACTTTCCCTGGATGAAGGGAGTGAATTCCTATCACAAGCAGATTTCCCCCTCTAGTGTGCTTGCTACTGCCCAGGGATGCCCAGTTTTGTTGCTTTTCCTAGGAAAGTTTTATTGCATTACCTGTCTTGGTGAGGGGGTTTATTGCTATAAAGTTGGGGGGAATCAGTCCTCCATCATAAGTATCAGATAAGAATAAGTTTATAAGAGTAGTTCCCATTTCTATGTTTTCTTCAATTCTTAGTCAATAGAAATATTTGTAGGGAAATTTGGGATTTGGTCTGTTCCTATTGTAGAAAGAATCAAAATTTCCTACTGTAGAAAGACACGGAGACTACTCACATTTTTTTAGGAATAAAGAAATACTCCTATTTTCCATAAGAAAATTTAGATGCTTCTTCTAGTAATCAACTAGATCATGGGTAATAAGTAACTTTTAATTTCATATCTGAAAATTGAGAACATTTAAGAAATGTTTAGCCAAATTCATCCAGCTTTGTGAGTGTCTCAGGTTTCAAATGATTTTGTGACTTTGACATCTGGGCACTAAAGTGATTTTTTGAAAATGAGCGTGGGTTAATGAAAAAAAATAAACTAAAAATCTGTCACTTATTTCTTTTAAAGGTATTATTTGTTTTGAATTGCATCATTTCATGTACCATTATCTCAAGAAACAGTAAATAACTGCCAGAAAACTTTTAGGTATGTTCTCCGTTTTTTTTTTTTTTGATTCTTAATTGCCACTTTTAACTTATGCATCAATTTATTCATGAGCATCCTTGCAAAAAAAAGTCACTTTTCAGGACTACTGCAGCAAATAGAGGAAGCTGATCTATTACATCTAATGATTTGTCAAGTGGGAGCATGGTTACTTGAGGGAAAAAAGGAAGCTTTTATTCTGCTCTTAGTGTAAGACAGAACTGCTACCAGAAGAGGCATGAGATTCTTTTCATTTGACACTTCAGTAACTGCTAATTATCAATACTCTAGAAATGTAAGCTGAATTGTTTAGGAAAATGGACTTCTGAGGGCTTTTGAGTGACTCCAGAAAACTTGCACTGTGGCTTGAGTTGTATAACTGCTTTTGCTGGTGTGTCTTCAGAAAAGAAAAGGAAGAATTTCTAATAATGAAATCTGAAATGAAAAGCAATCTGAAGTGAAAAGAATACTTTCGCTTCTATGGGTGTCACTGAAACACCATAGTGAAGACTGAGCAGCATGTAAAAAGGGACCATTTCATAATTAGCATAAATTAGCTCCTGTTTCTTACAGAGAYACTCAGTGGCATAACCCATTTTTTGCTGTAAGATAGTTGATGAATGCAGACTCCTTAAATTGCCTTTTTCTAAGTCTATATTCAAAAGTGCCAAGTGCTTAACAAAGGGGAGAGCAAAGACAGTTTTGGTCTCCACAAGCCTCCCCCAACTTATATTCTATGCAACTTCTATTGATTTCTGGAAGCATCATTAAGCTGTGGACTTGAGCTGTTTCACAGACGGTTGTGYCCTCACTCTGTGCTCCAGGTCAGCTGCAAATTGTGTGGCTTCTGTCTGCCACTCACAGGGACAAGAAAGCTGAATGGGGAACCAGGAAACTGCCCATGAAGCAGAGCACAGCTCTGTCTTGATGTCCAGCTCTGGAGGAGAAAGGAYGGGAGCAGCTTAAGCTCATGGCAAGGGTTGTCTTCTGGTTATCTTTACCTGACTGGAGCTTCTTGCCTGGTGGCAGCGAATGTGGCACTCAGGGACAYGACTTAGTGGTGGCCTTGGCAGTGCTGGGTTAATGGTTGGACTCAATGATCTTAAAATACTTCTCCAACCTAAATTATTCTATGTTTCTATGAAGTCATTCTTGCTTATGMAGGAAACCGGGCTGGAGTTATGATAAAATATGTAAACTGCTCTGCATGCTGGAAACAAAGTTCTACCTCTGTGCTTTTTTGCAGCAGTGAAGGGAAGCTCAGTTTCCTGTGCTACAAAGGAGGCTTTGTTGCTCTTACTCAGCTGAGTAAGAGTGGTGAGCACATCATGTAGGTCACATCTCAGACAGAGAAGTACCACTGAATGATTAAAGGAAATATGAATGAAAAAGTGATCCTTGGCCATGGAGTATTTTAGTCTGTTGGAGGTATAAAGGTTTTTAACACATTGAACTTCAACTTTTTGGAGGTCAGATGAAGACAGTGCTTCATTCTCAGCTAGAAGGTTAAAGCTGCATACAAAAACCAATGTGATACTATCTGCAGATTCCTCCTGACTGTTGTTTYTGCAACAATTCTCAATCTCTATTTCCATGAAAGAGGTAAGACCTTATTTCAAGGAGGTTAGCATTGGGTAAGCACTCAGGAATAAGCAGCTGCAGGTAAAGCATTCCTCCTTGCTGAAGGCTCTCTACCAGTGCCTCTTCAGGTGAAGATGTCAATTGTAACAGCTCTTTGAGAACAGTTTCATTTTTGTTTTCAAACCAAGCCCATATGAACTACAACTAAATAAATAAATAAATAAATAAATTATTTGTTTCACCTACCACTTAAAAAGTGGCAGGAGTTCTCCATAGAATGTGTCTGAGTGGAATGATGCACGTTAATGGTATGGCTGCAGTGCCAGGCTGCTCAGACAAAAACAGCATATGAGACCAGCCTCTCGTGCATGCTCAGATAGAGTTCCAGCTCAACACAGACAGAACGTATTATTTCTCAAGAGAAAGAACATTCCGTGTTTTGAGAACTCCAGGCTGATACTGGAACAGTACAAGCCAGCTCTTCTTCCACATTTGTCTTTCAATGCATCGCCCAAAAATAAAAAAGCTGAACAGATCAAATTCTTGGTATGTGACAGTAGCAATTGTGTGGAAGACGAAAAGGCTCAAATCCAGGCTGTCAGCCCTATACCAAATCTTTCCATAAACTTCTTGGAGGACTTTTCAGAATGTCGTGAAAATAGAGCAGCCCCAGGAAGGTGCCATTTGGTACTCCAGAGCATTCYCCTTCTATTTGCAAAGAAATATCACAGGAACAGCCTGTTCTCATAGTGGGATGGGAACTAACCCTCTCCATAACATTTTCAGTGCCAAGCAGCAAGTCCCCCATCTGTCTGCCAGCAGGAGAGAGAGAAAACAAATGAAAAATGGAAAGGAGAAGCAACCAGAATTTGGGCATAGGAGTGAAACATCTGCTAAAGGGACAGGAAAAAAAAAAAAGAGGTGGAGAGAATCAGACAAAGAATCATAAAGCAGGTGAAAGAACATAACCATGTTCCCAAAAAAGAGAAAGAGAGCAGGGAAAAAAACAGGTGGTGGCCATAAAAATAAAGGAAATTTTCAGAAAGAAAGGCAGGGGAACACAATGCCAGAGCTACTGTAGGTATTTACCTGTGTTAATACCAAGAGATTTGATGAACAGAATGGCTGAATAACAGTGGGTTCTGATTGCTCTAATGTATAGGCTTAGTCATTGGGTTTGGTCTTAGTTTTTCAGCTTTTGAAATCCATGTTATAAAAAAAGCCAAAATAAAGATTATTATATGAAAGTTATTTTCCATATTTGAACAGACATTTGGAGGGGGGAAGAATCAGCAAACTTACATGCAAACTTCCTGAGTTTTATGGTTGTTCCAGTACAAACAGATGAGCATTCCTGTGTGCCTGGATGAAAAGTGCGGGTAAAATTAAAAAAAAAAAAGAAGATAATAAAATGGAATTCAATAAAAAATCCTCAATCTTCCTGGAGATACACACAAGTAGCTGCCACACATGGGATGGCACAGCAAGATGATTTAATAATAAAATTGGTATGGTGGACTGTCAGTCCTGAACACTTCAGAATTAGAAATTGGGCTTTTTAGAACTAGGAAAGTGCCTTTAAAACACTCATACATTTAAAATGTAATTAACACCTGATTTTTTTGGTTTTGTTTTGAGATAGCTACACTTTGAGCATCTAGATCTCATTCTTTGGAGTGTTCTCCCGAATTTTTAACTTTTTTTTTTAAACATAACAAATGACAGGCTTTGCTTCTGTATACGAAGTTAGTGGATGGCACTTCCATGAAAATCGTATGGGTAGTAAGGTGCAAAACCACACAAAATTGGGAAGCAGAAGAGGAAGGAAGCAAATGGAGCTGTTGTATGGCCAAACCCCTGAGCAGTCTTCCCTCAAAACCCTTTTAAGGGTGACTGACACAGGAAGGACRACCCTTCACAAGCAGTTTGGTGTTGCACACTACAGAAACTCCTGCCTCACTGCTCCCTGCCTGGAGCACCAGAGGGAAAACAGGGAGTTGGAGCTTTCCAGATATTCCACTCAGCAGTCCTGATATTCTCATCTGTCATCCCAAGGACGAGGCAACTCCCAGGTGGGTTAGGTGTCTAAAGATTTAAACCATTGGTCAGCAATGAGAAAAATGACCAGAACAGCTGTCTGGACACACCTGATTCAAGTAAAAATTCGTGTTTGAATTGAATTTCTTCCCTGTCACTGACCTGTCTTCTGCTGTTCCTCAGGGATGGTGTGGATGCAGGTGGTCAGGCRTGCCAGTGAGGAACACAGGGGCTTGGAACTGCTTGGCTGGCAGGTGAAACTTGTCTTTTTCTGGTTTTCCATCTTAGTTTCACTAAACCCAGAACAAGACAGCCCAATAAYTCATGGTTACTTCATGTATGCTGCCAGGAGAATGATTAAACAAATGCTTTTCCAAGGCATTGCAAAGGAAAAACATCATTCAGCTGTTGCAGGTTCCATTGCTGATACCCAAATGCAACAGGTAACAGCCACGAATTTAGATGATCCTGCAGTATATTCGTATAATACTCTTTATTCTGTGTATGCAATTTGCTGACTCTGTAAGCCTTATTCATGGAAAATTCTTATCTTAGCTCCTACAGCATYATTGTTTTGTTTTCATATTTTACCAGAATTCTAAACTCTTAATAAAACTCTAAGGTTCAATGACAGCTCCCAGTACTACTTATGATTTTATCACAGCTGCTCATTTTAATATTAAAAGTGCTCCCAATTTGTGACCAGTCTTGAACAAGCAGAAATGTATCGAGTGTTTAGAAAAGAGAAGGAAAAAAAATAGATACAGATTTCCTTCTACACTTTGATCTCTTCTGTTCTGTTGTCTCATGCAAATTATTTTACCTCTTGGTGATGCTTTCCTGGYGGTGTATCAGAGATAATTCACAGAAGAAAATATACCTGCCTCAAAATACAGCAGGAGCATTTCTAAAAAGATTTCTATATATGTATAGCCTTTGATGTTTATTAGTCTCACTGCATACTTAAAATTCAAATCAAGGCATCAGAAAACCCTTGAGACAAATGCATAATTCATATTTTCTATTTACKATACTGGTTCTATGTATTATATCAGCTTTTATTGATTTCTGTTCATGGAATATTCACAAAATAATAAAAATCTTATTATTATATATTCTAACTTTTTATCTCATTAATTTCTTCAGAGCTGACTTCTAAAAAGAAGACATTAATGTCATTATTTATTTACCTTGACTTGTGGTATTCTGGTTATTTTTTAGATTAGTAAATTACCCAGTGTTGTGGGACTTTTTGAAACACAGAATATTTGTCCGATTATTTTCAGGATGTCTTTCCTACTCACTGGAAGCAAAGCTGACCCTTTTTTTCTTACTGTACAACTGCATCCTGTATCAATAAGGGATGGACATTTCTCTTTCATTTCTGATCGAAGAAATTATTTTAATGCTTGCTGTATAGGAAGCCCTTGTTATTATAAATTTGTCTGTATGTATTTTTCACCTGTCGCTGTCACAGTTTGGTGTGGCACTTTCCATTGAGATGTTTCTACAGCTGATGACAAAAATATTTCACAACAAAATGCTGTCAGCATGCCTGAATCAGGTACTCCAAGATCAGCTGCACCTCGAAGAGGTTACACTGTGTGTAGAGGGTGCTATAGGAAAATCAAATTGCACATGGCTTGAAAGGGAGTAAAAAAGTGGCCTAAAAAGGGAAGTAAAATTTCAGACAGCGTTCTGAAAATCTTCTCTGGAAAAAGAATTAAATCCAAGTATAAACCTGGGAATAAGAAAAAGCCTTAAAAAAACCACTTACCTACAGGACATCAGCCAAATCTATTCTGTGGTTCAAATCCAGCTTTACAGAGCCCATCTTAATAGCAGTGACTTATTATTATCTATTACATAGATTTATACACCATAATAATAAAACTTTGCTAATTATGAAGTAACATTTAATTAATCAGAGGAATGCAAGACTTAATACAAAGACGCCATTTTTTGAGGGCTGATGGAATTAGAATTTTTGTCAACCAAAATCTTCCTGCTTTTCTGTTTGAAAATATGTGAGAAGCAGTTTTCAGACAAAATTTGGAATCTTGCAGCTGTGTCCTGTGAATTCAAAGAAAAAGAAATACAGAAAAAAATCACCTGAGAAAGGGCAACTTCTCAACCATCCTAAAAGTAGTAAATATGGTGTAAGATATGCTTAAGCCAGCATTTGCTGAGAGAACATTACTCCAGGTAGAAGCAGTTACTCYTTTCACATTATTTGTTGGATTATAAGATCATTACTGCTCAAGCTCCCTAGTTTTTGCTTATAGAGCATCTAAAAATTGAGCAAAGCCCTGAACCATAATGATTTCCTATTATAAAAACAACAAAAAAATTTTTTTTTCATATAAATGCATCTRTATATGGAGGGGAGGGAGGTGGAGGGAAACAGACCCTGTGTTTTCAATGTTTTGAACTTCATGGAACACATTTTTGCAATGAGTTAGCCCACAGAATGTACAATATGAAACAAAAAGAAGGTTAGAGAATCTATTTTTCTGTGGYAGAACTTCCTAAAAGATAACAGGCCTATTGGAGACAGGATTTAAACTTAGTTCAGTCACAACTTCTGGAATAAAGATAAAATGGAAGATAAAATGTAGTAAGATTTTCATATGATTTTAGCAATCCACAAAAACCTAGAGTTTTCTGTAACATCCATTCCCAAAAATGGTCACTGCAAGACTTTCCTTGGACAGTGATGTCTCAGAACAAAGAAGACATTAAAAATGCAACAAACTGCAGTACATAATTCCTCAGCTCTTTCTGGTAGCTCTGCCAGCTCTACCAGGGAGTCTCAGCATTCACCACAAACTGAAAGAAAATTTTTGGGAGYATCTACAGAAAAAAAACCCTCTTTGAACTGAATTTTTATACGTCGCTTTGACCTCACAACCCGATTGATAGCTCTGTTCTTTAAAGATGCAGCCACRTGTCAGAGTAATTGGCAATTTTAGCATTTCACGTTCAGAGGGACAAATGCACAATGAAGGGTGGGGAGCACTGCGGCTCGGTTTTACCTTGCACACCAAAAACTGGACTTGTTTTTGTAACTGCACTCGTCCAAATACAGCCAGATGTAGCCTGGGATGGTTTGCAGGGCTTGTGCTGCCTCAAAGGGTACTGCTGAAAGGCATGAGGGTGTTCTTCGCCTCATAACCACCCCTCATTACTCCTGGTTTACTTCTAGGCTTAGTTACCAGCTGCAAGCCATTCTCAGCAATTCCCATGCAAGCAACTGCTGGATTTTAGAAGAGTTTCATTTTATAAACTTCCYCATTTTTAAAGAAGAGCACTTTCAATGGGTATGGCTAAAATGGCAGTGTCTGTATTGACATAAATTCAGTCAGGAAAAAAAAAAGCCTTCTTTCAAATCATAGCCAGCTTATTTATCACACCCAATCTGCCAAGTATGGCTGTGCAAAATCTGTCAGTTTTTAAATGCTACTTACTGCATATTCAAAGCTTCTTCAAAGAATATTTCCTTGAGTTACACCACATGCAACCACCCACACCTCCCCACGCCCTGCCTACACATCCAAACAATTCAGGTAGCAGGGTGACACAGCAACGCTAATCGAGCACATCTGAAGGGTTATTTAGGATTATTTAGGGTTTTCTTTTGACTGGGAGGTTTTTTTAAGACAAAATTAGAACRAAAAAAACCCTTGCCTTTTTCAACATTAGGTTTCCTAATATCTATATTCCCTTTTGGAGACTACTTCCRCTAATAATGAGTGCTGGCTGCTAGTGGCCCTTTAGGTAATGATTTCTGCAGGAAGTCTTGTTAAACAAAAACGTAAGAAATAACTTAATCTCACCCGCCAGCACTCCATGTTGTGAGTATTTGTACAGCAAAATTCCAGCAAGGATTCCATTCTGCCACTTCAACTCCACGGAGCAACACTTGGCTCAAGATGAACAGCTCGCTTTAGTTGGAAGGATTTAATTCAGGCAGGGAAGGATTACTTRCCATAAGTTAGAATGGTAGATTTTGGCCAGAGAAGCCAGGACAGCCTTTGCAGTATCAACATATTATTTTAAAACAGCTGGGAAATGGGTATTTATGAAAAAAAAAAAAAAGCTTATAAAGGAGGATCAAATACTGTCTTAATTTAAGCAGGAATTCTGTTTTTAATTCATCTAATTGTGTTAAACTGCTAATAGGCTAATTTGAAGAGCCCAGCACATCCAACAGGCTGGTATTTAATTAACAAAATCACGCTTCACACAATGCCAGACAAGGGGTCAATCCTTCAATGACGAGCTCCCTTGAGAGAAAAAAGCACAATTAATGCTGCAGAAACCTCTCATTCATTCTTCTGCTGCTASACATCACTCATTGGGAAGGACACCAYTGTTTCTYAGTTACTTTTTTTGGCCTATTTTTCCCTCTTTTCCTTGTCTCTTAATCTGACCCCTGCATCCTTTCCTCTAGCGGATTTTGACCTCTACCTGGCTTTATGCACATTTGATTATATTTGTAAACGGAACCCTGGTTKTATTATTCATGCAGACTTCTGCCATGGACACAGGAGTTTCACTGATGCCATTTTAGAGTCCATCTCGAAGTTCTGACCCTACGCCATGAAAATAAATGGCTGCTCCTGGCTTAAAAGGATTTTACACGCCCCTAAAAATGCTGCACAGACCTCAAGGGATCGCTAAAAATGTTTCAAGCTACTATGCCAGTCAACCTCCATTCTTTAGCTTCAGGATAAGACCTCRTAAGAGTTCATTACCTCAATTGAATTTGATTTTGAAGGATTGCTCGGGATGAATAAGGTAACAGAATCCAGTTGCTATTAGGACAGCACRCACACACCAAACTGAAGTAGTGAGAAGTTCTAGGAATATTGRTAAACAAGGAGAAGAGATTATTTGAGTACAAGGCATTTTAACAAGCAAAGAGAGACTGCTTGGCGAACATATTCAAGAGTCCTGGCAGGCATGATTATATAGGTAGAATTCAGAATAATTTTCAGTCAGAGRAGTTTCTTCCTCGCTCCTTAAATCAGAGCAATTAAAATCAAAGTTTACTATTGCTCAACTGAGGAAACATTCAGGAGAATATCTTTAAATAGCCATGGGGATCTTTAAAAGGTAGGGKTTTTTTGTCAGTGGCAAGATGCTTTCACAATTAGAAAACTCTGCCTGGGGTTCTGTGAACCACAGTAGCCTTTCCTCACCAGCCAGACTCCTCAATTAGCACTAAGAGTTGCTTCTGGCTCAATACTTCCCATAACTAATACTGTGCTTGTTATCCCCAAGTGTTTAGATTAAGATTAGCAGACTTCTGTTATTTATTACATGAGAGCTGTTTGGTGTTGACCTTGAAGAGAAGGTGTTTAAATGTATGTGAACGCATATTCACAAAACTTGAGGATGAAAATTTACATTTATATTGCATGCAAAGTCTGCAGCTTTCTCTTTCTGGCATTWCTGGTTCTTACAGGCTTTAGTCTACGGACAATGTCAAAGACTTATAAAGTGCAACACTTTTCTATTTTAAAGAAAATGTCACATTTCCACAGCATATGTGGAATATATGATTCCTCCCTGCAATTCAATCTGTACACAATACTTGAGCAAAAGATTGAGTATAGCATCTTTTGAAAGAAAAACAATCAAGAGCCAATGGAAAACAATAGTGGGAGGGCAACAGTGAATGTGTGGGCAGCCTTTGGTAAGAATCTAAGGAAAAGACAAATTACGTTTACCTTGTATCAACAAACAGGTTGATAAAAAACACTTATTCATTGGAAACAACCTAATTCCTTTTAAGCTTCAGTAACATGYTCTCCTCACTTCACGACTGAAATAACTGCTTTCAGAATTACTTCACAGGTCTGAAAACAACTCCCTGGAAAAATGTCACTTCTGTTCTCTTTCCCCTATTGTATTTGTATGATTCACCACGAATGTTCAGCAGTCTTAGGCATAGAACTTTGGTTGCAGCAGTGCAATTATAGAAAAAGCACTTTTATGTTATATCTTGGGGGAAAAAAATAGCATTTTATTAAGAATATGGCACAATTTGCCTTGGATACCTCTGTGATCTAACTGTAAGAACTATGAAAATTCTTTACCATTGTTTGTCAATTGTTAAGTCAGAATTACCCAGTAGAAATTAAATTTATTAAGAGAATAATTTCAAGTGGAATTTTCAGTAGAACATTCACATACCCCCAAAATATATCCTTTACACCTTTAATATATTTAAACAGAACAAATATCTGAATCARCAGATAAACTCTTTTCTATAGGTGAGCAATACCTTAAAAATAAAGATGATTTAAACATTTCATGTTAGACTAAGCCTTCCACATCTGTTCAACCCTCTAATTGCAAATACAAAAAGAACACAATCCTGAATTACACCTTCAAAAGTTAGATTGAGTGATTTAAATGCATATATATGGTCCCTGTTCAGTGCAGCACAGATTTATACTGCTTTTCTTGTAGCTTAATTAAAAACCAAGAAATAGGCTCTTCCTGGAAAGTATAAAAATCTTTCATATAATATAATTTATATAATAAATATAATTCATCATAATCTAAAGCTTCCCTTGGATGCAGTCACAGAAGCATTGGTAACAAAGTTTTACTACAGTTCTGAGCTGCAACATCACTCTCAGGTGCTGTTTTAAACTTCATTCTAAGACAGTTTGTAATCTTCAAAGTGCTACTAAGCATCATTACAAAGACAAAATATTAGAAAAGCAATAAATGGCATTCTCCCCATAGTGCAGATACACAGTCCTTTAAAAGTCCACATTCTTCTGTAAGAACAAAAAAAAAGAAGAGAAATTACACAAGGACTGAAACTTTACAGTCAATAGGTTCTACGTGGAAATTTCGTGGAACTTTCAATACATTTTTGCCCAAATTTGCCTTGTTTCTCTATTCTATTTTCTTTATGTAGTTACACAAGCAAAGGCTTCATAATAATCTCAAAGTCCTAAAACTGTTGGTGTTCTTACATGTTTACAGCTAGCTAATGGTCTCTGTCAAATAATTCATAAAAAATTTCCTTAGAGAGTGTGCCTGTGGTTCCTTACAGCCTCTGGAGCCAGCAGTGGGTGAAGCTCATTATCACAGAAGAGAAAAAAAGTTCCTTTTATTCACCAGGTTTTAAGATTTTCATTTAAGACCCACTGGATAAAAGTCTAGAACTAGTAAAAACAAAGGCACCAAAGAATATGTTCAATATAAATTTACATCTGCTTCATTTTGAAGCATATTAGAAGAAAACTTCATTGGAAAACAGACATCAAAATAAATTGAGCAGTAGGTAGATATTTCTTAGCTTCTCTATTGACTGGAGTCATACTGGAGGTTCCAGAAGTAAATCATCAGCTTTTTTCTCTTGTTATAATTATCAGGACCTTGCTCATACCGATAACCTGAAACATCTCTACTTCTTTGTTTCAGAATAATACCCTGAGAGCAGAGTAATGAAAATGGTCTCACTGTAATTATGCAGAACYTCTCTAAGTGTGAGGAATTTGGAAGAGAACTCTACTTTTTAATCACCGTAAGTCTTCCATGAGATACAGAAGTTAGAGTACAYTTAGTTGGATTACACGTTTAACATCTGTTTGCACTATTTCATGAAAACCTACTATTAAAGTGGCTATTTTATCAGAAACTGGCATTTTTGTGCCAAAAATATTTTCCTCATAGTTAGAAATAATTTCTCTCACGGACTCATAGCAATCCTTCTAAACCACCACTCTGAAAGTTACCAGAAAAAAAGATTCTGTGGGTTTTTGTAGGAATCGGTGGTTTTGTTAGGGAAATTAGGGATTGGAGTAATAAACAGGATTCCTTAACTCACCCTAAAATTAATATATTCTGCATTCCTGCACTACCTCACTAGAATCTAGGAATAGCTGACATCTCAAAGGCATAGTTTGTTCCAATTCTGGAGATTTTGTGTAACAAAAAAAGAAAAATAAAAATTAGTTCCACAATGCCTGCTACCAAATTGGCTTTTCACATCYGAGTTTTGGTAGGCTTCAGGTTTTTTTCTCTGTTCCAACAGCACTAGAGACATAAAAAAAAAGTCAGATTTATGCTTTAAATATATATTTTATATATATATTTAGTTTCCTAAAAGCCCTGATGCACAACATTATTTCACACCATTTCACATAATTTTATGCGGCTTTCAAATTTTTCTTTCTTTAGACGTTAGAACATCATAAGAAAGAAAAGGAGAAAAAAGATTCACATACATAAGGAGAGATGCCTCAGTGGGCAAACATTTTCATATATTGTGATTTAATTCAAAGGGCTATTAAATGCTGWGAATTTAACTGAATCTCAGCAGAGAACTACAATTCAGATTATTGCAGAAGTAATAAAATAACTGAACTCTGGGGCTGTTCTTCACTAATATAAACTCTCACATGTCAACTGCGTGGCTGGCCTGTGGAAATTAATGCCAAAAGACCCAGGTTCGTGCCTTTGGTTTTCTCACACTACTTTATATTCCAGTTTCTATTTTTGCTGTTAAAATTTAAACATTCTTATTTACACTGCAGCCTTTCAGCGTTCTCTCAATATGTTCCATCTTTTTTCCAAAACATTGATAGACTGACCCTCACTGCAAACTCAAAAAAAATCCCAAAGCAACCAAAGCCAAACCAACAGCAAAAAATATAGAATGGAAGACCCTTAATGCCCTAAATGTGATAAATCAGTTAAACAGAGTTTAATATAAAATTAGATATTTTATCCATACAGGGCCTTGGTACATATACCACCATCCTGTCTGTAAAGATCATCAGCATATTAAAGCTTTAACTACATATTAAAGACTTTTTAACTACTTCCTCACAAAGAACCATCTTGTACTACAGAAATGCTCAATATAAAGAGAGGAAAGTCATGTTGAGAGCTTTTCTGCTTTGGCAGGTTAGTTGGAGACAAAGTATTTCAGCACAGAGGAACAAAAATTTGGGTTCTTAGGAAAACATTTCCTTTTAAGTCCACCTCTRAGTCCATGAGGTGGTGTCTCTCCTGCTTTTTACATTACAGGGAGACAGGGAATTTAAACTGCAGCACTTAAGAAGCTCTGAGAAACTCCTCCATGCCAAAGATATGAGAGTTTTAGATACCCTTTTACACAAATACTTTGAGATTGGGTCTCTCATATATATATATATATATATATATATACATAGATGACTTTAGTGCCTCGCTAGACAAAAGCGGAAAATAAAACTATGATGTGTAAGTACAGAATCATGATTCAGGGAAAAAGGTTGAATCTGGATACAAGAAGAAACGGAGTTTAGGAGGGTAGAGAAACTTTTATGTTTTAGTATTTATTAGTTGCAGCCACAACTGCAGCACAAATGACTGATGGCTGATGAGTGAATATTTGTGTGGTTTCAACAAGCTTCATTATTCGAAGGCATTTTTTTTCCTTCTCTTCATTTCCTTCTCACAGAAACCCTACTGATGCTCTAATCAAGCATATTGGACATTAACAAATTAGCATAAGTTTAGCATATCGAAATTATTAACTTCAATATCCGTTCTCCCCCTCACACATCATAACATCTATCAACTTCCCTTTAACGCAGGCCTCAGAAGTGATATTTTTTACTACACATTCCAGCTTTTGATACAGTCTCCCGACACCATCCTTACAGGCTCAGCAGGGCTGTATTTGGTTTGTTTAATGCTACCTTTCAATACTCAGAACTATTTCAGATTTTCAGTTGTCATTACTGCACTGAATCAAGGAGTTTCTAATTGTTAGGTTCTTCAAAGAGCAGGTTTTTGTGCACTCATCTGAAAGTGTCAGGAATTAATGAACTCATAACGAGCCGTAGGTGTTACTCTGCTAATTTCCTAGAAATGCAGACAACAAAATACATCATCTACCTTTAAAAACACTGGCAAACGACTTTATGGGATAAAATCCTCCTCAACATGATGTTCCTGACACTGCACATGGATGAAGATGAAAGTTCAGCATAAATTTATAGATGATAAACTTGGCTCTCTCCTGGCTTGAGGGGCAGCCAGCAGCATCTCCCAGAGCTTTACATCTTTAATGCCTTTTTGGGGAGTGGTTCCCATGACAGGCTTTGACAGCTTAGAACAAAAAGGGTCTTGAAGAAAGCCTACAGTCACGTGCAAGGCTAAAAACAGTGGTCTAAYATTTAAAGTCTCTTTGTCTGAAGCCCAAACTCTTGAGAATTGTGCCAGTTCCCTGTTTTGACCCCAAAATGACCAATATTTAGCTGAGGATATGGAGTGTTCTAGTGAAGACTAACACAATAGGAGAACTGGAAAGGAAGGGACAGGTCTTGTTAGTAAACAATTCTGTAATTGCTTTTGTTCTGGCCCTTGGGACACACACTTTTCCACCAGAAATGGCATCTTTATCTTCCCTCCGCTGAAGCACTCATGAAAATTTACTTCCTCTGTCAATCTTGGGTGTTTTGGGACTAACTAAAGATGTTAGAGGCAGTATACAGAAACAGATAAAGTAATAGGTAGAATCTCACAAAATCCTCTTTTTTTTCCAAGAGAAGCAGCATGACATCATGTAATCACATATTAAATCCTCATACTTATCAAGAAAATTGGGATTCCACAAAAAATAGTTTCACCCAGAGAAAATGAAATATCTTAATGCACCACCTAACCAGTGACAGTCCCCTTTTTTTTTCTTTTTACTCCTTATTGAGAAATCTTTCATTTTGTTGCTTTCTCCAAAACATTTATAATTATTTACAGCAGAATTCATTTCTAGTTATTCAAGCAGAGAGAGAAGTCAGTGAACATGAATATCCAAACTCAAGCCACTGACTTTTGGTCTGTGTTTATCAGGAACTGCATCACCTATAATTTTTTTAGTCCTGGAGTTGAGAAGAGTTTAGGATTAACCATGCAGAGCTTTTAATGCCTCTTATGAGAAGTGATTTAATGGACTGACCTTTTTGGAGACATTCATGACAGAATGATGAGAAAGAAAACAGCTTAGAAATTTCTCTATGAGCACAGGGTTTTCACAAGGCTTGTGAAATAGTGGCATCATTGAAATTGACTGAAATACTGTAATTTAATTTGTTTTCACTCTTCAAAAGGTGAATGCCACCAGCAAAATGATATGCAAAACATGCAAGATACATGTAAAGGAAAATTCATAAAATATAGAAACAGGTGTTGACTCAGTTTTCCTGGAGCACTCTCACAAACAGAGTGAAAATCTGTTCTTTTACAGTGTTTTGCTGCTCTGTTCCTTCCTGGGAAGTTCTTCAGAGAATCCTGAGATCACCTCTTCTCTCTTCATAGGTTTATTTTTTGGAATCTTCCTTTACATTTGATGAGATATCCTAAATTCCTCACCTAAGTTTTGTGAGGTTCTTCTCTTCCACTTCCAATGTTTTAGCCTTTCTGCAAGTTTCTTTACCTGAACTAACCCCCTTTTAGAGGTACCAAATAGCTTCTTTGATTATCAAAGGTCCCACTATCATGTATGTATCGCATAGAAAGCATACAATTAAATCTATCCACACTGCAGGGCTGAAGACAAAAAGCATGAGTAAGCAGCTGACAATAGAGAGGGATAAACACTTCTCTAAGTAATAATTTTATCCATTTTCTCTCTGTTTTAAAGTAATACATACACAAGGCACCAATATTGTAGTAAAATCTTTGTGCTTGTTATAGCACGACTTTCTTAGGACTGTTATTTGAAAGTCAGCTGCTGAAATCTGGTACTGAGAGCTGTCATCTGCTGCCTGCCTGCAAGCTGCCAATAGATTTTCATTTCTATTGCCATGGAAACAAAGGTTGGCATGACTTAGAGAAAAAGAGGGGAAAAAAAAAAAAAAAAAGTCTTTTCGACAGCCAGAGTTTTCAAACTTTGACCCAAAATGGAATTCACCTTTATTACCCAGAAAGGTCCCACTGAAAGGGTCAGGCAGGGATAGTGCCTGGCATTGTCCCTTGCTCTGATCTCCCAGCTGTCAAAACTGTGAGCCTGGCCAGATTAAGTCATGGATACCTTCTCTCCAAAAGGCAACCAGGAGTGGGAAAGGAGAATGAATATCCGGGATTTGTCTCACCTGGAAGCAGGACAGAGCYGCTGAATGTGCCATGTGTGGGATCCTGCAAAGGACTTGACAAGCATCACAATCACTTCAGGCCCTGCCTAAACACTCCCATATTGTACCCAGAAAATGCATTAATCTGTAGGAGCTGCATTTCTCACTGCAAGCAGAAAGCATTTCTGAACTAACAGCTAAAGAAGCTCCTTCAGTGTCTGTTACAGATCTTTACACAATACTTCCATTACAGTAGTGTAACAGAATAATCRTAGAATAGGAGTCAAAATCTACCCAGCTTTAAGGCAGAACAACCCCTGCCACAGATTTAGTAGCTATTCCCTGAGTCTGTCAGGTGTTGAAAGTTTCATGCAGCTGTTTTTATTACACCTGACAGTGGCAGACTAGAAATGTAGCTTCTATAAACATTTACAAGCTTCCTTTCATCCATTTTTTCTCTCTGATACTTTTGTCTTCACATTTGTCACCAGGTGTCATTAGCTGTGGAAGTTATCCCAAATTTCACATTTTTTCCCCAAATAYCATTGATGGTTTTGAGCAATCATTTAACTTTTACAATTAGCAGAAGGAAAACTGCAGTTTAATTAACGATTTGAAAACACTATTGAGCTCAGTTTAGTTAGCTGGTGTATTTATTGTCTGTTTATTAAATTGTTTTAATGATGCCTTGCTACTGACTGCTTGGACCTTCTGTCCATTACAGCTCCTATCTGATGCATTTTCAACTTCTTTTTGTATGATCTTTTCTTTCCTTCCTCTCGCTTGAAGAGCACTGAGAGGGACCTGCTGGTGTTTCTCCTCGATCAGTGAAGTGTCCCCTGTGCYATCCTCTAAATCAGACTGTATAAGCCAGAGGCTTAAACACCTCAAAGCTTCTGCAACACGAGTTTTCTGCAGACAGTACATCATCTCCTGAGATCATACAGAGGAAACAGATTCTGTGTGCAGGTATTGTGCCTGAAGACTTCCAAAACTACCGCCCTAAGCACAGACTGCCCGATAAAGTGGAAAATTTATAAGGAAATACACCTGGACCCAGGTTCCCTACAGGCCTGTCAGATTCCTGTTTTAAAGAATTCAAGGACCAAAAGTCACAGATATTCTAGTTTAACATGGTGTTTCCAGATCGATAGGGTGGATCAGCAATCATGGTTAGCAAAGGGTTACCACAGCTATTATTTCAGGGGTTTAACAGCAGATTTTYATAAAAGCAAAGCAGATATCTCTTTTCCCTCCATACTACCTTTTTTTTTTTTCAATTATTTTTAAAAGAAATTTACTCTAGCCTACATCATAAGCAGATGAAAAGTCACAGTACATAAAATAACAATTTGGTCTATACTTGGGTTTTGGTGTTAAAAATTTAAGGATTGTATTTCCATTCTTCTAATTATATACGGAAAGGGTAGCAGCGGCTTTCTGGAAATGAGCAACAAATGATTATTTAATCWGGTAATCACTTGCACAGGGGGAAATGAAAAGCAAAACAAGAAACATCACATGACTCACAAGGAAGTGCAAAAGCTGACAAGTGGSAGTGTCACTCCTCTGCCAGCTCACAGGGCTTGGGGAAGCAATTAGATCCTGATGACCTGCAGATATTCACCCCACCTTTAAAGCTTGTTTCAAAGGAAGCCTAAGAAAAGCCCTTCGATGGAACAGCTCTATTCTGCTTTGGCAGCCTTCCTGAGCACCTCCTGTGACCAGGAGAAGGATCTCCAGGGGACTGCAGGCACTCTGAGAGGAGAAGATTAAGCAAGGGAGGTCAGGAATGATGAAGGTGGAGAGAGCAAACAGAGGCAAAGACAGAAGTGACATTCAGAGAATTAAGRGATGGAAGAAAGGGTAAGCAGAGGTGAAGAAAGATATGGTATTTTTTGCCCGGTGGAATCAATTGTGTTTCAAAAAACGTCAAGATGCTGCTCAAAAGAGGGATCAAGGACACAAAGAGGAAGTTTAAGAAAAAAAGAGGGTTCCTGAAACTGCCACACAAACATCCCTCATAAACTACAGGCTAAAATGTTGTATTCAATCAGTTCCTGCAGTGGGTGAGATCCATAGCCACTGGCCCTTGCACCTCCATCAGATTATTTCCTTGCAGTGGCTGTCAGGGAATCCTAAATCTTGCCTTCCCTCCCAGGTCCAGTAAGCCATGTTTAGGACTGTTTATTTCAGTCACTAATCTCATATTTCTTTGCCAGTACTACTGCCTCTTGAAATACTAAGCATTAGCCACACAGAGTTTTCAGTTTCTCAAGTTGCTACATCTTTTGCTTAAACATTTAAAGATTCTTTAAATTTTAAAGTTTATGTCTTCTTTTAAGAGGAAAAAAAAGAAAGCTTTTAATTCCTACTATTTTTTTAATGGTTAGGACAAATGTCAAGCCACAAGTTTTCYGTTATAGTTATATGACAAAATGGGCTTGACACAGTATCAGACAAGACATACACAGCAGGCAAGGAGAGAAGCATCACTTGCTGCTTCTGACTGATTTATTTTTCAAGACCTAGGGCTCCAAACTGAGAAACCTACTGAACAAAAAACATAAGGATGGATTGACACCTCTGTCAGATATACATAGGAAAGTCAAAGCCTCATTATGTTTCTGAACACTGCTTTTCCAAAACTCTGGACTCCTGTTCTGGCTGGACTTAAGAGTCTGTATCTGAAGAAAACACAAAAACTGCTGTGAAAAAACAGTGTGGACACAGTACAAAGAGACAGGAATTTTTCTGGGCCTGTCTCCAAACAGAGTAACTGTTGGCTAAGCTTTGCAATTAAGTGGGACTTTTTTTTTCAGCTGTCTCAAAGCTTGTCAGGGCTCCTGGAAAACCTGTGGCTTCTCACAAGCCTGTTAAGCCTGGCAGCAAACATTAACTTCCCCTCTCTGATTCAAGCACTCGAAAATAATGCTCCCATAATTCTGTCACTCTCTTGTTCTCTAAGCTTGAAGAGCCAGTTATATGAAGTGACAATTAGAGAGAGGAGGCATCTTTGGCAAGGGTTTCCAGAGTCACTTTGGCCTGTCACATACCTGCAGGGAGATCACGCCACACAGTTGCCCTCCCAGAACCTGACAGTTGTTTATTTTCTGTGCTTCTGCACAAAATGCGTCTGATTTCATTATTTCAAGCAGCAGCTACCCCACAGAATTTTATTCCTGAGCAGCACCACACGGAGAAAACTTTTCCCAAAGACTTTTCTGAAACCAGTTTGGTGCCAGCATGGTCACACCATAATTTGTGTTTAGAAGTTGCTCAAGTATGAATGACTTTTGCTCCTTGGAGAATTCCACACACGGAGCTGCTGCTTGACAAAGCCCAGCCCAACAGCATCTGCTCTCTAGTGAGCATCTCTTGGAGTGTCAATGACAGTTCTCTCATCAGTGCTTTGTCTCAAAAGAAATGTGTAACAAAACTTGACATAAGATAYTTTTTAGCATAATTGAAAGCAGGGCAGAATTCTCCATTTATAAGAAAATGCAATTATTTTCTCAGGAGGTGTCATGTAAAAGGAATAAGCCTATTTTACTCTATCAAAGGGTTTAAACTAAATGGACTTGAGGAGAGTGGCACTTTGAAGAAGWAAAGAACAACAAAGATATCTCCCCATTGATAAATTTTGAAGCAGTGTTAATAAAAGTGAAGGACACGCTGATCCTAAATGTATGGTAGAAAGATAATAGTAAGGCTTCCTTTTYGTATATTTGTCTATTTATCCTTGGTGGTCTCCAAAACCACACTAGTTCTAGTCATGCATTTTTTAAAGTCAAATTAAAACCATGAAAAGTTTGTGATGAAGAATTTATGATTTTTAAAGTATTATGCAATCATTTCTGTGGAATATTTATCAGACTAAAGAGTATTTTATCTGTGTATTAGAGAGTATATAAATCAGTTTTTTTCAACATACTGCAGAAACTTGGTAAGAGAATGTAAAGCATTGCCATTCTCCAAATTAATCTATTGGCAACCAGGCAAATAAATGTTAGAAAGATAAGTGCATTAGCACTTTAAAGTGCCCAGAACAAGAGAAGTTAAGGCAAAATCCATGATATTAGACAGAAAATATTATCTTGCCAATGCTTTTACACAGAATTTTAATTGGCTGCCTAGTGAGTGCAAATTACCATTTGTGATTTGTTGCCRCTGCTACAATGTTTCATTACAGTAATTCTGGGAAAAAACCCACGAAACAGATCTGCTTCATTTCCTATAGTCTAGTGCAGAAGTGCTATGACAAACAGTAATTGCTGTATCAGAGATGCCTAGCTAATTCTCAGTGTTCCATATTCACGCTGATACGCCACAATTGGTAAGGCAATTGTTTTCCAATATTGCATTAAAAAATAACAGATAAAGGCCTCATCCTGATTTTGCACTGGCAGTGGTGGGAGAAGTGAAGGGAAAAGGTTTTAATCTTTCACTCTGATTGATGCTGGAGATGACACTTCTTTTTTCCTTCTTTAAYATGCATCTTGTGGTTTAACCCCAGCCAGCAAGTGAGGACCATACAGACACTTGCTCCCTTCCCCCTGCCCTTCCGTGGTGGGATGGGGTGGAGAACTAAGGAAAAAAAAAGTAAAACTCGTGAGTTGAAGTGAAACAGCCTAATAATTGAACCAAAGTAAGGTATACTGCTACTACTACTAATAATGATGATTGTAATGAAAAGGAGACAGAGAAACAAAACCTGAGGGAAACAGGTGATGCACAACACAGTTGCTCACCRTGCACTGAGCAATGCCCAGCCCAGCAATCAGCTCCTCACAGCCAACTCCCCCAAGTTTATACACTGATTTTCTGGGGTATGGAATATCCCTTTGGCCAGTTTGGATCAGTTRGCCATGCTGCCTCCCAGCTTTTTGTGCACCTGCCCACTGGCAGAGCATGAGACACTGGAAAGTCCTGTTCTTGGGGTGAGCATTATCCAGCAACAACCAAAACATTGCTGTGTCACCCTCACTATTCCCACACTAAATCCAAAACACAGCACTGCACCAGCTACTAAGAAGAAAATGAACTCTGTCCCTGATGAAACCAAGACAGTGCAGCTTCACAGGAAAAGTACTGGAAGATATAAATAGGAATTTCAGCTCAGGGACACTGCTGTAACAGCAGCTTGTAAAAGTATAGATTTCTGTAGGTTTAGAGAATGTCTTGATTATATTTTCTCCACCTTATGCTGACTGCCCTTTCAGTCCAACCCTATCCCTTCCTGTTCRTCATTCACAGTGGTATTATTCCTTCCTTGGATCTCTTCTTACAGTTTTCCTCAGCCCTCACATTCTCCCTTTTACCCTACAAGGTCTCACTCCATTTTCACACCACAATCCCCTCGAGCTGGCTAGGGAAAACAGAAAATAGGGTGAGTYTTGTTGGAAGTTTACTGTGCTTTGCTCTGCTACATTAATCCCAAAACTTCAGCTTGGTCTTGTAGACAGAGGTTCTCTTTTGCAAAAAGCCAGCTTCCCCAAACTTGCATAAAGCCCCGTGGCCAGGGGTCTGGGCTCTTGGTAACTCGACAGCAAGCACCGCTGTGCTGACCACCCTAACTCTCCCTGGTATCCACAGCAGCAGCTCAACAAGGGATCTGGAATGCATCTGCCAGAGACTAGTAGATCATACACAACTTTAAAGGGTCAGAGATCTACAAATTCTGTCCCAAAGGGAGCTTGGTCTGACTGCAGATTGCATTGCCACAGTGGTTGTAAATAAGCCCCAAGGATTGGCTCACAGCATAAGGAAAAGGCTCTTTGAGCACACCTAGCACACACACACACGGCAGCAGATGTTCTGACATGATACATCTTTGTATTCATCTCAATAATCTATAGAAAAGAGAAATAATGATGTCACCAAACAAAAAAGTGTTCTTTTCTTAAGAATGATGAGCTTCCAAACTGAACRGTCTTGAAGAAAACTATCAGAAAACAAAGCCTCTCTTTTTCCAGCAGATGAAAAAAGCTCTGAAGTTTGCCTGCTTTGCCTAGAGCACTTTAAAACATCCCTTTGTACAGGATTCATTTACTTCAACCTTGTTATCACCCCATSTCCCTCTCTTCATCACCGGCCATCATTAAGCTCTTTTAAACTCTAAAGGTTAATTACAACATAATTGTTCCCCTTACAGTGACTGATACATAGATATGCCAATTTTCCCCATTTAAGCAACAAATAAAGAAAGAAATGGAACTGAACTATTCTTATTTAGGATCTGTTCTGAAAGAACTTTCTTAAATATTGATAAGCAATTCCAATGCCAATAAAATATAACCAATACCTATATAATTTACATAAACCAGTGGATTGCCCTGAAAATTGGGTTTAAAGGAATTGTGGGGAGGGAGATAAAAGTACCTTTGTGATCCATATTTTTCACATCAGATGCAAAATACAGCAGTAACTGTCAAAGTGCAGCTGCAGCAGCTGAGCAGTTCATGGAATTTGTAAGTAGGATTACTGATGGGTTTCAACTTTGCTACTCACACAAGCAMACACAGCTTTAATCTGGAGTGAAGTTCCCACTCCGCTTATCTGCACATCAGTCAGACATGGAAAAGTGCAGGTAAGTCATAACAGAAACAGAGAAACATCTCCTCACACCCATCTCCTCAGGATCCCAGACTTCAGTTTTTGTTCTTTGGCTTTTACATTTAGTCTCCTACCACAACAGGATTCAGAAGATGTGGCAGATCAGCATTGCAAATACTTAAACCACTTTCAGGCGACAGGCTAAAATTTATGTATAGCTTAAAATGTTAATTATTTAATTCTRACATTTGGTCATTTTTATTATATTTGTGGTTTATTTTCCTGATAAGTTGGCACGTAGGGCAAATTTGACTGTTAGTCTAAAGAGAGGCCAGGAGACAGGAGACTTGAAGAGGCTGATGGACAATATCCAGTCTGATTAATAAGACAGAGCAGTAGCTGTGCTTTTTTAAAGCCCAGTATATATTTTTGTTGACATAAAACCAAATAATCATATTAAAACAGAGCTTGAGATTCAATGGCAGTGTGGATATGTTGTCAAAAGTCCATCTGTGGGGAAAAAATGACAGAGAACAAGTATGTGAAGCAGTGAGAACAGAATATCAKTGATAAGTTGGTGGGAGACTATATAAAGAACTCCTGTGTTTAGGTGCTTTAAGCTCAGTTCCCAGCAGAGAGGAAGTTATCGGTGGCAGATGTGAATAAAGTGTCAATAATAATAACCATTTTAGAGATATAATGTGTATTCCACGTGCAGCAGGGGAAAGGGAAAAGTCTGGCAATGAGAGAGACCCAAATTAGAGAAAGCAGTGAGAAAGAAGCAGGCAAGAGGAAAAGGGAAGGTATGAATGGGAAATAGAGATTCGTGCAGTAGGTTGAAATGAGAAGGAACTAAAGGTCACAGTAAWAAGAAAATGAACTACTAGAGAGAAAACAGGCATCACAATGCACAGCAAAACATTGTGAAAGGCACAGGAGAGTACAACACAGATAATGGTTGTGTTGTGAAACTTGCGCCCCAAAGAAGAGGAATAAAGAAGCTCTTAGACAAGTGAATAGGGAAAAGCAGACAGGGGTTTTGAGGGAAAAAAAAAAAATGTTATTGTCAGCAAACATTTTGACATTTGGTAAATATGAGTTAGCTTAGATTCATTGGTACCAATCTTGGGGAGTGAAATTTCCACCAGAGATTCAAAATACGTGAAAATCTGATTTTAGATAAATGGCATTTCCAAATACTTATGTCRTGAATTACAGATTGTAACATATAACACAGGGTTGGACATTAACCCTGAATATTGCCAGCACAACTAAACATTTCAGRAAAGGACATCTCAAGCTCTAAAAGTCTGTACAACCTAAGAGAAAAGGTAATAAAAAAATTATCTAAATTACTCTTCTCTCTACTGGTATCTTTTCTAATTTAGATAAAATTTTGGGTTCCAAAGGTAGATTTTGGTTTTCATTTCCTTTCTAAAATATTAAAGGTGGTTGCTTGTCCTTGCAATTTCTGAAATTAAGAGATGGAGTTTGCTTGCATGCAAGCTGTGAGTGTTTAGATTTAAGTTTCTGGCAGAAACCACATCAAAACTGAAYGTCCACACTACTTTTTGAAAGGTGTTCAAAAGTCTCACTAGTGTTACACAAGATGTGATAAAACCCAGATGAAAGCATTGCACTTGGGGAAAAAACAATCCCTCAGTTATAGGAAAGGAAACAATTGGAAGATGTTAYTCTCACTCTCTTTTGAAGAGCCTTGAGCTTACAATCATTTTCTCATTCACATCTCAGATGGGAACACCTTTGGAGCAGCCATTGCCTTTTGTTTGAGCAGCCAACTGCGCCTTAAACAAGGTTTATGCTCACCAGCTTCAGGTTAGAAACGTTTGGGTTTATTCCTGTAGTATCTGTTGGCCTTGATCAAGTTGACTTTGTTATTAAATCAATGCCATATTTTTAAAGATCRAATGAATACAAATATTTATTGAGAAATCTTATCTTTGTCTCTCAAACTCTTGTTCTGTGCTGCACTGCCAAATTGGGCATACTGTTGGATTAAATTAATAAACAAGTAATCTTGCTGGCAGAACTCTCTAGAATCTTGATAAACACTTTGGTTGGGTATCTATGAAAACTTTGGACTGCTTAAAACATTTTTCTATTATGATAACATGCGTCAAGCATCAAAAAATATTACTTGTTTATCTCCCATGTCATTATGCAATTTTCATTTTCTGTTTACCCTCCTAAAAATGAAAATATAAAGTAAGTGTGGTAGAGAAATTTAACACTAATTGGTAGCGAAAACAGCACCATCATTTAAAATCACACCATGGCATTAAACTTTGTTATGATAAACTACTGGGGTTCATTTACCTTGTGAATCACTTAGACCTTTCACTTCAGATGAAGAAATGACAAAGCTAGAGTTCATGCAATCAGGTAGCGACACATAAAATTAACCAGTCACCAGCTGCTCCAGCAGAATTAATGGAAATGTGGAATACAGATTTCTTCCTGAGCAAAATGAGATTAGACACTTGGGAATATGTTTAATCTCACTAGGACAAGGTGGTGCAGTTACAACAGGTACTTAGAACARGCCTGGACATACCCGATTTTTAACAGACTGCATTTCTTCCATCACCATGTTTTATAAGCTATTCCTACATTAACTGAAATATTCTGCAGGTTTCCTGCTGGAGCTCTATAGGGATTTCTCTTCACAAAGGAGAAAAAAGCCAGTCCAAATCCCTGTTCAGTCACTGGCTGTACTCAAACTCCCTGCAAGGCATCACACCTTACCTAGGAAAAAAACACACAGTAATTTGATGGCTGGTGACAAACCAAGCTCAGAAAACAATGACTTGAGAAAGCTTGTTAAATCTCCTTTGAGAAGACAGTTATTCAAAATTCACAATTAAATAAACTAACAACTCCCACCAACCTTTTGCTCCACCATTTCATTTGGAGCAGCTGAATATGTGCAAAGGCTATGGTTTGCAGTATTTAGTACAAAGTTTCGTTAAGGTATCTATGCAAAGGAACAGCTTTTTCAAAACCATTAACAAGTGACTACAGCTGCTTCACCAGAGCTTTCTCATTACAGCAAACAATTTTGCAGCACTTTCTTTAGTGCCACACAGATGTCCCATCCAGCATGAGAGGRGATGCACGCTCTGGGTTTTAAATGCACCTGAAAGGAAGCCAGCCCAAGGAAACCAGAAGAATGTGTCGGTGGCCTACCTACAAGTGATACTCTCTAAACACCCATGGGTCAAAAAAAAGACATTCTGCAATAATGCTGGCACAGCGAATTCAGTTCAGGGACCATTTCACTGCTTTTAGCACAGGTATGTGGAATTCTGCCATGAGATCTCAGAACCATAACTGGCTGTAAACATTGGTAAAACCTTCCTCAGGTTCTGAGAACTACTAATGATTTACAAAAGCAAGCTTCCAGCCTTGAGAAAGGATAGGCCAGGGAACTATTATGTCCAATAACACTTCACAATTAAGCTGAACTTCGCATAAAAATCTTCCAGGCKAAGTCAGAGCTCTCTGTCACGAGGGTGGCACCACTGGCCTTACTGGTGCTGCCCACCTTTGCTTACCAAGYCTGATCCTGACCAAAACACAGCCTCGGAGGTGCCCGGGGCTGGGGCTGTCCCCAGCTGCCCACCACAGCTCTCCCTGCCTTGCTCCCTGTCTGGGGGCAGTGGGACAGGCCCTGGTTCTCCCCATGGGGACCCCCAACACTGCTCCTGGATTTGCCCAAGAGCAAAAGGACAAAACCCTGCAACAGTGTAAAAGCAACTCTTTAATTAAAGCTTTCAAGTGGACAAACGTGGCTCTGCGCACGCGTGATAAAGAGTTACTAGAATTTTTATTGGGTTAATTAATTACTGTATCTAACASGTACATCCARTAGGAGATCAGTTGCCCCACCCTTGGGTCAGGCCCTTGGAGCTGGTCCAGGGTCTTCTTTGCCTCATTTCTTGTTATGTCTCTTTAGTCCTGGTGGAAAAAAAACCTGTCTTTGTCTGAAATTCTCTTCTTAAGGATAAGACTAAACAGAACTTCAAGAGTGTATTAGTAAGGATTTGCTAAACTGTGAGAGAGTGCAGGAAAAGTACTAGAAGCTGCCCAAATATTAAAAATCCACAAGGCTACAAATACATGAATAATATACAAAAAGCTGAAAAAATCTTTAGGCGTGACTGGTACCCTGGCCCACACGGAGCTGCAGGCCCTCACTGCACACCCACAGGAAGATAACATCAAGGTATTTCTTTTCCCCCCCTCATCCTCCCCTCTTCTCTTACCCACATCCACTGAACATTTAAGATACAGTGCATGCTTACTCCAGCTTGATTTCTTCTTGCTCAAAAGACTGCTCTATCAGGTCCTCTAATCAGTATAATCAAGACTGTGCTTATTACTTTCTAAGCACGTATTTCAGTTGTTAGGATAACAAATGGGGGGAAAAGGAACAGTAAACCCCTCTGCTAGTTGTTTTCAGTATTCATCCATTTCACTGTAATATTTTTAGCTTGCTGCTTACTATTATTCACTTATTCCAAAGCTGAGACTYGTCAAAGCTTTCAGGAACTGTGGGTGAAAAATTCCTTTCAAGACCTTCAGCTGTGGGCAGCGAGGGCTTTGCCTTTCTTTTGCAAAACACCTCTCACAACAAGCACAATGCATTTGTAACAATTCGAGTAAGACTGTTCTGCAGCAACTTTTCTTTATTATTGTGTGAAACATCATTGTCTGCACCCTTCAAAAAGGCCTCAAAAATGCAATTCACTACAATAATCTTATTCACAATGTATCCATTCTTCTTTTCCATTTACATTTGAAAGTACTGCTCCTGGACTCCACCACAGAACGGTATTCACAAGATTAAGCATTTCTGTCCATTGAAAGGATACCTTTGAAAAAGTGAGAGGTTTGGTTCTAATTGAAGAGAACTTAATTTCTTCAACATGCTCTGTTATCTACCTTTAWAAACTGTTCCAACAGCCCTGATTAGGTCCTTTTTAATCTAGTTTTTCTTTACTGAGTGATCACAAGACAAGTCACTCAGAAGATACATCATGTAGGAAAAAAAGCCTCACATTTAAGCTTGGGAATAAGCTGTACAACAACTGGGGAGCTAAAAAAGAATGACAAAACCATTATGTTCTGAGACAAAAGAATGATGTGTGGAAGTTGGCTAAATCAATAACTAATTGTAAAGTATGCATCCAGTCCTAGAGGTGATCCAATAATTGAAATCTGCTGCTGGTCACCTGAGTCCTGTTTAGCAGGGTCAGCTCATCATTCAAGTGACTTTTGCACTTCTCATTGATTTTGTTTAGCAGCAGATTTGTGGTTCAGATAAGGCTATTCATTCCTCAGCACTGGTTCAGATTCAATGAAAGCAATTAAACTTGATTAAATACGTTTGTATTTAATCTTTAAAAACTTGCAAATAAGAATCTTTTTTGACCATATACTAATGACAAAACGGCACACAATAAAAACTGCTGGGTTTATTTTCCTCTTTAAGCTTACAACATTCATAGGAATACTGTATTATTTTCATGATTTAAAATAAAAAGGCAAGTTGATAATCTTTTTCTGTGAACATTAGTTATCAGACCCAGGGACAGTTAGAGCAGTAGGAGATGAAGGTAAAAAAAAAAAGAGAAAATCTCTAGAAATTAGAGAAGTTGTCTCAATTACAGAATCACACACATTAGTAAACCAAAACTGCTATTTTTGCAGTTTGTCATGCTCCTTCCCCAATGCAGAGAAATAGCTTTCTTCTTTTTCTGTGAGCTTTGACAATTCTATTTTATATTACATGGACTGAAGGGAGAAAATAAAAGGGTAGATACTGTCTTCAGCAGTCATCCTCGCTGAACTGCAGTGGGACACTAGATCACCTCAAAGCTTCACTTCATGTCTGGCACAGGGACTGTGGGGATCAGGACCTGACTGTAGGGAAAAGTATTAACAAGATTTATATTCAATGTCTGTAGAAAGAATATATTTCACTTTTCATTCATGTGATGAGAATGTATTGCACTCTTCACTCACTTGTCATAGCTCAGTGGTTGCAATAGATACTCCTTGTCCCTGTCCCTATAATTCCCATTTCCACACCTTCAACTATTAAAAGCTTTGGTTTGTTTCATGTTCTTTTTGCCTTTTTCTTCTGCCTTTCTGGAGTCATCCAGACAGGAGCCAATATCAAAGGAGCTAAGAGGGAAAACACCTGCAACAGCCACCGGGAGGTGAAGAACCAGGATGCTGAGGCACAGGCAGCAAAGATCAGAGACAGAAACAGAAAATTGTTCCAACTCCTAGGCTGCCAACACTTCTCTTTGAGAGCCCCAGCAGYTCAGCACAAGAAGAAAAAAAGGCACAACAAAGTTGTGGTCTGACACACAACCAAGGCAATCATCAGGATGAGAAATAAGAGCAACCTCAAAATTCTTACACCTTTCAGCCCTGTGCCACATGCAATCCAGGCAGATAAATATTTCTGAACCAAGGGTTTTTTTTTTTTTTACCCTGCTCTAAAATCCTGAATAACATTCTGCAGGTACTTGTTATAGGTATTTTTTTTTGGTTTAATCTCACCTCTAGCTTTTCAGGCTGAAGATTTTGGTGATTTCTGCTACAATTTGCTATTGCCCTGGTTCCCATTCCTAAACTATAACAGAATTCACCAGACAGAAGGTGCAACAGAGAGAAATAGAGAGCAATGTCTATGAATTCTTCCTTTTCAGACCTGCAGAAGCTTATGGTGCCATTATAAGCTTTGTAGGTGATGGATAACTGAGCAAGTGACACCAAAGTTGGAAGATTTTGATCTAGAAACAAAAATAAGCTGTCTGTCCCCTTAACCAGTTGTTTAGCAAATGCTGCTTGACCATTTCACTAATTTCTAGCATGAATTCATAGGCAACTTGATGAGATGGTAAACTCATTCAACTTGTAAAATAAAAACCCTCAAGTATCAGACTCTCCATGTGTATTAAAACCATCAGAAGCAACTGAGATGGGAAGAGGACTGAATTTTGTTTCACAAGACCATATTCACAGTTTTCTTTGCAAATTCTCCAATTTATTTATGATGAGATGTTTAAAGTAATATTTATTGGTACCAGTTCTCCCATGCAAGTCAAGAATGCCTCCATTAAACCTTTTTTCAATATTCTTTCATCTCTGGGGCAAGAATCATGGGATTGAAAAGATGACATCATTATTAGTTTACCTGATATTAACCCAAACTAAGCTGTAAAATACAGACCACTTCTTCATCTTCTCTTTCTTTTAATTGGTTTTGGTCTGGTTTGAAAGTTTGCTATCAGTGCTCTACATCCTAAATAACATGGATTTTCCTGCTACTTTCTTGTCTACTAACACAGAAGAGACAGAATACTTTCCAATTTTTAAATGGTAAAAATTTAGGCAATTTATAGAGAAGCCTTCCTCTAAGTCAGTTTTTAGCTAAACTGGCCCCTTTTGTGAATCAATCTGGAATAAACAACATCATCTGATGCACAACAACAATCATATATTAAAAACTTGCTTATTCAGCTGAGTGAGTTCTCATAGAGAAGCCCAAGAAAGCATCACTTGTAGCCTGTCTTCTCTGAACCAACAACTCTAGCAACAAAGAGAAAATCTAGTCCTAGGCCTAAAGAAATGCAGCTTCCTAATTGATATAGATAGCAGATTATGAAATTTAGTCCTATGTCCTGGCTACAAGCTGTTGAAAAGGGGAAAAAAAAAAAAAACAACAACCAACCAAAACCAGATCTTTAATCCTCAGGTAAGCAGAATATAAAAAAAATTAAATTCCTATTTCTCTTGCATAGAGCAGTTCTAACAATTCCCATTTGTTCCAGCTGGGAGGTGCCCTTTGACTCCTGCCTAACACAGAGTGCAGGACTTCTATTGGGAAATTTGCACTCTAACAGGTAAATTGCAGAGAACAGGCCAGAATCATGCTGATCTAGGGGAAAAAAAAATAAAGAGATACAAAAAAACCCCTATCAGCAACCCTTATCATATTGCRGGCCTGCTGCCAAACCTCTGAGCTCTGCAAATATGAGAGGTTTGAGGCATTAGTGTAGAAAGCACAAATGTTCCTTACCCTCCAAATAATTTGCAGGAAGTGCTGCATCTATGTAATCAAAACTTGTGTTTAAATATACCATTTTCCATGAACATGATAACTTTATTAAACTACACTGGGAGCTAAACAAACTGGGTTAATACCCAGAATTGCTTGCTTCAGGACTTGTAGGTCAAATTCTGTGACACTAATTGCTGCTAATAATAAGAGACATTACAGCTGTATCTGTACAAACAACTTTGTTCACTCCARACCCCAAATAGATGCTTCATAATGGCTTGTGCCCAAGAATGAAGGCCCTTAGTTCACATAAAACTTAATTTCAGTGCTTAGAAATCAACATCCTCTGGGTTATCACACCACGCAGCTGTGAAAATACCCAGGTCTCAAATCCTGAGTTAGGGGGCCTTTAGACCATGCTCTGCCACATGAAAAATCCATCCTATAGCTAATGCAGCAAMCTTCTGGTTCTTCAAAACAGCAATTTTCATCTTCACCTTGCCCAGTCTGTACCTGAGTGGCAGCACTTTCACAGAGCACCATTTCACACCAGCTGAGGAGCTGTTTTGAACAGTGCTTCAGAATAATATCTTTTATGAAAGGAGTGTTATTTTGAAATAACTTTTACATACATGGCCTCTTCTATTTTGAAAGAAGTTGAAAAGACCAGTAAAAAGACTTATCAGCAATTTAGACAGAAGGGACAGAAGAAGGTGATTGTTAGCTAGAAAATCCCCTGGAATCTGTGCTTGCTTGATGAAACCCAAGATGCCAGGCTTGGATGCAAATCTGTAGTACCTGATTTCATGCTACTACATGTTTTAAACTCTTAATAGTCACACGTGGAAAAAGAATCAACCATGCTTTTGTTTTAGCTTATCCAAAGATAAAAAAACTCCTTAAAAACAGGCTATGGAAGAAAACTATCATATATTTCTAACAACAGATCTTATATGACTAGCATAACAAATGACAGACAAAATGCCACCTCTAGAATTGCTTTTAAGAACACAAAAGGTTGTTGTTGCCATTGCTTTTTGCTACTATGATTCAGACTCCTGAAAGTACTGTGCAACAATTTGACACTKCATATTGTTAATCCTAAAGATTTTATGTGGAAGTTTTAATTAATATTTTCAAGTTGTAAAACTGAATGTAGACAGCCTCCCTCCTGGTTTACCTGCAAGTTTCTGAGAGAGTTCACAGAATATATCAGACAGTTGCTACATTAACTATTTTTTATTGCTCAATGAAATAACTTCCAGGCTGCAATATACTTGCCTTGATACATTATGACCATCCAGGCYGTTTTCTCTTACCTTTCATCTCCAAAAGCACAAATGCTTAAACTCAGAAGAGAGAAGAATCATGCTCACCTCCCACAGCATTTAAGGCAATTCAGATGGCAAAATAAGCAAAAGYATTGCAATTAATAATCACATGATTCACAGAATAACAAAACAATAGACATTTGYAGCTTTTTGTTTGGACCCATCCTCCTACCASCTTTGAGAGGTTTCCTTTATAGTGCTGTTTGTGTTGCAGGTGGGTTTGTCAAAGTGGGATCTAATTAAAATTATATGTGTTAGTTAAATTGTATTGCAAACATCTGCAGCTTTCACCACGCAGGCTTCATTAGCACCGCAACAGCCTTGGAAATACTGCTTAACCTAAAAGCTCTTTTAAATTTCCTGTGATCTTTGAATCTTTTCCTGTCTTGCCGTCAAATATCTCAGCCTCAAAATTGTTCCCTTAACATAGTCCCAGAGATGCCATTGGCTGCTGAGAAACACTGTTCATTCTGAAGTGAGAAAACAATCAAATATTAAAGGAAAACAGATCTCATACAAATTAAAAGCTATTTGTTTCAATTCCCAGCTAAGAAGAACAGATAATGATGTGTTTAGATACTGCTGTGTTAACACTCCTAGTTAAAGGACAATTTCACATACCTTGAGATGTGATGAAAATAAGATGGAATGTGACTTCAAATTCATGTTAAATGCTGTATTTAGCAGTTCCTAATCAACTGCTACCCAAGACTCATCTACAAAATAAAGCACAGAGATTTTAAACAGTTTATTAAGATGGGAAAGGATTAATGCAGAGTTCAATAAAAATACACAAATATGCAGGTATGAAGTCTAACCTCATCCAGTCAGATAATGAAAAATTACATCTAAAATACAAGAGAAATGTAACAAATTTACATATAGTCAGAYACTGATAGCAACATTTTATCTCACTGGTGAAACAATGAACAATAATTATTACTAACACACCGTTATCTTGATTGATACCCAAAGGTTACAAAAAAGAATCAGCTTGGCTCATCTCTAAAACAAACACTGGAGAATTTTGCGATAACAATCACAAGTCCTGCTGCCAAGCCACGGGACATGTTAGATGTAAACCTGTGACCCTTTTTAAAGATGCCAAGGCCAAAGGTGGTGATGTTTGGAGTAATTTTTGTAATTTGGTACCTGTGAAGCAGCAGCTTTTGGAAAGAATGTACTACATCATACATCACTGCAGAGTGGTTTGCCTGTGCTAAACAAAATAAATTCCTCTAATTATTTATGTATGTCAGTGTATTGCTGATTCACAGCTTCTCTAATTTCGACTCTGTTTGGCATTTTGCCCTGGATTTGCTTCAGGCCTCTGTCATTTGTCTTTGCAAGGGAGTAATCGTTTCCTTGGCAAAGGATGTGACACTTATTGTGAGATACTAAGTAGCCAAGCAGCTGTTTCCTTAAAGACAGTGGGAAAATACGTTTTGAATAAAGAAGCTTTWAAACTAAACAGAGTAAGTGTCAGAGGTTTAAGATGTATTTTCCATTTCACTGAGGGGTGATATTGCACCATTTGTTTTCCACGGGTATGAAGTAGTCCAAGAAGTTGTTTATATTCCCGCACTACAGTAATGAATGCTTGTAGGGATTTAATCTAGGAGATGACAGCAAGGCTGACGAGGACACTAAACAAAAGGAGAGGGAGGAAAGAGCCTGCAAATAAAATGGAGGGTTTAAAATAAAGGCCAGTGGGACATCTTAACCAGGGCCGCTATAGAAGATTACCTGGTACTCTGAATTCCTGAGAATATTCTCTTCCTGCACCTGAGAAGTCTTGCTGCATGGAAATTGTGTTTATGCATGTCACAGACAAACCTGAGAACTGCTGTAAACAGTGAAGGCAACAAACAAAACAGTAATGGGATATGATGGAATTATTAGGGGTAGCAACTTAAAATGTAGTCTCAGTCTTGTCTCTTACTTGCACTCATCTTATTCTCTGTTGTTAAACACATTTTTGATGGGTTTCGGGCCTAGATCTGTGCATAAGTCAGATGGCTGCCAGTGAATAAATCACACTTGTCAGCTCAAGATCCAGAAAATAAGGCTATCACTCGTGAGAGCCACAGAAAATGGGAGAATTGCAGAGAAATTTYTGGGAGGGGTGATAGGGGAAAGATGATCTTGAAGTATTATTTTCTGTAGACTTTCTGGACTGAGTTCAGGAAATTGCTTTATCACTGAATATCCCAATGCCTAGTGAGAGAGACATACAGTAYGTTCATTCATAACACAATGGGGGTAAACAAATTGCAATATAGCTCCTCTTAAATAAGCACATTTTGGGATTCTGGTGATATTGAAGAAAAACCCCAGCTTCTTTCTGATGCTTTGCATGAGACTGGAGTTGAGAGGCAGGAATAAACAAAAGAACACAGAAATGATGGGCTAAACCTCYGATTTTGAAAGCTACAGAGCATGTGTAGCTCTGGACAAACCATTACAAGCAGAAGACCTGCAAGTCAGCCCGTTTAAAATAAAAATAACCAGCAGATTGTGTTGTCTGTACCTGCACAAAGCTGTTTATTTCCAATACTTACCAAAGGAGACTCCAGTGTGATGCAGGGAGGAGATTGTTTGCCAAAGGATCTTGGCTTTGTCTGACCTTCACCTATGAATGCTGAGAGAAAAAGGGTTATTAATTCTTCAGCACTCAGCTATAATTTAAAATTTATTGAGATAAAAACAACCAGAGTAATAATTTAATAAGCAATTTTTAAATTATCATCCTGCTATTAACAACAAAGTTGAAATTAACAACACATTTAAATATTCATTTAGCCTTCTTCCTCTTTCTTGCCGCTTCCCTGTGGTAGCCAGAGGTACCCTGGGGTCTGTGGGCCCTATTGAGGCACCCAGGGATGGCTTTCCTAGGGCTGCCCACCCTGCCCAGGGTCCAGAACCCCCCGTCAGCCCCCTGGCACTGTCAGCCCCAGTCCCCAGATGCCACAGCAGGGCTGGTGTCCACAGGGAGCATCCCCACCTTGGCAAGGGTCTGAGGCAGGAGTCTTCATGGACCAACCCCAGCCATGGCAGGCAGCAGCTCCTCCATCAAGGCACCCTTGAAATGCCTGGAAGCAGAGCAGGAGATCCAAGCCAGGGCTGTGGGACTGATGCCATTTTGTCTCTGGGCTTTGTCCTGAAACAATTCTCCCTGCCCAGTGCTTGAGGTTTAAGTGAGAATTTAGGAGTTGCCTCTGGTGCAYGGTGGTCCTCAAAACACACACTCCCACCTGCCAAAACCTGGTTTTCCTCTCCTCAGAATTAACAATAAACAGACYTGATGCCTAGGGGATTTCAGGWTAATTCTTGCTTGTATCCATTTTAAGAGGATTCACTCTGCTTTCAGGTTTCCCTCCACAATCAGCACACGGAGGGGCAAGGCAGGCACTTCCCACAGGATCCCTGAGATCCCTGTGCCAGCCCTGAGCCAGCACACGGGCACTACACTGAACCCCGAGGCACAGCAGGGCTTTTCTGGCTTTGTGTGCAGCTCCTGGATGAAGAGACATAACCCTGATCACCCCACCCCGAGTAATTTGTGCTCACAGACTAAGTGTCAAGGTGAAAAAAAATCACACTTTAAATCATCGTGTCGCAGCCACAGTAAGGAGGGTGAAACTACAGCTTAGTATTTGCTTCACCACTGATTAGTCACTGCAAATGTATTCAAGCAATTGTGCCTCAGTGTAGAGGGTAAATGACTTTTTTCCTCAGGGGAGCCATACAGCTGTGGAACAACTTTATAATGCGAGATAAACTTCTGACACACCAGTCATTGATGGGGTTTTGACATTTAAGCACTTCCCTGGCTTCTGGGTGTCATGTTAAATAGAATACATTTTCTCTGATGAAATAGACCTGCAAGACAGAAATATGTTGCACATTGTATAAACAGGGGGGATAAAGTTTTTCCTGTTTTACTACCTTGTAAAAAGGGAGAGATGCCCAGACTCCTGCAGCACAGGTTGGGAGAAAACATCCAGACATTTCATCTTTTCTTCTGTAACTAGTTCATGCCTTCTGGTACATGACATCTAATGAACCTAGTCTTTTAAAATATTTCACTTAATGTGGTTATACTGGTTCCTTTTTCACACAGTCCAATAAGATGAGCAGCATCCAGATCTATGACAAAATTAATACTTGWCAATACTTTCTATTTACCCCATTTTTGGGGGGTACAGATCATTCTGTCCTTAGGAAATACACACAACACTATCTAACAAGCATCACAAGAWTTTTGGGGACTTTTGTGCTTCCCATTCAGCATTGTGTTGTGAAAGAATGCACCTGGCAGAGTATTCAAATTCCTGCTTTGTGTATTGGGAGAAGTTTCATTCTTCATTATGTTAAGCTGTCATCAGGGCCTGATCACCAAAATGAGCAATTTTTCAGGGCAGTAAAAGAATACTGTGCACCACAATTAATTTTTTTCCTGTGTTCTTTCAGGGGAGCAAGTAGTCAATGTGTGCAAATCTTCCTTATTGACCTCACAACAAGAGTTTCCTCAGATATCGTTTCAACGCTTGGATTCTCTTTTAAGAAATTGAATTATGGAAAACAGATTCTCAACATAATAGTCTTCAAGAAGGGGGACACAAARGAAAATAGGATAAAAAAGGCCCTAATTAAGTCTGTAAGGGCAGTGTTACCAAAGAGAAGGACAAGCTTCACACAATTTTCTGGGGCATTCACACTTGGCCATTAGTGAGAGCCATACTAAGATGCTGCTTTGGTTCGTTTCAAGTTCAGGACAGAGAAAGTCTAGATAAAAGTCTTCAAATTGATGTTAGTTTATAATCGGATTATTCAACATTCAGCCCTCCACATTGGTTACCCATGGGCATGCACTGAATGCAAACACATCAGTGTTACAATTAACARCTCCAGTCAATTCAAAATGTACTAGTTGGGATCAACTAGCATTGAAACCATCACAAGAATTAACAGGAGTGAAAAAACAAACCCTTGCTGTAGCTAGTTCCTAATTACATTTAAGCTTTCTTAGCTGTACTTTACAAAAGACCCAGTACATACCCAAGAAATGGCAAGTTTCTTACATCTCAAGGATCAGGAATTTCCTGTGGCTCCRTAATAAAGTTCAACATTTTTATTTCTAAATTGTCGGCAAATTGTGCATTAAGTCACTGTAGAGTATCTAAAAAAGTTCCTGCAAATGTACCAATGGATTGGATATTTCAACAYCCACAGACTGCAAGCGATTTATTGCCCTGCACTCTGCAGCAAGCAACTTCCAGGCACAGTGTGTTAGCACCTGGACAAATTACAGCCATTATTCCTTCATCTTCACACTACAGCATCACCCCAGTGATAAGATCTGCTTTTGGTTCAATGAGGAGGTTGTTGGAAACCATGCCTTTTCTGCTCCCTGGAGGAAGACATTCATTCCCACTTGGAATCAAACAAAAAAACAATCTATCACAGCATCACAGAACATGCTGAGTTGGAAGGGACCTATCAGGATCAGGACCTACTCCTACCAGGACCTACTCCTGGCCCTGCACAGAACACCCCAAGAATCACACCCTGTGCCTGGGAGCACTGCCCAAACACTTCTTGAACTCAGACAGRCTTGGTGCTGCACCCTCCACCCTGATTTATTTTAATTTTTTTTAATTTCCCAAGAGATTTATTGTGATCTACTTACAGAAACTTATTTTTCCCACTTGTGGCAAAATAATATTCTTGCCGGGAATATAATTATATTATATATATATATATATATATATATATGTAATATATATTATATATAGTTATATTTCAGTTCTTTAGATCATGGTTCTTGCTTATCTTTTTGCTCAGCTCGAGTCACTTGTCTGCAATAAGACAGCACATCATCTAAACTTCGGTGAAGTGGTCCCTAATTTGGAGGGTCACTGATGCTGGTGCAGGTGCCACATCCTGGATATTGCAGCCACTGGCCTGAGTTCCTGGTGGCACACCTTGAGTGCTGCTGGCACTTGAAAAACCAATTCTGATTGCAGACAGACAAAAAGAAACCTATGCTAAAGCTTTGCTGCAGTAAAAACATCTATGAAATAGAACAATTTCACCTTTTTCATTACTGTGATAACCATAAAGCCCTTAAAATATAAATGTCTGGCTTAATTGACATCAGTTACATAGAATTGTAACATCATCTCCTCTTTCACCATTGCTGCAGTAGAAGCCAAGGAGAATCAAAGGCTGGGGAAAGGTGTGTGGGTTTAATACCTGCAGGCATGTCTGGAACCTTCTCTTGTTTCTCAGCTCCCAGCCAGGGGCTCAGTTTGAGAACATTTTGTATGACTTATTCAGTGGAGGCAGGGGTTGTCAGGCATTRCCTTTTGCTTTAACCTTTTTGTTGACTCACCAGATCTGGCTGTCTTGGCTGTCATGAAAAGCTAGAATGCTTTGCCTGGCAAAAAAGATAAACTGGCAGCACAGAGCTGCAAAAAATATCAGTTTGTGAAAGTAACAAAATGGCAAAGGTTTTATGTTCCAGCTCCCACTCAAGTTGAGCAGAAAAATATATTTTCAAATGAAGTTGTTAAAACAGAGTATTGGTATATCCAAATGCTGAAATGAACTAGTTTTGTGACCTGGATAAARAAAATAAATTATGAATTCTACCAACTAAAACACCAAAGAATCAGTGGTGGTTTACCAAATTCTCCTCATAGGAAGATGATGATATTCCACCTCAACGTTCAGAATTTTTCAGGGAAAACRTATCAGAATTTGAGATTTTGAGTTACTATCCAGTCTGTGGATCCTGAAGTCCTTGGAGCAATTACTACAGTYTTCCTGACTTCCAAACTTGCCCCAATTTCACTTCAGCCAAGTGTTTGTGCTTTACAATGGAGACAAAACTGAACATACACCAGACAATTTTAATATAGTCCCTTTCAACATAATTTCTTTTTAAAAAATATGGAAGATGGGCTGTGGAACAAAGAGATTTATATTAAATGGGTTTTAAATGAGGAATAAAAAGTAATTACTTAGCAACAGTTAAAACTCTTAAGTAATAATTATATCTCTGTTATTCAAGATTCTGCTAGACTGCAAAAGCAAAGAGCATCATTACTTTTGTAACCAAAAAGATCCTTGCTCACAGAAGCAAAAGAGAAAACAACTTTCATTATGCAATAGATTTTATACTAAACCAGACCATTTTAGAGGTTTTTTTCCCACTCAATGCTTTTGCCAGTAATTGCCCTTCCTGTATGCCTGAGATGAAGGGTCACAGCTCTTTAGAAGACATTTTGAGCAATAAATGTTACTTGTTTTGTTTTTCTTTACTCCATTTAATGCTAATTCTATTTTTCTCCTGTTTTCTGTTGGCCTAATGCCTATTTATACCTTTCTGGGAAAAAGTTATTTGAATAGCAGAAGTCCAACTATAACTTAAATTCTATGAGGATACATCTACACCTGTAGGAAGCAGACACAAGGAAGCTGCTTCTTTAAGACTGATTTGGAAGTCTGGAAGCTGAAAACAGCCACCCAGATGGAATTAGGATTCTCTAAAGGTTTTGTGTTATGACTTTTCTGGTCAATCCTTTTAGAGGGATATATTATTCTGGGGAGTAGCGCAACTCAAAGTTGCTGAAGACAAAAAGGCAATAAACTACCGCCATAAACTCAAAAGGGGGTAAATGTTTTAAAATTCTGTATAAATAAAACTTCTTCTATCAATTTGATGGCTGCAGGCATGTGTGTCTTGCTTCACGCACGGCCTGAACAGAAATTAAAAAGTTCTTGATCTGTATTTCAACGACTAGACACATTTCTTCTGAGACTTTTAATCCAAGCACATGTGTGTCCACCTCCATCTTACCCAGGGTGAACACTGGTCATTCATTGAGGTTCATTCGCATGAAATTTGGGAAGAGGAACAAAATTGCAGTCACTAAATATGCAACAAAACCATTGTAAAGTAAAATATGCCCACTTCAGAACAAGAATAAGGCTTGAATCTGAACCTGTAACAAATTTTGAGAGACTTTTTAGCTCCCTGACACAGGTGCAGATAGAGATGTTTTACATCTTGTTTGGGGCATAAGACTTCATCAGGTCTCTTTTTTAGGAATGTTGACGTTGAAAACTTTGATGTTTCCTTAAGAAGAAAAGTTCTACTTTTCTTAGGGCCAAGGGAGGAAGAGAATGAAACTCTATACTGCAGTGTAAGTCYGCCACAACCACAAACTCACCTCGGAAGGCACCCTAGAGAAATGAAATTAAATGTTTTCTAGGAAATTCTCTTTTTGTTACGCAAACAGATAAAGGTGTTACCAAATTTAATGGTCTGTTCTATTTTTTATCCAGTTCTTTTTTAAATTTCTTTCCTATATTTGTCTGAAATCTTCCTCAAATTAGAGAAACTTCATTTGCTTTAACTTCCTTATGCTTGTTTCCATCTTTGATGGAAAGTTAGAAATTACCTTTCCAACTTCCACCTAAGTTTCATATCCTTCTATCCTTAAGGTGAACAGATTTATTAAAAAGTGCATTTACACAGTTCTGTAGAAACCCTTGACATTTTAGAGGACTTCTGACAGGATGGGTGATGTCATTTAAGGGGTGGATAGCCTAGATGTGATATATGAACAGAAGACTGAGGAGTTAGGGTTARTTCCTTGAAGACATTGAACATTGTCAGTTGCACAAAGAAATTCAGTAATCAACAACTCTCAGTGTGCAATTTATAATGTCTAACATTAGAGGAGATTGGAGACTGTCGAAAATGTCACCAATTACCTATATAAAGGCTAAATCCTCCAGGAATGAAATCAGAGAACAAATAAGTTTATAACTGTGCATTGTCTTCATGGATCCTGATCATATTTTCCTATAACATCAGTGATACATGAGTGGTCTTAAAAATTAGGTAGCTCCAGGAATTAGAAGAGAATATAAAGGAATATTAAAGTATATCCCTTCAGCTGAGTTTTGAAAGATAGATAATAGTAGAATGATCCAGACAAGGCATAAATGCTTTTATGACATTTGCTCTTTCAATCTGATCTAAAGGTTCACAATATGGGACTGACATTTTTTGTGGGGGTGTCATGTTCTGAACTCACAAATGAGGTACACCCTAAACTACCCWGTGTCTACTGAGCATTGTCAGTCAGGGGCAGCTGTCAGTCTTGAACAAAGCTCAAAATGTGCAGAGCTCATTCTGAGACAAGGCCTCARTTCTTGCAGTGCAAAGATGTAAGAAAGTGTAATCCATATTTTATACAGAAGGGAAAATGTGCCATAGTGGAGAGAATCATTGAAGGACACATAAAAAACTTTATATTGAAACCAGGTGCAAAAGTCAATGCTCCTTCCAGCCCAGTTTTTTTAGTCATTTCTTCTTCCCTGTTTTTTTTATTATAACAAATTTCAAATTATCTTATTTTCTAAAGGCAGGGGAAAAAATGAGAGAATCTCTTCCCTTTTATTTGATATTACGGTACTGAGATGAAGATTTCATAGAACCCCTGTGGATGAGCAGCATCAGGGCCTGACCAAAGCTTTTCCCTTTTGTGGGGCCGTGCTTTGTAGCATAACATCAGCTGTGGTAGGGAGGGGTGGAAACACAGAAGGAGAAATTCACTGAACAGCACAGATGCCATTATCATCATAAATGTCTAGAAAAAAGACATCAACGTAGGTGGGGTGAGAGAAGGAGAGAGACAGAATGGAGAGCAAACAAGCAGCACTTGTTCTATAATGATTGGGGAAGTTAAAATGGGCCTTGTGATGTGAGAGTAGGGATTTGTCCTTTCTCGTAAAAACAGGAGCTGAAAACCTCTGAAAATCATGAAAATGGCTCAGGGTGACTTGAGCTCTTTCATCTGGGGAGTTAAGGATATACCAGAATGTGTGTGTGGATATCTACAACATGAAATTGTGTCAACTAATAGCATGCACATTTCTATACCTTTCGTACTGCTGTTTTAAGAGGTTCCCTTGAAATTACATTGCTTCCCATGGTTTGCCTTTGAAGACTCCAAATGGAAATATTGTGAACCCAAACCCCTCAATTCTCACTAGGGTTTAGTGTATGGCTGGTTGTCTCTTTGTCCCTCCAGACCAAAATTATAGATTAAAAAGTGGTGGAAACAGAGCATCAGACAAAGCACAACTTTTTCCTATCTTCCCTGTTAAGCCAAAACTCTCCTTTTAGTGTGTCAGAAAGGGGAGTTCATCTGATCGAATGCTGGAATTAAATTCCAGTCTTTCGAACTCACATATAAGCAGTGCACAAAATATACTCCCCATAAATGATTTAATCGGGATAAGTTTATTTTGTGTCTTCATTTGGGGGGGATGCATCAGTATCTGGAGAAAAAAACCACAGTGAGTTGACTCAACTTGCATGAAAATATTTTTACTCAGACCTTTGCAGTATCATCTGCTATTTACTCTTGTTATTGTTCTCATCAAGAGATGGTGAAACCTGAAACGGACAATTGGGGAAATAGTGTTGTACAGCTGATAATTCAAAGATTTTTCAGCCTTGTTCTTTTCCAACTCACCAATTTCTATTTTGCTGGATGTCTGTTCATGACAGGGTCATGATCTTAAGCAGGCAAAGCTGAGGTGCCGTGGGATGGAGGAGATGAAGTGCAGTGAATGCTAAAAGCTTGAAATTTTGGTAGCAGCATGGTGCAAGTGGAGTCCAGCAGACTGCTCTCATAAACCATGAAAGCCAGCGAAAAGCAGAACACGCACTTCTAAATGGTGTCATTATTTTCTTGTAGATTTCATGGTTTTTCTCAATATGTTTCGGGACATATCTTACCTGGTTTATATGGGTTTTTTCCTATTTTCATAGATACTCTTGTAAAATGAGTGTTAGGCTGGTTTTAATGGTCAATGTAGTATACTAACAATATTTCAATTCTATTAAGGAATTGCTCTCTTTCATTTCCTTTTTTTTTTTCTGAGACATGAGCTGGTTTTTGAATATCCATGATATAGCTGCATTCCATCTTTAAGAGATGGAAAATCTGCTGCCGCAAAATTTTTCTGAATGATTTTACAAACCGGAAGTAGATTTTCTTCCAGTTTTGCTGTGTAACTCAAGTCCTGGGTTTACATCTTTTCACTTACATGAAAGGTCAGTAGAAAATACAGCCCATCATTGGAAAGCAAATATGCATTTGGATTTGGGATTGAAAATTACCACAGGAAACAGTAACACAGAACTTCTGGGGTGACTGAGAGCTGGGTTTGGCTCCCATCTTCCCATTGTCTGTGCAAATACAGCCGTGTATAACATACAGATGTCTCCAGATCAACCTCTCATGCTGTCATCCTGCCCATCACCAAAACCCCCAGATTAAAAACCTATAGCTCATTAAACAAGAAGGGAGGAGTATCTTGCCTTAGAAATATTACTGTCTGTCARGGTTGCCTTGTTCCAGAGCAGAGACTTATCTGTAAAACCTGCACACAATTACTTTTTAATGATTTTATCCTGGCTCATTAGGAGAGCAGCTACCACTGAGACTTAAGAGTAATCATGCAGCTGTACCAGAGACACAGCTACCATGCATCTTGGAGGGGCACGTCAGCATTAACTGCACTGAAATTAGAAATTGTAAATGAGATAGAAGCCAGATAATACAAAGCTTGCAAAATGTGTCCGTGATGTTGTATGTTATAACAACACCAAAGGCTTTCCTGCTGGAATTTTGTTGCCATTCGCTTTGCATATTTTATTGAAAATTTTTGTTGGACATTGTTTAGAACAGTACACTTTTAAAATTTTGGATTTGAAGATTGCTTTAAAAAGGATCACAATGAGTTATACACAAAAAAAATGAGTTATAGATCTGCTGAAAGTATCTGGAGTTCCTTCTTGCTTTTCTTTTACCCTGTTCATATGTCATGCCTTTCAAACCACCCATGAGAATTTGGTTTCATACAGTTGGCCTAAGAAACAAGCAGAATTTTGGAATTTCTGGTGAGATAAAGCACATAAGTMATTTATGGATAAGGATTTACAGAAATTCTTAGAAATGTGTCCTTAGAGAAAGTTAATTTATTACGTGAACTATGTTTTGAAGGTCACATCACCACAAGCTTGTGTGTGAATATGTGAAAAGCTCACCAAAATGCACACAAAAAACACACAAAACACTGAGAGCATATTCACAAATAGGGAGAAACTGGTTGAAGGCCATTACCCTATATCTTAAAAAATCAAAGACCAAATCCTTAGAAAGAAATTAAAGGGTTGAGGTAAGGCCTTCTTTTTTCATGATGCCACATTTTGAATCTTTAATTTTTTTAACTTTTTTCTGGGAGAAGCAGAAGTCTCTTTAAAAAAACTTTAAGTCTTTTTGGAAGAAAAAACCCCAATAACATTAGGTTCTGATAAACACAGACGAAAAAAATGCAAGAATTAGAAGACATKAATTAGTTTAAACAACCCATCTTGTTAGTTCTTTTTTCTTTAAAAAGAAAACAGTCATAATTTTGTCCTTAAGTGACTCAAACTGTAAATCAAAATGCTATGAGCAAACCCATGCAATTACACTTGTTACTTTTACTAGACACACAATTAATCTGCTTGGTCATGTAGAATATATTAACTGCACACTGAAAGATGGTGACTTTTGAGACTCCTTTATACACTAGAAAGCAAATAGTTGTAACAAGTATTATTCCCTATACATTATTTATTATATAAAAGTATCTGCAATGCCACCAAAGTTTCTGCAGATTTAAAATGATTAATACCTAAACCCTACATTTTATATGAGCAAAAATGATCATTTTTTCTGCTGTAATGCCATGATCAGACTAATGGATGGGGGGGAAAGTAGTTTTTCTGACAAACAGTTCAAGCCTGTTTCTAACATGGGAAGGAATAAACTTAATGATGCCTTGAAAGCAGTTGAGACTGGTGAGCAGGAGTTCTACCTAAAAATGTCAGAGCACAGCCGTGCAGATTTTCCCCCCTCCATTTCACATTGCTTCCTAACAAGTGCAACAATGAAATCCTTACATTTGTGTAAAGATCATGCCATGCACATAAGTTCTTACTTGCCAAGGATTTTCTGTATTTTGTAATGCACAGAGCTTGAGTGACTGCAGTGAAAACTTCTCACCTCATTCATCCATCTTCAAAAGACATCCCAAATAACTCTGTGCCATTTGATATCGTCACGATCATTCCTGAGATATCTGGTGACCYGATGGGGCAGGGGACAGGGTGCCTTCATTGCAAGGCACCAGTGGCTTCAGCTGCCTCGGCATTAAGTTCAGCATTTCTTTTGTTTGTTCKCCGTATCTCCCAATATTCAATGCAATATGAATGTTTTGTATAGGCTGTAGAAGCATGTTTAGATCCTTGCTGAAAATCACTTGACAGTTTGTTTTCCTTCTGCAGGTAAACCTTTATCAGCAGCAATATCTTTTCCTTGAATGCCTATAGATAAGTTTGATCAACTAAAGAAAGTCAGGAGATATTCTTCCTAGATTTCCTAAATATGACTTTTTTTGGGAGGTGCACAGTGGTGAAAAAACTTGTTCACTTTTCCTTCTTGTCCTTTTAACCAAGTAACAATCAATCCTTACGTTTGTTTTATTGGTGGCTTATATGTATTCCTTTATRGTGTTTTAAAGACCATATTCTAYTATATTTTATTATATTGACTGTTATAGAATGTAATATGCATTCTTAGACTGGCATTAGTAMTGATTCAACRGAGAGTTTACAGTTTCTCTCCCGAGTCTTTATAAAACTTACAGTGTTAGAATGGAATACAAAAAAAAAGAATGATAGACCTGTCCTGTAATTTGGTCCCCCACTGTTCATATTTTTATATAGAAAAATGAGATTTTACTCAGCAAGCATTATTACATTTTGATTTGGAAATATTTAAAATAATGTTTATCTGAAAACGGCATTTAAAATTTCTCTTCAATTGGGAAACTACACTTCTGACAGCAGTGACTACCCAGGATAGCAGCAGGCAATACATTCCAAATGGAGAGGCAGCTGTAAAYGTTTTATCTCTCTTTCCACTCTGAGTGGTTTCCTCCCTGGCACTGTAAAGCTCTGCTGACTTGACGGGGCTACTGAGAGTCAGAATCTCTGACTGCAGATATATTACTGCACTCACAGCTTGAACACCTCTCCAGGGCAGAATTTCAGTTGTATAGAAGGGTTTCAGTTCTCTTTCCTATCTTATCTGTTAAAGAAGATATGTCAGAAAAGATAATATACTTAGATAAAAAAAAACTAAGACATTCTTGTGGCCTTTATTTTCCAGTCCTTGCAGACACAGTTTTTCCTACAGCGCAACTCAATCTGCTTCTGGATTAGTTCTTACTTAAATTCATGCTGTATTTTTGTTTCTTATATCTGAAGTTTGATGGACTTCCTTGAGGACCACACAGTGATTTTGAGGATCTGTGCAAACGAAAATGCTCCCTTCAAATAATTTGTCTGCATTGATTCAGAACTGAACTTTGTAAGATCCACCCTGTCTAAAAGCACCAAGGAGGAAGACCAATTAAAACCTCTGGAGGTTAGAAGTAGATACTTTTTTTTTCCTACAAAAAATAACACACAAAAAATCAGAATGTGTTAAAAATCACAGTGGTAGAATACAAAAGAAAAATGGGATTAAATTTCTATTGGAAAAACTGAGAGGCTCTGTATCTTTGGAAGAGGAAATGCATGTCCAGAGAAAAATAAAGGAAAAACCACAAGCAGAAGAAAAACAAACAGAAGGTTAGATACACTTCTTTATRAACAATGGTAGTTGACCTTTTTTGATCCAAGAATAAACATTGCCTTTCAAATTCCAGATGTTTGAAAGACTTGCCATCCTTATTCCAACTGACCTTGACATTTAAGACCTTAATAACACAACTGACAAAAAGGTGCAGGTTGCAGACTTTAAGTTAGTGAGAAATAGAATTAATGCAGGCTGATGTTTATTATGACCACCAACTTAAGAAAACCCTCTTGTAGGCATCTCAAAATTTTATTTGTTCCTTTAATGYTGTTCAACGGTGGTGAAAGGCTTCCAGTCCAAGCATGCCTCGTAGATTGGTGTGTTCTAGGTCATACATGATTAAAAGGAAATAACATYTCCCTGTTTGGAGTCAAATACTTTCTCACATGGAAAAAACCACAGAAAAACCTTGCCCTCTAGTGGCTGGAAAACTGGKAAGCAGGCATAAATCCCATTTCCACTAATGAGTATCCATCATTTGCTTGTAGCTTGAATCATTTCGCTGGTTTGAATAACTGAAGTGTTCCTTGGTTTCAGATCTGCAAGAAGAAAGACAACCACGAGGTCACTTAGAATTTGAACTCATTTTTCCTTGGAAGGAAAAGTGTGGATAGAGTACTTGAAATTAAATGGAAATTAGGTTTTGGAACAAGCTGAAGTTGGTTGCACTTGTAGCCATCAGAATAATAGGAATATCTTGCTGTAATGTGCAGCAGCTTTACTTTTCCAATCTTTTTTTTGGAAAGGCAGAAGGCAGACATAATTTCATAGAGAGCATAATCCACTTTGCAATTAGTAARGAATATCTGACTCTGTCTGATGTAAATCTATTGTCTTCCATTTAAAACTAAATTGCTTAATAAATAAAATAAAGCAGCATTAATAGAGAGCCATTTAAAGAAMGCCAGTCCAGCATTTATAGAAATAACTCATCTTCTGGGTAGGCAATCTGTGTGTATCGGGGCAGGAACTGGGAACTGCTCGTTTCTGCTCACTGCACTGCTGCAATCCACTGCTTTTGAGATGGTTACTCTGCACTGGCCCAGTTTAAAAGGAGAATAAGGGCATRGCAGACACCTCTCAAACAGAAGAAYTAGAACCAAGCACAAGATTGTGAGGGACCATGGCTAATGACATTCTGAAAAGCATGGAACGAAAAATCTTGCCTGTAACGTGTCTACTTATTCAAACAAATATTCATTACTATACTGACTTCACAGCTGTTCAATTGTGTGCCAAACAGGGGATTTATGTCTTGTGACAACAAGTTTTTCACCTTTTTGTTCACTATGGTTATGCCAGAACAGTGTCCCTGGCTGTTACTGAACAGCCCATATGGGTCAGCAGGAATCCAACTTTGGGCTTTTACGGAAGACAGTCTGTTAGTTTATTTTTCCAAAGAATGCATAATTGTTCTTTCATTGGCCAACTCTTATTTGCTTTACTCAGAAAATTTTGTTCCATAAAGTTTAATGGAACTAACCTTAATAAAGCAATACTTTCCATGTTGGATTGGAAAGCACCCAAGCTTTATTTTTCCTGGTCTCACAGACTCAAACAAGAAAGAAAGATTACAGTTATTTTTCCAACATATCTCTTACTTTACTTGAAAAAGCAATCACACATTCTCATTCTGGAATACAATTATATTAGCTCATGAAATTTGTACACTGATTTTCAGAAGAGAGCTAACCACTGATGTCAGTTGCTGCCATGTAAATAAAACAGTCAATTAAATGACAATTGTTTTATACCATAATCAAAATCTCTGACACGTTATAACAAATAAAATGGTAAATATGCAAAGTTTTTTGGTTTTAGAATGGCAATGATTTCATTGCCTCAATTAGAGACCTCTCAGACCAAATAATTTCCTGACTTTTTGCCCATTTTAGTCTTTTCCTTTCTTATTCTATAGTAAAGTTCCTTTAGTGCTGTCTACGAGTCACTGGGGAATCCCATGTAACCAATAATATCAACGCTCAATAAATTGGATTATTTTCACTGGATTGAATGAAATTTGACAGAATATTGCAATTTACAATTCTATAGTAAATAAATTATTCAAGGCAGAATGTTCAACACACTTAAATAATTTAAAATCTGAAAATGGTGTAATAGGCAATCTCTAATGGAAAAAAATAAAATACTGCAGTATATCTTAAATACTTAATCATGGTGTATTTAAGAAATCAAAGTCTGTTATCAAACTATGCCCATAAATGTTATTCTTACAGCAATTTATGTTGTTTTTCAAAAGACAGTAAATCTAATAAAACAAATGACTACTGTGTATCTTGAGAGAATTCTGGTTTTTAGAAATTAGGAAATATATTACCTATTACAGAAAGAAGTTGCAAATTTCTAAGTTATCATTAAGTCCTATTTAAGTCACAAAAAGTCTGTGAGAAAAATAACACTGAGAATATATGGCTGGATATTTTCATGACCTTTGAACCTCACAGCAGTTTTTATGAAACTCTGAAGATTTTATATAAATTAATATAAGATAGTATTGCTAAGAAGATAATGCATAAATGTAATTGTCCAACAACAAAATACACACTGTGCAAATTTTAAAAAAAAGTGTTTAAAACAGATGTATTAGGAAAAAAAATTGTCTATATGCATGGCAGATAATAGATATTACCAGGAAATGAATTGAATGGCATTTCAAGAAGGAATAATTTTGACCAATATCAAAACTGCAGCTCGTGTGCCTGTGGAAAAGTGCATTGGGTTCCATTGCGAAAAGATGTAATTAAAGTTGTACATCCTCATCGCAGGAGTTAAGCAACCCGTGATCAAAGAAATGAAGCYTAACATGGTCCATTTTTAAGCCATGGAAATGTGGATTTTTTTTCYCCAAAGGCTCTTTCAAGGCTCCTTAACTACAACACAAGTTCAAGGAGTTTCCTATTGCTGATAATTCTGTTCCCTTCAGTAACACAGGCTTTAACCAGTGCCACACAGGAGATGTTGTGGATTTGCWTCTGCAAACTTGGGAAATTTTAGACAAATCTCAGCGTTTGACATAGCTCTTGCAGATGTCTGTCTGCAGCTAAAAAGGTGTTTTCCAGTGTATCAGCTGTGATAAACACTTATTTTTTCCTCTTAGAATTTTATGTGCAACCTTCTAAAGAGATAAAACCCAATATGGACGACGGGAACAGCTAAAAGAGGAGAAAAATTATTCTCCCAAATACCCCACCCACTCTTAGACTCCTTCCATAGGAACCAGTCCACCACACAAGTACACAGGTACCGAAGTTCCTTATTTAGATCATCTGCAAAAAAACCCAAACAACAACAACAACAACAACAACAACCAATCAAAAAACCAAACTAAAACAAAAAAAAAGCCCCCCCAAAACAAACTCAACAAAAACAAAATCAAGAAAAATCTGTACATTTATATTACATAATGAAGAAGCAACACAAATTATTTAAGGTACAAGCAACCCTAATTACAGATGTAGGAAGCAGTTCTCCACTCTGCAATGTAAAACACAAACCTTGCCCTGCCTGCCACCCCACTCCACAAACCTGTGGCATCAAGAATCTAAAAGTCTACCTGGAAAAAATTGCATTTTAGAAGTCCAAAAGAAAAAAAAATTCTGATCATCTCCTATTGCTAGTTCAGACATCTCCTGGTTTGTTACTTGTGTGAATTCCATTCTAAAGACCGTCATTATTCCCATATGCATTGGAGAAAATTTAAATGTGTAAATTGAGACTAAACTCCACTACAGGGTCCAGCCTCTAAAAATTTTATACTCAAACATCGAACTCATAACTCAGTGCTCAAGCTTCTAAATGTATTTTATGCTCTGTATCCAGAATAAAAACTGGCTGTTGGACCTGGTATTAACAACAAATCATCTCTGATCTCACAGGGAAAGCAAGCGAGGTGTGTCCGGGAGACTCTCTGGAGGTCAAAGCTGGAATGCTGTGATGCCCAGGAATTGTGATTACTCTGTTTGCTCAAACAGCAAAAGCTGAGCACAAGCCAGGCAAGTGGCCCCTGGTGGCTTGTAAAGAGGGGTTTATGTCACTGTGTACCCCAGGGAGGATTCATGATTGCACTGTGGCTCTGCCAGACTCTGATTTGATGGAGAATGACTTGATAAGTGTTGCTTGATAAGAGATGCCTCAAGGCACACGGCGTTCCTGACTGTGGGAGTTTCAGAAATATAAAGGAAAAAGTTTTCTGTCAAAATGACATTTTTCATGCAGATCAATACATTTCCCATTGTCTATAAAACTCGTGACTTGGGTCAAAAGATTAGAAGACACTGGAAAACACTGAACAAGAGAATATCTGAAGAATCTATTGAAGAAACTATTGAAGTTAGTAAAAATACAATTCCATATAACCTTTCGAYATGCAATATATTGTTAAAGGAGAGATCCTTTCCAACAAATACCTCTTCCAGATTCCATGGGATTTTATAAGAAGGATYCATCTCCAAGAATGCTTACAAATATCTGTTTTAATTGAAAAAAAATAYTGCCCCAAAGGATGCTTAAGTGCTTTCGAGCACTCATATTAACAAGTTAGGGTCAGAGAAGTGCTCAAAAACCTCAAGCAAAACTACAGCTAATAAAGATTTTTTTTGGAAAGAGAAGGACATTTTTATGTCAAGAATTAGCAAATTAAATAAAAGTTTACTAGCAATGGAATAGCTGTAATACAAAAAAATTCAGAAAAGAGAATTTTGATTCTGATAGTAGATTATGTGAAAGTCCCCTTAAAATTAAAGAATTTTTTACATTTTCTCAGCTGAAATCACGTTCAGAAGCCTGTCCCATCTATACACTGTCTTTGGCAAGATTAAAGTTAAWATCTAATGCCAAAACCTTATGGAGGCAATAGTTATTTGGAACACAAGTTCTGGTTTCAGAAATATCAGTAGTAAAATGATGAATAYCTTGATGAAAGCAGTGTAAAACTAATTTTTTTTTTTTTTTAGAAGACCAAATGTATGGTACTGGAACTGAAATTTCATCTCTAACATATTTCTCCATGAAGGGAGAAGGAAATGGGGACAGGACCAGGGAGAGGGACAACGTGAGAGAATTTAAATTCTCAGGTTGGGATGAAGTGGCTTGCTCCTAAATTCCTAATGGCAAAAGCTCTTCTGATGTTCCAATTACTGTTAAATATTAATTATAAATATTAATTATTTTTGTTTTGTTTGGGTAAGTTGTGATATGTTTGAAATTTAACCTCTCCACAGATTTTAAAAGGGATCAATGGGAGAGAAATTGAGCTGCCTCTCTTACACTTTTCACTCTTCCCTCTTCACACTCTTTTAGGAACAGTGCCTTTTTAGATGGTGTCAGATGACATAAAAAGAGAAAAAGACTATTCAATTTAATCCACTTAATGTAAAAATTGTAYTAATTATAGATTTCCATCTAAACCTCTAGTAAAGCAAGTCCTCTCTTCCTAATTTCAGGTATTTGCAACACAACAAAATTACACTTGGACTAATCTATCTGAAACAAAATCTTCAGCAACTCCTTAAAATTAAAGTTGTCCAGTACTATCTTTTGCTTTCCCTTGTTGTCTAATGGAGTAAATTTTACTTTGGATGTCCAAATAACTTTCTTGGGTGGTTTTTTTTTTTGTGTGTCGTTCCAGGAATTACTTACTGTGTCAAGTGCAATTGTACTGAATAGCAAAAAAGCCCTTTAAGTGGCTTGAAAAAGATGTAGTGCAGCATTGCATATTTCTAATGCTTGTAGAACTTGGCTGCAAGCTCTGCCAGTCTGGATTTTGAATTTACAGTGCACAGCTGCTGAATGTTGCAGCCTCTCAGCATTAAGTGAGTCCTGAACAGTTTTTCCCTGCACAGTGCCCAGTCACTGCTCCTGTCTGGAGAGTTCAGCTCTGCAAAGAATAACAATTCCAATATTGCCTTTCACAAAGGTGTCAGTGATGCCTCAAAATAACCAGATAAACACTCAGTTCTTCCTTACCTGGTCACTCTCAAATGATTGGTTTTATACTCTTTTATTTTGTTCCTTATAATTAGATCCAAATCTAAAAACTGTCATAGAAGTGGAAATATTTCAAGACATGGTTGGTTTAAGTAACCTTTCAGTAGATACATGTAACCACCACACCTCATAACTTTGAAAAAAAATCAGATTTTGTCAGAGCACAGCCCCCATTAATCCTCTTTTAGTAAGTCCAGCTATTAGCAGCTAGAATAAGATAACGGAAGAATATTTGATAACCATCAGAGGCAGAGTAATAATTCAGTATTTTTGAGCACCTATTAGAGGCAGAAAAGTCAACTTATCTATCCAGGCTAAGTCTCTGTTACACACTCAGGAAATATATGAGATGTGAATCAAGGGTGAGCGACAACTTTTCATGGACAAAAAGAGAGAAGAAACCACCTGAGTGCCCAATAAATCACCATAGTCCAGAACTTGCCATGTTTTATTCTTCTTGCATATTAGCAGAGGTGGCTGGAAAAAATTCCCTGTAGGAAAGCTTTACCTATGCTGTTGATTTAATCAAAATGTTCTACATTAATCTTGACAGGATTTTCCTTTTTACTGTTTTTGTTTTCATGGAGGTAAGGTGAGTAATCTTCTTAATTTAATGGTCTACTGTCAAATTTTCAGTTCTCCTTAAAATAATCAACAAAAAGCCACACACTCACATGAAATATTGGATCTGTTCTTAGGTATTTCATGGGCAAAAAATAACTTAAATAAAATGGTTGTAAAACTATGAAGAGGAGATATTAACATAAAATCAAACTGCTAGTCAAATTAGGAATATATTTTCTAAGTACTCTTGATCCATTTGAAGAAGCACATGTCAAGGTTTTCTGCATCCTTTGTAAAAAAATACTATTTTGGAGATCAATTCTAATATTTTATCTACTATAATTTAATCTCCCACTAATGCATAAAGATTTATCAAGTTTTTTCCACCTGATTCAGTCTGGAAATAAGAACGTGTTCTTTCAAGGCACTAGAAGGCATAAATTTTTTGTGAAATGCTTTCAAATTCAATTTGGAAAGATTTAAAGGTGTTTCTTTTTCTGCCAATGATATTTTCCTAGATAAAGTAAACACAGCTTGCACRAACCAGAGAGGCAATAGAACAGATAATGATACTTTCTGCTTTGAATTAGATCCAACCATTTCAGTAGGGCGAAATCATCATTACCTTAAATGACTCAACTCATTTGTGTCTGGAATTTCAGAGCAGTGATTTTAAAGTTTTAAATTTTATAAGGTCTAAAATTATAGCTCAAATTCATATGCCTATAGGCTTTCAATGATAAAAGGAAACAGTCCCACTTCATTTTCTATTCATTAATAGAAATTGCCTGGAATAAATATGAAGCCAGCTATCAATGTATTTTAACCACACTTTGAGTTTTACAGCAGGAATTACACAAATATCTTTTTTCTGATAGTTTGGCTACATACTTCACTATCGATGTATTTCTTGCTTATAGCAATACACTCTTTCTCTTCCTGGACTAACATTGCATATTTTACTACCTGAAACAGTTGTGTTGAAAAGCTTAAAAGGACAGAAACACCCTTCTGGTGCAGTTCAAGTGTTCCTTTAATAAATGTGGGGCAGAAAATTCCTCGTCCCAATTTAGCAGCCCACTAATGTGGTGCAGCCAGATTACTGTAAAGACCTCCTCTGAAAATCTGTTTGAGAATCCTTAAATCCTTTTGCCTCATGGAATATTCATGGTCTCTCCACATATGAGTTTCTCTGTTTACTGTACTTCGTTTACTCTGTTTTACATCACCTCGCTTGCACAGAAACAAACGAACTCTTGGAATTGCACAAATTGATTTTTAATCAAGGGGAGCGAGGATAACTTTAAAGGCACTTATATCAGATTCAGAAATCAAGAGAGTCTATTTTTAGGCATCTGATAAAATTTTAAAGCCATGCTTCTGATGTTTGTTAGGATGTCAATATTACAAACAAAATAAATTAAGATACTCTTAAGAAAAGACAGAGATGAAAAGGCTGAGTCATTTTTAGGTGTGATTGAAAAAATATGGGTGTAACTACTTTTTATTCATATTTGCTAATAAATTATCTCCAATTCTTTCTGAAGCCCATGTAAGTAACTCTTGGCTGTACATGTCCCTCTAGTGGCATCATGTATGTAACAGAGAGCCATAAAAGCTTCGTTCTGTTTCTCATTCCTGATCCCTRTAATAGTTAAAATCTACCAATTAAACAAGCATAACAGTACTGAGCTTAAAGCTCATTTGATAGTCCCAGTTACAGTTCAGATTGTGTTCCTGTTATTCACATTATGCAYCCTTAAGATTAATTTGTTTCCCTGAAAAATTAGCTTTGTTGGTATCTCTTTGTATTTGGAGCAAGGTGTGTCAGGTCATTGTTAGTTCTGAAATATTAAGAAAGYAAGGACTCTATGTTCTCACCCATTTTTTGGCTTCTGACTATAAAATAATTTAAAATRGTTTCATATTCTGCATTTTGAAAATACTCCTCCTTGTTTAAAGCAGTCAGAAGTAATATTTTTTTTTAAAGCAGTGTCAGTGGCAATATTTTATTTCATCYTTCTCTTCTCCATGAGAACATTTGCCCTAATACTTCTTAGGGCAGAAATCATTAACTTCTGCCTACTGTTAACTTTCAATATAGCATTAAGTAAACATTTCAGAATTACCAGCAATCCACCTTGAAAAGATGTTTTAAAAATTTAGGCTTAGATACTAACAGCATCTGTACCAAGATATTTAAAATTCTTGCTTGAGTTATTATGAGTGACTGATTATCCCACGATCAGCAGTTCAAACAGATTTGSTCTCTTTCAAAGACTGGTTTTCTCTTAGAAGCAGCTACATTTCTAAATTGAAATGTCTAGTTTATACTTATTTAATTGCTGTTTATTGCCTTTTAYGTCCAGTGATTAGAGATGTCTTTCAAATTCTGGAATTAAATAAACATCACAGATCAAAAGATGAGCTTATTCTTACTGCATAATGCTAAATAATAATGGGAGATTTTAGCTACTTCTTCAGTTGCTAGGTTCCCAGATAAACCACCTACCCTTTATTATTGTTTTCTCCTATTACATCAGCAGTTGATGACTAAAACAAGGATATTTAGTCACTTTTATTTACAGAAATATCTTTTTCTTCACAGAAATGATGGTGGCATCCAGGTAGACTCTTTTAAAGGCTTTTTTTTGGAGGTCATTGTAATTCATCTTCACTCTTACATGATCTAGTAGTTATTAACAAAGCTGACAAAGTGTTTCAGGTGAACCAAATTAATTGATTCAAGGAACCAAAGTGGAATATTTTCTGGTTTATATGAGGTTTTGGGTGGGGGGGGTTTAAATCATCATTCAAAGATCAAAAGCACAGTCCTACTGGAAGACTGTCAGTTTTCTCTAAATTCAGTGGACAGGATGGTCACAATTGATGCTTTGTCGAGTATTGTGGATTGGAGGTAAAATGTATAGAATAAAATGTTGGCAAACACTTGTTCCTCAAAGCCAGTGAAGAACATTGTTTATGCTCAGCCCCTCTGAGCCCTGACAGGATATTTTCAAACAGCCCACGCACATTGGTGATTTTTATACACCTTCCACAGCACCACAGTAAATTATACTGTGAATGAACCCTGGTGAATAGAAGCAACCATGCATCTAGGAGGGAGGTGTTAAAATCCTGTTCCACATTACTAGAAAACACTGCAAGGATTAGGAAGAGGCAGCCAGATGAAGCTGTGGCAGGGAAGGATCTCAGCAAAGGCAGGCACAAGTTCTTAAGTTCTTAGGAAATAATGAATCACAGCAAAGATGAAGTCACAGACACCTGTGCTGAGACAATCACTGGAAGCAGAGAAGTTTCAAAGTTTGAAGTAAGCCCTACAAGGGGCTGGCAGCACAAAATTGTCATACATACCTTGGATTTCAATTTTAGATTGTTATTCTTGACTTTTTTGCCAAAAGACACCTAAGCCCTTCCACATCTATTTTTAACAGAAGATGCATTTTCTTGATTGACTTCCTCTTAGATCTGTGACTTTAATAAAGAGTTTTAGTAATTCTAGGGTTTGTCCTCTATAATGATATATTATGTGATACATCAAACTTCATTTGTACCAGATTTAACAGCAGTGCAATTGTTTCTGTTGTTTCTTCTCCAGTTTAGCTCTGACTGTCACACATGCCTGAAGAGACCTAACCAATAATATATTACAAAGGAAAGCGGCATCTCTTTTTTATTCACAGCAATCCTCCTGTTCCAAAGACTCCTTATAGATCTGTCCTTTTAATTTGGTGGAAATTGAATGAAGCAAAGCTGCAATCTGACACTGTACCCAGACAGCTGCTAAGTCTGGGTCAATTTAGAAAATGTGTAGCAATTTCTTTTTCATTTACCAAAGTTTTAGTTAAAATCATAATGGCTTTGGCATTGAAAAACTCTGGAAGGTCTTTTGTTTCTTCCTTCCAATCAGTAACATGCCCCATTTTTCCTTAATGTTGTGTGTGATTTATCAACCAAGAAATGTATTCCAAAACTTTATTCTCATGGGAAAAAAAAAAAGTACTTAGAGGAAAGGTTATGGCAAGATGGATGGGAAGAGAGACACTCACAGTCCAGGAAAGGGATGAGACCTTTTTTAAACTTTATGACCTTTGGTCACTCCCTGTTTTATCCATTCCTGACAATTCCAGCCTACATGATCTGTTCAGCTATCTGTGATTAACACTGACTTCAGTGACAGTGTCACAGCAAAAGGTCAGGACAGAATCGAGTTTGTCTTCCCGAAACTCACACAACAAGTGATGTYGGTAATACCTTGCTGTCTCACTTGATTTTAGAGCCCTGAACACTCTGTGCATTGAATGAGGCAGGGATCAGGCACTAAACCACATTTTATATAAGCAAAATAATAAATTTATAAKGCTTATTTGCAAGACAAAAGCTCAAATCTGTATTTCTTTTACAATTTAGTCCTTGTCGTTTTGACTGAAATTATTTTATTACAGTAAAAATGGAATTTTCAAGGTTTTGTAAAGTAGGCTTGCTGGCACATAGCAACATTCTTTAATAACTCCCTAAATTCTTTAACATAACCAGCACTTGGAACCTTATCCTTGTTGATAAGTCTGTTGATCACAATGTCCCAACCCAGCACCTAATAATGGAAATACCTCATTTATAAGAACCATAAGAATGTAAAAAGCCGGGAAATTCACATAAGAAAATTATGGAAGTAGCTAAASTTTGAGGATGTTCCTTCAGTAGTGCATATCAGTATCCAATTTGTTATCAACTTTATCATCTCTAAAACCTAAAAATCTTTAAACACACATAAATAAGGATTTAATGGTCCATCTGAAGGAATAAACCTATATCTCCTTACAGTTATGTGCAAAATTCTCTTGGACATCCAAATGCATTCCTCTAATATCCAATAAATGAGTTGTCATTGCTGGTGGAAAGCAACGTGATGCCCAAGCAAAACTGTAATTTTAAAAACTTCTGACACCAGTGAATGCTAACTGTGTTTAAAGTGTTAGATATTTTGTGGATATTTTAAGTAAATAAACTTGATGACATATTGCTTTTTGCAAAGTTTGTGCCTCCATTCCAAGATATCTTTTTCATGTTTTAAGTAAAGGCTGCCTGAGAGATCCAAATTTACTGAAGTTACGGTGACTGGTTACTTCCTATATGTCAGTGTGAGCATATGCCAAGGACAGATGTTTTCAGGTGTGGGATAGTCTGTTTGATGCTGATACTTTTCCCAAATTAGTTACAATATTTAGTGTAGAATTTAGGACTAAATGGTTGYAGCAGATTAGTTCGGTGGTGTGATGAAGGACCTTTGCATAAAACTGAAAATAATTTGACTTATCATTTCCAGGAGTTGTTCAGATTATATCACGTATGTTGATACAATTTGCCCCCCCCATGCCTCCCACATGATGTAGTTACTGCATCTTTTACCAGTTTTGTATGAGAATTGCTTTTTGTGGAGGAGGTCAGCCCAGCTCGTGCAGAAATGGATGTATCACATCACACCAATTGGTAAAATAATGCAAATATGTAGAGGAGTCACTGTTCCACCACAACATTAATCTGTGGTAATGACAAACACGTCTGCTCAGGTGCCTGAAGCAATTCCTGCATTAAGCTGCAGCTGGATAAGGGCAAGATGATACATCTTTATAAACCTGGTTGTTTRCCTTTATTGTTATTTGTACTGAGCCAGCCTCAACGTTTTCTCATTTTCATCTACAAGGCAGAAATACCAAAAGGGAAAAACAATCAGGGAGATTCAAATCTTTAAGTAGATACAGTACTAGTTCAAGTAAAATAGTATATAGCCACGGGGTTTGATTTCAGAAGCAATATCTACTAAATGTGAAAATGTTTCCWTTTATCTACAGTATTATAAATCTCAAGTAGGGTATTTAGATACAGACAGCTCCAATTTGTCCATAGCTAACACCATACAAAAGCAAAACTCCAGTTTTATCAAAACCTACAAGAGGAATTAATATTTCTGAACTCACTTTTGGTTTCACCATTTATATGGGTATGGYGTAAGTTTTAAGTTCTTGCCTCCTCATAAAATGGCCCAAATTTAAGTCTCTTTTAAAGTTGCAAATATGRGGGGTGTATTAAGTTTTAGCAATAATATTTCAATGGAAATCTRAAATGTATGTCATTAAAACTGGGCTTATAGTCTTTTCAATGTYGCCCAAAATGTTTACAGCATTACCATTTCACTTTCAGTCATAGTTGTATTTACTATTACTTCTAATGGCTAAAGAAATATCCTACTACAATCATTAATTGGTACTACACTTTCACAGAAATGAATCTAAGAGGATTTACATGCTGTTAAGAGTGGAATTTAAGCCTTCTAACTTCCAGAAGACAAAGAGTTCGGACACAGCCTTGTTGTGTGCCCTGACTTCATCACTCTCACTTATGCCAAGAGGACCTTTTGGATAGAATGAGTAGAATCTGGTTCACTGTCTAGTAACTACAAGGTTTTTGTCTCTTTTTTTTTCAAACCATTTTTTTAATTTTATCATTTTGAGACCCAACTCAATTTGCAATTCATTCAGCTGGAATTATTTAATTTCGTGAGACAGATAAAAACCTTTCCGTAAAAGTTTACCTGTCTTGGACTCTCAACTTCGATTAGTCTGTAATTCTGGTGTSTCTTGCATTTTAATTCAATGCTCCACATGCACATCTACCTCYCTGAAAATACCTCTGCCAACACCATGAGGAAAAGTTTGGCTCCTTCCCTCTCGATGAGGCCACAATATTTATTTTTTGTGGTCTAGATGTTCCAATCCTCTCCTTCAGGATCTGTGATTTAATTAATTCTTCTGTTTTTATCTGGAACCCCTTTGCTCCGCCACAGCAAGATTACACTCACTAAATTTAAATATTGAAAATATTCACTGCCAAGCAATTTGTTACTCTTGAAAGATTTCCAGGACAATTCTATTACTATTAAACCTTCCTGCAAAACATAAACTTCTTAGACTGTATCTACTGCTTTGCCTATTAATCCAAATAATTAGATTTATCTGAAGAAACTGCAAGTGAAAAGCATGGAAACTAACTGTCTGTTACACCACTTTAAAACTTGGATATTTTGTTTCTTTTTTAAATTAAAATGGAAGGGTAAAAGGACATACTGGAAATGAAGGAAGTGTTGTCATATGGGCTCTTCTGTAACATCAATGTGTAAAGTTTGAAAAATGGGTAACATTTTACAGTCTCATACATCATATAATCTTCTAATCATGTTTTAGTGTAAAAATAATTTGAGGCAGTTCTAAGCCTGTTCATGTAACAAGATGGGGACGAAACCATCCTGCCCTTTTCATCAGTAATTTCCCTAAAACGTGGTTGAGTATAATTCGCTTAATTAAATTGTGCAGTGCAGAGTGTCAGAATTAGTGTGCTCACTAATAGGTCAGAATAGGTCCAGACCATACACAAGCCAACTGAAAAGAAAATGTAATCTAGGAACAGAACTTAAATAATTAACAGGCAAGACCTGGCCAATGACTTTCCTATGTGTGTAGGAATCACTGCCTGTAACAAAATGTTCTGCAGCACACTAAATTCATGACTGAAGTGCTGATGTTAGCTCCGTAATTCAAATAATATTTTAATGTCAGAACTCAGTCACCTATTTAGCCTACTTTTAGTATCCTTGTCTTTCTAGAAGATTTGTTGGAAGTTTTCTTTATGGCTCTCATCCCTTTTTCTTTCTTTATCTTTTTCTGTATCTACAATAGGAGAGGAGATAAGCCTCAAACCTTATTAAACTTCTACTTTACTTCCCTTGATGTGTGACAGAAAATTGTCAAAATCTGCAAATACTTAAAAGCACTTCACGTGAATTGCTGCACATACCATGAGCATATTTGGGGACTACAGTAGGAAGAAGAAATACTGATAATGATCTGGTGTCAGCCTGTCATTAAACACACTAAAAAATAAAGATGTTGGTAAAGTAAAAGGCCTGCTCATTCAAACAAAAAAAAAAAGTGTACAATTCTACAGACACAAGAATATAATACATAACAAAATGGAATCCATTTTCAATTTTATGGGAAAGCATAATTTATAAGTCTGAATAAGAGTGATACTATTGGAAGGTTCATTTCTGGTTACACTGCCACGTCAGCACTGTGTTCTACTCACTAGAAAAGCTCTTGCCTCAGACTTCAAGAGATCAATAATACATTGTGTTTTCCTTAGTATACAGGTTGTAGTTAAAGTCAGCCAGTGTGAGTGTTACTGTTTAAAAAATCCTAATGCAGGTGTCTTGGTCCAAACATTACAGCACTTTGAACATCAGCAAATCCTCTTAAGTACTGCATGGGAAAAGTGTCTTAAATTTATTGTAAATATGTTCTTGGTCAGTGTCCTAATTAAAATGTTTGCTATGATCACACTAAACCACAGACAGTAGGCAGTGATGGTTCAAAGGCCTAATACACAAACCAACATTATATTATCAGAAATGTTAATGAAAAATGAATGGCTTTTGGGTTTTTTTTAGAGGAAGTCAGTTTTATTATAATTAACACCACTAAAGATAAATCATGTATAGTTAACTACACAAAGAACAACAGACAACCGATTGCRTGTAATCTATATCCTGTATTTCCTGTTTGCTTTTTTGTTTATTATTAACAGATAGATTATCCATTTTTAAAGAGAATAATAAAAATAGGGGTTCACAGGGAAGATCACATTCTGGCTTGTTTTAAGAATGGCAATATATGGAATTCCTTGCTTCTACAAAAATACACTCCCTAGAAATCTGAGGATGAAGATTGTGGCTCCTCTTTACCTTACTTGGTGCAACTATCCTTCCAAGTTTATCACACAAAGTGGCTTTAAGTTTCAGAGGAAAAAAATGTTATTAAAATAGGACTCTACTTCTTTAAATTTAATACTTTTGCCATCCTCTATTGAATTTCGTATGTTTGCATACATCTGAAAAAACACGATGGTTAAGATTTTATTCAGAGTTCACAATAATACACAAAGTTACAAAAATTGAATCTGTGTGTAGATGAATGAGCACTGTTCTTCCAAAGTTGTTCCCCTGGAAATTCTGTTAAAATTCAGATTAAAATCTGGTGCAGGGACACTGTGGAGGGAATGCCACCCACCCTTATTAGCTGTTTGGTTACCCAACAGTTTCCTGTGACTTGTGGAGTTCAAGGCCCACAGGAGGCAAAGCTGTGAGAGGAGACACATTCATTTTGTCTATGCTGTTGTCACATCTCTCCCTGTCTCCTTCTTGTATTCAGCTGTAGTCTGACAGGACTTGTAAAAGCAACAGAAGTGGGGAGCCAGACCTTCCAAGTTCCTCGAGGAAGGAAATGCCTGCCTGATGTGCACGCAGGTGTATGTGGAGATGCACAAGTGTCTGGAGAGTGCCTGCACAGCTACAAGCATATAAATACATGTGCTACTGGACTTGTCTGAGAAAAGCCTGGTAAAAAATTTCAAATTTGTACCATGCAACTGCAGAAGAGAAGGAAGGAATCTCAGTTCACTTTCGCTGTGCTAATTAATTGCCCTTTCCAATTAATGTGTGAAAAGTTCTTCTCAGAGGTTGCAAGCAGTGTTCTTCACTGCTCCAAACAACTCATCTTCACCTGGGGCCCTTCATACAGGATGTCCTGCACTACTGTTTTATGGCAGTCTGGTTGGGAAGTGTCTTCCTACTCAACCAGGAACTTGAGAAGAATTAAAGCCTGAATTCTCATCCCTTACCCCAAAAAACAAACCTTAGCAGGTAGTTAGYGCTACTTTCCTTTTGGCTGTGTTAGCGCTAAACCAGAACGGTATTGAGACTCATGGACTCAATAATTTGTGTTGGAAGGGATCTTTAGAGGTCACCTAAACACTCCAACACTCATTTGGGTGTCCAACATCAAAATTCTAAAAATTTAACTTTCTCCTTTTACCTCYCTTTGAACCTAAGACAAAATACTAAACTTTTCCTGTTGACCTTTTTTTTGAATAAAAGTTTTCCTTACAGGACGTTGTTAACACAGCTAAATATAGGAAATACTGCAATGTTGTAGGCTCGCTGTAATCTTCAAAGATCCTTCCAAACACCCGCAAATACGTATTTCTGTGTTGGCTTTGCTCACTGAACAACTCCTTTGAAAATAATCTTTAAATTAATAATTTTAAAAACATTCTTTATTCTTGCATTACAAAGTTAAGTGTTTTCATACACAGCTTCTCTGAACGTCTATCTAGGCACCTCAGCAGGAACTTTGGTATTCTCTGGTGTAGACTCTTGTAGCTGCATTACCCATTCACTTCAATGGGATTTTTGAACACAGGGAAGCATTGGGAATTAGCTTTTTATTTTTTTCCTCTTGCTTGTGGATTTAGACACCTGGTTCGATTCATATTCAGAAATACGGATATGAGTATCTCCCTGTGGGGTTGGAGTTCTTTTTCCCCTGCCTTTGTAGAAATCTAGAAATTGAAATGTTGGATAGAATAATAAAAAAAAAGACGACACAGGCCGGGATGCAGAGTGTGGTGGGAGTGCGGCACTTCCCCAGGGCGCCCAGCCCAGGTGCCAGCGCACCTCGGCGGGGGGGATGAGAGCAGCCGGCAGATCAGATCAGATCAGATCAGATCAGCACACATACATATACATACACATACACGCACCCGAGGCGGCTCTCCCAGCCCTGCACACGCCCCTGGTACCTGGCGGAGAAATTAAGTCACAAAAAAAAAAAAAAAAAAAAAAAAGCGAGGTAAATGTTCCGGGGATGCTCGGACGCGGTCTCCTCACGCTTGCTTGTCCCTTGCATCCCCTGGGCGTAACTTTAATGAGCAGCGCCAGCCCAGTGCCGCCCCGGGCGGGTCCCTCTGTCCCGCGAGCCGCCGCCACCCGCGGGTGGAAGCCCGCACCCCTTTAAGCGGCGGCCGCGGCCCCTCCCGAGCGGCGCTCCCCGGCCGGGATGCGTCCTGCCCGTGCCTTGTCCACTAACCCCCTCTAGCGCCGAGCCCGCCGCACTCGGCCCGCGGCTGCCGGCAGCGCCGAGGCGAGGGGGCGCTTCCCCGCGCCCGCCTCACGCACCGCAGCGCGCCCCGCGCTCCCCTCGGGCGGGCGGCTGAGGAGGGGCCGCCGCTCCTACGCTCTCCTTCCATCCCTCCCTCCGTCCGCCCGTCCCTCCCCCGCTGCCCCCGGGCGCGCCGGGCCGCCCGCTGGCTGGCGGGGCGCGAGTGCCGGAGCGCCCCCGGCGCGGGGCCGCGCTGGCTCCCGGCGGACCCGGCACCCGCCGGGCTGCGCGCAGCGGGGCGGCCCCGCGGCCGCGCCGGAGGAGGGGGCGAGCGCTCCGCGGGCGGCAGGGGAGCGGCGGCACCAAAAAACTGCAGCCGGCAGCGCGGCACGCAAATCAGGAGGGAGCAGCGAACATCACACCAGAGCCGCCTGGTTTCTGATTGCTCCGCGACAGAGGGGGAGAGAACAGAGACTGACTGAGAGGGGCGAGCGGCAGAGCCGGGCACGGCGGCGGAGGGTCGGGGATGCCGCCCTGCAAGTTTCCTTGATGCATTCGGGAGCGTGAGAAGTCGCCGGCCCTTCTCGCCCTCGTCGCGCTCCACCGTGGGAACCTGAAGCCCCTCGGCGCTGCCTCCGGCCGGGGATGCAGGACACCGTGCGGCGCGGCCGGGCGAGGAGGCTGCTCCCGCGCAGGAGGCTGCTGAGGCTGCGAGGGGCGCTCCTGCGGGGCTGAAGGTGCCACCGGCCGGAGCCGGCGGAGGGAGAGGGGCGCGACCCCCCCCACCGCCACCGCCTGGAAGTTGCCGGASCTCTCCCTGTTGCCAGCGCCGCCGCCCCTCGCGGCAGGGCGGCAGCGGGGGTCCCGGCGCCCCCGCCCGCCCTCGCCCTCCGGGCTGCCGCCGTGCCCCGGGACCCCGGCGGTGGATGCGCCCGGCCCGGCCCGCGCAGCCCCCGGCGGCAGTGCAGGCAGCGCAGCCCGGCGGGGCGGCGGCGGTCCCCGCCGGCCTGGGGGAGCACGGGCAGCCTCGGCGGGCCGAGGTCGCGGGGCGCTCGGCGGGCACCAGCCATGGGGTGTAGTGAGGTGAGGGCATTGCTCTGGAGAGTCGGCCTCCTCCTCCCTCTGCTGACAGCGCGCCCCGCCGCCGCCGGGCACGTCGCCAGCAACCACGGTGAGTGAGGGCGGCCGCGGGTGCGCTGCGGTGCGGGCTCTCCGCAACTTTCCGGCGGGCGAGGGCTATGAGGAGATGGAGGGAGGGTGCGCGCCTGCGGCCGCCAGCTCGGCCTCTCCCGGCCGCGGATGGGGCCACAGGGATGCGGGGACCCAGGGATGCGGGGCCACAGGGATGCGGGACCGGGCGCCTCCCGGCGGCCAGCCCTTCCTGCCGCCCCCAAAAGTTGGGCGCTTGCGGCCAGAGGAGCAGCGGGGCTCCGCCGCCCAGCCCGCCCCGGCAGGGCGAGCTGCCGTCCCCCGCCGGGGATAACTCCGCGGCTGCCGGGAGCTCTCCACTGTGGCCCCAGGCACCCTCTGCCGCCGCAGTGTGGGACTGGGAGCAGGGAACCGAAAGTTACCTCCCGGCGAGGTGGAGCGGTAGCATCATTTTAGTTGATATGTGGGTTTAAGGTTTGCTTCGGTCCTGCCGAACGCAAAGCCCTTCAGAATGGGTTTGAGAGAGCTCATCGCGCCTTAGGGGGAATTGATGCTGGTGAGCGAACTGTTCAAAGGTGCCTGGCTGTCCTTAACACTTTATCTCTGCGCACTGAGGGCTGATTGTCGGAAAAAACCCCGTTTAGAATCTTTGTAACAGGTGCATGCTCATCAGGTCGCACTGAAGACGGTATTTTAATTCTTTGGGTTGTAAGGTGTGTGTTTAAGAAAAGTGCCTCTGGATTAAGAAGGGAATCMTCTTGTCTATAGAAATAAAAATGCGTAGCACGCCCAGAGGATATAATATTTTGTTAGGAAGAACTGAAGAAAGGAGCCCAGACCTGATTATGAAACATCATGTTATATGTTATCAAATATCTGGATAGAGCAGAGAATTTCCCGAACTGCTTGTTTTATGTACATTTCTCTATTTAAGTTGCAGAGGATGCATTTGCTCCTAAAGTATGAGCCTTCTGTACCTTTAACATTATTTTTGTACAATCCGGCTTTTTTGGGGTTTTGTGTGATGTGACTGAAAATACAGGAACTGAAGGGTATCTCTAAATGTTGCTGCTGACAGAAATTACAAGGAGCGTTGAAATTGGCAATGGTGGAAAGTAATGGGGAAAGAAAACAAACCGGGTTCAGTCGTGGAGTGCTATCAAATATACAGTTCGTGTGTTTTCACATTTTCGTTGGGCAGTTTGTTTTCAGTGTTCTTTGTATCCACCTCAGTAACAGTAAAATCAGAGAATAAGATCTCCAGAAAACGAGGAAGAACCATAGTATGGCCACAAAGCCCCTGTGCCATCGGGGTGAGTTATGGCAAGGACATTCCAAGTTAGTATGATTCCTTTACCTCAGCCTTGCTGAGTGTGATGAATAATTCCAGTTTGTAATTGTAGAGCCTACAATCATATCAAGGCTGATTTTTGCCCTTTCTTAYGTCTTGGAAGACATCAGACTCTCACGGTGGCACAACCCAGCTTTCCTTTGATGTCACAGGCATTAGTGCATGCTAATGTCTGCTGCATTACCACAAGGCCTAACACGACCCATGAWTGTGATTTAAAAATAAAATAAATATTCTTGGTGTTGTAGAATAGCTAAGGCAGCATAATAGCATCAAAGGCAAAGAGTTTTTATCAAATAATGCAGCTGAGATTAGGTTTCTAAACTAGTATTTGATATTCTGGGATTAAATCAGTAGTGTTTAAGCAGTGTTTTAAAAGGCAAGTAAAGGATGGGGAAAAGTTACCAAAAGTATGTCAGGGACGAAGTGTTTCTTGATGCTGATATAAGTTTTCCTAACAAGGCCAGGTGTTGTGGTGTTGGCTGCAGAGAGTACTGATGAACTTCCTAACTTGTGAGTAACTTCTCTTTCTGCACGTTGCTTCCAAACTTGAGTAGAACAAGCAGCCTCTTACCTTTGGCCATATCACCACAGAAATCAAATAATAAATACAGCTCAATAAATATAACTCAACAAAACCCAAGTGAACTGAAAATAGATTGAATTAATACCGGTGCTGTAATACACACACCCCCACCTGGTTAATAAAATGCTAGCAAAAAGAGTCTGCTTTTAATGATAATTTTCTCTAAATCYAGGAACCGAAGGAAAGGAAATGACTACAATAAAAAAGTTGCCCATTGTGGAAACACTTGAATGTGGAAGGTTAAAATGCTGGTTACTAACACTTGGAATCCCAGCTGCAAAGAATTTTTTTAAATCTTGTGAGGAAGCATAATTTCTTTAAATTTTCCTGAAGTGGTATTTTCAGCTTGCATGTGTTGAAAACATCTTTGCAATAATTGCTGTTGGGTTTTCACTAATAATTATTATAACTATTAACTTTGCTATCTGGTATATCTTTTCTTCTGTTTTATGTTCAGAAACATACCAGCATTAATACTGAATTGCAAAGGAATGTTTTCTTTGGGTCTCTTGATTGTTTGGGTGAAAAGGATGGAAGGGGAATAGGTTTGTTAATCTGACTTGGTAAACAGACAGGTCTTCCACKTCGTTCTTACTGGTTTGTTTCCTGTTATTAAAGAGGGATTTTCAGAAAAATAATATACTCTGGTTTTACAAATTGTTATTATAACCACATTGGGATTAATCTTTTTTGGTCTTGTCAAACAGAAAGAACTACATATGCTTTTATATAGCTCTAAGGCTCTTAGGTTGTCATTCTTCACCCAGTAAATCAATGTGTGATGTCTTAGAGAATCTGTAGCAAGGCAGGCACAAACACTACTATTGACAGGGAAGTGAACTCACTCATTCATCTTCATGGAGTGGTCAGTTCAAAAACATATTATGACCATGCCAAGGGCTATTTTTTACTGCTCAGGAAAGCCCTGTARGTGGGCAAGGCCATGGAATTGCATAGCAGCAGTGAGCACTGCAGTGTGTGGCAGAACTGCTTGGAACAGAGGTTAATGGTGGAGGTTGAGTGAATGTTCATACAGATTTTCGGTGGTTGTCCGTGACATCCAGTATGAACGGGTTACTGTGCAGGATTTCAGCGTGCTGTGGTGTAGCTTTGTTCTGTGCTTGCCAGAACACAATGAATTGGGCAATTGCTGTCAGACCTAAAATTACAAGTAATGGCATCTGACCTGTGCAGTTCCTTATGCAAAGCATGTGGGAGCTTTTAAGATAAAAGGTCACACCAGGTAACGGCTCAACAGTTACCTGTGCTAAGCATGCACACATCAATGTTTCTACATACATAAAAATGAGAAAACATATTTGTTTCTACATATATGTAAACCAGAAAGAGTTTCTGTACTCTGGCTCCTTTCAGGTTGTATCTGCCATTAGGTATCACCAGACAATTAATTCCTGAAGCCATCTASAGAGTTTATAATGCATCATGTCTATCAGTGAAGTGTAAAAAAGCTGTTGCTTTTTCAGGTTCCAGGTATCATTACTTCTTGTCAGATTATGCAAGGTTGGTCTTTTTATTCATACCTCTGAAAGGCAGCATTCATTTTTTTCCTCTTCCAATAAAAGTTGAAATAAGAAATAATGTCAAATGTCAGTTCTGAAATTCATATGGCCTTTATTTTCACAATGATTACACTTGATGTAAATTGGGTAGCTCAAAGTAGATAATAAAGCTTTTTGATTCTGGTAGTAAAATATCAGGTAGATTACTAATGACCTTGAGGTATTCATCAGTTCAAAGAAGTTGGCTCATTTTTATTCACATATTTATTTTTACAGAAGTGCCATCCACCACATATAGGCACTCTTTCTGAATACAGAACTCAGAATTTTTCCTGTAGCAATAAGGAGACCAAGAACTAAGTGTGGAGAGACTAAACTTTTCTCTGAATGAAGCTGATGTTTTACTGCTGGAGGATATCTCTTTGAGGACTTAAAGTACAGTAGAAAGGCTGTGCTGCTGCCTGTGTTACTCTGTAGTCCTGGTGAGTTCTGATGTTCAGTTGTCCAGCTCATACTTTAATGAGCTTTTACATCATTACAGAAACATGAGAAAATTAAATAAACAAAGCCATTGCAGTTAATGTGTGTCATTCCCTTTTCAGCACGTAGATAAAGTCATGAGCAAAATCATACTTCAGTTCCAAGTTCTTCAGAAAGTTTTAAAAATATTTTTACCAGTGTGTAAAATCCCACATCCATATGGACTTGTGTGCTAATGAAGACTTGGGAACCTCTGCAGTTGTAGATATGCATGAAATGACTTGTTATCCAAAAGCCTGGATTTGTATGCCATGAAATGAACAGATTTGCAATTAATGGTTCAGGATACATTCCTGGTGTTGTGTTTGGCAGTACTGAGTGCTGTCTGGATATTTCGTTAATTTTTTTTTGGACAAATGAGCATGGTATGGAAATACTAAATATGAATAAATGCATAGCTTAAGCAGGTACAGTTTAAAAACTAAATCAATACAGTAGTTTTCATGTAATTTACAGGAGTGAAAACACCACAGARGAACTGAAGTGTTTCCTGAAGTTTACAAATTTAACTATTTGGTCAGACATCACTCCCTCTGGGAGGTCAAAAAGTTTACCAAAGAAAAAGAGAGAAGGAAAAAGCATGCAGGATATTGAGTTTTTCTTATTAAAATCTCCTCTGTGTTTCCAGATAGATACTTTTAGATCATTACTTGGTGTGAGGGCTTGTTTAGGATATCTGATGTTAGAATTTTCACTTSAGAATTTTAGGAAAGCCTGAAAGTTCAGTAAGTTGTTTGTCAGTAAGATACAGAGTAAGTCAATACCCATTTTGTTGGCTATTTTTTTTTTTAACGAAAAGTATAATGTTTAAAAATCTCATTTAACTGGTTAGGGATTTGGGGAAAATTATGCATGTGTACAACATGGGAAGCATTTTATTGTTCTTATATCCCAATATAGCATAGCTGCTTTAGGATATATTCCTATTCTAGCTGTGTGTGTTAGCTGGAATGTTTCATTAGGATCCTTGGATTTCCCCAACTTGACGTTGACACAAAGATGAGGCTGGCCTTGTGTTTGATATGCCCGTTAACATGCTGAACTCTGTGACAGGGAGAATGATAAAATGGATAGAAATAGACAAGTTTGGATAAATTATTTGTCCAAAATCTATCCTGACCTCCAGAAGCCGTGTTACAGTGCAGAAGAGGTGAACAAAAAACTATCTGTTGTGAACAATACGCCTTCAGAAGCTGGTTTTTAATTTGTAAATGATATGTCAATCTTTTATGGTAAGGTGTTAGAACTGAGAATTACTGCTGAAAAGATGTCTCTCACATGATAAAACCACAGTTTTTTTCAATATGTCTTTCTGGACCATACAAAAGTGATTAAAATTCAACAGTGAAATTATCTTTAGCTTGTTCATTTCTCATAATCCCCTTAGCCTTCCTAACACTTCTTCCAGCTATTCTTACTTTAGATCCAAGGATGCTTTCATTATCAATATTGCAGCACCTTTTGTGTAGGTTGGCTATTGATCATTCCCACATCTAAGAACCAGTGTGCTCAAAATAATCATTGCAGAGAAGTCACTTCAGTTAATCCAGCAGCCATTCATGACCTCAGTGCTAATTTTAATGTGTTACAGAGCAAAGCTTAGAGACCAATTGTGGCTTTAAATAAACTGCGTGTTTTATATCTGAAGCTGGCTAATCCATTGTATTAAAAAAAAACCCCAAAAGCTAAATCAAAACAAAACCCAAAACTGTCTCAGCAAAACCCAAACCCCCTAAAGATTTTCTTAGTCAGTAGGAAAGTTCTGCTGATTTCTCTGCCGCACAACACAATACTTCTTGAAGTTAGCATTTCTCTCACTTATTGTCTTGGGTATCTGTGTTTGGACTAAATTCTACCATCCTGTGRAAAAAAAAAAAGATGCTGAATACCTTTATAATTAATAATTAGAGATTTGTTAATTTTAATAAATGAAGATATTTAATAAGGCTGTAGATAGTTTTATGGATAATAAAAAGCCCCTGCCCAAACAATGCATAGGTGTTGCCCCCCTCTCTGGTTTATGATACTGTAGAAACAGTTTTCTGCTCTTTAAACAATTGGTTTACAGTAGGTCATAGTACTCCTCCACCTTCAAGCCAGCAGCTACTATTACTTTCTTTTATGGATCTATTCCCATTCTATATATAAAGCATCCTGTGTTTTTAAAGGACGTTAGGGGTATTTTGATCTTTAAATTAAGACTATATCAAAATTTGCTGTAGTATTATTGACTGACATTTCTTTTGACAGTCAAGTAGGGTCCGGTCTTTAAAATTCAAAAGCACTTATTTCATGAGGAGACTAGATTAAAAATAAAATTTCCTTTCTGCAGAATAATCTGAGGATTTAAAATGTGTTTTGTCTCTAAATAGAAATTCCTGGTTTGTGTTTAGGTAGATTTCTAAGAAGCTGACAGATTTTTTTTTCCTTCCAAGAGGTGGTTTTATTTGCTGTAAGGTGTCTGAGTCCCAGACACTCTTTGAAGGTGTCTGGTGTTGGCTGACAGATTCTCCAGCATCCCACTGATGAGGGGAAGTGGGACAGCACAAGCGATACTTAGGTGAGAAGCAGTGACATAAACACAGCAATCCAGAGGGAACATTTCAATATTTGGGTATGTTAACTGCACTGATAACACAGCTTTCCTTCATGCCAACATGTTTTTGCCATTACACACGTTTTAGATTAAAACAGTCAGTGCTGTGGCACTTCAGTGCAGAAGGAAGGTGGGCAGCAGGCGCTGTGTGTAACAACCTCCTGTGGAGGTGCACATACAGAATGAGAACATAGTTAAAAGGTGAATTTGCTGGGAGCTCCACTGCCTCAATCCATTTAATGGCTTCTGCACCTAGAACAAAAGGGGAAAAGTCACATACTGCAAACAGTATCATTGATGCATGTAATGAGTGATTTGTTTTGGCTGGGGACCCTTGGTTAGAGTGCACTTGCTGCTGTAATTTGTATTCTCTGACTGCTGGTTGCTTCTTGCTTAAAATAAAGGAATAAAAGAACGAATTAGAAAGCATTCCATAAGATAATGCACTACCATTTTAATTGGGGTAAAAGTGGTTCTCTTTCTGAATGTTCCCAGGCTAATTTTCTCAGTGGGTTTCACCTGCTGGTTTAAAATCAAATTTTATAGAAAAAAAAATCTGCTAAAATTTAGAATTGTTCGAATATATTTGGGACATACTAAAAAATTTCAAAGGAGACCTACCATCTTCTTCTGTAGTGCTTCCAGTATTTGTGGCTGGAAATTGATTGCATGGAAAGCATTTGGATGAAGGATTCATATTTCAAAATGTGGTTTGAATCCAGCACTTTCTGCTAAACAAAGCRGGGCCATATAAAATTGCACAGTCCTTTTTACTCTGTTGTGTGTGGCTGCTGAAGACCTTTGAAAAGGAGAGCAAGGGAAATGTAAAACCTTTGTCTCTGGTAGATTGCTTTTGTTTGTATTGCAGAAGTTGCTAAACGCTTCCATGCCAGAATGATACMCTAGAAACACCCACTTAGAGGGTTATTTTAGATTTAATAATTTACTTGAGTGGACTTTATTTTTTAGAGGAGCATTTAATTTAGGTAAATAGGAATACCGTTAGCATTTAGGAATGGAGAAACATGATGAGAGCTGTGGCACACAAGAGCTTCTCAGCCAAACTCTCACTCAGCTTCCATCAGATGCAATGGGAACCCAGAATCTATTGTGAAGAGACAAAACTAGGAATGCTTACCCTGTGATTTTGGTATGTRGTGAAAAAGTCATTAATTACAGATCTACACTGAATTTCAGAAAGAGTTAACCTGTCTTAAGAAATAGAGATACACATCTCATTCTAAGGGTAAGAATTTGCTTTTGTAAGATGGTGGTGTATTCAAAGGAAGAGGAGTGACACTACAGAAGGAAAAATGGTCCACTAGAGACAGGTATCATAAAAGTTGCGTCTTAAGAAGTCTGGGATTGCAAAAGGCAACCAGAAAATCACATCAGATTCCACGTTTAGTGGTTCCTCTTGACGGAGGTGAATATAATGATATTAACATATACTCCAGTTTTCCTACAGACTGTCTAAAGGGCATCTCATCTAGTATAGGAAGGTGAATGCTGGTGGCTGGAAGGAATCCACCAGCATTTTTTGTCACTGTTGTTTAATCCAAGGCTCTGTGCAAACTTTAGGCTGCATGGAGAGGTTTTTTTTTTCAGTGTTGGATCTCTTCAAAAGTACTATTTTCACAATATTTTTTTTGAGTAAGCCTTCATGTCTTTATAGCACTGATTTGAGGAGTTAAAGGCCAAAGCTTTTAGTTTAGGAGACCAGTCTGTGACACCCATTGCAAATTCCAAGGAATTAGTTTTTGATGTGCTCACACGTAGGTGGCAGATACAGCACCTTGGCTTTCAGTGTAGTCTTTGGTGAAACTCACTGTTTTTTTTTCTTCCTGTCCATAACTAAGTTGTTCTCTGCTAGGAGCACTGTCTTCCTGTTTTAAAATCCATGCTATATCAAAACTCGGTTTCTCAAAATGCTGACTGCAGATGAAGTAGATTTGTACCACACAAATTAAAGACCTGAAACCTTCTTGCCATTTTGTGTACCTGGTCTCTTAAGAGCCTTCCTGAGGGCAAGGCCTGACCCTCACAGCAGGAACCTTGGCCAGCTGGCCCAGGGAGCTGTTGGACTCCCACTATCACGGGAACCAGCTCTCTTTGATGGAGACTCAGAGCCACAGGGACTACTTCAGCTCTGGTTTTTCCTGACTTTTGAGTGTGGGACTTGCTAATCCCATTAGTGTAAAAATGTAGGTAGTACAAACTTTCCCTTCCTACTGCAAATTTTATATTCAGAARGCTTCATTTTTTTTTTCTCTCCCCCTCTTCACCTATCATTCACATAGGGTGTTTTATTTAGATTGACAGTGCAGTCCTCTACTAAATGATCTGAATTACTTAAGGCAAGAGAGCTGCCATCTTCCAGGGTGTAAACATTAAATGATAATGAAAACACGTACCTTGCCAGTAGATTACATGAAGCAGCAAAGGAATTTTGAAACTTCCATTTTCCATGTTTAAACTCCACGTTTAGAAGGCAAAAAACTGTGTTGGAAGTTCAAAGAGTTAAGTAACAAGAGCCATAACCACAGAGGAGGTTGACGGAGGTCACACTTGTAGGGAGTTTCCCAGGCTGTTCCTTTCTCATGGCATCCCTTCAGCATCATTAAGTACATTAAAAGTTCCAGTAGTGCTTATCCTATTCACTTTACCACTAATAATTTGCCTTACAAATTTTGTAATGAGTAGTTTGGATTTTAAGTAATGTCCCGAGGCCTTAGCATTAGTAGCTTTCCATTGCTTTAAAGCAAATTAGGAAATTATTTTCAATAGCTCTCGTCTGACAGATGCATTTTATACTTGAGAGATGTGCCTGAAGAAATAAAAGCTGATGGAAATTTGTGTCGTAGATGAATATTTTGAAAACAAAAAAGGAGATCAATAATAGATTAGGCTTGATTAGATGTTGACATTTAGAACTGTATATAGATTATACTAAATGTAGTGACAACAGACAGTGTTCTTCTTGATTTGCATTTGTCCCTCCATTTGTGGTTCAGGTGGATCATGGAACAGACATTGTAAAGGTTAATGGATAAATTACCATGTAGCTCATCTGATTGTTCMAGCTTCAGCCTGGAGAGCTGGATGGTTTATAATCTAGTTTGTTTTATGTGGAAGAGAAATGAATTCTTTTTCTATGAAACTCTGAATTGCTCGAATGTTTAGATGAGTCCAAAATACCCCTACAGCTTCCTAGTTCTGATAAAGTCACTGAATCATGGTGTGGTTGCAGTGACAGAGATCCTGGTCTGGTCTTTGTTTTCTCTCCTGAGCTGTCAGTATTATTTCCATGTTATTTGAGTAAATGTGAAATGTGGCCCTTTGATAAAAAGGTCATTCTAAAAACCCTGTGAAGATGTTTGGCCTAAGTATCTTCTTCACTTGTACACATCCCTCAAAACAGGAGTTTTTGATGTGCTCTGTTAGCAGATAATTTACATTAGTGTTCCCTGCAGCTTTCCTTACCACCCCCCAGTGTGGGTAGTAACTACATGTGTCAGTGTTGGTGGAATCAAATTACTTCATTTTTGTAAGGGACTCACCCTGTTAAATTGGAAGGTTCCAGTAATTCACCTGAAATTCCAGAAGTGGGAATGAATGAATGGAAAAATCCCCAAATAGCCAAATATTTTCCCTGCACAAAGATAATTTACTGTATGTCCATTTGCAAACATGGATGGCTGAAGTGAATCATCTGGAACTGCACGGAGTTGTGTAAATAAAATCAAGGATACACTGTAATTTAAAGGTGCAGCATTTGGTTTATATAAAATAATACCCTTCAGTTAAGCACTGCTTAGTTAAGGGTCTTCTTTTTCATAGTGTCTGTAGGAAAACAAAAAGTAAATGGGTTGATGATCAGTCTGTGGAAAGAGGGATTGAAGAACTGTTCAGTCTTTTGCACTAATAAATTTTATCTTTAACTGTGATTTTGTGTGCTTGAGTCTTTCTCTGACCCAAGCRATTCTTTGTCTGATATCTGGTGTTCTTATCTCCAGATGGGATGTGATTGCACTGAATTCAGTGAATGCATCATCCAAATTACCTGATTATTTGAGCTGCCAGGTAGCAGCTCAGGTTGACTTCACAGTTATTCAACATGGACAAAAAAAAAATTACTTCGAATGTTTGGGTTTCAGTGCCTTTATTTCATGGGACGTATGTGGAAAGCTTTTTGATCTCGTTTAAACTAAGAAAACGATAGAAAGAAATGAATAAATAGTYTTGCTATGAAATGCTTTATGAATAAAGGAAAATTCTTTTTGGTGAGCTTCATGGAGGTAGTGTTCTTTGAGCAGAGAAACATTTATGCAGTTGTGAGGCACATCAGTATGATTTTCATTACACTGAAGTAATGAATTTTTATGACTAAAGCTAAAATAGCAGTGAGCTATCCTTTATTCAGATAGTGAGATGGAACAGTACATTTCTGATAAGGGAGAGGAGGGGAAGAAAATAGGAAGAAGGAAGAGAAGATAAAAAATAATCTAATTTTCCTGACTTTCTTACATGAATATTGTAATTTACAAAATTTTGAGTCTAGTCTGGTGGTTAAAAAAAAAGGTTTATGTAACAATATGTCATCTATAGCTGTAAGCATAGAGATTTGTAGACTCCAAACAGGTTCTAGTGCCTTTTAAAATGTACATAATTTAAAAAATATAAAAATTGAATTAATTCCAATGTGAGGTAGGAAAGAAGTGTTATCAACTTGAGTCCATTGATTCTATTTTTTATTGCTGAAAACTGCTACAGTTCATAAAATGCAGTTTTACAGGCTATTAGTCCATAATGTGGATTATGCCCTTTGGACACTTATGTTAAAGATAAATGCAGTAGTTTGGAGAGATCTATATTGAAATTCTGTAAGGAAAGTTCAGTTATTATTTAAGTTCTTTTTACTGTGAACCAAAAGCAAATGGGTTGGAGGGAGAGGTGACCCTTGGCTTCCAAGACAGGAAATGAAATTAGCAGTGGAAGGGTCAGTTTATCATTTAGCAAGTGGCTTCATTTCCATGGAGGTGAGGAAAGTTTGTCACTGTAACATTACTGGAATTGAAAGCATTTTTAATTATTCTTGAGAGAAAGAATTGTAGTTGCATTGTAGTAGCATGTGCCAAGATTATTTACACTGCATTGAGGGGCTCTGTAGCAAAGGGTTGGGAAAGAGCTTTGTTACCACAATCAAATGCCTCTTGTCATGCTRTATACAATTATTAACTTTCCTCTTAAATCCAGTTAAGCCATGTTCCCTCATTGCTCCTGTTGGAAGGTCGTTCTGAACTTCAGTGCTGTGAAATTCGAATACGTTTATGGGCTGCATTTATTAGTGAATGGTGCTTACTCATTTATGTTTGTGCTGGCATTGTCCCTAAGCTTAAGAACATCTTTCCATTCTCATTTTTTRTCCAGCTCACTGTTGTAGAAGGAGTCACATCTCTTCTTTTGGGGTTTGGCGTGTGGTTTTCGTCTTTCACTCGARATTTCTGATCTCTGTGACAGTTACAGTTGCCTTTGCTTATTCTTCATCCTGTTTAATTCACTCTTTCTTGATAAAAAAGGTGGCCAGAACCACATACAGCTCTGCTGGTGAGATTTGACTGGTACTTTGTGCAATAGTAGTATTTTAATTATGATGAATATTGGGCATTTTCTGTGATTTTTGTCTCCTTCATTCCCGTGTTGTTGGATTGGTGCTTGGTTGGCTTGTCAGCAGTTAATAGGCAGGTGTCTTCTCTTCTCTGGCTGCTGCTACACTCCCATTTCATAAAAGAAATTCATAAAAGAAATTGGCTCCCTTTGGATTGTCTGATAACTCATATTTAATGTCCTTACTTCTTTATTATCCCAGGTAGGAAGAATTATTCCTTCTCTTCCCATAGCCTCCCTCCCACCATAGAGTTTCAGCCTTTAGTTGAGTTAGCAATTCCTCCCAACTTTTCCATGAAAAAAATCCCATTAGACCAAGCCATTACTTAAATAAGAAATAAGATCAGCCTCATGACTTATTTTTGAGGAATTGCACCATGAATTCCACAGTTAAATCTGTCTCAAAACCATGCCATTTATGAACTTGCTCACATCTTTAGCTCTGCATTTAAAGCAGGTAAAAACGCTTTTACAGCTTGTTTTAGTTGCCTAACCCAGTCTTATTCCTKACATTTATACAATGAAATGTACATGATAAGCTAAAATGTTCACAACCAATATGGTGTTGTCACACAAACAGCAATTTAATGATATCTTAAAGCATAAATAATTTTTATAGATTCAAACCACTTTTTTGTTTGTATAATTCTGAATTAATGCTGAAAGAAGTACTGCTTTCTTGAAGTCAAATTGAATGAAATTATCCTCAAATTCAGCTGTAATTTTACCTTAATGCATTGTAATTCAGATGTCAGCTTTTTCTGCCTTAATTTGATTCTGCTTGGCTATTAGGATTGCTCAGTGCTTACTCTGTTTTATTGCTCTTAGATGAAATAAATTGAGCTGAGTAGCAATATAAAAGATAATATTCATTGTTATAAATCTGGTATTTACACGAATGAAACATCTTAAATTCCCCCTTCATGTGTTTTAAATTAAGTATGAGATTTAAATCACTTGATCTGATTGAGAGCAAGCACTGGAAATGAAGGGACTGTGGGCAATCAAAAAAGCACACTGAGATTCTGATCAAGRCATTCATTACTGGTGGTGGGAAACAGCACTAAACAATAATTGATTGCATTTGTGGAGAGTGTAGAGAAACGTGCCATGAGAAAATATTCTATTCATAGGCTGAGAACGATTTTGGACAGGTGGGAAAGTGAGAGGAGTGTTTCCAGTTGCTCAAGTATGGTGGTTGCAAGCTCTAGTAATAAAGGAGGCTTTAGATCAGTGCGGGTTCATGAACTTTGTGTGATAAATTTGTATTCAATTTTAAATGCTATCCCCCTTTATAGTAGCACTTTTAACTAGGGATGTAATCATATACTTAATTTTAACCATAAAATATTTCCTTAACACTGATTTTCTCCACCTGACTCCTTATAATCCTCAATAATTCTTTTTGTAGGCAAAAAAAACCTCCCCATACATGAGGTAAAAAAATGCTTGGCCTGAAACTATTCATAGATCCAACAGTCACAGTTTAATGTATGCTAACTCTATCAAGGATATTGTTTATTCCAGAATAACTCTGTCAATAATGAAAATGAAACCTTGGTTCTTGCAGACAGCCTTCTGCCATGCAGTCTGAAATGAGAAGTGAAGACAGCTTCAGTTGTCTTAGTTTTAGTATGTCTGGTAAATTGCTGCATTTTGAAAGACAGTGATTTCGAGTTTTACACAGATCAGTTACTAATAGCGATTTAGAATTTTACACTAATCGGTTACTGATGACATATTTTGGATTCTAGCTACAGTTGTGGTGACAAGTTGTTTCAATGGAGGCAAATAAGTGCAAAACCTGTTAGCTGTATCCACATTCCAACTCCTGCCTCATTCCTGATGTGCAAGGAATAATGATGTTTCTTCTTAACAGTCAGTGTTCATTGTCTTCCTGTACAGCCTTTAAATGTTACCATTTTTCAGCACCTCTCCTGCATAGCATTCTCCAATCCCTGTTTTCCCTCAGCTCCAGTTCTGCCTTCTGTTATGATTTTTTTTTTTTTTTTGGCTTTTGAACATAACATCTCTCCTCCTCTCTGGGTTAAATTGAAAGAGGGTAGATTTAGATTGGATATGAAGAAGAGATTCCTTACTGTGAGGGTGGCGAAGGACTGCCGCAGGTTGCCCAGAGAAACTGTGGATGCCCCATCCCTGGAACTGTCCAAGGGCAGGTTGGATGGGGTTTGGAGCAGTCTGGGATAGTGGAAGATGTCCCTGTTAATGCAGTTGGACTAGAAAATAATTCTCTGCTGAAAAAGCTTCAGCAGAGAATTTCTTCAGCTCTCTGCAGCATTTTTGTGAGAGTTCTGTCTCTCCCATACAAGACAAAACAATGTTACAGTTTTGTAAACTTCTTGCAGCTGCAGGTTGTTTGGCAGAATTGTTATGGTTCTAACTAGAAAAACATTCAGAGATGGGWGTCTTAGAACTTGACCAATCCCCTTAGGGGATGGATGGCAAAAACCAATTACCTTATGCCACTTAATACACTTTTGCGAACTAACATATAAAAGCCTTCTGAGAATTCATTAAAGTGCTTCCATTTATCCCTGAGCCTGGACTTTGTGTCGTTTCTCTACTCRTCCGTGGRGAAAACAGCGACAGATAATCTGTAGAGGACCCCTCTGACCTGAACTATTCTATAATTCTGTGGTATACTGGATAGCCTTCCCAGACAAATTGAGCATTTTCATTGAGCATTATACTGTAGTCTTCAGACAGGAGGAAAGAATATTTTTTTAAAATTATTGCCTATTTTTTCCCTTAACAGAGAAACTCATCTCCGCAGTCGTAGTGCTGTTTGTCCCCTTGTCACGTTCTTTGTGCTCAGACATTTCAGGCAGAATGGCGGGGGGGGGGGGGAAGTTTTGAAGAAAAATGTCATAAAGCACTTTTTCATTCAAACGTTTCCTTTGTGGTAATCATTCAAACATAAAGGTTCCTGTCTTCCTCACTAGCAGTGTGCGTGCATTATTATATAGTCTATATTTGGCATTGCCTGCAGAGTCCCTGGGCAGTGCTCCAGCCATCCTCAGTGACATTGCTCTTGCATCACTGGGTTGTGTAACAGGCACTTAAGTCTCAAGTAGCCCTTTGAAGCGGTGCTTTGAGCTGAGTCCCAGGGAGCTGCTGCCTTTCCAGCACTTGCCTTTACTGATGCAGTGCTGTACCTGTCTAAATCACCTCCTGCACTACAGAAAATTTGAAAAATAAACGAAAAAAAATGCAAAAGCAGCCTTTTTACTTTCACTTCTTGATGTGAAATCGGAAAAATGAGTTTATTTTCTCCAGTTAGATTATTATACAGTCTCAAAAGGAAAAAGAGGGCACCTATATCCTATGGAATACGAGACCAGTTACTCAACAGTTTATTACATGAATGATGGCATTCTCAGATCTATTTAATGCTCTTCAGTTATCTTTGAAATTTAAATCTCCATCAATGTGCATTAAAAGTATATCATTCAAAGCTCAAAGTCTGTGCATAGTAGAGGTGAGTACTCCATGCTGTCYAATATTTTGGAGTAATTTGATCTTTGGTTAGATAGTCAAACTTATTTCCTGTCAAGTAAGTGACAAGATGCTGTATATTTATTTGTTGATAATGTTAAAAGTATTGCAAACCTGATTAATTGATAAAAACAGTTGAGCCTTCATGCTTATGTTCCACTGTATGTAAAGAGAACAAGACTTTTCAAAGCTGCTGGTTATTAGCATGTACTTTAGCTTGACAGCCTGACCTAGCACCTGCAAAATGTTCATGCTGTGAAAACTTGGTGCTTGACACCATAAATTATAAATGAAGAGCTAGTGGAAAAAGTGACAGACTGACAAAGTGAAACAGAGAATTACAAAGCTCAAAAACATTAAACTGACTGGCTATGTGGATATTTAATCAAAGGAGATAAGAAACATTTTAASATCATTTTAACATGAATATGAACCTAGGAGATATCTGGGAATATTTGTCACGAGTGTAACAACTCTGCTTTCTAAGAATTTGCATTTGTTTTGGTGTATTTTTGAGGTTCTGTGTTAAAAAAAAAAAAAGAAAACATGTAATATAGCCAAATGTTAACCTTATTTTCTGAGTTGCCTTTATGTTTCATCCTGGAAGGTTTTTTTTAATATGACTTCTGCTAAACTCCTTCTCTGTACATCATGGTCACTTTCAGACTACAGCAGTAAGGCCAGCTGTATTAAAATAGTTCACTTCTCAGGCAGATAACTTATCAAACAAACGAGATACCACTTCAAGAAGCAAAGGAGAAAAACTGATCAATTTGCTTGAGARCATTTACACATTTGAAAGTCATGACTGCTTCTGCTTTGATACGCTCGGAACTCGTGGCTCTGCTGATGACTTGCCTTATCTACTGACAGCTAAAGTCATTACTAACCCCATTACCTCTAACCAGCAGAAAAACCCCAAATGTAGACTTAATAGTCCTCCTCTATCCTTTTGCATGTCACTGGCTTTCTTAGGTGTCGTTGTTGGTACATTGCTAGTACAAGGCAGCCACTTGCCAATCCCTCAACCCTCCCTGGTGGGATGGGGAGGAGCATCAAAAAATAGTAAAACCTTGTTGGTTGAGATAAGAACAGTTTAATAATTGAAACAAAGTAAAATGTAATACAATAATAATAATAATAATAATAATGGTGATGAAGAAGAAGAACAACAGTTGAGATTAAAAAGAGAGATAAATAAAACCTAAGAAAAGCAAGTGATGCACAACACAGTTGCTCATCTCTCACTGTCCAATGTCCAGCCCATTCCTGAGCAATGATCAGCCCCTTCCAGCCAACACCCTTCAGTTTATACACTGATCATGATTTTCTGGGGTGTGGAATATCCCTTTGGCCAGTTTGGTTTAGTTGTCCTGGCCGTGCTCCCTCCCAGCTTTTTGTGCACCTGCCCACTGGCAGAGCATGAGACTCTGAAAAGTCCTGGACTTGGGGTGAGCATTACCCAGCAACAACCAAAACATTGCTGTGTCACCCTCATTATTCCCATACTAAATCCAAAACACAGCACYGMACCAGCTACTAAGTAGAAAATGAACTCTATCCCAGCCAGAACCAGGACATTGGGTCAATAGGGAGATCAGGGAGCATGTCTTTTTATTTCAGTATGAAATACTAACTTCATCCTGTTTGTGTGGCATTGCCATAGGTCTGGGGTGGATAATAATAATGTCCTTTCACTTCTGGAGGCCCATTTGTATGGCTTGTGGATGAATTCTGAGTGGTAGTTCAGTGTACAGCTCTGCAACAGATGGGCATTGAAGAGCTGTGCTTTTCCAGCCTCTGCACCACTTCATATAGACAAGTTTAACATTCCTGTTGGCTGGCAAAAGCAGGCGAGTCAGGACCTGCCATTTCTGGCCTGGATGTTTGCTTTGCTTTCTGCATTGTAGCTTTTCTGCCTGCAAAATAGGAATGACCCCATTTCATTTTTTATGATGTAAAAATATGGACTGGATGTAGGTAAACTCTGGTTTAGCTGCCTGGAGTTAAAGTTAGGCTGAACTACAGAACTAGTAGAAGACAGAGGGTAGCAAAGAGTCTTTGGCTTCAGTGGTTGGGTCTGGGCACTGCCTGTCTTTGTGTTTCATGTCTGGAACTTCTGTGACTGTGGTTCCCATGTCAGGTTTGCCTCTGTGTCAGAGTTTCAGACTCTCAGTTCTTGCTCTCAGCCTGTCTGAAGCAGCTGTGCAGCTCTGAACACACCACCCTCAAGGGCTCTGCCAGAAATCCTGGACTGGTCCCTTGTCTTAGTTCTTGAGCCAGAGATTCCCAAACAGCTCTTTATGGGGCTGTGCTGCCAGTCAAGCACAAACTTTAGTTGCTTCAGCCTTTGTCCCTCTCCTGACATTTGTGTATTCTGTTCCTCRGAGTCACCAAACTGCTAATTTTTCATTATGGTTATTAAGTGACTGCTTGAGTAAGCAGTGGCCATCTGTCCTCCCAGTCTCTATTTGTGATGTTATCAGCTGTTCTCTTCAAAACTTCTTTCTTTAAAGGGACTGCTGTGGAAAACTCCACACTCCACACTCCACACTTGTCACTCCACTTAAAAAGAGACAGATGATGAGGTTGAAAGGTACTTCTGTATCAACCTCCCCAGGTGTGCACTGGGAAAAGGCAACAAACCTTTGCCATACCATTTCCTTCTTTCCTGTTTCCTAAAGAGGCTGCRTCTTTGGATCAGAGCAGGGCAAGGAAAAGTGGGTGCCTAGGGTGGGTTTGATTATGCCCATGAACTCCAGTGGGAAGTTTCTAACCCCCTTGAAGAGGAATTCCCAAAAAGTATGGAGTATAGGAGCAATAGCCATGGAGTTATTAACTTAGTAATTAGTCTGCCTGACAGTTATGTATAGCTGTTGTTACAATTTTCCAAAAGCTTTTGTATGTTGGTTTGTGGGGTTTTTTTTTCACTTCTGGATGTTGTGACATAAACTTTTTGTTCATTTTATCACCACTCAATACAAGTATTACAGTWAAAGACATAAGAGAAACTTTGTGTAAGAATGCAGAGTAGAAAAGGTTAACAGCAAAGTGAAGARTATTAAATTCAGCATTAGTCCCAACCTAAGAGAATTGGCTTCAACACRCAAGTCATTTACCACTGCAAGGAAAGATAAATCCATTTGTCTGAATTTCAGTTGTTTCTAATTTCCCTAATGAAGATATACTCAGGTTAATAAACAGGGCTGAAAAACTGTCAGGTATTCGTGTTCATTTAGGAAATGCTGCCCAGTAATCTACTGTTGACATGAACATGATGGTGAATTGAATATCAATTAGTATTTTCAAGGCAGAATGAAAATTATTACATAGGGCAGCTGGGCTCCTAKCATCCTTTTGTGACTCCTGTTTTTATCAGGGTTAGCTCTTGATCTCCTTGTATCCCACATGTGGAACCAAAAGCTTAGAAAAATAATACAGCTCTGGTGTTGTTTTCTGGAGCTGTGAGCAGCATTAATTTATCTCACTTCATTTTAACAGCAGTCTCTGCTGTAAAGGAGTATCTTGAAGCTGAGTCAATGGTAAGAACACATTGTTTCCCTGGTACCTAAACCACCTTTTTTCCTGTGTCATTCTTTGTGAGGAGCACATCAGAGTGGAGCAATTTGCCTCTTCCTACGGGGACTTGCTCTGTTCTGTGTTTGCTGCCTGTCCTKCAGGGCTGGCACTGCAGTGCTCAGCCCCCTCTGGTGCATTACAAACATAAAAGTTCATCCCTTCTGCCTGAGCTATGGATTTCACAACCTTCCCCTGTCTTACTTTCCCATCTGGAAGTGCGTTGATCAACAAAATCACTTTGAAATCACTTTGACACTTTTTTGGGGGAAAAAGCTGTGTTGCAGGCTAGAAGAGGTAGGATATTACCTACTCATTTTCCATTCCACAATTATCTGAGGAAAACTTGGGGCCTCATCTTTTTCTGAGGTAAGCCTATTTTTTTTTAATGTGAGTATGCTTTCTTCTTACCTCAGTAGTTTTATTTTYTCTTGTGCTGATGAGTAAGACTCACATGGGAAAAGCAAGTGCCTGTGTGAGACCTCAAAATGCAAAATGTTTACAGCTGTCTTAGAGCAAAATAACCTGCTGGGTGGCAGAATAAGTAGTTAAGATCTAACCATGTACAATTTGGAATTGTTACTGTTATCCTAGACAGATTTCAGTGTAGAAATTGTCACGTGTTTCTGCACTGACAGATTTTCTCTATGCATTTGGTACCACAGAATGTATCAAGTGGATTTCCAAGGCTCCATTTGGTATCCATGAAATAAAACATAGAATCCAACTTACTGAGAAAGACTGTGCCTTTAATTGACTCATATTGCATGCTTTTGACTGATAAATTGTTTARTGTTTCCCCCTCCTTTGATGTATTTGTCTGTGTTATAGACAGGGATTAAAATAATGGAAAGAAACAGAACACAAAATTTTAGTGTTATTTCTTTTGGGTGCAAGGATTCATGTTTATTGAAAATAACTCTGTCCCTCTCAGGTATTTATAAATTGTAAATTACAATAATTGATTATCAGAGATTTTGTTAGGTGTTTAATATATTGCAGTTGCTTATTTTACAGTGAAATAGCATTGGTAAGGGAGGAAAAATGCTCTTGTTAAAATGTGTTTGTGGTCGGAAACTTAAACCCTGAAGTTAACTTAGAGCTTGCTAATTTTTTTTTTTTTAAATCTACCATCCTGCTTTCAGAAAGGTGTAACTGAAGGGTCTGCAATGGTTGGCTAGTAATGATATAACATGAGAATAAAGGGGTTCATGTTGATTTTTAAAGTGAGAATGGAAGAAAGGCAGTGTGAAAAAAGGATGTTGTAAAACTGAAACATTGGGTATGACAAKGTTGGTTTGCATTCCAGAGAGAGATGGAGCAGTAGGGTTACAGCAGCCTTCTCCTCTGAGGAGAACATGCATCTTTGCATGTAAGGTATGGAAAGGAKAATTATATTGGCTCTATAATATGATAAATTTTAATTTCATTTAAAAAAGAACTTACTAAGAAATAGGTAAGAAGGTGTTCTAGGAAAAAAAGTTCATGTAAAAGGTGGGTGGTGGCTTTTTTTCTTTTTTTTTTTTTTTCTTCAAAAGAACCATTGCTTGTTTTAATCTTGTTTTCTCAGAGCCACAGGATTTCAAATTATATCTATCCAGGAAGTCGTAGGAAACAGTAAGACTGAAACWCGTAACTGAATCAAATGAGAAAATAGGGGAAATTATTTCTTAAGCACCTGTGTGTAATGTGTGGAAAGAAAAATGGTGCTGGGGGGGAATTAGTTTTTGAAGATTCTCACTGGAGACCTTGTGTGATGGAGCAAAACAGCTCCAAGATAAAGACAAGCATTTATCCAATATATCCAACCCCATCTAATAACGTGCAAACTTCTTAGCACTGACAAGATAAATGTAGCATGAATGGATGTTGAGTTTAGTACATGAAATTTTATTCTGGCCAGCTCTCATGTATTAGAAGAGAATTTTAAAAGTGTTTGTGTGAGTGTGCAAATGCGAGAATAAAAAAGGTGAAAGGGGAAATGCCTTTTAAAAGTTCCTGATTAGGAAATCATTGATCAGTAAATAAAGGCCAGTTTTGGATAACAACCTACATCAGAGGTAACACGAAAGCAGAAACTAGAAATACAAACATTTCTCATAATTAATGTGAAAGAGAGGATACATGGAGAAATTACTGCATGTTAGAAAATATGAAGTGTAGAAAACTGAAAATAAGAAGTAATAAAAGCCCAAGTCTCACAACACTCAGGATAATGGGAATTTCTCTATTGCATTATGAATAAAAATGTTTATGTGAATGGTATTGAACTATTTTTAGAAAGAGGCAGAAAATAATGTATTTGAAATTGAGAAAATCAGAAATTAGTGATTTATTCATATAACGTGAAGAATATGAATTGCTCCCCATCTGGTGTAAATAGTTCTCTTCCAATAGTCCTGAAAGAATTGGCTGAGGACATCTCTGGGCTATTGATGGTAAATTTAATGAGTTCRGGGACTCGGGGAATTCAGGAATATTGGAAAAGCGTAGGTGTTAGAGTTGTGGTTTGAAAAGAAAAGGGAAGCACCATTAACCAGGTAACTAGATTTTTATGAAACTCACATTTGGAGAGGATTCGAGAAGTCATTTATCTCCCCTACTCTGCCCCAAGGCAACAGGAGATTATGCAGAAACCAGGCCTGACAGTGCTCAAGGTGTCTTAAAAGCCTCCTGGAGTGGAGATTCCCCAGCTTCCCAATTAGTCACAGCTCTCCCTCTTCTTTACTACTGTAGGGTAGCAAGGATTTTCCTGGAGTCTTAACATAAAACTCTTGGAAATGTTGAGGAGAGTGGAAGGATTACTCTCTCTGTTTTGCTGGCTCTAATCCTGCTTATCTYGGGCAAACAGCATTGTCAATACTTTGTTTTCTCTCTGATTTGCTGTGACTCCTGTACTCTTCCCTGGCTGAATTGCTATCTAGACAGGTGYTCCTCATACTTTATTACTGCATCTCATTAATCTTGCCTAAACCAGAGAGCTGTTGCATGCAAAATATTGAAAATTATGGAAAAGGATTCAATTGATACGTGCATAATGAATGCCAGTTTATTTGGTTTATGGAAAACAGGCCTGGTCATAAAATCAAGCATTTAAATAATTTTTCCCAGTTGATTGCACATTAATTGCCAAGGTAACTTGGATATTGCATATCCCCTTCTTCTTTCTGTCTTCCTCAGGCAGGCAAGCCACAGGAGTAATATGTTGAGATTTTTTATATTATAACAAAATGTGACAGTAAAAAGCTGAATTTTTTTTTTTTACTAAATGGGTTTTTAAAAAAACAAGGTCTAAGAAGCCTTAAAGTCGTTTTAGTGACTGTTGAGTCACAGAATTTGAGATATTTGTTATACACCATTCAATATTCTAACATTTTGCTTTAGTAACATGGAAATAAATACAAACTCAATACCTGACAAAAGAGTAGTAAGGAAAGAAAGAAAGAGGGTGTGCAGACAGGGAGCAGCCCTTGCAAATGAAACTTGCTTTAATATAAACAAATGGATCTTTGTACATTCAAGAGCAAAAATATAACCCAAACTGAGAAAATGAATGATGAAAAGGAGTGAATCTGTATAGGACAGTGATCTTGTAGAGTAATAACAGCATATGAGTGCAGTGCTGCAGCAAAAAATAGGCTAATGTGACCTTGGATATATAAACAGGATATAAAAATAGCCAGGGCTCTTAATACATATTGTTAAAAGGAATGATTTCAGAATACTGCATGTGATCCTCCTTTTAAAAATGAAAAAAAGCATAAAACCTGAAAGAAAGTACAGACACTTCAGAAGAGAGCAACTCTCCTGAGGGCTGGAAGTGAGAGACTTCAAAAGCTCTGTGTGTTTGTCTTATAAATATAAACTTTGCAGTCAATAATAAAGTTCTCAGGGACAAAAAAAAGGTGCCAGTTTTGCCCATTTCTGGGGGTCATCTGTAATGCCTCCCTACCCTGCTGGAAGATACTGAAACTTTCCAGGGTTTTTTGGGGTATCTTTTACGCAGTACAGRCGAGAGATTCCTGAGTTATTCGTGCTGTCTTCAGAAATTAATGTCTGTGTCTTGTTCTGTTTTCCTTGCAAATCTTAGGCCTACCCACTATGAGGTAACAGTGAAATGTCTGCAATGAGCAGATCAAACTGGGTGATCTGAGAGCAGACTGTGATCCCATGAAGTTGGCCTAAATCCTTTATTAATTGTGTTAATTTACACATACACTGTCTGGAGATGTGTAAAAAAAGAAGAAAATAAACTGGTGACACGAATGTTTGTAAGGCTTTTTCCTTGGTTGTACAGACACAATTGCAGAGTTCATCTTTGGAAGAATATTTTGGAATTAGAATTAAAATTCCACACTCTCAGTCCTCTGAGCTCTGCTCATCATAATTTTAAGTAAAACAGTTTCCTTGGGACCAGGTAAAACCTCTGAAAAGATTAATTCCTGTTGTAAAGTCTAATAATAGCAGTGTAAGATCTGTCCAGAAAAAAGGAAACTGAAGCTCAATAGGACATAATGAGTAATAATAATATAATATATATTAAAGTATGTGCTGGAAAACAAAGCTAAACACTTCTAAGTACGAACTATGCAGGTAATTAAACAATAGGCTTACAGGTGTATGTTTAAGTCTGTATATTATTGTTGGGCAAGTGTTAGTATCCCCAGTTCAKTTATTTAAGGAAGGACATTCAAGTGCTAAATCTGAGTTCTTTTTATCCAAAGAGATTTTTTAAAGGATCTTTGAGTTCATTTTGAATCGTGACATGACTTTGTAACGGCAGACCTAAACTCTTTTTCACTGTGCAAGCCATCACCTCAGAAAATGCCTGCTAAAAGTGGAGGTTGGATGTCACAAATGTCAATAACATTGCTTAGTCTCAACCAAAACCTTTTCCATAAAATATTCACTGCAGTAGTTCCAGACACACTTTTGTTTATGCTGGCAGCTAATGGCTTGTCTATAATGGCCACTTTTCATTTTTTTTAAAGAAGAATGGAGCTTTTTATGGCATATAAAGGAGCATAAATAAGTAAATGGAAGGGCAAGGGTCAATAAACATGGCTTCCTGATCCCATTAACTTTTTAGGGAATTTTCTCATTTTAATCATCACAGGTGTCGTGCCCACCATCTCTTTTCAGTCTCTTTGCCYGTGAATTTCCAGTTCTTTTGGAACTTTCCCTATCCTGCAGGCAGAGGGGAAGCCTCCACTCCTGTGTGTAATTCAGATGTTTACATGCTGGCATTCCTCTTAGCCTGGAGCTCTTTGGCAGAGGGAATTTTCTGCCATAAGAGCTGTGAGTTGGAAGCTTCTTGGCAGTGCAGATTTGTCTGCCATCAGGTCTGTGCTGCTGGGGATAGGCTGCTTCTTAATTACCTCGTTTAAAGATAGCTTGGGTGTCTCTGTCCCGCACTGAAGTCTAGCGTGTAGATATCGCCAAACCACTGAAKTGTGCGAGGATTTTATTGCTTTATCCGTGTCCTCATTTGTGTAGCAGGCCCTGTTGAATCCACAGCTTCACTGGAGTTTGTGTTTCTTTGGCATAAGCGTGATCTTTCAGTATTTGCACATTTTTGTTTGGTAATTATTTTGTGTCTTGTAATCCAGGTGCTGTGGGAGAGACAGTCTTTTCATTTTTAATGATTTTCTTTCCTGACTCTGAAGGTGATACCATTCTAGTTCTGGTTAGTAGTTGTTTAGTGGTTTGAATTCTCCAGTTGGAGAATTTTCCAGTTGGTTTGAATTTTCCAGTTCTTACAGATTTGGTAGCTCTARGGGAGAATATATGGGCATTCAAGAGCCTTGGTCTGTCAAATGTATCAAAAATTGTATTTTAACAAAACTCARTTACTCATTGGAGATCATTTGGTAAATGTATATGAGGGATATTACTAGATCATGGCTCAACTAAATCTAAACTTAATGTACTTTGAATGATGAATTTACTCTAGTTTTTAATTTTTTTTAATGTATAGCTTTGAGCCTTCAAGTAGTACTTGATTAATTCACGCAAGGAATTAATTAATTCAGGCTCCACTGAAGAAATGAATTAGTTTTCCTTTCTGTATTTTGGGTCTTGTTCCACAGAAGTATTAATTTTGAATACCTGGATGATATTTATTAAATTGCAGTCTTGCTACCAGAAAAATTGTAAAACCGAAATGACACTTGAAGCCCTGATGCCATTTGTAGAAGGAATTTATTTCTTCCGGCAGATCTATAGGAATAGCACTTGACAAAGAGCAAGGTATAACTTGAAACTCAGCTGAAAACAAAATACATAACAAATGTATTCTGGGTGGAGAGAGGAGGGGGGGAGAGATGGAGAGAAGAAAACAAATATCTAAGATGAACTGAAATATTCTCAGAAACCTGCTGAGTTGTTGGTCTTCTCTATGAAAAAGAAATATCTAAAGCCACTTTCTTAATTTGTTTGGAGGTAACAGGTCCCCGGTAGATTTTAACTTAAAAGTTTTACACAGGAAACTGCTGCATCAAATGTCAAGTGGGAAGATGCTTTTCTTTTTCCCCCAACGAGAGCACGGTAGCCTGACACAATCAAAAAATATTGATGCCTGTAAATCACACCTTTTTAAGTAAGTAGAAGACAGCAATAGTCTCAATGGGGATAAGTGATCCTGTGTTTGGAAGTAAAATAAGCATTGTAAAAGATGGTTAATTTATACTCAAATTGTTCACAAAGCTTCACACAGTGAAGTGGTGAAGAAGTGGAGAGCAGAATACTCCCCTTTGTTGAACACCTTTTCAGAATGTCATTATTTCTTCACGTAAACCATTAAGTTTTTATGTGGTTTATGYTGAGCTTTTTACTTGCCTGTAAGTCTGTTGAAAAGACAGCAAACTTCATTTTCAGGGTAAAAGTCACCATCCATTCAAATGTAGAGGAGCTCTGACTGTCACTAATACAAAAGAGGAGGGAAGATGCTGGGTCAGGTTCCCTCTAATAAGCTGCCAAGTTCAGTGTCCATCCCAAGGTGCSTTTTCCATAAGGCAGAAGAACATGGCCTGGCTTCTGCTGCTGCTGTGCTGCTGTATAGAAACACATTCTAGATAGCTGTACATGAACTATTTGGACAGACAAGAGGTGGAAGATAGTGCACAGCAGTATAAACCCCACGAACGTATGGATAGTGGGGTCATGTTCCAAACTAATTGCTTAATTATTTTTCTCCATCATTTAACCATTCAAAGAAGAACTGGAATTAGTGGTCTGTAAGGAGGAACTCAGCAGTCAAAACACACCAACTCAATAATTAAAATRAATTGCCCTATGTAGTACTTAATTTTATGTTTAAATCCTGATTTAGATTTCTGAAGTTAGAGGGTCGGATGAAACAATTCCATTAGAGGGCAGTAGTACCTGTGGGTAAAATGTCTCATATGCTAAATATTTTGTTTAGCCTCAGTGAATGGAAGTGAAAAATGAGGCTGATGTATTTTAACTTTAAAATAATGCAGAAAYGTTTTGTAATATACAAGTACAATAATGCACATCCTATCATATATCAAAAAAMCAACAGGAATACGACAGAAGTGATGTAAAATATACGCGGCAGGTTTTAACACTGATACTACAGCTAAGATAGAAACTGAAGTTGTTTGTTTTTCTGTGTTCTCAATTTGTAAATTGTATAACTTTATTTCTGGGACATTTTGATGGGTTTCATCTAAAAATCTTAATTGTGAAGCTGTTTATTTTATTAGCTTTAATGCTGCAGACTTTCCAGATTTCCAGGCAAGGGATTGCAGGAATGTGCATGTTTATTCAGGCACCTTTTAATGGTTAAATATCAGTAGTGTATTGTGATTTGGCAATGATTTCTGCAAAAGATTTAGGGGTTTTTATGAGTTTTGAGACATTTGTTAAGATAATGAAAGCCATGAAAGCCTAAAGGTACCTGGCTAACGTGGCAAGTTCAGTCCTTACTGTTTTAATACTTTATTATGTCTAATCCAAGCAATACCACAAACACAATTTCTTTTTCCATTTTCAGTTGTGTTACTTGATACTACAACTGCCCTCGGAGAACTGGGATGGAAAACATTTCCCTTAAATGGGGTAAGTCTCTCACCATTTTGGTTTTTTTGGTCTGGATTTTGGCATTCTGGCACTCTGGAAGTGAATGGCTCTTATGCATGGGTGGGTATTCTTGCAATATGGACTTGTCAGAAGGATTTTAGTTGTTCCTGGGACTGGAGCTGCCTGTGTTGTGAGTAGGAATAACAGATGCAAGGGTGACATGAGTACACATGATTATGCCCTTCTCCTACTTTTCTGAGTACTAAGTATCTATCTTACTTTAAATCCAATTCTAACTGTTACACAYCATAAAGTTTCATATTAAAAATTCCTATGCTGGAGGAATGTGTTACGATGACTTTTTTGTGTGTGTGTGAAATAAATGGAAAAATAATTTTCAGTTTTGCAAATTGGAACGAAAATTTTATGGTTTAAGTGAGAACCAGAATGGACTTTAGCATCTCATAATATGGTATCAGATAACCTAAAGCAGAAAAACGAAAACATTAATAGTGTCTGTTATCCTTGGGGACAGTGAAGAGCAGCCTTTTTACTCTCTGAAGTTCAACCATCAGTATTTTGCCAGTGGCTACACTTTCAGAACCTGTTTTTTTCTTTCCACCCAGCTAATGCATGTCACAGAGTATCAGGGGCACTTGGAGTTTCACTTTTAAAGCAAGATGCACTATTCTGGAGCATTTAACAAGTTTTGTATCAACTTCTGGTTCTGATGTCACTGTACATACTGTACAGTATTATTATTTTTATACCAGCTTGCATTATCTCTTGATTCTTGTGTACGTGGCATATAATTACTTGCTTCTCTGAAATGAGCTCAGAAAATACTGTTTTTCTGAGAGAAACATCTTGTTCCATTTTCAGTCATTTTATTTTTTCATGATCTGTTCCAGAAGGAAGTAGAAATTGTCTACCCTCAGCACCTTAATAATCTATTTTTATAAAATGCCTTCTGTGTCTTTGCCCTCGGGGATTTTAAGCAATGTGACATTTCTTAATCTCAGCCTGTTTTCAACTTTATGGATTACTCTTTTTCTTTGTATTCCTAGACATAAATTCCATCTCTCACAGATATTTCTGTGTTTTACATTTTGTATGCAGTCTCATGCAATCTGAGTTACAATTCTGAAAGTTTTATTTCCTTTAAAAATCCCAGACAAAGCAAATACTGTCATACACCACGGTGAGAAAATCCATCAAGGAATTTTTGCTCTAGCAAAAAGTAAGGACTGTCATCTACCATGATGAGAAAATCCAGTGAGGAATGTTTTGCTTGAGCACCGGGATGAGCTCCTTTGATGTGCACAGTACATTTGGAAAGCACACAAGACATAATTGCAGTTATTCTGTAAATTCTTTTACAGAAAAAAGCTTTAGGTACTCCAAAAGCAACAGCCATAGTATACAAGCACAAAAACATGTGCACTCCAGGTTGATTTAAAACACAGCTGTTATAACATATATTTTTTGGCTCATCATGCATACCCTAAACAATAGTTCTGCAGCCTCTTGAGGTTTTTGGGTGTCTTAGGACCTCTGCTCTATATTAAGAACTGGCAGCACTTACTACAGTACAAAGAGTTTACATTTCAGTAAGAACCTGAGATTCAATTATTAAAATATTTCCCAAAAATGTACCAAGTGGTTTGAAAAAAAAAGAAGCAGCTAGAGTAAATATGGGGGGGAAAGTGGTTTGTAGCATAAAATCATAGAATCTTTATGCTGGAAAAGACCTTCCAGGTCACTGAGTCCAACCATTAACCCAACACCACCATGTTCACCACATCCCCAAGTGCCACATTCACACATTTTTTGAACACTTCCAGGGGTGGTGGTTTATGTCCACAGTGCTATCTAATCTGTGTTACTCATCCGTCCTAATRTAATTCAGAATATGGCACAAGCATTGGTGTGATTGAGATTATCACTGCAGAAATAAGAATCAATTCTGTCCCATGATGGGCACATTAGGATTTTCTTGTTTCCTGGAGGAGAGTGACAGATTTTTGAATTGTTGGTGTTTTTTGAAAGAAATTTTTGTTCAGATACTATCCAAATCTAATGTGTTACTTTAATCAAACTTTTCAAGTGTTTATGTAGTGCTTATGTGTGTAAGAAAAATGTCATTGATATATGGTTACTGCTCTGCTGGACATTTTTGATGTTAGAAGGATGGGATGATGGGTTTTCTTGAGACTGTGACATTAGCAGAAGTCATTAATTTACTGGCATACTCAGTCACAAGGAATGTTTTCATTAAATTAAAGAGCAACTGAAATAATAATGCTTGGGATTTGGGTAATATTGAGTATGCCTCAGAGATTTTAAACTAACAGGCCAGGGTGAAGTGGGATAAAAAATCAGGAGGTTGTTTTGGAACTTGCAGAACCTTAACCTTCACCTCCCAGAGTTTTTATTTATAGGAGATTCATGACATAACATTTGTAAACTTTCAGCAGTTTTGGACATCACTGAGCTGCAAAGATAACTGTTTTATCCATGTCTTGGGAGTATAATATGTGGTTTTGTTTTTTAATTTTCTTCCCAGTTATTTGTGCATCCTTCCTGAAGCATGAGAATGCAATAGGTTTTTCTTACAAATGTGTTTTCTTTAGCTGCGTGTCAGATTTTTTTCCTTGTATTTTGAACAGGTAATAAATTTAGTGCTTAGAGCTACAAAAATGCAGCATAAAACATTAATATTTCTGAGGTCAATAGCATCAACTTTTGTTGACTGAGTTCCAATTTAGCTTCTTAGTGATGGGCTGTCTAAAATTTCTACCTTAATAATGGACACATCTGATACTTCCTCTGTTCTTTGGGCTATAGTTCAAAAYGACCGATTGATTTATGAAAAAGCATGCACTATGGAATGAAAGGAGATCTTTACTCACCAAGCTGTCATTCCATAACCTTGAAAATATAGAACAGGGTTAGTTTGGTTGGTTTGGTTTTTTTTTTTTTTTGATTGGTACAAAAAATGGGAAGGCACAAGTTCGTATGTTTCAGAAGAGGATGTGAATGGGAGCTAGTGGGCAGTCTGAAGTGCTCAAGTGAACCAAAGTCCAGCATTCTAACCAAAGTCAGTTTGCTGACCTTGGGGACACAGTTAGGGACTAGGAAATAAAGGGAAAAACCTGAAAGTCCAACTGAAATACAGTGGTCCACAACCTTCATTTACACATTAGCAGTAATAATAATAAAATAATGTACCTTATTCAACTCCAGTCGGTGGGATTTTTTTTTCCTTCTGTCTTCAATGTAACTTTTAAAAACATATTATTTATTTCCCATTGCATTAATCAATGTAACACAATTTCRAGAGCAGAGCTCAGAAGCTGTGGTTTGGGGACTTTTTGCCATAAGGGCCTATCCAGACCTGATAAATTTCTGCCATAGATTCATAAAATGGTTWGGGTTGGAATGCAGCTCAAGGATTGTCTAGTTTCAAACCCCTGCCATGGGCAGGATGCCACAGGACCACATTGCTCAAACCCCAAACCATCCCGTCTGTCCTTGGACACTTCCAGGGATGGGGCAGCCACGGCTTCTCTGGGCACCCTGTGCCAGGGCCTCGCCACCCTCACAGGGAGGAATTTCTTCCTAATATCCAATCTAAATCTACTCTCAGTTTAAAGCCATTAGCCCTCATCATATCACTCCATGCCCTTGTGAGAAGTCCCTCTCCAGCTCTCTTGTAGCCCCCTTTAGGCACTGGAAGGTGCTGTAAAGTCCCCCCACAGCCTTCTCTTCTCCAGGCTGAACAAGCCAAACTTGTGCATAGCCACTCCAAAAATCAGCTTAAAAGAAGGGCAAGGTGACTCATAGCACAAAGCTGTGAGACGTTTACATGTGGAAGAGACTTATAAAAGCTACCTTGACTTGTCATAGTAGGCAAAATGTACAGCCTCAGCAGTAAAGAACCTACTAGAAGTCCTCTAAACTATTTGACAACTCTTCGAGTGATGAAACTACCTTAGTTTCCACAATTATTTGAACAGTTTCCTTGTCAATTGGTAATTTTCCTATTGATTTATCAAGGGAAATAATTCTGGTTTGAATATCTTCTTTCTATAGGGTATTTGAATTTTTTTTAATAACTGTCACTAATATACAGTACTACTGTTCTTTTTGTTATAAATTTTTTGAGACTAATCTTGTCAAAGTACTGACTTTTTTCCCCTACCAGACTGATTATTTTACCCTCTCTGTTAAAATAATTGTTTTGCAGTAAATGCATCAGTCAGCAATTTATTTTTTAGCTGCTTCTTAGCTAATTAGGAGACATTTCTGTAGTTTGTGGTAACAGAGTTTTGACTGGCTTGGTACTGTTTGTCACAGATGGCACTGAGGTTTTCCTGTGCCAACCTGCAAACATTCCTTTCAATGCAGCTGCCTCCATCTTCACCTTCATCTTTTAACTTACATCTCAGAAGGTGATTGGGGGAATATATCTTGGAACATTCTTATACAATACTTAACATTTTAAACTATTCATTTTCTTACATAGACTGTCTCTGAACCATATTTATCAACATGAGGAAGTTTGTATACTTAACTCTTATTTCTTAAATAAAACAATGGTGTGTTCTCAGCATTGTTTTGGTCACCAGTATAAACACAGCACCATATGGCAGCTGGAAAGAAATGAACTCTGTCCCAGACAGACACAGTAAACATAATTAAAATTCAAGTTGTGTGAAAATTACCAGGAGAAAACAGCAATGCAAGACTTCTATCTAAAGGTATTTCACTGCTCTTCCAAACAAATCATAGAATCATTTGGCTTGGAAATTATTCAGATCACTGAGTCCGACTGCAAATTAATGCTGCCAAGTCCACCACTAGGCCGTGTCCATAAGTGCCACATCGACTTGTCTTCGCACATCTCCAGATCTGGGGACTCAACTACATCCCTGGACAGCCTGTTCCAATGCTTGGTAACCTTTTCCATGAAAAAAAATCCTAATATCCAATCTAAACCTCCCTCTGGTGCAACTTTAGGCAGTTTTCTCTCATCCTGCCGCTCATTCCCTGGGAGAAGAGACCCGCTCCCACCTGGCTACACCCTCCCATCAGAGACGTGTAGAGAGTGAAAAGGTCTCCTCTGAGCCTCCTTTTCTCCAGGCTGAACCCCCCCAGCTCCCTCAGTGGCTTCTCATAACACTTCAGACCCTTCCCCAGCTCCATTCCCTTCTCTGGACATGTTCCAGCTCCTCAATGTCCTTCTTGTCCTGAGGGGCCCAAAACTGGACACCACACTCGAGGAGTGGCCTCATCAGTGCCGAGCACAGAGGGACAATCACTGCTCTGCTCCTGCTGGCCACACTGTTGCTGCTCCAGGCCAGGATGCCACTGGCCTCCTTGGCCACCCGGGCACACTCTCAACAGGCTGTGGAACAGAGGACTGCAGCTGTGTGCAGAGATGTTGCAGAAGTAGCAAGAAGCAAATTTTTAACTAAGAACTGGGGACATTTTTGAGAGAAAAAATGCACCCAAAAGTCTAAGTTCTTCCCTCTACTACAGCAGTTCAGCTGTGGTAAAGATATGTGGTTACATCTGTGAAAGCAGCAGGATTTCAGAGGTGTTAGAGAGGCTGTGGTTTTAATAAGAACTTTAATAGAAGGTAGGGATTTAGCTGTCAGAACATTTAACAGGGATGAAGGCAAAGGAAGGAAGCTAATCAGATTTTCACACAATATGGGGAATTTACAGAGATGACATTAAGAAAAAATATTGGAAGTCATGTATTTGAGCTGTAATTTGGGCATAATCAGATACCATCCTCTGCAATGCCATATTTAGAATCCTCTTTGACAGTCAAGTCATTATTTGAGGAAAAAGGTTAAGTCCAGGGGTAAGTTTTTTGAGATTAATTTCCATCTGCAGAGATTAAACAATTAGGTAGTTGAATGTCTAGGAAAGCTTTTTTAAAGGAGTTGCAATTGCTAATATGAGATTACTTGGTCGTGGGAATCCAGTTTCCATGTTTCTTTTAGGAGCATCTCTTAGAACATGAAATCTTTTCTTGTAAACTGCACGTCCCAGGAACTGTCAAAGTCTAGGTAGATTGGTGCATGTCTAAATTTTTGGTTTTGCCTGTATTAGTGCCTGGTAAAATGGCAAAAATCTTCATTTGCTTGGAAAGCCCTGGGGCCACAGAATTAGCTGTGGCTGTGCTGGGAAATTGAGAATCTACTGGATGGCTGCAGGGTTATGGGAGCATGGCCCATCAAAACCAGGTAAATTCACAAAATGTGCTAGGCACTGTAATGAGATAGGATTTGTCATCTTCAGTTTTTCTGTGCATACACTTGGGCAGTGTCCTGATTATTTTTGTGTGGAACATCTGATTGCAGATTCTGTGGAGGCTTGACCAAAATACATGGTCATGTTCTTATTTGGATATTGCAAATTTGGGCCCACTGGTGCTTGCCACTGTGCAGTCACAGATCTGAAACATTCGTAGCCTAAATAATGACATATCATTTGTTGTAAATTAAAAACAAAACAAAACAAAACCCTGTGGACACTGAAAAGCTTTAGCAGAGAGATTTTCCGGCTTTCTGCAGCATTTTTGTGAGAGTTCTGTCTTTCCCATGCAAGCAAGACAAAACAATGTTACAGTTTTGTAAACTTCTTGCATCTGTGGATTGTTTTGGTAGAATTGTTATGGTTTTAACTAGAAAAACACTCAGAGATGGGTGTCTTAGAACTTGACCAATCCCCTTGGGGGGTGGATGGCAAAAACCAATTACCTTATGCCACTTAATACACTGTGTGAACTAATGTATAAAAGTCTTCTGAGAATTCATTAAAATCATCATCCATTTATCCCTGAGCCTGGACTTCGTGTCGTTTCTCTACTCGTCTGTGGGGAAAACAGCGACAAAACCCTCCAAAAAACCCACCTCCCCCCCTAAGAAACCCAACCAAACCAAACCAACAAAAAAACCCCTCCAAAAATAACCAACAAAAAAACCACCTCAAAAAACCCCCAGAAAACCACCAAAAAAACCCCCAAACAATCAAAACCAAAATAAACCCTACATACCACTTACAGGGAAGGTGATATAGTGGAGGAGGATTATAAACAAATTCGTGTGTTCCAAGTACAGATCAGCCATATACTTACAGCTCATATATAATCTGTAATAGTACAGCATTAGAAGAAATCTCTGAACTGCTCAACCAAATGCAATTTATTGTATTTTTAGTGTATTGTGTGCTAAATCTGAACTTTATRTTAGTAATGTTGCCTATAATTTTTGCATTAATTTTCCATTCCTGTTCAGTTTAAATAGTCTTGTGTAYATATATATTTCTAGTAAAGGCAAAATTTATTGTACATATTGATTATTTTTCAGTGTATATTRTATATTATATAGCAAAAGTGGGCAAAGAGTGGCTGTAGCAGTATTTATATTTCCTGTTAAGTTTCTCATTTTAGGTGTGAGAACCATTATAAGCAGTAGAGCATTATAAGCAGTAAACATTTAACTTTTTCAGTTGTGCAGCCCTACAGAATGAATGATAATTCTGTATAATTTTTTCAAAAATACATTGGTTGGAAATTAAAATAAACATCAATGCCCTCAGTGCACAGAAAAACCTTTTTAAGTCTTTGTAGGCTTCACATTCGTCTCTTGCATTCAGAAGTTTACAATATTTTGGCTTATCAAAAAGGGCAGTAAGAAAAAAAAAGGTATAATTTAGTGAAAATTAACACATCATTGCCTTTTTGTTTCATAGAGAAAGAATTGTGTTTTGAGAAGGAAAACATAGTGGGTTGAAGGAGGAAGAATGATTGATTCATTGAAGTTCTGTGGGGTGTATTTTCAGCAGTGTTAGATTACAGAATTTTACGGTTTCTGCCATGAAAATATTCTGAAATTCATAAAAAATTCACTCATATGTACATTCCAAATTAAATACAATATTTTCTGATATAATTCAGCCTTCGCTGTGCACACACATGGAGAAAGAAAGAACGCCAAACTGAGTGTTGCCCAGTAAAAAATCAAGGAAAAGCCAGAACAAAAGTAAAGCGGAAGAAAAGCAATATTTATGGAAATAATAGGTGCATACTGAACACCTCTTTATCCAAACCATTGTATTTTCAGAGACTTCAGAATTGCTGTACTGAACTCTTGGGAAATACCCCTTGAAATTCCTGCGTGCTTAGGAAATGGTCTCATAAATGCTAAAGTAGGTGATAAATATCTAGGTATTCTGAAAAGAAATCTCCCTGAATTGTTCCAAAGCCACAAATTTTTTTTTTTTTTTCCCAAGAGAAAAGGTAAAATTGGCAGCAGCAGCAGATGCTTCACTGTCTCATGAGCAGTTGCTGCTTTTTACTTAAATGCTGTGCTCAGTAATTTGGGGAAACTCTGAGCAAACTGCTGCTTTATCATTTTTAGAGCCAGGAATAATTTCTTTTCTTAACGTGGATCTCCTATGTATAATGAAAAACAAAAGAATTAATATATTCTTAAGGATTTGCAGTAGCCTGACCTTATATTGGAAGCCTTTACTTAACAGAAAAGAAAGCGAAAAAACTTCCCCCAAAAACCATGCCAGCTTTACTTTTGAACTGTTTACAGATGTTTAAATACATTGAATGAATTTTTTAAAGTTACAGGAAAGTAACCAGATTATCAGGCTTGAGGCATTCTCTAAGCCTCTTTTACATACTTAGGCACATATAGTCCCCCTTGCAAATTGCAGTAAATCATTCATGTTCTGATGCTGCTTTAAATGATAGGATTATGGGATGTTTGTGGGGACCAGGAGTTTCAAGCATTGCCAGGATGAAAATACAGTATCCAAATAGTTTTTCTGCTCCACTGGAATTATCACCAAGTGAGAAAAAAATACTCCCAACTGGACTGAAAGTGTRGTGTTGAAGAAATTCTCCTCTGCTTTGCCCTCTCTGCCAGTGGATGTCCAAACCTCTGGTACAACATTTGAGCTTGAAAACCCTTCTCTGAAGAACAGTTCTAAATAAAGTGTGCAGCAATTGCTAGTCCAAAACATAGAGAATTGCAGACTTGAGATTTCAGAAGAGACACTTCATACAGTAATTTTCACAGGATTTAATATCCTGCAAAGGGATCCAGGTGAGCACAGAGGCCTCTACCGCATGGATTATGTATTAATGTAAGCAATCCTAGCAGAACTGGATACTCTTGACATAATCCTAACAATCTACTTCAAAAAGTGGAAAATGATAGTTTATATATATGTCTATTGACTGCTAATAAGGAAACATAATTCTTTTTAATAATCATAATTCCGTGGAGAAAAAAATAGAAAGGAACCCAGTATAAAATCCATGTATTTATGAATAATAATTTATAACTGTATTTCAGATTTAAGAGGATAATCCTCTGCTATTGTATTTAATCAAAAGAATCCTATCCTAGGAGTTTAAAACATAAAACACAACTTGCAGAAATAAAGTGGAAGACTGCAAGCGCTGTTGAGATGTAGAACAGCATTYGAAGAACACAGGTGTTCCACCTGATCTTTTGTCTTTTAAGAAGTCCAATAATGTTTCTTTTAGCTTTACTAGTAATGTTAAAAGCTGGGCATATTGTAGAGTAAGTAAAACAGTAAAACAAAGTTTAAGTTAGCAGACGTAACAGCAGAACAGTGATGATATGCTCAATATGGTCTTGTTCAGTGATTTCTCTCCATGTCTGTTAGTACTTTTCATCAGCTTTCCATGCTATAAGGAATACTCCCCATTTCTTAATTTTCTTTAGGAAGAACTCAAACATTTTGGTTTTCCTCTGAGCAGATGGATACATGGATACTCTTGCATTATGCCTGTGACCAATAGGTCATGAAGTGGTGAGCATTAGAATTTTTATGCCATAAAARTTGGGTAGAAGTGTTGTACCATAGATGTTACTGCGTCCTCACGTTGGTTCTTGGCATGTTAGAAGAATGCTACTAATAATTTATATCAAAATATGTAAAGGCTTGATGGAGTTCATTATTAACACCAGCATAACTAAGGAGATTGCTTTGGTTCCCTTTCTCATGTAGGATGCTAAGGGGATTGACTTCAGCTCCCTGATTCTTGCCATGATGATTAAGGGGATTTGTTTAAACACCCCATTTCATGTGGTATAGCTACTGTAAAAGGATTAGTTTTGGATTCCACTTCCACATGGGAAAGCTAAGGGGATTAGCTTTAGCTTTTCATTCCATGACAAAATAACTAAGGGCAATTGCTTTCACTGCCCATGTGGTTGCATCAAGATTTGTCTTGCTTTTTCTGTTCTTGTTTCAGTTTCTTTTTCTCTGCTCTTACTGCCCAAAGTCACTTGCCATCAGGCTTCCTGCCCTCCAGGTAGAAGGCCCACTGCCCACACTGAGCTTTGCATCTGCTAAGGAAAACTAATGAGAAGTAATGAAATCCCATGTGTTTTGTTCTCTTCCTCATGGAAGCTCAAATGTTAGAATTCCTTTGGATAAAATCAGGTGTAGGAATTGCCATAACTGATAACAGTGCTAGTCCATGTAATGCAGTATTTGGTTTCTGGCAGTGAACAGGACCATGAGCTTCAGCTCTTGGTGAAGGTCTCGGGGACTCTTCACGCTGCTCATTGGAGCAAAACTGTGGAGATTCCTGATAAAATCCAGCAAAGCCACCACCTGAGCCACAAGTGGTGTAGCCAGTTCAGCACAGAACCAAATCCACACCAACAGGTGCTCTGTAAGGGCAGAATTTGTTATCTAAGGAGAGAAACCCCTAGACTTGAGTGCTGTCAGAAACTCTGCTTGTGTTTCTCCAAGCCTTGCTTCTGTGAATACACCAGTCCCAGGAGAAAAAGCTCTCTGAGGTCTTAGTACCAAATTGCATTGTGCAGCCAGCACAAATTAATATTTTCAAACCACTTAAAAGCAAATGAGATGTCTACATGTAAATTCAAAACAGGCACTTCATGCACAGCTGATGAATTTATGTCTGAGCTATCAAATAAACCAGGATCTGTGCCCTGGCTTTGAAGATGGGTGTCTCCACAAAGCTGTTTTAAATACTTGTTCTTGTCTGAGTCTCTGCCTAGGGAATGAGCAGGTTTTAGTCTATAAATCCAGAAACTAATGAGGTTCTTCCTTTGGCAATCTATTTATATATATATATTATTTTGTGTAGTGGAAGTGCTTGAAACTTTACCTTACAAAAACACTTTAACGTGTTGATCTTTAAAGGTATGGGAATTTCATTTGAAGTGAAGCTTAAAATTAAAAAATGTGTTTAAATTTTGTAAAGAACTGGCCTTGTGTATCCATCCCGTGTCAGAATAATCATAGATGTAAGCAATTAGGGAAAAAAGCAGATGTTAGCCACTGCCCAGCCCTGACACTGCACTGGCACAGCCGTAGCCTTAGGAGCAGGGTTCTGAAGAGAATCCTTCCAAAACCACCTGCTGTTTTCCAGAATTTCAGTTCTCCACAGTGGAATATAGCAGGACTATTTCAGCAGCTGCTGTTATGAGCTGTCAGGATTTCTACAATGTGCAGCCACTTGAGTTTTACATATACAGTCATGACTGTATATGAACATGAGATGTGCRTATAGATGTACACTCCTCTAGGATTTATGTGCTTAGATCTGGCCCTCTTGAGTTGTACAATTACCTGTTCTGAGCTTACAGCACACTCTGGAATTTACTTCACACTWTGCACTGCTCAGTCAAACTCAGTGTTTGAATTTGTCCCTTCAGTGCCCTACCTCAGCTTTAAATTTCCAAGGCTTTTTTGCTGGGGCATTTTTCCCTTTGCTTCTGAAAATAAAACACATCAAAAACAACTGGAAAAGAAAGCTAAGCTTCTATGAAATTGTACACTTTTTTGAAGAGAAAGAAAAATGCAATGGAGAAATTCTTCCAGAAGCACTCACCTGCAGAACACTGTATCTCTCTAGTTATTTGGGGAATAGATAGTAGTATGTTAAGACAAGCATGCAGCAAACCACCTCAGTAAAAAATCTAATGCTCTGTAATGTATTTCAGGTAACAGTGCCATGAGAAATTTGACTTTCTATCAAGTCTTGCTGATTTACCCACAGTATACAATCAGTGCTTGATGCAGATGAAAACCATCAATTTTTTTCCCACTTGGGTCAGTGCAGGAAATCTCCTGAGGGAAAAGGTTTTGTTCTTCATAATTATTTTGTTTTATATACAGAAGACTGTTTATAAGGTTGAAGGATTTCCTTTGCTGCAGAAGAACCAGGATAACAGGGTAAGAGTTACTGCAGTGGCTTTGATCTGAATATTCCCTCCTCATGGGAATCATCCTGAATCTACAACCTGGTTGCCTGAGCTAGAGATCATTTATAATCTGTGATTATTAAATTTAATATTTCTAGAGTCCCTTGGAGTACTGTCACTTCCTGCATGTATTTTAAAGTTATGAATATACAATAAAATAAAGGGATATCAAATGAATCACAAGCAATGAGATAAATTTTGTGTATGAGTGAAGCTTGAATCTTTATAGAGTGTTAAGACAGGTTTTTCACTGCTATTATTTACATCTTTTTGGGTAGTACTGTTGTATATAGCAGGGCTTTTTAAAATTCTCATCATGTGTTTTATGTCCACAGAGTTAAGGGTAGTCAGAAAAAGAACAGAACTTCTTCAGTGTAGACAAATTTAGGCACGGGAACACTTACTAAGAGTAATGAATTGTAGTTTTTGTTAACAAAATGACAAAAATAGAGTAACAGCAGTAACTTAAATACATGGTTGTAGTCAACTGTATTATGTTATAGAGAAAATAGAGGCCCAGAAAACTGTTATCTTCAACTGTCTCACTGAAAAAAAGGGTTTTTTTTTCTTTTCAATATCCCTATTTGTATTTTCCCTCAACAAAGTAAATCAAGTATTAGTGTTGTGTTGGGAGTAACCAAAAAAAGCCCACCTTACTTTGGTTGCCTTAATTCCCTTGCCACCAACTAACGGAAGGTTTCACAACAGAAATTTAAACTGAGAATGGACAGTTTTTTGAGAGCAGTACAAGAATGATTGAATTTTTATATGAACTATAGTCCAAGATTTCCTAGCACTTTTAAGGTTCAGTGAACATTTCAGTGAAATTTTATAACTGTGTGCACCCTTTGGCCTACATCCTGCTGATACACAGGTTGCATGGAGGTGCAAAATATTTAATTATATATGCTGACTAAACAGGGTTTTAAAATTTCTGTTCTTGTAATATTATGAAAAAAATATATTATTAAGATTTTGTGTTAAAACTCAACCAGGGGATGCTTTTGGAAAGCTTCTATATTTTAGCTAAAACAAATGGTTGCATTTGAAATGATATTGCTAATTCCTTTTTTGGAGCTGTAATTTTAAATGCAACTGTTGTAGGTGCTGTGTAGTACTGAAATATTATCAAAGAAAAGTGCAAGAAGTGTTAAACCACTTGTTAAGAAGCAAAATACATTGCTGAATTTACTCTTTCTGTGATTTTACTGAAGAGGAAATGGATTAGCTGGCAACTTGTGGTTTAAGAATAAGGTCAAGGTTATCGAACATACCAAAAATATTTCTGGATCTTAGTGAAAAATTGTTTCTGTGCAGTTTTGTGGGTATTTTATACAGTTTCCAGTTAGTTTGGGTAGATTTTTTTTTTTTTTACTTTCCTTTTCCCTGTGCTTTGATTTCTTCAAATTTTACTTCATTACAGAAGTTGAATGTTTATTTCTCATTTTTGATCTGTTTACATTTGCACTGATACATCAAAGCTGTTTAAATTTTAGGAATGATACTTGGCATAGGACATGTAGAGTGTTGAGCAGTGCCATAAAAGTTCTGCATCAATTACAGCACACCTGGATTCCTTGGAAGTGTAATTCAACAATTTGTAGATCCTGTGTGGTTCATATTGAAAGGAAAACACAGCCCTGTAAAGCTCATAGCTTTGTGTCAATTTATGATTACTTTSGTTACCCTTGGGAATGTGGCATTAGAAGAAGAATACTTCTATTCAAAATCTTAGTTTGTCTAAAGTAATGCCACAACCAATGCTGACTGACATGATATTTGAGACAGCAACTTTCTTAATCTCAGGATTTTTAAAAATCCTTTTAAAGAGTAAAGTACATTTCAAGAACTTAAATTAAAGGCAAGTGTAAAGTTCTCACCATTCATGGATTCCCCAGCTTTTTTTTCACTGATTAAAGAAAAGAGGGGACTAAATTTTACCACTTTTTTTTTTTACTTACTGGACTTTCTGTCAGAGAGGGAAGCACACCATAACAGGGGAGTTACTCATATTAAAAAAAAAAAATCTGTATCTTTAGCTTCAGACTTGTCTCTTCTAGTGCACTTAATTTTTACAGTCTGCATCCGTGGATCCAACTCTCCATTCACCCTGGATGGGGGCTGCACTAAGAACATTTGGTCAGAAATCTGTAGCATTGTGCAGCAGGAACTCAGATGTTGCTTACAGTGTGGCTGGAAGGGCAAACATTTTAAGGACAAGGGAATTCAATAAAAGTTGTAGCTGAAAATTTATTTTCATATCCATACAGTTTTCAAATAAAATTAAATACCGAGGATTTCCTTCTTAAGTGAATTGATAGATTAACATAACTTCTAAAAAGGAAGCTCAATCTAATTTTAAGCACCCTGTAGACAGCTGACATAAGATTTTCTTTCCTTGGAATCTGATCCTAATTTGAGAGTTATGAAGTGTGTCTTGTTGTCCCTTGTAGAAATATTGTGCATTTTTCTCTACTCCAAACAGTAGGAAATTGGTCTTCAATCTGTGTGACAGTATATTTCATATATCTGATATCATACCTTGTTAAAGAGTTGTTAGATTTCAGCTAGCTAAGAGAAAAAACAACACTACACAAAACTACTAAAGAAATTTTGCTGTGTGAATCCTGGAATTAGGCAAGAATAAAGGAGTGATGGACACATGCCACATTTTTACTGTGTTTTCCTTGTAGACAAATAATGAAATACATTTTCCAGCAGAAAATTCACAATATTTTAGGTAACCATGACTATTTACAGCTTAATTAAAATACTGTATTAAATGCAGAGAGCATTTGTTTAATTAACTGGAGAGTTGTTAATAGCAGTAATGGTATCTAATATAAATATCTGTAGATCATTCTCTATGATCACACATTCTTGGGCTGTGCTGCCTTTTAGAAACTACTGTTAATTTCCAAATTGTTGTGAGTCTGGCTTTTTTGTGCCTGCTGTCTCACAAGTTTTCTGGCTGCATTTTTCAGTTCCTTTGGCTTCCTTCTCCTCCCTTCCAGTCTGTCAGCAGGCTTGCAGCATTTTCATCTCTGCTAGCTGCATTGCCCAGATTCCCCTCAGTGTTCAATCTGTTCTGCACTCACTTTGCCACGTTCTGGGCTGCATTTGTAATCGTGTCCAGAAATAGGAACTGACAGTTGGTCAGGTGGAAAATGGGACGACCAAGGAATTGTGGTGACATCAGTTTAATGGACTTGAAACAACAACCAAAAAAAACCCCCAAACCATATCTAGCATAATTTAATAACAAAGTGCTTCATTTATTACACGAGTATTAGGGTGGAATTTTCTGAGTCTATAGTGAAATTTTGCCTTTTTAGAAAATATTGACACCTTTTAATTCAAATGTGTAGCCTCCATCTTTAATCTTTCACCAGCATCTGTAAAATACCCTCAACTACAGCCAGCCTCTGAAGTGAAATGATCCCAGTTATCAAACGCCGAGTGAGGATTTGCTCCAGTCCCCCAAATCCCCAAAATTAGGCTAACTGGAAGGGGGTTTTATTGCCCATGTATACTTACATATTATATWAAAAAAAAATAAATATATATATATATAATATTATATTGCTATATTACTTGAAGGTGGTTTGGGACTTGGGGTTTTTTATGATGTTCATGTTCATAACATTGAAGCCTAAAACTTGTACAATACATAAAGTATCTTTAAAGCAYTGTGCACACCCTCAAAAAAACCCCTAATTCTGCTTTCAAAATAATCCCCAGCTGGCCAGGCCCCCTGAAACATAACTTTTGGCCTTCCTCTATGCAAGTACATATTGAAAACAAATGTGCTCTTTTCCAAACAGCAACAATTTGGAAAGAGGGATGTTTGTCTTTTTAGCACAGTGACACTGTATGATAGCATCTACTTTTGCAATCTGAAGTGCTTTTTTATTACAACTATGCATTTGTGTTAAGAGCATGTCAGCAAATGGATGCTAAAATGTTCTCTAGGAAATTTTTGGAAGAAAATATGTGTTTAGGTTGTGAGTTAGCAAGACTTTTTGCATGGCAACTATGCTGGAAATATTCATTATGGTAACCACTTCAAGAAACAGGACTTAGTGAAGTGCATCYCTTTTTAGGCCATGTTGACCAGGTAATATTGCATCTGACTCATGCAGGAATCATTGGGAACAACCAGGTTTGGACAGATGTTCAAGAATTGAGAACAAAGGACTAGAGATGTTGACAACTAGGCTGGCACTACTCTATTTAAATGATGAAATCTGCACTGAAATAACAATACAGAGATTTTGAAGGTGTCATCATTTGCAGAGAAAAAAAAACCAAACAACTAAAAATACCCCAGGCATAATGTAAAAGATTCTTGTCAAYAGATAATAAAATCATTTCTTTAAATTATGTGAATGGGAAGGTCATCTTGTCTTGGCATATATTGCTGTTACTTTTTTGTATGACTTCATTACCAAAGAGAGTAGTGCATCAGGATTCTGGTTTTATTCAGGCTGATGGGTAAAGCAGATAAAACACATCAGGCCAAATGTTCACCACGTGTCCCAAGTGCTTCAGAAGAATTGCATGTATAATACAACTAAATTTCCAGAAAAACAAATAAAGATATTCAGTGTAAGTCATATAAAAGTGCATGAAAGTGACATAGGACAGTTGGTAAAACTGATGCAATAAAGATGAGACAGTCACAGTCAGAATATTTTAGCTTACAGTGGAATACATTGGTCTGAAAAGTACACAATGATGTTTTGCTACAATATTAATTTCAACAACGCTTAATAGCTGAGTATATTTTCAATAGAAATTTGACAGACCAGTTGCTTTTTGGGAGACAGTTTGTATCAAAAAATCGATAAAGAATGATGGTAAAGGTTTAGTGCAGTATTGCTTCAGATAGATGAGGTGATAAAATACACAACAGAAATCTTTCAAAAATGGATCATATGACAGGTAACTCCAATTGATTTTGGCACAGTGTAGTGAGCTACAATTTTGGAAGTTTGGCCCATTGATAAATTTAAGAGATTATGAAATTATTGGAACAAATGTTTAAAATGCAAATGTGTGTTCTTTCTCGTAACACAAAAAAAAATGGCCAATACTCCCATGCTGAGTGATAGGATTAAAAAAGTCTACTGGTTTTGCAAGAGATAGGCTGAGAGGGCTGCAGATACCTTGCAAGGCAGGATCTTGACAAACTGCCTTTTACTGTCACAAAACATTCCTTATTTTAGACTGTTGACACATAAAAAGTTGAATCAATGAGTGGAATTGAGAATGATGAAACTTTACATTTAATCTGTTCATTGACAGCACAGACAGGAAGGAGAAAAGAATGATGACGATTTTGAAAGCGATTTGCATCTGTTGGATGAAAAACTACCTTACTATCTAATTTATATAAATTATAAATTTATAATATATAACTTATAAAAATTTCCAATTATATGGAGATGTGGGATGGTGGTCAGTTAAACTATGTAGAGTAGGTAGGTCAAAAAGTATGGAAAGATAGTCTGCTTCTGCTTTTATGTAGAATATATTGTTCAGGTGGAGAGTTTGCATATGTGAWCAAGGAAGACTCTGGTCAGATATAAAAACAAAAAAAGTTCACCAACATGCTTTCAAACTAGAGACTCTTGGTAGGTGTGGGATCTTTCCAAGATTATGATAATATTTATTAATTTTTATTATATTGSGATTTAAGTTTTTGAGAAATTTTAAATATTTTAGTCTGTTTTTAGATGTTTGTGATTTTAGTTGTGTTAACTGATAGAAATATTGTGGTTTGTATTACTATTGCAAAATACACTGGTTGAGAAATTGCTTAAGCATAATGGATTTTGTGGTCATTTGTAGGGCACGCACAAAAAAATCGTGTGATGGGTGTCTTTTCTCTTTTTGCCCATGATTATGCCAGAAGTCAAAAGCTATTTTGCCAYACTTTCATTTCACATCCTTCTGTTCTCCATATTTAGCATGAGTCTTGCATATTATTGCCTGCATRAGAATTCCAAAAGATGGAAAGATCAGTGCGTTCCACATCAGTTAGTAGCTGAATCTTCTCAAGAAACCAAAATAGAAGGATTATTTTAATCTCTGAAACACCGTGCTCTCTATTATGACTCATGTTTACTCATCCAATTTGCTCCTCACCACTGCTATTCTCCTGAGAAGGTCATTAGAAGCCATGAAATTATTGGGAGCATTTATCAAACCAGTCACACTCCACTGGCAACACYAGTAAGGAGCAGGAGGGTAAAGATCCTTTTCCAAATTATTCTGCTGGTCAGCAAAAAAAGGAACCAACAAATGAGACATCACCTGAGAGCCTCAAGATGAAAAAAAACAATCACAGCTGAAAAAACCAGAGATTAAGAAAGCATACAAAAGTATTCTCAGAATATGCACTAGAAACAGGGTCTTGACAAAAAAMCAGAAAGTTCTTTTTGGATGAATGCTGATGAGCTGGGTGCTTCAGAAGAAAGACACTATCTTCTGTTTCTTGATTATATCCTCATCCAAAGAAACTCTCTTTATCTTTCCAAAAGTGACTTCATCAAAGAAGTAATTAATTGTCTGTATTACCTATTATGCTTTCTACCAGAAAATTGAATTTTAATCAGTTTGCTTTGTTGGGAAAGAAAGCTGACGTCAAGAAATGTTCATGCAGATAAATATTAACCACTGAAAGTTTTATAGTCAGGGAGTAAAAATAATCTAACTAAAATTACTCTTTTGGGGATATGGATACTGGAACTTCATTTTACCAAAATACATTGGGACCCTTGAAAAAGCTAGTTTTTTTCAATTAAAGGAATAAGTTACATGTAAAATATGACATTTATATTGCCATTTTTAACATACAAGTAAGATACTAGAATGCTCAATTTCAGTTAATCTGAAGATTCTTCATCTGTGGAGGGTTTTGAGACCTGACTGGACAAAACCCAGAGCAGTGTAGTTTGAATTCACTCTTGATCCTGGTTTGACCTAAAGGTGTGACTTTGCAAAGTCTCTYCCAGCTTGGATGATTCTATAATTAATACATCAAAAAGAAAAATATTTCTACCTACATTAACTCATTTTAATTTGTTTAAGGACATTTCTTGTCAGTTCTTCTCTATTCTTCTGCCTCCAGACCTAAAAGAAATAGGTGAAAGCGCAGCATTTTTTATCAGCCTTTGTGTTACCACTGTAAATGTTATTAAATTTATGTGATGCCGTGACATGTAGTGCTTAAAGTTTCACAGATACCTGAATGAATGCACACAATGATTGAAACATATTTTGACCCAATGACTCAACAGCATTTGGGAACAAACAGCTCATTTTAACAAATGACATGTTGCTTATTTTTCCCTTCTTTGTAAAGCATTTTCTAGCTAACATCATTGACCTGTCTGGGCTTTTTTCTTATCAAAATGACTTGATATAAAGCTTGTATTCATTATCTGTCATAAAAAGGAAGGCAAAAGACGCAAAGTTCAAGCATTAACAAAAATAAAACCTGACACTTAAAGGTTTTTCCTGCACTACAGGACTGAATCTGAGCAGTAAAGCTGTAGTGTGTCTGTCTTCATCAAGTTAAGCTGCTTTTGCCATTTTGATTGTAAACAGCATCACAGAAGGGAGTTCCTGAGAAGACTGAATCCTAGATGGAGTGAATTTCTCTCCATGCTCTATAACCTCATGATTTTTTTTTTTTCCCTGCAACATAACCTCAAGTTTGAGGCTGTGATACTTATCCTGTGGGCTTTGGCTCTGTATTAAGAGCATCAGTTAGGAAGATTTTCTGTGGCATTATTATTGCCTTTATTAACTTCCTGAGTTTCTCAGGCAGTTCTCCAGAGCAGGAAGAGGAGAACCTTGGTGCAGCTGTAGCTGCAGGGCTCGTTGTCCTGGGAGATTCCCCTCCTGCCTTCCATGGATTTCTCCTCTGTGACTCCAGAAGGGTTCAGCTCGCCTGATATTTCTGTAAAGCAAACAGGTTTTAACCTTTTAGGCTTACTGAGGTGCAGACAGTGCTGATGATAATAATGGCAAATTCTTCTCATGAAAAAGATCAAATCTTAGTTGGGAAATGCAATAAAAAAGAAGTGGCTTATCTCACTCAAGCTACCTCGGGGTCAGCCAGTAGTGGACCCACATTTGGAATTAAGAAGCTCTTAAATCTTGGTAAAGCTTTTTCTTTCTCTTCCRTTCTCACACCATGACATTGTATATAATGATCTGCCTTTCCACAAGAGCTGCAATCACTGCTACCACACTCAGGTTTCTAATCTGATGTTTCAAAACCCAGATTTATTATAGTGAGAATTTACATGGGGACCTTTTTTTCAAGGAAAACTGGACCATTTTACAGGAAACCTGGGTTCACTGCAGGAGGTTGGAAAATTTAATCAAAACATCTGATCTATCATAATAGAGCCTCTTCTCTGTAGCTTAATCCCTTAGATCAGTGGCATGTGAAAAGTTCTCTCTCTCACAGGATCCCAAAAGTTTGGGTTTTTTCCCCATACTTCAGCTGAAACCTACATTCAAGTACAGAGCTCTGCATGCTGTTTCAGACAGCTCTCAGGAATCATTTGTTTCCATCAGAGGCCAAGGGAGACTGAAGGAAAATCGGCAAATAGGTGCCAAGAGTGACCACAGCACAGAGCACATCCCACATAGCTCAGAACTGGAGCCCTGAGACGGAGACCTTTAGGAATATGGGATCAAGAGGGGAAACGTGCAGATCACAACAGCTTTAAATTACAGCAGCTGCCTTCAGATTTCCTTCAGCCACAGCAAACAGCAGTCACAGCTCGACTCAGAAAGAAAAGAAACTCATTGGCAGGGAAAGGTGCTGAATTAATTTGAATTCCTTTCGATAAAGATTTCCCCTCTTTGTCTGATTACTTGCAAGTCCAAACATGTTTAATAGAAGAACATGAGTAAAATGTGATTGTTTCCCAGGGGGTCTTTTCAAAACAAATGCTTCACATGAATATTTCTGACAGAAAGAAAACGTGGAAGTCATTTGGCCCATGYAGGAAAAAAATACTTCAACTTATTTCTTAAAATTATAATATATACATTAAAATTTATGAGAAATAGTGCTCCAGCATGGCTATGTAACATTTTTTTTAGCTGGTTTAATGCTTTTGGATGGAATAGACAGATTAGAAATGTAATGTGTGTTGCTATATTTTCATATTTTCATTTTATTTCCATTTTCTATTTCCAGATATTGTTAAAAAATGACAAATGGGATAACAAGTAAATAGAAAAAAAAGGCTTTATTAGAAGTCTCCCTTCACAAAGAGAAGGGAGCTTAACGCTTTTTTTTATAGATGATGACCCAAATCTTCTCAAGCTGGGCTTTGTAGTGAGTTGTGGGAAATGGAGTTCAGTAAAGGAAAAAAGCTYCCTAAGAGGCTGCAGATTACTAAAGATCTGTGAAAACCTAAAGTGTGTTTAAGCAGAAACTCCCTGCTGCCTTTGATGTTGCCATTTCCTGTCCCATTGAAGGGAGGGTTAACACTGGATTTGGTTTTTTACRTGAGTGTTTTTCATATTGATGAAAACATTAGCATCAATGTGCAGTAGGAGTTGTACCAAAATCAGAATGGCCTGTACTCAATTGCAGGTAAAATAATGAACATTTTTTTTCACTGTAATTAAGGTGATGGTGCTATGTAGACATAAATTAGACAAAGTTTATAAATAGAATGAATTTAATTCATTAGATTACTTCAGCACACAATCTTCCATGCACAAAAGCTTTGCCTCTGGTCTGCTTGGGACAGATGAGAAGATTTATCTGCTTTTCCCATTGTGTCAATTCATCTAGTAAAGGCTATAGCCTCCACTCCACAGATCTTTAGTTATCCATGGAAAAAAATAGTTGTTTCAACATGGAAACTTGCAATCATCTAAACAATAATCTGAGCAGTATGCAAATTTTGTATCTTTAAAATCTCAGTTATTGCAAATCCTTAAAATACAATCGCTACCAAAACACTTGTCTAGAGGAATTAGTTAAGCACTGGATAATTAAGACTACATTAGGAATATTGTTTCCAACAGTATTCAGAATTGAACAGAATCTTCCAAATTAGCATACTTTGGTGGGAGTAAATAAAAATGCAGGTTTCAACAATGTGCAATTAAATGCATAAAACACATAATAAAAATCTAGATCTCTGTGGGGATTAACTAGAGCTAGTTGTAGATAATTAAAACTTTAGCCTGAGTTCATTTAAATATATGGAGGATTTATAGAAATAACTACACTTAAGAGATTCCTGTCAACAAATCCTCGTAAATGCTTAATTGCAGTATAAAGGCTTAAAAAAGATTGTATGTTTCTAGAAAAACTGAGACATAGATTAAAAAGAATCAAGGAAGGAGTTGAAGCTACTTTTGCGTGGACAGTCTTTAATAATAAATTAGCCTAAAATTTCATTCAAATTTGTATGTTTCTTTTGTTATGTTTTACTGATACTGCTCATATCTCAATGCAGGGCATGGTCCTTACACCTGTCAGAGAAAATAAGTGGATTTTATGTATCTGACATATAAGCTGAGTAAAGTAACTGTAAAGTAAAATATGTTAAGCCATTCTGTAGACTTGTAACACAGTAATTTTATGAAAATTCAGGAAAATTCCACATTTCCAGTAACATGATTCCTCTCCAGATGCTCTTTTAGATAGTAGTTTAGGACCTGCTTACTTAAAAATGCAACTTCTGTGGTTCATTTCTTTAAATGTAAACGTCCCTGACCATCATGGCAAAGACTGCACCAGCCCCATTCTTGTTTCTGATGAAAGTCAGCAGGAAGAAAAAAAATTGCTCATTCTGTGTCATTCTGAGAGTGCTCTCTAGAATGACCTCAGTACCAGTYAGTAGTTATTATGAAGGAAATGTATGTTCAGAACAACACAGATTAAAAGATGGACATACCAAGTTGAGAGTTAGCGTTTAGTGTCTGTGTTCCTAAAATTAGTGATAGTTTATGGAAAAAAAATGCTACAATATATAGTCAGCTTMGAGCAAAGTGTGCCTGCCCATTAGTCTGGGAAAAGTTAATCCATATGCAGCCACAGCATTTCTTCAGAAGTTGCTCCCAAAAGGAAAAGTGGAATTCCTGACAGCAGCCTTCTATCCAATGCCTAAATCTGGCTGGAACAGCACTCCAAGTACGTGCCTGACAGTGCAACCCCAGAGCTGGATTTGAGTTTCTTCATGCCAGTGTTCCACTAGATCAGGAGAATGTGCCTTTAATGATACTGTTTTCTTTTCCAAATAAAGAAAATGTTTTTCTTACCTGTCCTTGGAATGCTGCATGGCACAAACAAATCACTTACTTAATGCCATTCCAGCTTACTGATAAAATGAGGCTCTGTAATCAACTATACTTTGGAGGAAAAATGACAGGGGCTGATGAAAACACACAGGGCTTCTCAACAGACTGCCTTGTAACCTGCTCTACTCAGCTGTGATGACGAATACCTTTTGTCACCACAGTGTATTGTTAATCTCTCAAATCGATGCTTCCTATGCAGTAAAGCTTCCATCAGAGATCTAATCCTGCTCCTGTTTAAGGCAGCAGGAAAAACAGAAGAGGTTTGAGGCCAATATATGCGGAGAACTTTAATCTCTGTAAATAAACAGACATGCTACTTGTAATCAATCACAGGGCAAGGAGCAGCAAATATTAGGGAAAAAATGCAGATCATTTGCTTCCATTACTGTATTAAGCCTATGATTTTACTGGCTTAAGACTTTTAGTACGTAATAATGGGTAATACTGAAGTTGCAAGGACAGAAAATTGATTTTTGTCCATTGCAATGCTGTCTGTCCTTGAAGAATAGACTGTGGTAGGGAACCCCCCTGGGGTTTGTGTTCAATCCAATACTCAGCCAATAACTACACACACTATTTATTTATTTATTTGTCTGGTAACTTGGAACATCTATTCTGATTTGACTCCTGAAAAAATAGAAAATATTTTGCCTATCTGGTGTTGAGTGGGAGAATACAGCTGTGCATAAGATCATCCCAGTAAGAGAGCATAGCTGCGCAGTCACAAATAAGTTCTTCAGAAAAGCTAATGAGTTAGAAAGCTGAAAGGAATTTTTCTCAGAATTTGCTGGCTTCCCTTTCATGTGTTTTTATGGGTTTTTAACATTAAGCATGAAACATAAAGTGTGAGGCCATGTCTTGGTACCCAGTTCTTTGACAGTTTCATTATTCACAGGCAAAGATGGCCCATTTGTAAATCACAGCAAAAATACCTAATGCAGGTATTTCACTTTTTACCAAACTAGATTCTAGGGAAATATTGATATGGCTAATGATGACTATGCTTTCATCTCCAAAATGAGGAAAAACATGTTAATTCTGTGTTCAGCAATAAGCTCTTTGATTTTTTTTAATCTTCGATGCTGAGAATTTGGGCTAAACTTTAAGAATAATAGTCTCCAGCACAAGCTTGTCACCCATTCTTTAAAGTACACCAGATGATACCTACATCTTGCTTTCCTGCAAATAGGGGGGAAAAAACCTGTACAAGAAGATATAAAGCACCGTTTACAGGATGGGCAACTCCAGTTTTGGCTGCTTTTTCCTTCTTACTTTAAAGTCTCACATTATTTTTTTTTCCAATAAAGGCAAATGAGGCACTACTATTTAAATACCATTGCAGGAGCTGAATCAAAGTCATTTCAGTGCTTCTGAAATGCTGATGTGAGGTGGCAGAGCTATCAATAAAGTTGGCTGCACACAGTTTAATGGAGCAAAGGCAGCCTTTGACAGTAAGGAATAAAAAAAATGATGAAAATACCAGGATAAAAAAAGAAAAAGGCCAAGTGACAGAGCAGTACGTGTGGGAGTGGGGTGAATGCTGAGCCTTCCAGATGTTTAGGTGAAATATGAAATTTCTTTTCATCTGTGTTCTGTGGCTTGTAAAGAAGGCATGAAATTAAATGAAGTAAAGCAATACMTCCATATTTTAGCATTTTAAAACATAGTGGGCTTGCATCTCCCTCTTTCTAGGTAGATGAATTTTTGGCTTCATCTGTAGAAATMTATATCCAATCCAGAACGTCTGTCCACCCCTCAGGATACAATAATTYAATTTATTCTTTAGTGCAATTTCATATTGATGATCCTTAGTATCCCAGACATGTTGTTTTAGACTGTTCAACATCTCACAATAGTTTATCCTCAGACTGTTAGATTTCTTCTACCAATAATTACACAGAATGTAACAGTTCAGCAAAACCAGTACTGGTTTCTTTTAAATCTTCTTCCACAAATCAAATAGATTTGTTGTATATTGAGAATTCATCTTCAAATATATACTTTACAGAAGGTGAGAAAAATGGTTATCTGTTTGCAAATGCTGTAATTGGAAATAACAATCACAACTGCTTTTTTAAACAACAGTTGTTTCAGTAGTTTGCCATATGTAACTTACCAAGAATTTCTCCTTTGACATCTTGAAGATCCCTTTCTTCTGTGCCCTTAACATCTGTGACAAGTCTAATGAAATCCAAAATACAGCTCGATTGAAGAGAATATTTAAGAGACTGTTTTCACTCTCTGATGCCTCAGAGAGGGATCATCATAGAATCTTTCATAAACTACTTGTTACAAGTAAAAAATCAGTAACATCGATTAGATTAGATCAATTAATTAGACTTAGAGAACAGATTGTTTTGTAAGTTGTATTTCATATGCACAAAGACACATTTTCTGTCAAATGAATCATAGGAGCACTGTATTTAATTTAGCCTTACAAAAAGGGTTGCTGACATGTTGTCCTTAGAATCACAATAAAAAAACCTCCTACAAGGTAAGCAATGTAGGTGATACTCTGCACAGCATTCTAAATAAATCACTGGGCCTCCACCAAGCATTCCAAGGATGCACCAGGATTGTACTGGAAAGTAATCAGATAGTTCCTATTGGAAAACCTGAGTGGGGAAGAGGTGGTTTCAGGAATTTTCTCCTCACAGTAAATAAATATTGATATTTATGTGTGTATGGTGGTAGGATATGTCACGGTGGTGGATCATATGAAGCCATGGACATAAGTTTTATGTGCCATACTTAAATAAATAATAACAAAACCAGCGGTTTCTGTTATTTTAGATTGACACAGCTGTATATTCCTTGTTACTGTTGTTACATTGAGGCAAGTAGCACCTTCCTTTTAGGCAGTTAAACACTTTTTCTCCATAGATTCGCATTCAGGTTTAGATAAAATACCTTGAAAAGTATTCATTTTCCTATCCAAGCTGAACAGCACAACTACAACCTTTTTTTTCTTTTAATAGTGGACATAAACAAAAAACTGGAAGAACACTTGCTGAATTAAGCCTGAATAATGTCCCAGATAAAAACCCTGCTGACTTGCTGTTGATGCTGCTCTGGAATATATCTTTACAAGGATTTTTATCTTCCTGCATCAACTGTATTTCCCAGGAAGTGCCATCTCTCTCTGTAGCATGCAAGCCTTTTAGCTAACTGCCTTCTATACCCTCTAATAAATGTAGTGAGGAGCAGTCCTTCCTTTTGAAACACATTGGATTGGAATTTGTTCAGGGGATAATGCCAGCACTCCTCTACCTACTCTAAGCAGCATTTCAGCCTTAGAAGCAGCACTTGTCCATTTATGAGACATCAGGGGTACTCAAAGGTGTGTGGAGCAATCCTTCCCACAGCCATGGCTGATCCATCATCTCACCTCCTTCCCGACCCTGTGCTCTTCCCTCTTTTCTGATGAACTGCCCTCATGACTGACCTCTCCATTCTGTATCAACAGATGTCTTATCAAACACACTTGATGAAAACATCTTACTAGGATAGGTCCTTTCACTGAGATCAGATATAGTGATGGCCAACAACAACATAGCTGGAGTGAAAAATCCCCAAAATCCATCTTTTGCACTGTTGGCAATAAAGCAGTTTTCAGAGATGGCCGTTTTAAGGGATTTGTGGCTTTGGGCAAACATGCTGTTTCATGTAAAAAGGTAAAACCTTTCCTCATATTTTTTCATGGTGAACGTGGGCAGAGTCCTCATTACAGAAATTCCGATGTTCTCCTAGACAAGCAGAAACACAGTGATAAAATACATGTTTTCCACTCCCTAACCTCTATTCCTATCCTGCCAACATTACATGAGATACAAATAAAAGGAAGATGTGCATTAAAGTGCTTTGCAGTGTTGATTTATAGAGACTTGTACTTCTTCTGTAAACCATCATCCTGCTTGATGCAAAATGGATGCAGGCTTTTTTTCTCTTCCCTTTCAAATTCTGTATCTTAGATGAAAGCTACTGGATGTATTTTTAATTCAGAAAGTGCCTTTTTGAAGTCCTGTCTGTGTTTCTCTTTAATCTCTTTTTATATTATTTTGTCTGATTTTTCTATTTAAAATGTAAGTCAAAGTGAAGCAGAGTACCTGTTCTGTACTTTTACATGCTTCCAGCCCCTTCCCTACAGCTGTCTTTTCTGCTACGTTGATGAAGATTTTTTTTCTTTACCTGCCCACGTTCCTGCTCTTTTTAATCCTTGGATGTGTCAGTATAACTCTTTTTTGTCTTCAGAAATTCTGCTCTTGCCCAAATGCAGTCATGTACAGTAGGGCTCCTCTAAGTGTCTTCCCTTGGCTGGATATAGATATCTTTTTTTCTTGTATTCTTTTCTGTCCTATAACCTGTTATTTTCAATATTTCTATTCCAACTTGATAGCTTACTGCTTTTAGCCTAAGTAATTCATCACATAGGACTTCTAATTAAAACTTTCCTACAAATGATAAGAGCTGTGTTCTGTATACAGATGCTATACATTTTGGTGGTTACCCCTTCAATAGTAGAGGGTAAAAACTTTTGATGAACATTTCTGCCTGCATGATCTAGATTTCAAACTGGGCCTGGTGTATTTTCCATGATTTTTTCCCTTTTTCCACAAAGTAAATTTAACTTTCAATTTTTTTCATACCATCTGGACAAATTTTCCTTTTGGTTTAGTAGCCAGGATAAAATGTACGGCGTGGTTTAACTTTTTTATGCTTATTAAATATGTAAAATGTAACTGCCCTAAATAAAAATAAGTTTCACTGTACAACCTTATCTTTAAATCAGTAGCTTTGCTTCAGTAACCTTGAACTTAGCTTGAGCAGTTACTGCTGCCAATGGGCAATGTTGTACTGCCATTATTAAATGAGAAAGTAATTCATTTAATAAGAAATGTTTCAGCACAAATACCCAATGGGTTGAGCTCTGGAGCTCTGCAGTGAAAAGTTGCTCTATTGAAAATGTGATGAACTTCTGGGCTCCAAAGTTTTGCTGCTTTCTGCAATGAGGAATTTTGCAAGTCAGTTTTGTGTGACTCCTTCCACTGAAATTAAAGGTAAATGTATATAAATGTATGGATCTCTCTTTAAGCTAGAGTCACCACACTTACTAACACCCGTGCTGATGCTTGATTTGGTTGGTGTAGAACTGGGAAGTACAGACTGAGGATGCAAATTTGTTGCAGAGAAGACAATGTGGAAATATGGGGATAGTTTATTAGATTTGCTATCAACAGGCAAGCTTGACTCAGAAGTGGAGGTTGTGTTCTAGCAGGAGATGCTGATCCTCTGGCAGAGTACACCGCCCAGACTTACAAAGCTGGGTGGAAATTAAAGGCATAACAACCCTGCCAACAGTGGAATTGCAGCAGATTGATGTGGCCACAGTTTTATTCCTGCTAATGAGCTATTAGGAATGAGTATGTGATCAAAAGAGCAGCTTTCCAGGACAGACACTGTTCATTTGGTGTCTGCCGGGGAGAGTTCTTGGTGGGAGCATCTGAGACATAAAAAACAATTTAATAACTGCCTTCCTCCCTTGTCAAAAAATAGTGTTCAAGTTCGGGTAACTGTGAATCTATTGTTTGCCTTGCCTTTCACGACATTTTCAACAGATGGACTCTCCTAGGATAGAAGTAGGAGGAGGATTTAAAGAGTAAAGAATCTCAGGATCATTTGGGTCAGAAGGGACTTTCAAAGGTCATCTAGTTCAACCTCTCTGCAGTGTGCAGGGGCATCTTCAACTCTGTTAGTTGGTTCAGAGCCCTCTCCAAGCCTGACCTTGACAGTTTCCAGGGATGGGGCATCTACAACCTCTCTGGACATCTTCCTCCATGGTTTCAACACCTTCACTGTAAAAAATTTCTTCCTCAGAACAAGTCTGTATCTACCATCTTTTAGTTCAAAACCATTACCTCTTGTGCTTTAACAACATGCCCTGCTAAAAAGTCTGTCTCTATGTTTTTTATGAGCCCTCTTTCAGTATTGAAAGGCTGCACTAAGGAGAAAGTGTGGAAGGACACGGGTTGCCTAAATTCAGATGTGAGAGTAGCTTGGGCATGTTCACCTAAAAGGAGCTTTTATCAGATCTGAAGGAGCCAGCACTGCTGCATTTGCTTAAATATAAAGCAAATAACTGGGATAAAGACCAGGAAAAGATCACCACTGCCCCATCACCACACATCCATCATCACACATGCACCCACCCAGGGAAATGGCTAGATACAATGTCCAAGGAAATTACTGCTTCTCGTCTGGAAAAGGTTTTATTTTCTGGCCATAAATAAATAAATAAATAAATAAATAAATAAATGTCTTCATTCAGCTCTAATAAGCTAAAGTTGCTTTTAACCATATACTTTGTGTTAACTGATTATACTTCTCCTGTGGCTGACTTAGAAAACAAGGAAGTTTCTCAAGGAAAAGCAAAAGTGAAAACATAAAGTGGCTTAACACAAACTATGACAATAGTGTTAATCAAGATAAGAATGCATCGTCTGGCCAGTGCCTTTTCTCAAAGGAAATCAGATGATTTTTAAAATCTGGCTAAGAACTGTCTAAATGAACAAATGAGTGAATGAAATGAGTGTTCAAGTAAACCCAAAATCTGTTTCATTGTCCAGTTCTGAGTGATGCAGATATCTGGGACTAGAGTTGTCTCCGGTATCCTGTGTTCCTTGGAGAAGAGAGCTCTGTCAGTATGATGGATTTTTTAATGCTCTGTTGTCCTGCTCCTTTCTCTTTGGATTGCCCTTCAATTTAAGGTTGTTAAAATAAATGTCCCTGTTTTGCCAACAACTTTGGCTGAACAAGTAGGGAATGCTGGAATGCTTTGTCCATCTTAATAAACAAAGGACGCATTAGGGGTGTGAAGTACAGGCAAATTGCCAGTGTCTGGAAGTTACTGATGTTAGTTTGTGTGTCCCCCCCAATTGTCCTCTTTTATTACGTTAGCAAATTAGGCTCTATGAAAAATTTCCAAGGGTGAAATAATTAATTTGTGAAAATGATGTCGAATGGATTGTTTGGGCAGATACATCATTGATTTAAAAACAAAATGTGGCCATCAGCATAAGCAGTTTGGAAGAGAAGGTGCAGCAAAAATGTCTCTGTTTCCTCCTCCYACATTTACGTTGTTTGACTTGCTAATTTAATCATTGGTGCTGAAGCTAGGGCTCAGATACTCAGTGGAAGAGGTGAATGTTTCCCACTGATGTTGTGAGTTAAAATTTCTGCCTGATTTGAATACAAATTATGAAGAAAAAAAACTACCAACCAAACAGGGGGCATTTCATTCTCCAGGGGCAAAGGGAGGGTATTCTACTCATCAGGTGTATGAATTTAGTTAAGAGCTGCTGCATTAAGAGCCCTTGTAACAAAGTTCTGGTTTTCACTGGCTAAAAAGGGGCTTTTACCACTACTTCATGCATGCTTTTATAACGGGCACAATTATCTCAAGATAAAAACACTGTGGCCTCATTCCCACTTGGCTTATGGTAGACCGTCTTTGATTTGAGTTGCAGGCAAATTGATTTGTCTTGTTTACTCCAGAAAAAGATGATTCTGAAGAGTGAAAACAAGGTGTTGTATGACTGTAGGCAGCAGGCACTGTTGAACAGCGGCGCCTGAACGAAGATATCCACATTAAATATTTCCTTACTTATTTTGTTGCCAATTCAGAGATGAAAATCATACACCACTTGGCTGGAGTTATTTGCTAATAAACATAATAAAGCCATGAAGTCATTCTGAATTCATGACGTGGACCTGCATTAATTTTGTTATTCATCAGTGTAGGGAAGGAGTATTGAAATCAGCACCACTGACTGCACTTATAAATACAATTTTTGTTGGTGAAGGGAGGGATGGTAAAGGGATGTTGGGAAGTGAATTACTTTCACACAGGGAAATCATATTTTGCCTTAGACGGAGAGAATCAATAACTCACAATCCTTCTTTACTATTCAGAAATGCAAAGCTTATTGTTAGTCACTGAGTTATTATATCTTTAGAACTTCTGGTATTTTCTCAGAACTCAGATGCCATTTGTTAAACTTACTGGCCAGGATTTCTGATGAAGGCAGATGTGCAAAGTATATTAAAGTCTCAAGGAGCTGGTGTAGAAAGAAGAGCCTGTGATCTTTCAAGTGTTCACTCCGAGTCTTCTCAAAATTCTCTTAGGAATCTCTCTYGATTTTTCTTCTTTAGAACTGAAATGTGAAAACTATGAATATTTGAAATATTTGATAACCTACACTGACCCTGTATCTAGAACCTGCAAGCACAGTGACCTCCCATACACCCTATACAAACCTAATTACTCAGTGCTTTTTTTCCAAGAATCAACAGACATGCAGTGGAACTTACTAATGGATCATTTAGACCAGTTAGCATACAGTGTGTGTGAAATAATGAATGGACTTTTCTTACTCATCCTGTGATGATATACATTTCCCTGGTGCTCATCCTGTCACTAATTCCAAAACTTCATGCTAGGAAATGAATTTTAATTATACAGTAACTCTTAAGATGGCAGTCGTGTTATTGGTATCCTAGCTTTTCTTTCTTTCTTTCTTCTCTTTCCTCTCTCTACTAAAAAAAAAAAAAAAGAGAGAAAGAGAAAATTGTATAACACAATATATTTTGTCTACAAATTTATATCATGTTTAGGCAGAACTTGCTATTTTATTTGTCTGCTTACTTATTCCATCTATTCATCTTATTAGTAAAATATTGAATAATACATCTTTGCTGATCAGCATGGCTTCATTGTTTCACTGTTATTCCTACAGATTTTTATTTCAAATAATTATCAAAACTGTTTAACATGGGTGAATCTTGTGCTATTCCAGTAGCTAAATGTTACCCTTTGGGTGAAATATCATAGCTCCTGCAAGCTTTAAAGGTAAATATAAAGGTTGATTTGCCTTCTGGGACATCTTGGTAAAGGAACCAAGGGAAAGGGCCTCAGCCTGGAGCTGCACCCACCATGGTATTTCATAATCCTCGTGGGAGAGGGTGTCCAAGTGCTCCCATTTAACAAATGCTGTGGCCTCGTGGCCACAGGTGGCCCTACAGACACAGATTCTGGGAATCACTGCTTTAAAGGCAAATTGCTGCCACAAATATTTGTTATCAGTGTTCCCAGAACAAGCTCTGCTTGCAAAGCCTTAAGCTGTCAGGCGCATTGAGGTCAGCTCCACAATTGCTCTTTGTTGCATCCAAAGCTTTGCCTTTCTGGTGCCTTTGCTAATGAAAGTGTGTATGTTTTGTTCTACTGCCCTCTCACTGCTGTGTTTGTTGTTGCTTTCTCAGTAAGGAAGCAGGAGTTGCCTGCTCACTTCAAGAAAAGCCTTCACAAGAAGGTTCAATGTGGCCGCTTTAACCTGCTCCAGTGATTCTTACTTACTGTCTTAAGTTTTTGAAACTTAATTTGGGTGGGTGTACTCTGAATTCTACTGCCAGTGAGCCCTGGAAATTCCTTATTTTCTAATAAAACACCGGAAATATGGCACTATCTCACTTTGTAAGCACCTGGATGAGCTTTGCTTTCTGTCACAAATCAAACGTGCAYTTCTCCTCTCTGACCAGCTTGGACTCCATACCATTGCTCATGTATTTTCCAAATCTCATTTCTCTCCTTGTCTTGTGTTTGAGTCTCACTRTTTGGAGAGTGGCTTGTTACCACGAGGCCTTATTTTGTAGTTTCTAATTGGATCTGTAGTGATTTGTAAATGTGATACTTCAGGTATCAACAGGCATGTACAGGGAGTATTAAGAGATTACTAGTGGAGGCAAGCTTTTCCARCCTGTGGGTTTATGAACTTACAAAACAATGGTTGTTTTCCATTTGTAGTTTGCATTATTTCCCCAGTCCTGTAGCTCATGTGAGACCTGTAAGCTTCCAAAGCTTGGCTGCTGAAAGAAACTGTACTGAGCTTTTCAGGATTTCAGCAAACTCATGCGTGTTTCAGCACCACGGCAATTGTACTGCTGTGAGAAGACAAACAGAACCATATAGAAAGAGATAATTTCCCCTGTCAAAATTACAAAAGCCTCATGGATCTGCAGGTCCTATGAGTCTCCTGAAACCCGAGGATTACAGAGGAGCAGTGCAGGTTTTTAGCGGCAGGGGCACAGCTGCAGTGGAACCTCCCCAATTTGCAGGTCTGATTTGCTGACTGGCTGCAGCTGGGGGACCCTATCAGGATCATTGCTTGCAGCTGGCCACGCTGGGAAAAACATAAATGAGGGAACAAAGGAGACTGAAGATGCCTGTTGAGTTTGGGGAGAAGTTTTTTTGTGTAGCGAGAGGTGGATTTAGAAAATAATTTTTGTAAGAAGCAAAGCTGAACTTCTGTTCTTGGAGAATTTCTTCACTCTTGGTAAGTCCAATGATTGTTATAAAAAGAATGTTGCATTTGCAGGTATTTTTCTCATGGGTTGGGCTCTGTGCTTTAACTTCTCTGAGTGTGTAAGTGGCTTTCCACTCTGTTTTTCAAGATGTTCCTATGAATTTTAATCTGTTTGGTTACATGACCTACTTGTGAGTCACTTGAGCATTTTGCTGTTAAGCCTGGCTGAAGGTCAGCTGCCTTCAGAATTTGTGTTCTTGCATCCTATATATATATATAAGCATCTGTTATAAATCCTTCCTGTCCTACTTTTGTTTTTATTAAGATTGTAGTAGTGGCTGTATACTGCAGATCAGTAGAGATGAGTCTGGATCCATCCTGAATAAATTCCTAGTAAGGTTCAGTCCTTGCTTCATAGAGCTTAAATCTAGTTCTAGCAAAATCCTCCTATCCTGCCTTCCCRGAAAAGATATATTTCCTCAGTCACTTAGTGACTGGGAGCTAAAAAAACCCCTTTTTTGATGTGAGAGGCTGAATTCCTGAAGCAACTGCTTTGGCTGGAAGACTGTGTGAAGTTTAGGTAGGAGTAATTGATCTATTGTGTGTGAATGCAAGCAGGCAATGCCTCTGCTGCTGAAGCTCCTGAAATGATGTGACTGTCTCTATTTAATTAGAGCATTCTGATAATTTTGCCTGTGTAACTTGGTTTTCCTAGCWAGACTCTTTGCCTTAGCTATTGTCAAAAGGCTTTTAGCTAGAGTAAAAAATTCAGCAGTGAATTCAGTTAAACCATACTGTTTTACCTAGTTCCTCCTGCAGTTTGAGGTGTTCCTGTGCAACTTAGCAACTCCCTCTTGCCAAACCATGTTGTAGATTTTAATCTACAAAAAAAGCTTTGTAAAAGTACCTCTGCACATCTCCCTTGCCCCTCAGAAATTTCCTCCAGATGCCTCCTTCTCTGTTGTGGATGAGTACATTCCAGCAGTGCATTATTAAAGTATCCTGTGTACAGGGTGGATTGAGGAAAGGTGTTTGCCTGTTTTGAGGGAAGAAAGGGGTAGAAATGGTGAGTTTTGGGTGTGGAAGACCTGAGACAGGCACATGGAAGAGCACTCACAGGTGTGGGATTGGGTACCAGATCGAAAAATCCAATCTCATGCTTTTATTTATTTATGAAGCAAAGCACTCACGAAATTGGCTTTATCAGAGCATTTTATGTAGGTTCTTTTGTTTTCTGGAAAATTGTCTGAACTTTAGAATACTTGCAAAATTTTGACGTGCCACTGTAGTGTTTTGGTTTTTAAAATCCCATCGCAACCTCTCCTCCCACCATCCCAAAGAAACCCAGCTGGGGAAATTGGGAAAATGAGTCCTGTTTTGTGAACAGTGTTTCAACAACCTGATTCTTTGCAAATATAATGAATTTCTAAAGCAGTGCTAACTGCTGAGTGTTCTCCCTCTTTATGGTTTACTGACTAAAAAGCTCTGGCAGGGGTGGAGATGCAGTTATTTATCATGGTGGCAACTGAAAAATAATGCGTTGAAATTAATGTAAAAAATCTTTACATATCATTATAACACTTGGATAGCTCAAGTAAATAAGTAATGTGTGGAAAATGGACAGAAAATAATGTGGGTAATCTAAATCACACTCTAGTCCTGAAGTGTGTCAGTAGGGATGTGTGAAAACTAGAATTTCAAACCTATGGGAAACTTGAATATTTCAGCTACCAAGCATATTAAAATCCCATAAAGGATGAAAAGACCAAGCAATGAATATTTCCACATAATGAAAAGTTTCCAGAAATATGTAGTGAAGAACTCTTTGCATTTATGTGTTTTAAATATTTAAGTGGTTCTGCATATTAATGTAATTTCCATAGTGGAAACAGCATGTTCAATTTAAAATTATTCTTCATGTTCTTCTAATTTACTTTTGTCAGAATCAACCTAAATAAGCAGGTTTGAATTGAATAATATTTTCTGAAAGTGACTTTTTTTGGTTAAGAATTTTTATGGTCCTCTTTCTATCCTTATTTTAACACATACAGTCCCAATAGCTCCTTCTGGTAATGTCCTGATAATTATGGGGCATGTTTCTGTATGAAACTGGATAGCAYAAAAATAAAAAGCCTGAAATAAAACCCTTCTCCTTACACAACTGTGGGGTAAAATGACATCAGAGTTATCTATCTTTGCCTGTGTCTGCACTTTTCTTACAGTTCAAGTAGGGATCTTGTGTTCTTAGAAATCTAATTTGGTTTTTATGTCCCTATGGATGACTTCTAYGTGTTATAATGACATTTAGCGTAATGAATAATACTGAAACATTTTTTTATATCAACAGTTTTTTTATTTGAAATGTGAGTAGCCATTTATTATTCTATTTAGTCTGCATGCATAAGAGTTTGGAAACTTTCTTAAGATTAAAGCAAATGCCTAAAAAGTTGGGTGGGGCACAAAAACCTTCAAAACCCCAAGTTTTGAACACTTGTAGTGTTCAAGGGGGCTCTATATTCAATACTGTGAATTGTTTACCCTTTAACACCATTGGATTCTGTCAATATAGAATACATAATCAATAATACTATTAATACATATTCCCAGTGACATGGCTCTGGGGTGCACTGCCAGAATAATCAGAAAAGACTGGTTTTGTTGGTAAAATAGGCAATAGCTTATGAATCTCCTGAAGGATTCCTTGAGGAAATTATCCTTCATCTACTTGCTGGTCTGGAATTTCACATTTGGTCCATTTTAGGCATGTTTATGAGAAGACTTAACAAGTCCGATCTAAGAAGCACATTTTGGGGCAAATTTTTGTGCTATTGAAATTATGACAAAATTTGCATTTACTCTCTTGGTGTGAGGATGTGTTATTTCATGTAGCATTTTAGAGAGGTGCATCCTATTACAGAAGCATAACTTGTATTTCAAATAAACATCAGCAGAAGGATTTAATATCAGGCTAATAAGAAAATAAATCACTTCCTAGATATTTCTGATAGTGAAAATTGGCTCAGCATTGAGTTTAAAACTTTGTAGTCAGTAGTTCACGGGTTTTTTTGCTGACAAACACGCACTCAGTATTGGTACTGTGACTCTATCCCTGTGAAATTGAAAGTGTTCAGTATTTTTTCTACCCAAATGTGCTGTTTAGGATACTCTTCCACAGAGGATTTAATACTATTTTATTACAGAATTACACCACTGAGTGTTTCTAAGTATTAACTTATTCCATGCTGGACTTCAATATTGTTTAGATATTGTAAATATGAAAACTCRTTTAGAACTGGACCCCGAAAGGGMATTAGTGTTAAAATTGACTTGTTTGCATTTGAGTGAGTTGCAAGATCTAAATCTTCTCTGTCCAGCAGCTAAATAACAAAGGCCCTTKCTTGTCAGCTACAGCCATGTAAATGTTCCTGGTGTGGATTTTGATGTTCTCTTACTACCTCTTGAAAAGTTTGTGTTGTCAGTTTCTCAAATGGCTTGTATCTGCAAAACCTCATCAGCTACTCTAGTAATAAGGATTTCACCTTTCCATTTGTTAATGATTGTGATGAGGATTTCTGTGGCAGCTGGTGGGCACGAGGCACCAATTCCTGTTGCRTTTCAGTGAGGGTTGCATGCTCTGGTGGCTGTGACTTCCCGAAATGCCAMCACTGAGTCTCTGTTGGGTTGTGCCCACCCTCCCTTGGGCTCCAAGCTGCATTTTTATGTTCACATCCATTCACTGCAGAATATCCCACTGCCCCAAGACCACCGTGTCTATCCTGCTAAAGCTTTCTATTGTATTAAAAAATTTAAACATGGAGAACTTCAGCTGCCGTTTATGGATGAGCCATTTAGGGCTTATTGAGTTTAAGTAATAAAGGATTCATAGCTTAATAAATTTCCATTTGCCTTACACTTTACAGTATGACATAAAGGCAAGCTTGGAAGATGTACTGAACTACTCAAATCAATTGGGATTAAATGTAACAGAGTGATTCATCGATTCACGATGTCAGTTTCTTACCACCCAATAAACTTTAATTTGCTTTTCTGTTGTTTTGTCTGTGAGTGATCAATATTGAGAATATCAGGGCAGCTGTGGGGCTTAGAAGATAGGTATTTCCTTAAGGGATTCAAACCTTTTTATGTAGTTTTCTTGTCATATTGTTCATTAACCGTTTGATTTGGTACATCTATTTAATGCCTATAATTAGCAGTTAAGTATGCATAATGACTTCTAAAGATACCTGAAGAGCTGTTAAGCTCTGCTGGGAGACTGCTCGGGAAAACAAGTAACAAATTAGGGAAGAGGAGCCCAAAACAATATCAAAGCATCCTTTTTGTGCTAGGGATGTTCATGAAACACTGTGTGAGGGTCTGAGATGTTGCTGCAAAGGGATGGCTCATTTAGGACTCTGTCTTTGGAGTTGTCTTCAGTGGGGCTGTTTGTAAAGAGATCAACAAGTTCTTAAAGAGAAATGTTGAGATAGAAGTTGATTTAGCATAAAAAAGTTGAAAGATTAGGTGTCTGTTCAGGAAGCTGCCTAAATTTCATTCTCATGGATTTCTTGGGAGAGGAAGGAGTCTCTGAGGTCAAACTCTGTTACCACAAATATGCCTTTTTCTTGTAAGAAATGTTTTTCAACTCCTTTGTATTTCTATTAAATATATCTATTTGTTTGGTCTATTAGGATAATATGTGGGGTTTAGTTTTCTGGTTGTCTTTAAAATATGAAATTGGCTTTCTGTGTTGTTGTGTTCTGTTACAACTTTTTTTCTCCCAMATGAGCTCACATGTACTTCTAAATTTCTTTGGGTTTTTTATGACAGAAGTATTTTATTAATTGCATCAATTAATGTTCAAAAGAGCTTAAAAAAATTCTAGTAGTAGGAGAAGAGTGGACTGTACTGTAAAAGGAGAATGACCTTGAAGCACTTTTTTAAACACTGGCCTTTCTTGTGCCTTGAATATAAACTTTGATTTTAATATTTTACTTAATTAAAAGTAAAATAGATCCCTAAGACAGTACTTACTAATTATTTCTTAGGTGTGTTGATTCTAAATGTGCAAGTATCTCAGTAAAACTAAAAAATTCTGTAGAAGGTTGGAATGTAAAGACACAAAATGCTGCATGAGCATGTTGCTTCAGCACTTACTACACTTTAATTACTATTGCTATTACATGTGTTTCAGGAAAACTAAATTTTTGAAATAAAAGTGTGGCTTAGTCAATATTCAGCAATAACTTTACAGTAATAACTTTACAGGAGTGAAAAAAACCCAGTTGAATATTTAACTTGTGATTGTTTTCTTCCTCTTAAATTTGTGGCCTGTAAGGAAGGCTTTTTGATGTTGGATATGGAATGTGAGCATTTGAACTGTAGTTCTTTGGTAAAATAATGTTTAAAAGTTATTTTGTTATTAACATTCTTGYGAAAAATAATACAATAATGAAGTCCCAACTGGAGTTTATTTTTCCCAAGGAACTGGAAAATTGATTTATTGCTAATAAAAGCCATAGGTAGGTATTAAGGAGGGAAAAGTGCCACCTAGAATTTCTCTTAGATATACTTTTAATTACACTTCATTTGTTTCATGGTATTTACATTTTAAGTTTCTCATGATGAAAGTTCAAAAAGAAGTGATCTTCCAGCACACAACTTGAGAATGGAATCTTTTTAACCATCATCTGCTGTTGTTAATTACGTTGTCTGTCTCTTTACTGTGCATGCCATGTATTTACCACAGCTCTCAGTATATTCTTATTCCTCCTGTACAGGGCAAATATTTGTATTTCCCCTGCAAAACTGCTACAGAAAGGGAGATTGCAGTAAAGATAGGCTTTTGCTATTCCTGTGTGATGGACTGAGGATCAACAGTCAGGCAGTGGAAGTCYATTCCCTGGTGGATGTGGCACAGGGCAAAAGTTGCACTGCTTGACTTTTAGTGTGATTTTCCACTCCTCCCTGGTGCAATTTAACTGGGTATTGATACAGCTTGTTAGAGATGTTACACAGTTGATGAGAGAAAAGGAGTATTTTTATTCTTGGTTATCACAAAGCATCAGCTGTGAATRTGTATTTAATATTTACTAAAGAGAGGCAAGCAGGCTCTCTAAGTCCATAAGAGATAATGGCAGCATAGGAGACATCAGTATTGGTAAATTAAACATGCCTGGGGATGTTTATTGGAATAACTTGCAGCTATTTTTTGGAGTGTCTTGGCCTCTGGAAGAGGGTCACTGTGTGCAAACTGCATATTAAAAAGGGCCTGTGGAAAGGTTTGATTTTTAACTCTGAAAACTGTGCCTGGTAGTTATCTGGGGAATTGTTCAGATCACAGCAGCACAGAATAACCTGAGTTGGAAGGAAGCCACAAGGATCATTGAGTCTAACTCCTGGCCCTGCACAGGACACCCCAAAGCCTGAGGGCATTGTCCAAACACTGCTTGAACTCTGTCAGGCTGGTGCAAAATGTGCAAGGGACCATTCCCTCACTATCTAATAGTAAAATAGAACATTGTTTAACAGACTATTAATAGGAAATAATGGCTCCATCATATGCCAGTGCCTGACCATTTTCCTGGACACTTCATTTACCCATTTAGTGGCTCTCTGGGATATAGAGATGATGAACTGCCTTTTAAGCTGGTTTGAAGGATCTGATTGCATTTCTGAACGATAAGGGGAATGTTTGCTGTCCTGGAAAATCCATGAAGCAGGTTAGAYAATTGGTAGCCCAGCTGAAAGGCACCAAGGAAAGGGGCTGAAGCATAGGATGTGTAAGGACCAGCTGGGGCGTGGAGTGGGGCTTGTTCAGCTCCTCTCTGCCTGGAGARGAAAAGGCTCAGGGGATCCAGCTGCAGAAGGAAAATGACCATGGACCTGTGACAGTGGAATCTTAATTGGACCGCAGTTTTTCACTGTCAATCTCTAAAGCAGGTGTCAAGGGGAAGGGAGTTGGATGCCCATCCCCAGGGATGAGCTGAGAGAGGTCCCAGGCACCTTCTTCTGTATTTCCTGTATATTTGCTTTTATTTCTGATGGGTAGTAGGTAAGGTGGCAGTAGATGCCTTCCAGGTGTCCCTTTTTTCCTTTTTTTTCCTCCCCTTCTCTCTYTCCCTCTCTCTCCACGTAGCCACTGCTTTTCTGCATCATGGTGAACTTGCTAAAAAAGGGGGAAAAATACTCAATGTACTGTGGTAGGTTGTAGAGAGGAGATAACTGTATTACATTAAAAAGTACTGTTTACTGTGGTAAATAACCTGCCCGAGACTTGCTGAACTCATGTTGAGTGAAGCTTCTTAGGCAAGCAAAAAAGGCATTTTTTTAATCTGTAAAACTAGATAGTTATATATACTGCATGCTGGACTGTAGACTGACACGTGTGCAAAGTTGGATCCCAGTGTATTAAACTGAAAATTAAGGGGCAACATGTTTTACAACCTTTTTGGTTTGGAGTACTAACTCTGGATTTTGAGTAACAGGGTGATAGCAGCTCCATCTTAGAATGAGGGAAAGGTGTTTCTGTAGCTTTGACAGTGTTTTATCAGCTGTGTGCTTCTGGTTGTGGTTATTTTAGTGCAAAGAAAACAATCACAAGGCACTGCTAATTGCACCTTTTTAAAATTTGATTACATTCATCAAGTGAAGCTTGAAATACCTTCTGTAGTTAGTACTGAAATAAAATTAGTAAAGCTAAAATGAGATTTCTCTGAGCCCCTATCAGATGTGAAGTGTACCACATGTGTTTCTTTGGGGGAGTGTCTGTACTCAAATATGTGACCATTCTGTTCTTTAGTGTTAGACGAACAGAAGGGATTTATTTGGGGTATTTTAAACTTGTTCTGAGCAGGTTTGCTTTTAAACCATAACCTTCAGTCTCCTGTTTTATCACAAACATGTTTACTTTTAWGATGTTACCGGAATAAACCATCATTTAGTTCTAAACCGCAACTCTATTCCATAACTCCTTAGCAAATAACATGAACTTCTAAAAAGCACTGGGGTTTTTTGTGGGGGATATCCAGATGATTTCAGCAGGCATGTGACATAATAAATACTTGGATTAAAGGTGTATTTCATGCATTCACCCCTATCCCAGATTACTTGCAATATTAACTCCTATTATGGTTTGCAGTATTTTTGTTGGATGTTATTCTTTCTATGCAGATAAATCACTATTGACTTGTAATGGTAATGAAAAGTCTTGAAGTAGGATTTCAAGAAGTAAAAGGAAATTATTCTAGATTTATTTCCTAAGGGCCTCCCTTGCGGATTTGCCTGTACTGAGAAATAAGAAATGCAAATTATGGATTTCTTTAACCATTTTACAATTCGACTGTCATTGCTAAAGACATATTTTGGTTTTCATTACTTACAAAATTTTGGTAATTGGAGGAAGTAATTCTGGAATCAGTAGCTCTGTTAGCAGCAGCTGAAGATGATTACTGGGGAGTAGAGACAAGTGAAATGGAGCAGGGAAATTCAAACAGCCATTGAGAAATTCTACTTGTGGCTCATCTTTTCTTCTATATTCTGTTCGGGAACATTTGTTTTAAATAAGGGAGCAGTACAAACATTTTGTCATTCTCTGGAGCTGTGGTTGATGCCTTGCTTTGTAATATAAATCCTACACTAAATGTACCTTGGAAGTCCTAGTTGTGTTTTGCCACTGGGAAGTACCTTTTGAATGGACTAAAAATAAATAAGTAGCTGACATCTGAAAGTATCTCTGTTTAAAATGAAYGATATGGAACAAATATACTTACTCCTAATATTGGAGACTATTTTACTTGTGGCAGTGATATGGGAGGGAAGAGACAGGCTCTGACCAGCAATTGAAACAAAATTTTTATATTTTAATAAATATATTTTTGAGGAGTAAGGCATGGCTGTGAACTGCATCTCTACAAAAGATGAAAAATAARCTKCTTTTTTTTAAAAAAAAAAGACAGTTCTCATTAAGGGTTGTAATCTTTGTCATGACTGTATGAATCATGAATCTGGAAGCTGGGCATGAGCTGACCACGCTGCTTTTGTAAAAGCAGGAAAAGAATAGAGGAGTAGTTTTTAGTGAAGGCTTTGTGACTGAAGAYAGAATTGTGGGACAAGCATCACTTGATGAACACTGGAAAGCTATTGCTCTGTGGAAAAAAAATCTGGTTTGTTTYCTGCTTTTCCACTTGAGTGGTAGAAAAATCAGTGGGCCTATCTGTATCTTATCTGCTTGGTTTGTTACAGCAGTCCCACGGCTACTTTGAATATGGGTTTTCTTTTTAATTTAGATCAAAACCTACAAATACTGAAAAATAGTTTGGCCTTGTATTGTCAAAGGCAGCAAGAGTTTGGTTTGCAGAGGGACTTGAAACCTCTTTACTTGAGCAAATTCTGCCCAAGTTTTGAGTTGAGCTTCACCATCCTTTTGAGATCTTCACTTGGATCTTCTGAAAACTTCTCTGCAAGTATGAATATTATCCCAGGCTAATATGAGAATCTAGAACACTGATGTTGTGTGCATTTTTGTAATTTTATGCACAAATGCATGTTTTGATATGCCCTCAAGAGTAATGGCTTTTTTAAATCACATGCTGTACATTTTCATGCTGTCACAGCAGTTCCCTCAGCATCCCATCAATTCTGTTCTCATTTTCTAACAAAATACCCTAATTTCAGAATGTACTAAACATCATCTGCTTCTCTTGCCCAGTTTATTTAGCTTATGGATATGTAGAATTTAATTATAAAACTAAACTGGAATATGAGAAAACTTTGATAGTACTATCAAATTTTAATAATGAAATTGAATTTAAAATATCTTAACATAAATATTTTATCATCTGTGTTGCATAACTTCCTGCGTGGAGGAAGTCATTAATGCCAGGTTTGGAATGCAGATGAAACAGCCAATTCTGTAAAAGGCTTTATTAATCAGTAAGACACATTCCAAATTAATTGGATTGTTAGATCATACTATATTAGCCAGCTCAACTAAGCAGCCTTATCTTTGCCGTTGTGAGAAATGCAGAATATTCTTCACCAAGGCTAATAAAATATGATCCATGTTATTAATCGGTAATAAATTAACAGAAGAAGTCTGATGAATTTTGAAGGAAGTCTCCCTTTGTTTAAAAACTAAAGGGAGAACAGGCTTTTGGAAATTAAAGGCAAACTCAGACAGTGTTAGCTTTGAGACTGTGGGGTGTTTTTATTTGGGGGAGATGCACACTGTTACAGGAAGACAGACCTTTAGCTGCAGAAGGATGTGTATATCCATAGTGATCAGATTTAAGTACTGAATTCAGCACAATTCATGTCTTCTGATTCTGATTTGTTGTTTGTTTTTCTCATATCTATGCTTAAGAAAAATTGAACTCTACTAGATATCTGTGAGCCTGATATGCCTAAATATTTTAAGATTTCTTTGAAAAACTCCCCCAGCTATGCCATTGCTTGGATCTTTCTGGCTTTCCTGTTGCTCTTGTACTTGTTTTCTGTCTGATGGTGTGGATTTATGGTCCTAAAGGCACCTCTCTGTACTTGCAGACTGTGACCTAAAGCATTCTGGTTTCAGCTGAGGGGAGGGCTGGAGCACAAAGGTTAAATGCATTGCCCAGTTTCTCCAGAGGAATTTGGCAGCACGAGCAGGACTATCTGTATTTCCTAACCAGTACTTGGGCTCTTCAATCCCAAATTACTCTTCTAGCTTTCAAAAGGTTGCTGCTGTCCATCACCTCAATGAAGAATGAGAGAATATGACATACATCTGTCTTTTAGTGCAGTGTTTTTAGATTTCTATTACTTGAAACCCTCATGTTTGAAGACTCCATCTTTCTCTCCCGGTTTTTACAAAACTTGAGCAAATAATTTTTTTCATTAGTAATGAAAAATTTTACAGTGTAAGAATAGTATAAGAACTAACATTTATTTGTATTTTTCTCAGATTTTAAACATTTCTTAAAACTGGTAATTATAATCTTTACAGGTTGCAGTGTGGAGGACACCATAATTTTGAATGAGGGGGGAAATGCAGGTGAAAATCCAGGTAGATTCTGTGGGTGTTGAACATTAAAGATAATTTCTGTGGATTCACTTTTGAGAGACATATTCCTTGTAGTCATAAGGAATAGCTGCAGGTGTGCACTGACAGCCCCTTGCCCCAGGCAAATGCATTACAAATAAGAGTGGTAAATAATTATTTTTAACAGTGAGATTTTTTTTTCTCTCAGTATGTTTTAYGTATGAATAAATCATTTTTACTAAAAGACTGAACTGAAAAATATAACTTTTAAATAAAAGTATCTTTACCTTTTTCCCAGTCTGCATCAGAATACTGATGCCTCTGTTTAGTTTCATTATGCAGAATATCAATTGCAGTTTTCTTACAYTGTCAGAATTTAAATTACCAGAGGTCTGCAAGATTAGTCCTGCCTGGTGTGCTGAAGTTAAGCGTGCTCTATTTAGATGGCCTGCCCTAAATTTACATTTTTATAGGCATGCTTCTATTATGGAAAGTAAGTAATGTTAATTTCTAAGGAGGAAGGAAAAAAAAAAGATGTGATCTTGTAATAAAAATCTGTGATGGAGCTCGTGAAGCTCGGGGTGGAATGATGTGCAGCCACAGGGCCCACAAAACAGAGCTGTGATGCTCTCTTCACTCAGCTTCCTCCTCACCTTCACAGATGGAGCTCAGCAAGTTAAAAACCCCCCAAACTTTATCACCCGTGCCCAGCAGAGTAAAGGTTGTTTTTATTTCCTTGGCAATATTAATGACTTTCAGCTGAGTGCATTTTAATTAAAAACACCAGGTAGCCTCTCTTGGCTCAGCACAGGGCAGTGCTGGCGTTCAGCATCTGCTGGTGCTACCTGTGCACGTCTGTGCAGCCAGAGCCAGGGTCCTTTGTCCTTCACTCTCCTTGTTTTGGTTTTTTTGGTGGGGGTAACGTCAGACACCACTGGGAGGCTCTGGTAGACATAAATTCCTGAGCTTTTTGAGAACTGAGGGCAGAAAATGGGCTGGAATTAATTGCTGAAACAAGTGTTGTGTTTAATCCYTGGAATTCAGAAATTCTTGTTCAAACCTTTGGTCACACAAACTGTGCTTGTGTGTGGACAAATGYATGCCAACTATTTTCACCCTCATCAACAGTGAAATGCCACAGCAAATGTTATTTAATGTAGCTGTTCTTAATTTTATGTGTATGGAAAGGCCTATAAACTTTGTGTTCTCATTGTGAAGAGTTGTGACACCCATACCCAGAATGTTAAGGCCAAGGCTGTGTGGTGGAAAACATGTTACAGAGAGGGAAGGCAAAAGCAGTGCAAATCTGAAAATATTTATTAGTTCTAGGTACATTACATGTTTTCTAAGCCACCTTGGGCAAGGAACTTGCATATGAAGATACTATAACACAAAAACATGATAGAGTGTGTCCTCTTTTGCACAGAAAAATACTTTCTTTTACTTCCCAGTATGCCCGGGAAACAACTCTGAATTAGAACATCCATTTTTGGTTCTATTTGCTGTTCCATAAAGAGGTTTTTTCTAGAAATATACATGGTAGTACAGTGACAATACAATGTGGAAAAGATGTTCCCGGGACAGTTATTCACTACTATTCATCTTTGCTTTACCAGGTGGATGAGGGCAGAATTGGAAAAACATGAGATTTAGCTATGCATTTATCTGTTTCTCCCATCCAGCTAAATCAAGGCTCTTATATTCTGTTTTCCCTGATTTCTTTTTTCTTTTTCTTTTTTTTTCCCCCCTCCCCTCTCTCTCTCCCCTTTTCCTCTCAAACTTTATTGTGGTTTCAGGTTGTAATTTTGGTTTGGCAGGGGAGCCTGGAAAAAAATYATGAAGATAACAGTTTGGGGAGTATTCTGGATTAGCCTCCCTACCCAGTTCTTACATTTAATCTTAATTAAATAATAATTTAATAAATAAATTATTATTTATAATTTAATAACTTTAATAAATCTTAAATCTCAATGACTCTACCAGTGGTCCCTTCTAGGGATAGGATGTTGAAGCACCTGGGGCTTTTCACTGTTCCTGCCTTTTCTCCACCCTCCTACCCCCCAGTTATTTTACTGTTTCTTCTATAATTATATGAAAAAGAAAATACTTAGATTAAAAAAACCTCTAAGATTAAAATACTGTTGTGTAATACACTTTGCATATGGTGTAAAGAAACTTTAAATGGCACAAGCACACTTATGAAAAAGGCTAAACATGGGTGAGCTGCCTAGATTTGTCTTTCTAGTGCTCCTGTGATTTTCTTAAGACTTTATTTTGGCTGAAGCCTGCCTAATCAGTATTACCAAAGATTACTGGAGCAYTTTGTTTCTTTTAAGCATAATTGCCATTTTAAAATAAAATGTTGCAAGTAAGCAAAAACTTGACTTTTAAAAGCTAAAAGAGCAGGCCCACGGGTCTTGGTTTGTATTAAATATTGCATGCAGTGCTATTGATTTGTGACACTATAGCATAATTGTTGGTGTTGTGGTACAGCTTTTCAGCAGAACAGCAATTTTAAAGGCCAAATATTCTTTGGGAAAAGAAATTGCTGGAAAAAGCAAGAGTCTATATGGTTTCTAACATAACTTTACTTGACAGCACCATTTAAAATAGCATAACTTTACATAGATATATCACCTGGTTCTAAGTAACTGCTAATTTCAGCAAGGCAAGTCCTGTCAACAGAAAAAGCCCACAAAAAGATATTCTACAYAYCAAAGCTTGTAAGATTACCTTCTAGATGACCTGCTGAAACCTAAATGATGTTTTGTGAAGCTGATGGGAGAAAAAAGCATGGGTAAAAACAATACAAAAACTGAAGTCCTTGATTTCAAACATGCCAGAAGTGCAGTTCCTAATTAAATTAGGGAGGTTTTCTCCTCAGTTTAACCTTGCATTTATTTAAGCTTCTGGCCCGAGCCTCTGAATCACCTGAGCTGGCTCAAGAGCTGCTGTTTTATGTATAAGGGACTCATGTTTTGTTTTTTACATGTTTTGTGGTTTTTTTTAATGTTTGTTACATTCATTTGTAGCACAGGTGGTTTTCTTCTTGGTGGAAAAACCTTTCGGTATAGCAAATAGTTCTCCCCTATCAGGTAAAAGCTGCTTTAAGTGACTTTCATCAGAATTTTTTAGTATTTTTTTAAATTCCTTTCTAATCCTGGGTCTAAGTGCCTCTCTTGCATGTATGAAGTTGATGCAGGAATACACACACAGGGCAAAGAATTATGAAGTATGTGMAGTTATAGTGAGGATTTATGCCTAATTTAAGTAAATGTTTTCTACAAAAAGTTGGATTTAGAAACCTCAATTCATGGGCAAAATTTTAATTTTAATTCATCTCTGAAGAGAACAAAATTTAGACCCTGTTCTTGGAGTTTTTCAATTCCTTCATGTGTATTTATTGTGGTTTTGTCAGCTTGAGGCTTTAGTATAATTTTCATTTTTCTGTTTCAATTCTGCCAGTGTTACATCAAAGCTGACAGTTCATTCTGTGCCCATCTTTTGTTTTGGTTACTCATCTCCTGGTTTTGTATTTACCATGCTAAGATTAAGTGTTTCTTGCTGTGGCCAGAACAATGAACAATGTAGCAACTCATCAGAGCATGAAAAAAGTGATTGCTGTCAACTGTGGTGCTCTTCCCTCCCACATCAAAATCACAGGTTGTCCCAAAAATTCAGTCTGATGTTTCTAATCTCCAGCAACTCTGAAAGGTGAATTTGAGCGTGCCTAGATTACCTGAACTGTCTAATTGGCCTTTCTAAAAAGTCACCTGGTTATTTTCAGAAACCAGGATTGAGTAGTGGAACCGAAATAAAAGTGCAGATTGTGAAGTGCTGTGACTTGTGCTGTTACACCCATTTTATCGCTTTCCTGTTGTTAGTGGCAAAGATTAATGAAACTTTTATAAAGCTGGATAGAAATAAGAAGGGAAGTATATTAAACTACCCCAGGTTGCTGCACACTAATTATTGTGTCAGATCTCATTAGGAAATGGGTGCACACACAAGACTCTGCTTGCTTATTGTAACACATCTGCTTCAAGAAAGGACTCTGCAAATTGGAGAAGGGCTTGCAGGTCAATATTCTACATATGTCAATTTACAAAAGACATTTTTGTTTCTAACTATCCTTCATCTCCTGTTTCAGCAGAAGAGCAGAATAAGAATAATTAGGGAAGAGCTGTACTGTCTTTGGGGCAGTGGTGGGTGGGAGAGGACTTGAATTCAGCGCACTGTGCTCTAAGAAAATTCTTACTTTTGCAGGCATGTAATTTCAGTAAAAGTGATCATGAGACTATGGTTAGCAGGTAATAGAATTTAATGTATTTTCATATGCAAGCCTCTCAAATGTGATAAATAAGGACAAAAATCTTGAGGTGTTCCCATGAGAGTGGAAGCTTTGTTTTGAAAAAGAGGTATGTAAGAAAAATGTGCACTTCACATGGCTGTACATAACAAATGCCATGCAGCAAAAATAATATAACTATATTTGTACATTAAATTGGTAGAAACAGTTTGTTTGAGTCAGTTATGCATCCTCATTGACTGTCTATTCCAATCTGCATGGTTGGGATTGATGAAGAGGACAAAAATGTGGTTAAGGAATGAGCGATTGGTCTGTGTTGTCTGTGATTATAGGGTTCTCTTCTGTCTCTGGGTTGTGTCTTCCTTCTTGAGCAGCCTCAGTCCCTTGCTCCTTTGTATGGAACCATGGATCCTGCAGCTTTTTCATTTCTTAAAGGCTCCCATTTTTCACTCTGGAATAATCAGGGTTTGGAGAAGGATGGTGTGTTCCAAGAGCTCGCCCCAAATACGGAAATGTGAAAGAGTCAGAGCTTTGAAGGTTGCAAGGTCATGTCATAAAAAGGGAGAAATGTTGCTCCTGATGACTTTCCCATTCTGTTGCTAAGAGGGAGTTGCAAAACTCAGATTTACAATTTGATCATAAGGTAGTAAGGAAATTTTCAGGGAACTGGGAGTATTGCGTTTCTCCATCGTTAATATTGTGCAGTAACAAAAAGTAATCAATAATGTATCGGTGTCAKAAAACTACTAAATGCTTATCATATATTGAATCGTTTGATGACAACTATTTATAACTGTGTGATAAATATTTTGCCTCTAAAAAAATGGTAGTTGGATATACCCATTGCTGTGGTCCCCAGGACAGTTCTTGGACTAAGAGAGGAATAGGAAGATAAAAACTGAACATCAAGTTGGCTTCTTCCCTTTTCCTGGAGTTTTGGTTCTTGTCTAACCTAATTTTACAGGATTGACATTTAATTCATAACTCTCAAATCTGAATTGCGCTGCCTTCTTCCCTGCCCTGTGAATGCTCCAACATTTACATTCTAGAAAACTGGGGGGTCTGTTAAAGGCATCATTTTAATTACAAAAAAMCCCCTAAAAGAATATTTGTTTCCTAGCAAAAATTTAGCTCTTTCTACAGAAAAGAGGTTAAAGATTTAGTAATGTTCTTTAACTATGGCCTCCTTTTTCAATATGGCATTTTTTCAATTATATTAATCCAAATTTATGAAAGCTTTTTTCAGTGTTTCATCCTTAAACTAGAAAGTCATGGGACTATTTTAAATAAACATGTGAAGACCTTCACTATTTGGTTTAAAAAAAAAGACAAAAACAAACTAACTTGTAGTGTCCTTCATGGAAAAAATACCCTGTAAGGACATATGCCAAGAAATCTTTTTCTTCTTTTTACTGCTCTGAAATGACAAACATAAATGGCTTTTCCTTTAAAAGGACATCCTGCTGGCAGGTGATATATTAACTAGAGGCATTGGACCAACACCTCAACAATTGTGTTCAGCTGTAACTTAATAAAGCATTGCTCTCTTAGGGTCAGGTTGGTTGTGACAAAAGAGAAAGTTCTGGAAGATGAATGTGCAAGGTGTAATCTTTTGGTAAATTACAAAAGAACCTGACATCTAATTTGACCTCTTGCTGAYGTTCCATGACTGCCCCCCACCAGCTGCAGCGATTTTTATCTACAGTAGGTTCCAAATAAAGTTCTAGATTTCAGTTGGGTGCAAAAAGTCTTCTTGTGCTTAAGCACTGAAGTCTGGTGCTGCTCTTGCAGTTGCAATATCTCAAAAATAAAAGGATAATTATGCTTGATTCCAAAAGGTGAAAAAAAAAATTAAGCACTAAATTAAGCTAAAAATGATCAACATATGTTTGGGTATCTCCTTGATCGGGACATGCTCCAAGCACAGAGTGCCCACATGTTTGTGTTGCTTTGTGTTACAAACGAGGTCCTTTTGGAAAGCCAGAGCTTGTTCTACCTATCTTGGGGAGATTGTGGTGTTCTAAGAAAACTGAACTGAAAATAGAGCAAGCAAATGTATAACTCTCCACAACTCCATAGGTTATTTTCCTTTAGAAACCTGAACAACAGACCTATGGAAGAATGTACTTGCTGAAGCTCTCCATGTCTTGTCATAAGAAGTTCTTCATTAAAGTAATACCTTTTAGCTGTTTTCTAATTTGGGTGAACTTAAAGGGATTGCAAATCTGCATAAGATATCCTGGCCTGCCTACCAAATAAACTGAAATATAGTCAAATGAAATCTTCTCCTTTCTCTCACTAGCTCTGCCAGAAGCTGATTCACAAAATTACTTTGTTTTTAATGTAGCTGAAAATTTGAGTAATGATATGAGGGGGGCTGAAAGAGCATGGGAGTTACCATAGTTCACTTCTTTTTTTTTTTTCACATGCAGGACAATGTAGAAATGAGATGTCTGAGAGTTGGTTTTGATAATGCACTCCTTGACTGTAGTGAATGGAGTGGGTTTAATGCCAGCTTATTTATAGTATAAGATAATTAAGAGCTTGATGCTCCCTCCATTTGTGCACTCAGAAATGGAAGGAAAGGAAAAAGCACTGGGGAAGGGTAGCAAGTTATTTTCTTCCAGGAAATTTTAACAAGTATGACTGAGCCTCAGCTCTCTGAGGAGACAGTGCTGCTTTACAAGTCCTCGGTAAATAAGTAATTACATAGGAAGGATGAACAGACTGACTTACTGGAAAACACTGGTAATTGTTTTCTTTTCCTTCCCCTTTTTTTTTCCTTCTGTTCCTGCCTTGGAGTTCACAGACTATATATAAGGTTCATATGGATAGCACTTTTTTTTTCTTTTTAATAATACTGTAGGCTTCTCATTTTTATGTATTCATTTCTCAGCACATTTTGGATGCTTTAAGGATGCTTGCAACCTGTAATAGAAGTTATTCTGCAGAGTTTTTAGGCATGGCTCTGTTTAACCTAGAAAATGAGTAAGGTTGTAATGCATGTAGCTGAAATACACAAGCTTATGAATTTACATGCAAATAAACTGAGCTGCTACTGATGTTGTTACTCAGCTTGCTCCACTTGTAATAATTGGTTCTTCTGTTCACCTCTCAGATTTTATTTCCAGGGGTTTTAGGCTCAGTTGAATGGCAGGATATGATAGCATTGCTTTTGGCTTTCACTGGAGTATATCAACATAATCCCTTGCAAGCCAATAAATATAAGTTTTTGCCTTTAATTAGTCACATAGCTCTAATCTTGGTTTTCCCCCTTTTGATCCTCTGCCTGTAAGGGATAAAGTAGCTTGAGAAAAAATGAAGTCATGAATTTGTTATTTGTAGATAGCAATAACACTTGTTAGGATGGTGGTGGGAGGCTGGAGGTGATTTATGAAAGATTCAAGTGTTCAGTTCTCCATCAGCAGTTTGGTAACAGGTATGGGCTCCACCTGGCAGCACAACAGCTGGAGAGGAATGGGGAGTGGTTCTGAAGGAGCCCATTAGTGAATACTTTAAGGAAGAGTTGTGCTGCAAGGGAGCTTTGCAGTGCCATCAGTTCGGCTCCTGTGGGTCGTGTCAGATTAAGGCATCCACACTGATACAGCTCCTCATTACTGACACACAGCGTGCTGGCAAAAATCAATGACCTGTCGCTTCACCTTCCTCTTAATATCTGTAGTTTTGCTTCTTTARTTTTATGTCTTAGCCTGAATTAATGTGTTAGTGTTTATAAAGCACTCCACAGATGAAAAGCCTTACATAGCTGCTTTGTGTAATTATAAATTGTTTCCATTTGTATAGTTTCAATTAGAACCACTAATGGACTAGCAYGAACTCAATAAGAAGTAGAAAAGGCAGGATTTTTTCTTCTTCTTTTTAAAGAAAGTAGACTTAAGAAAAAACTGGGGAAGGATGGAAGAAGTGGACGTATATTCTTCTGGGTTTCACTTCATCCATATTAACCTCATTGACTGCTTGCTAATTGCAAGAATTTAAATATGCCAATGCCCGCATTAAAAAACCCCCTGAGATCCTCTGCTTTTCAGTGGGAAAACCTGGAGCTTGAAGAGGTATTTATACAATTTCTGCCATCAGAGGTATTGAAATGCTTTTTTTCCCTGAGTGACTAGTCAGGAAATGAAAATGGGAAACTCTGAGTCATAGCCTTCTTTGTGGGTGCACGTAGCCAGGACCACTGGTGTGCTGGGATTCTGTGCTATTCATTTAAAACTCCACTGCTTGGAAATGGTAAAGGCAAAAAATCTTCCTGCTGCTGAAGGGGAGTTTCAGATATCAGAATTGTAGATCCAAGGCAGGGAAAGCAAGTAAAACAGAAGTAATATTTGGAAAGTTGTGCGTTCAAGTCAGATTTGTGATGTGATGCAATGCACAATTTTTGAAGGGTTTAAGTGGTAAAAGCAGTCATTTGACTCAGTATGTGCATTAAATCCTGGGGCAGACAAGGTCAGCTCTYGAACTGAGGGCTGAGAAAATCTTCTAGCAAGTACCTCTGCCTGCCCTGATAATGATGTGGCTTCCCAGCAGGCCAGACCAATTGGCAGGGTTGAAGTTCATGGGAAGTGCAGGTCTGGCAGGAGGGGAGTTGATGGACCAGCTTGGGTACCAAGGGGCTTGGTGAGTCAGAGCCAATGCAGTGGTGATGTGACAGCACAGGGCTGCTCACAAACACCTGAGTAAGATTTACAGGCAAACTCTGAAATGGTAGAAATTCTTAAACTAAAAATGCTCAAGGTTTGTTATTTGGGGTGGGGTTTTTTCCTTAAAGCTTCTGTCAGACTTTTTCTGTGCTTCTAAATACCCGAGGACACATGAACATTTACCACAACATTATCTGTGCTATTTTGGAGATCCAGCAAGGTCCCCCAGGCCACATAGCTGATGCAGCCAGCTATTGTGCAGCATTACCAAAGTACCCAGTGCCTTCACTGAGCGGTGTTGTAACATTCTGCTCCAGTTACTCTGAGTGTACGAGGTGCTGGGAAGGACAGAGCCAGGACTGCTGCAGCTCCCCACAKTTAGGGAATGAAGCAACACAGCAGCAAATTTGTCTTCTACTGTTAAACAGCTAGTACTTGTTGGAGCTTGATTGGGTTATGTCTACAGTTTGATTTAGTTATTTTGTAGTTGTAATTTATTTCTTAGTCTTTGTCTTATTCCAATTATAAGGAAGTATAAGCATTTACACTTGCATATTTTAAGCCATGATATATCTCGTTTACTAATCATATTTACTAATTTATTACTACACTTAATAATGTAGCGATAGGACGGGGGGAATGGCTTTAAACTGGAAGATGGCAGGTTTAGATTCGATATTAGGAAGAAATTCTTTCCTGTGAGGGTGATTAGGAACCAGAACAAGTTGCCCAGAGAAGTTGTGGGTGCCCCAACCCTGGAAGTGTTCCAGGCCAGGTTGGATGGAGCTCTGAGCAGCCTGGTTTAGTGGAAGGTGTCCCTGCCCATGGATGATCTTTAAGTCCCTTTCAACCCAAGCCAGTCTATGGTTCTGTTGAGTGACTAAACTTGCTTCTTTCATCAACACATCTGTTATTCCACAGCAGACCCCTGTGTTTCAACACGTGTGTTGTTGTTTAGAGCTGTCACATTCTTCAGGTATTCTTGGCTAATCCCATAACTCTCACTCAACCAAGTGAGGATTGCTGGGCTCTTGTTCCCCTTGCCCTGCCAGCATCAGCATTATTCTGTGTTTTATCACAGCAGACTCCGCAGCTGCTGGCAGCCAAATGTACCACACAACTATTGTGAGTAGCTAGACCCAGCTTTATTCTAGTAGCAGATACCCATAAAACCACTGGGTTATGTATTTTTTATTATTTCTTTAGTAAGACAGAGGCCAGCAGAGCAGGCCTCTGTCGCCGGTCCCGGGGACAGTGCACTGGCAGATTTTTGAAGAGCACACAGCAGGTTAAGTGTTATGAGCTGTAGTATCTTGAAAAGGTGTAGACTTTCTGCTCTCACTTTCCACTCAATTCCGAATCCATCGGAAGTGTTGCATTGCAAAGGGATAAGATGCCCTGGAAAGGTGATCAGCAGCGCTTTCCACCACTGAATTGTRGCATCTCTCACCACCTGCTGAGGTTTTACTAGTGTGTCTCATTTAAAAAACAAATTACAGCATGGCACACTATCCTTGCAGCTCCTGGGTGCAAGTCATTGAGTCTTTTATAGTCAGTAATGCATTCAGGGAAACAATGGTCTTGTTCCAGAGTGCTGGGGACAAAGGTATTTTATATAGTAGTGGCTGGTTTCAATTATATTTCAGTTTATAATAAACAGCCTTCATGTGTATGCATATATGTATGAATTCTTTTGGGTTTTCTTCCCATTTTTCTGTACATCTCTTTTCTGAATATGCTTTTTAATAATCTGTTATGGAAGGAATGATGTATTATTCTCTCTGCCTTCTGTTTTATACTTTCTCTGTTGTGCCCAGAGAGTAGGAACATCATTCTGTGGGTAACGTTTTCACTGGTGCGTTATCATAATCTTGTCTAAATTCTGGTCAGTCAAATAAATTGATTGCCTCTCTAGCCTGAGCCCTACATCAAAGTATGTATTTTGAGATGTAAATGTGTTACTTGTCATATTGATCTTTTCTAGTAGATGCACGAAGTTCTTTGTTCAAGACCTCTGATGCCCTTTCCTTCTGGAACAGCCACAATTCACTCTCCAAAGCTGGAGCAGGGCTGTCTTATTTTCCCTGCTGATCCCAAAGTCCTGTGCTGGCTAATCCCCAAGTGAGAGTCAATTGTTTCATGTATCTGAAGTTGGTCTCGCTTGAATTCCAGGGTTCATCCCCCAAATCTCACCAAATCCTGATCTTGCCTGGCTGTAGAAAACATTTATATGAACCAGAAGAGTTTTCAGAGCAGAGCTGGATCACCTGGAGCAGCTCATCTCTCAGTTGTTCAGTGCTTCATGTAAATAACAGAAGTGATTAGCTTTTGGATTTCTATTTTGAGTGCATGAACAACTTTCTGTCCTGTGTTCTCTTGTTTATATTGCCCTAAGTATTCCTTATTTGTTCAATTCTGATTTTGTTGTTTCCTTTTAATCATGTTTACTTCCACAGATTTTGAGGGGTTTGCCCTCTCTCATATTCTGTGCCTATGTAGCAAACAGATGTCACATTTTCCTCTAAACCTGCATTGTGATTGCCATTTTAGTTCTACAGAGCTAATAAAAGTGTGCTATGTTTTGCTATTCATTCCCTAAGCAACTTTAAATCACCTCAGTTTTAAATATAAGAACATAAGTAGTTCAATTGCTGTTTTATTTTGCTAGCTACCTCAACTGGTACTTGCTAAGACATATACAAATAGCTGGGGAATTTTTTCTGCTTTTTTTTTTCCTTTTAAATAGGCACACTTCGTAAGTTCAGTGTTACCACCCATCTTTGGGGGTCTGAGCACCTGTTTTCACATACAGAATTGTGGATCTTGGGAAAAGTGAAGGCAGAGAAAAAGAGTTAGTGGGAATGGGGGAAAATACAACTTGATACCTTTAACTTACAGCAATTCTGTGATTCTTTTAAATATTCTTTAGTCTCGCTGTTTTCAATGTCATCTTAAATGCCAACTGTGCCTTAAAGTTCATTTCCTAAGCATGTGCATTTGAGATCAGTTGTTTTTTCTGCAGTTCTTTAGTTTTGTAGTGTGTAGCTGGTTTTGCCTGAATGTCACTACAGCAGCAAGATGTGTACATGTGCATTGTCAGATGGCAGCAGTGCATGCCGAGTGCAAGTCCTCCTCTGGTGTTTCCTCGTTTAGACCTTTCTGATCTCATTTTTATGAAGATCATCTCACTGGAGATTAGTATAAGGGATTTTTTTAAAAAACTTCTAAAACTCTTTGTTTTTACCATTCAGCTTGTTTCCATGGAAATGGGACGTATAAGATTGTCAGGAGTGAACAACTGAGACTGTTCTACAYGTGTAGATTTCATTAGGTGACTCCCAGCTGAGATCTGGGATGACCTAAATAAGTAGTAAACCATTTAGTGGGGTAACAAAAAAAAGGACCCATTTAGAGAAAACACTGCATGCTTTCTTTTTATCCTTGCTGGATGTGAGAAGTAAGGAAATGTTTATTTAATTTTTTGGGTACATGAGCTGCATGGACACACTTGCAACTTTCTTCAGTCTGTTTTTCAGGATAGTAGCAATTCTGTATGACAAACATAGTCCATCCCTTTTAACAGGATGGACTTCAACAGTGACCTGAGCTGTCTCAGGTGGGTGTTTGTGGGAAAGGAGGGATATATATGTCAGAAAATTGCATTTCTACAGTTCAGGTTCACTGAATTTTCAAATGTCAGCCTATGTTTGTGTGTAAGAAGTAGTTGACARCTCCATTTCTGAAATTACCTCGTTTGCTGAAGCCAGGAGAGTAAACCAGATCTCTCTAGCATGAACTTTGTGTATTTTGTTCCTCAGTTTAGAATGGAAACCTTCCTTTTGTTGCCAGATAAGAAATAAGACTTATTACCACTGAGGATTTGCCTAAACAGTTCTGTCTTCTTAGCAGGTAGTAAAATGTGGAATGGCTGAAGTCAACAGGTTTTGTCCCCCAGTTTCCCATCCCATGATATTTTCAGGCACAACTTCTTCCTTCAGTTCTCTGCATCAGTGCTTATCCCCATGTGTTTTGCTCAACAACAAATGATTTGTGTAGAATATTTTRCCCAGGGATGCTACTGTGTGCCTGATATCCAAATATGTTGATGTTAAGTTTGCCACAACCTTTTCTTATTCAGAGGTGAGCTAAGAGACACTGGTTAGGTATATGCAGATGCAGAACCCTTCATTTTTAGAGAATTATCCTTTGAGTAAAAYGATAAGGAGAATGGGGAGGGAACTTTCTTGCTTAGCCTATAAATGGAGCAAAATTTGTAAGAGCAGATGGTTTCTTCCATAAACTGGTGAGCGAGGGCATGGGCTTAAGTAACCAGTGTCCCCCCTTTTTTCTTAAAATGAGGTAAAATATSAATAAAAAGAATCTTGAGGTGTGCAAGATTCTAAAACTGCTATCCCAGGTTACCAAACTGCTGCTGGGCTTGGTGCCTCAGTAAGTGTTACCTGGGATGAAGAACCCAGTGTTAATCCATCAGTCAGTGTGCCAGCTTGTGGGAGAAGCGTCTTTCTCTACATGTGAAGTTTGCCTTGATATCAGCTCATTAGGAAATAGACAGTTTCAATTGCATGATACAGCTACCCCTATTCATTGGAACAGCTTTCAGTACTGATGTGTACTAAATGGCTCTTGCTATTTTTTTTAAATCTCCAGTGTTTTGGTTTAAAATAGAATTWAAAAAAAATGGAATAAATGAAAAGAGATTTCAGTATTATATAGCTAATACAAGATTAAAGTTATGTAATTTGCTCTTAATAGTGTTCTCTGTTCAGCTGTTGGATATTAGTGAAGCTTAAAAATGAAACAGGGGGGTTGTGAARTAGCTTGTAGAGATATGGAAACAGCTGAGACTTTAACTAAAATCCCAGTGTGGTTTGTAGCCTAATCTCATATTTTGTACCTGGATGTGATGAGTAATCTTGGAATCTTCTCCCTACCAATCTTCAAATTATATGTTCTTCTATTTTAGTGACTTATTTAGTGACTTATTTAGCTTTATGTAAAATGTAACATCTTAGCCATGATGTTGTTTATTACTAGAATTTTGAAGTCTTTCYTCCAAACTGTGTTTTTATCATGTCTTTTCCATAAATCCTGGAACTCCAGGTGTAAGAATTAGCTTTATGCTGCTGCTTCTGTCAACATTAGCAGAGGTTTTCCTCATCTGAAAGGATTGTAATCAAAAGTTTTTGAAGGTAGAAGCAGCACATGGGGATGGGCTGAAGTTTGAAGGAGGTCTGAACTGTCAGCTTGTCTAAGCCAGACAACTCCTGCCAGTTTTTGTGTGTGTCAGGTCAGGGATTTTGGGGGGAGCATCACGTCCCTGTGCAAACACCACCAGTGAGATGCTTCTGCTCATTTGGTTTTGAAGTTTTTCTCAACTAAAATGTGATAAAAACTTGTAACTTGATTAAATAAGAGCTATAATATGAAATACACCCAAAATAAAACCAGTGTGTTTGATGAATTGTTTGGCTCTTTTTGTTGGCTGGACTGAATTCAACTATTGCGTTTTCTGACTGTTTTTATCAGAATAGAAATGCAAAACTCAGGTAAAAGTAAAAGCAGATTGTATTTCATGCAGGGAGACTGTGTCCATGTCAGAGACTATCACAAAGTGAGTTCTGTCGGACTTTTCAGTTGCTGAAAGTGACATTTTGGGGGTGGTGGAAGTCTCCTTGATAGCACTCAGTATCTAGGACTGGTACCTAGGAGTGTGTGCTGTATTTAGAACCATACCTTACCCAGCATGGCCCAGTGCAAGGGCTTGGTTGAGATATTCAGTGTTTACCTTTTTCCAAATAATTTATATGTATAATGTTTAGACTTCTAGTTCTATTAAACAGTTTTGCATATTTTAAACGTTTTTCTTGCTCAAAGATGAATTCCTCTAAAATAGGAGATGTCAGCAAGCTATATGGGAGCACAGTGGAAAGGCCCAGGCACAAAGCATGAGAGATCTGCTTCGAATGAACTAAAGCACTGACCATGTTTGATCAATCCATTTTGTTTTATTCTTTGAAACCACTTATTGAAGTGCCGAGCCTTTACTTTGCTGCAGAAGTAATAGATTTATGCTATTAACTGCATGGTTAACAGCTAACTTTAGGGCTTTAATTTCTAAGTTCAAATTGAGATACTGATTCAGAGTGAATATATAARTATTTCTGAAGAGAATCCTCTGGTAAGAGGAGGATACTTTGGATATTTTTTTTCCTCCTTAATTTTGAGACAGTAGCATGTTAAGGCTTGCTTTATTTTAAGCTGGCCTATGCCAGTTTGGAAGGCTGTTCTATATTTTAAAAACTATGTTTTTTAAACCACCTACCYACTCCCTAATTCTGTTCGGTGTGGTGGGGGGTTGCTTGTTGGGTTTTTTTGGTTCTTTTTTTTCTTTTTGAGACCTCTGGAGCATGCAGCACATGGTGTATGCTTTTAATGTGGCTTTAATGTTGTTTGGTTTTGTTTCTTATTTTGGTTTTCTGCATCTTCTACCCTGATGGATCAGTACATCTAAAACCCAAGCTGTGACTTCTAGTGGGACACTATTTTTGCATACAGAACTATAAATAGTTCTGTGTTTTGATAAGAAAACATCTCTCTCTAGTGCTACATTGATATTATGACTGCTCAGTAGAAAGTTGATTCAGTTATATTRAAGCTATTTTTGGGATGTTGTTAATCTTTTGGAGTAGCTGATTATGTAATAAGCATTTGGTAAGCCTTTGATATAAAATATATGGAGATATATATAAAATATAAACACAGCCTGTATTTCCTTCTCTGCTAGGCCCCAGTCATTTTTCAATGTTTGTATTAATAGAAACATCGTTATTATATAGAATTACTGTGGAGTTTCTGAAATAAAAATTACACGGTGTTCTGTAGTTACTGTCTCTTAACTGTCTTTCCACTAAACTTTAAGTAATTAATTATTCATAATTAAGCCATAGGTGCATATACATGGAGCACGTGTGTATGCATAATGCATATTTTTCCTGTTTTTCAAACACTTTTGTTTTCTTTCCAGTGGGATGCCATAACTGAAATGGATGAGCACAACCGTCCCATTCATACTTACCAGGTGTGCAACGTGATGGAACCCAACCAGAACAACTGGCTGCAAACCAACTGGGTCTCCCGCGACGCCGCGCAGAAAATCTACGTGGAGATGAAGTTCACCCTGAGGGACTGCAACAGCATTCCCTGGGTGCTGGGGACCTGCAAGGAAACCTTCAATCTCTACTACATGGAGTCGGATGAGCCTCATGGAGTAAAATTCAAGCCAAACCAGTACACTAAAATTGATACCATAGCAGCTGATGAGAGCTTTACCCAGATGGACTTGGGCGACCGCATCCTCAAACTCAACACGGAAGTTCGTGAAGTTGGGCCCATAAACAAGAAGGGATTTTATCTTGCTTTTCAGGACATTGGAGCGTGCATTGCTTTGGTGTCAGTCCGTGTCTATTACAAGAAGTGCCCTTTCACGGTCCGTAATTTGGCCATGTTCCCTGACACCATTCCAAGGGTGGATTCTTCCTCGCTGGTGGAAGTACGGGGCTCCTGCGTGAAGAGCGCTGAGGAACGGGACACCCCAAAATTGTACTGCGGGGCAGATGGGGATTGGCTGGTGCCTCTGGGACGATGCATCTGCAGTGTGGGATATGAAGAACTGGATGGTTCCTGCCATGGTAAGAACATTGTTCAATTTTTCTTTTTTTTTTTTTGTTTTTAGGAGAAACCTTATACCGTCATATGTACTTTGTGTATTCTCTTGCACTGTCCATAATAGTTTCAAAATGACCTGAGAATAAGGTGGTTTTTTCTGTAGTARTGGTTGTAAAGAATGAAATCTCAGTGGCTGCTGAGGCTGTCTGCTGTGATTCAACATTTGCTTCATAGCAAAAAGGGAGAGAGAGAGAGAGTCCATACCCATCCTTTACACAAATGACTCTGCTATTTTGCTCAAGAKTTTCTCAGATTGGATGGTGTTAGGCAAGCTGCACAGCATCCTTGGATAATAGAGGTCATTAAAAGCACTATGCACTGTAATCAGAAAATGAAATTCACTTTGTTGTCTGATCTTGCCGGCATTAATTATCAAAATACACACGTTGCAAAGATACAGTGTTGACAATGCCATTATTGGAAGCCAGCATAATTTTGTACATAAGGTCAAAAGGTTTCTCTCTTAATGGGATAAGGATTTTCTCTGAAACTTTAGTGCTGAATGAATTCCTGTCCATTACGCAAGTGAGTCATACACTAGATCTGTACATGAGCAATATAGCCGGCAGCCAGTCTGCCAGAAATGTTTTCTGCAGTACATTGACTCCACTGGTTTGTTCAATTGACAGCTTGATCTGCTGAACAGGTACCTTCTAAATGAAATGGAGTACCCAAAGCCATGAGTTTTTGCATATTTTTATCTATTTGCCCCAAGAATTACAAATTACTACTTTAGAAAATTCCAATCTAATAGAGCTTCCACATGTTTTGAAATAACTTTCATAGGTTGATGTCATACATTTAATCTTCTACAGTGAATCTAAATATTTGTGCTATTTTTTTCTGACAGTTTTTCAGAGTACATTTGTTTTGCGTTGCTATGTGAATGTCATGCCCAAGGCAAGCCCGACTGCATGAGATGCTTTCATAACTAAAGAGCACAATTTAATTCCAGTAATTCCTGCTCTGCAGTGTATAAACCATGAGTGGAAGGGTTATGTCAGGGTGGCCACGTTTGTGCTAAAGTTGGTGGTGGAGATGGACACGTGGACAGCTGGGAATGCATTTGTACAATGGGATTTTTTCAGTGTGACTGCTGAGTGTTGTGAACTGAACCGTGATACATACGTGTGTTGATGGGCATCTTTCAGACAGCCATAATGTTCTTTTTGAGACTTTGCTTCTTGGCTGAAACRTGAATAACATTCAGAGTTTAAAAGAGTTGTTGCTTGTCAGTAAATCCTGAGCTAACTCTTTAATATCCTTTAAATAAAAAAAATACCTGAACATTACTAACTCTCTGAGGGGAAAATTTTAAAATTTACATTGAGCTTGTTTTCACAGAAGCAGAGAGCTGGGGACTAGATGGGGGAAGAGTAGAAGCCACTCTATCTTAGCCTGATAAGTTCTGATATATATTTATAAAATTTTCATGTCTTTTGGGTCCTTCCCCGAAATCCCAACCCAAAGCCCTTCTGCCCCTCMCATTCCCCTGCTGGAGTTGCAAATCTGAGTCTTGAAAGTGTTTTGCACCATTCTGTCAGTGCTTTGCACAGGTGTAATCTGTGACATACTCAGGAGAGAACCTTTTTCTTCTGCATGAAAATAACAGTCAAAATAATAATTTTGCATTTTGAAGTTGGTTCTGACAAGTAATTGGGTGGTGGGCAATACTTGCTAATAGTTGAATATATTTTTCCTACTTAGAAATGGTGTCAAACTTTTTATACCCCAGCCTGTGGCTCAGTGGGGAAATAAGCCTTTCACRGCAAATATGGCTTATCTGTCACAGAATTTCAAGAATGATGTTCTATTTTGRTATTTGTGGAGATACAGAGTCTCTACTCACAAAATACGAAATGGCATAAGGAAGGATATTCTGCCTTTGTTATTGCTCATTGTTTTGCAAAGCAGCAAGAATGGGACTAAAAACAACCTTCCATCAGTTTTACTGCTGCTGTTAGAAATCATAGGTTATTTTCAGCTGCCTAAATCTCCTTTACCTGCTTCCCTAACTGGCAGCATTTCAGTTATTTCAATATATGTCGGGTTTATGCATCTTTCTTTGTCTATGGATCTCTCAGTATTCCCTATCCATTGTATTTTCTTTTAAAAGCATCATTTCAGAGCCAAAGTGTCGGAGAAGAATTCCCAACTGGATTAAAATATCYATACTTGTTAAATGTATACTCCAATGTGTCTAGTTAGCTCAGATGAATATTAACAGGGAAWTTTTCACTAATTTGGGACTGTCTTCCTTTTCTGAAGTCAGTGGGGGAAAAGTGGCATTGACTGCAAGAGATTCCCAGGTATTTGTGTGTTCTGTACATTTTTTAAGGGGATAACCTCAAATATACCAATCTTCTCTAAACTTATTATGTGAACAATCTCTCAGTTTTTGATTCRAATCTACTTTTCAAGATTTTTCCACTCAAAACCCTGAAACAGCAGCATCATTCACATGTTGTTCTGTTTCTTTAGGCATTAATAAATAAATTAGAACTAATAATTTGGCAATGCTAATCAGAAATGGCTCCRGTATGAACTGCTGGCTTTGCTAATTCATTGACACCAGCCCTGTTACCAAGTTGCAGCATAGAAGGAGGAGGTGGTACRCAGGATTCTGGTAAACAGCAATTAAAAGTGGCATGTTCAGTACTCTGTGTTCTCTGAATGTCAGCCCAAGACAAGAGTTGTGCTAAATTTAACAAATGTATAATATATACAAGTCATATCAGGACTTCATGGTGGGGTTTTTTTACATAGGAACAAACAATCATGACAAGGAGCGCTCTACAAACTTAATGGTTCAGTTCTGTTTGGGCATGATATAGAAATAATTGGATGACTGTTAACTGAGATTTGACTTTTTAATGATTTACCAAAAATTATCTGAATTATTTAAGGTTAGGAATTAATTGTGAAGAAAAAGTTCAATTATATATAGCAAATACTAATTATTATAGTAATTTCAGATTTTACTTTAGTCTTAACCAATCAAACACAGTGCAAAAGTGTATTTCACCAGCCATAAAAAGTTGATTCTTCTTGAGGAATGCTCTCAGGAAGCCACCACTTCCAAAGTGGGGTAAATGTGGTATAGTTGAAGCAATATTAAGTGTTAAAAATGTAAAACAGCAGGCACTGACAGACTCACCTGTTTTATTTTAATTGAGACAAATAGGCTAAGAAGAAAAAATGTGAAATTCAAATCCTCTGACCTTGAGTTGACTGAACAACACTTCCCAGGGATACTAATGCCTGAACACATGGAGTTTTTAATTGAACAAACACTTCTTTCCATTATTTATCACTTGAATTTGTGGTAATGTTTCAGTGTTAGGATTTCTACTTTGGCAGCCTCTCTTTATATTCTTCAGCCCTTCCATGTGATCTGGTTAGAAACTACTCTCATTTTTCAAATACTAACTAATCCCATCCTCCTTTGTGTACCTGTAGTGTGGCTTTGTTATTGGGAAACCAAGCAGTTCATGTTACAGTCATGCTTTAGTTACCTGTGTGCTGGCAGCAAAATGGGAAAAGGGGGGGAAAAAAGTACTTTGGAACTGCAAGTTTCAGAGTTGCAGAGATACAGTACTGTGTAAGGTTCATATTGGTTTTTCTTCTGTGTGTTTATTTGCTCAGGAGATCTAATCTTTACCAGGCACTGAAGGAAGCATCTTTAAAGGAAAAGCATAGAAAGATTTTGACTACCAAAAAGGGACAAAATATTAAATACAAAATTTTCAATGGCTAAAACTTACCTTTTAAGGGAAAACCTTTCCACCAGAGTCCTTCCTGCAGCAGAGCTGGGGCTGTTTACTCCTGTTGTAGTAGGTCCTTAAGATACAGGGTGTAAAATTCCAAATTTCTGTTCCCTGGCAACTCCTTTTGGACAACCAGAGACAGGAATTTGTCAGAGGCTGAATGAGTGGAGGACTAAGAGGATCCACTGACTGTTTTGCCTCTGCAGAATAGGGCAATCACAATCCTCTCTGCTTTGATCTCTTATGGAGATAACTTAAATAGTTGTCTTTTAATTAGCTGGTTTTTTWAATAGTATCTGTGACTTACTGGTCAGTTAAATATTAAATAATAYGAATTTTTTCAAGTAAACAAGTAAATTTTTAATAAAATTTATAACAGATTCTTAACTTTGTGACTGCTCTGAAAGGGCTTCACGCTTTTTTCCTGTGCTTAAGCAATGATGGTTTATTTTACATAATTTATGTGAGTCTGCAGAGCTTTAGATTTCACCATTTCAGTGGTAGACCTTTGTGATTATTGGTGATACATATTTTTCACTGAAAAACCTCTTCTTTAGCCTATGTAAGTCTGCACAACATCTGTGAACCCTCAACACGCATTTTAACTTTCAATTCTCAATACGGATGAAGTCGAATTGAGATTTGTCAATTCCAGATTCAGCTCTTAGGTGGAACTGCTAAATAGATGTTTTTAGTTACAATCCAAGAACAAGGATGGGGAAAAAAATAGAAGTTGTGGATAACAGCAAATCCATCGGTAAAAGTATAGAAAAGTAATTGATAATGACCTGTTCAAAGCTGCTGAATATATTTAACCACTTATAGCTGCTAGCAGATGGAAAAACTCTGAACTCAAGGCCTGTATACATTAGAAAAAAAGAGTATTTACAGTAGATGAAAACTTAAATTACTCTCTGTTCTGAAGGGACATTGCAGATGCTACTGGCAGCACTTTTATGTTCCTATACCATGGTTTTAATTTCTAAATGCCAAGCTATTTCAGGCTGTATCTCTTTTATTTGTACTTTTTCCACTTGCAYGCAGAAAACCATTTTGTCCTTAAGGCTTGCAATTAGTGTGAATTAAAAATAGCATTGTTGCCTGGCTGAAATAGGAGGTAAATGATGGTGAACTGTGGCATGGGTGGGGTATTGCTTACTGTCAGAAGGATGAATTTTTAGTGAGTTGTACCAATCTGGAGAGGTCTGACTTGGCTGTATTCAGTAATTTCACCTTTTTTTTTTCTCAACACTTTTAGGTTGTTTTGATGACTCTTTCTGGTTTTGGGTTAATTTGTTGTGTTTTCATTTGTTTGGATTTTTTTAATTGTCGCATTTTTACATTTTCTTTTCAGTGCCTTAAAAACGTGGTTATTTAACTTAGTTGCTGACTTTGATATTTTTTTTTTGGGGGGGGGGATCGTTTTGGTTTTTTTTACTGCACCAAAGTGGTAGGGATTAAATAAGCACCTGAGGCCACCTGACTTCAATGACTGCCTAACAGCCAGAAAAATCTCAGTGCTGTAAAAATTCACATTGTAGCTCACAGCCAACCCTTTTTACTTAATCTACAGCCATCTGCAGATTGTTCAGCTGGGTAAATTGTAACACAAAAAGTCTGATAAAACAGCTGGAAAGGGGTGCTGCTACAGAAGTAAGGATTTAAAGAACAAAAAAAACCCTTTACATTTGATTTTACATAGTAAGGAAACTCCAGTGATAATAAATGAACAAAAGTTGTTTGCACATTCTTGTCATGTCATACTTGTGTTATTTGGAGCAAATAAAGACCCTTGCAATAGCCACTGTAACCTGGTTTCCAGAACATTTCACYGTAAAAATTCAAATCAAAGCATTGATTTTCTAACTGCACCTAAATAAATTATGCATAAATATAAAACTTATTGTTTGCAAACTGAATTAATGTTGGCAATTGTTGTTTTTAACTCTGATACTGAGGTGTGCATTGACTGGAAACCTGCTTTGATAGTGGAACAAGGAAGCCAGCTGAGGTTAAATAGTGAGTTTCAAAATGAAAAACTTCAATATTTTCTGTTTGTACACATAGACATTAAACTTCAGCAACCAAAGCATGCTGATAACTCAAGTGTGTCTTGCCTCAGGTTTTGCGTTAGTGAATATTGCTGGATATTGATCCTACCAGCTATCCTTGACAAAAATTGTCCAAGGGACTGCAGGGATTGATTTTGTTGTTGTGTGTGACTTGGTAACAGAGCTGCATGATTTGACATTAGCAGCAGCCTACAGTAAATGAGTTATTTGCTCTTGCTCTGCTGAAAGAAGTGCACTGCAGYGATGGGAAAATTGTAGTACTAATGGGAACAAGCTGTTTAACTTTTACAGAAAATATAAATACAAGTGCATCTGTACATCTGTTCAACTGTATAGGGACTTAAGTGCATTGTAAAACTGTTTGTTATTTTTTAACTTGAAGTTTCTACTGTGTTGCCAAAACCCAGGAAGACTGGCAGATTGGATGCTGTAGTGTGGCAGGAGGGGAAGAAGGAATGCACTGACTCTGTTCCTGTCCTTTGTCCCTCACTGTCATAGGATTTGTCCTCAAAATGTGTGTCACATCCTAGAGACACTAACAGAAACTGTGCCTCTCCATTCTTGGGTAATGCAGCTTTTCTTTGCTTGCCACATAATTTGTTTTTCCTTCTCCTGGGATCCATAGCTAAAGCTTCGGCTCGAACATTTCACATTAATTTGCCTTGGAAGATGTTCATTGCACTTTACACRTGAGCAACCTTAACTGTTTCAACAATCAAATATATTGAATGGGGGTGAGTTTTGTTGGAGTGAAACCCTGGGCCTGCTGTATTTAATGAATGTAAAATTTCAGCATTGGTTGCTTGTGTCTTCCTACAGCTGAGGAGGTTTTCCTGCAGCTGGAAGAGAAGTGTGGTGGGGTTTTGTTATGGCTGAGTATATCCTCAGCATGTGGGTTTCCTCCGTCTGCTGAAAATGTGCRTCTGAATTTGGAAGAGGTCTTGTGTGACCAGCAAATGCGGGAGAGTAAACCCATAATGTTTCACTTATAAAGACCTAATAACACCTGTGGAATGCAAAATGCCTTGTGCTACTCGTGGAATTTGTTGAAAGTTGTGAAAGAGAAACGCTTTGTGRGGAAGCTGTGGCAAACCTTGGCCACCAATTTACAAAGGAACACGACTGCGTGCACAGCACAATTATGTTTTAAGGATTTCCACAGCCATTTCTTGCAGTAGAATAACAGTTCTGGCATAATAAGGGATTGATATATTTGTCTTTGAAAATTCAGTTTCTCAAATTGTTGTTATTCCTGTTGGAGCCCTGAAAAATAAATATAAGCTAAGAGAAAAAATTTTAGTCCTAGTGCTCAATGAAAGTTTCCAACACTAGAGTAGATTGTGGATTTTTTCAATAATTATTAGAAATCTGACTCAAATCGTAATATATATGTAATTCTAATTATATAATGAATAGTATATATTACTGATTATAATATATAATGGCTCAGAAATTCTCAAAGTTTAGGAATTAGATTTTTTAAAGATTATTTTTCTTAGGCTTCTGAGCACAAGCACTTATAAATTTATACTTTGAAATAATKGAAACATTTTAGAATATTGTTATTATTTCAATATAGATTATGTCCCCTTTGAGAACTCATGAAGTGGAGATACAAAAGCTGAGGATAATCACCAGTACTTCCTCCGAGGCAGGCTATTAATCAGTAACACATTCACAAAAAAACCATAAAGCATCTTCTGTAATGAAACTGTTCCAYAGAGGTTTAGCATCATTTTATTCAGTCAATTATTAAAGCATTTGTGCTGAGAAATATAATTTCAAAAGTGATCAATAAGAGGTTTTCTCCGACGTGGTGTGGCCTARGAATCACAAGCAGAAGCAAATGCACAGAGAGATTTCTGAGGAGGTTTGTCTTGAATACAAAAGAACGTGTGTGGGTGTTTAAAAACTTGAACTATATTTGCTTTTTGCAAGTCTCAGTAATAATGTAAATGAGACAAGATTTCCTTTAGCCAACACACTTCGCCTTTTGTTCCTAAAACTGAAGGTGGAAAATAGCATAAAAGAATTAGTACCAGTTGTCTTAGACAGAAAAATGTACATGGACTGTAAGGTCATTCTTTGTCACRGGCAAACTTAGATTTTAAGGGCAGTGGTATTCAAAAGGTTCTCAGAAACCACACCAACCAAAATTTGTGTCACATGTGTGAGGCTTTATTTTGGGCAGAGCAGTTTGGAGGCTACTCACAAGCTTAAGCTCTTGCTAAATGGGAGGGGAAAATGGATGGCAAAGGCAATATTGTTAATGGCAAAATTTGACTGATACCTTTGTATAAGAGAAAAGGGAGAGGAAGCAAAACTCCTGTGAAAGGGGAGGAACCACTTAGAGATTTTTCCATCCTCAGTAGTTTCAAGAGAAGCCATGGAGATGGATGGCTTTTGAGCTGCGCTGCTATTTACTCTTGCAGGTCTCTTGGCAGGAAGAGAGGATCAGGATCAGTAACTGGAACTCCAAAATGTCAGCTGCTGCCTTAGTTTTCAATGCCAAATGCTGAAAAAGAAACTCTAGATCTAAAGGGCTAAATTAACAAAGATTACTGTCTGACATGTCTCCAAACACAGTCCCATAGTGTTTTAGTTGATGTGCTGAAAGTTCTCCCTTGAAGAGTTTTGTGGGATTTTTTTTTTGTTTGGATTATCTTCCACCCTCCCCTTACTTTTACTCTWAGGAGTCCCGTCAAATCCCAGGAGAATGTTCTGCAGGGAAGAACCTTGAGTTCACAAGAGGTGGCTGACCTGGAGATGGTGACCTGTTGAACAGTCATTTCTATGAATCTTTCTATGCTGCCAAGTAAATAGCTCAGCAAGGGAAGGAGATCCTTGGGAAGCAACCTGCTGCAGTGAGCTGCTGCTGTTGTAGGGATGTGTCTGCTAACAGCAGAATAAATTATGTAAAACAGGTCTCATACCTACCAGGGAAACATCTAACACAGTCAAGGACTGCACTCGAAATGTCTCTCTTTAAAGAAAAGTTGCTTCAAAGGGATACTGATCAAAGCATGAATAAATTCCCAAAGGACATGGAAATGTATGCATAGAGAGATTATACTCCAAATGCTAACAATGAATGTTTAGTTATTTGGTATCTGGCTATTATATAATAATAGTTATGTAKGTGAAATGTCTTAATTTTGCTGTGACAGCTTGATGGTATTCCCAGATGTTAAATATTTCAAAGCTTATCTTACATATATTCATAAACAAGATGAAAGTGTTAATTCTAATTAAAATGATGCACAAGCAGCCCTAATAAAGTCCCTGTGGAACAGTGAATTTAATAGCAGTCTATCTTTTATGCAGAGCCAAAAATGTAGATTTCAGTTTTACTGTAAACCARTCTTCAAGGAGAAACTGAGCAGTCAAGATAGAAGAACTGAAACATCATATTAAAGAGTTATTTCAATATGTGTGGAATTTTACATACCAGTTATCTGTGTATGGGCAGTTTAGAAAGAAATTGGGGGGGGGGGAGGGGGAGTACAGGCAGGCCGCAACCCTTCCTAAATTTAATGAATATTCTACTGTCCTGAAGTACATATTTCACTTGGTGAATATTTATAGGTCATGCTTGTGGTAATATTCCTCATCATATTTGCCTGTTACAGTTTTTTCCTGCAATTAATTTTAATCAATATTTGGGAAACCACGGGGTTTTAATTGTAATTTTATACTTACACACGTGTATGTTCACGATGCCTTCATAAGGATAGCAAGAACTTGAGTGTGGAATCATTGGGAAGTGAGATAGTGGAATTAAAGATATAAAAGTATTTTTTATTTTAAGGCAGAATAAATTTTCCACCATGTTTAGCAGAAAAAATAAAAGAAGGTAAAAAGTGAGGAGACGGTAAAGATGCTGGGGAGATTCCAAGGGAAATGCCTGGAGACAGGGTTGGTTTGTAGCATTTAGGATACCAGGAAAGGCAAATCCCAGATTATGAAGAAATTTACATTTTTCTTTTCAGGATCTGAATAGGGATTCTTTGACATGCAGTAAATTAATAATATATTTGATTACTTCTGTGTGTATTTCTCTTTGTAAACTGGGAATTATTACCATTTTGCATATTTATCTCAGTTGTTTAATATTATATACCCAGTTGCTGCAATTAGCAGATCACGTTAAACCATGTTAGTACGAGAAATTCTTTGAAGGAGTTGCATTTTGCAAAAAGTAGTTTAAAATTTTTAATAAAGACCTGAATTCTCTTTGAAAGAAAGTTCTGGAGATTGATTAGAATTTTTTTTTTTCCTTCTATATTCTTTCCTTACAAAACATTAAGTAAACTGATGGTGCAAAGTATAAAAAAAATTTATAAATTCTTAGTGCAGTATAGAAAATGAAGAACTCCCTTTTAAAAGACCTTTGGATAGGTTGGATTTTTTTTTTCTGTCTTCTCTGCAATCATGCAAAATACTTAAGTTTTGTCAGAAAATCAGATTCTAATCACAAGGGATTCGTATTTGGGGTTTGAGGCATTGATGTTTGGTTTGAGTTTTGTGTTTTGTGGGTTTTTTTAAGTATTTCACTTATAGGTTTTTGGGTTGTGTGGGCTACCTTGTTTTTTGAAATAAAATTTCATGTTTGAAACTTTCTAATAATTGATGAAAAACCAAATATTTAGTGAAAAGTCCCCAAATAAACTACAATGTTGAACTGAAAAACAGCTAAACAATTATAGCAGAAGAGGATGAGGTCTGTATATATTGTTAATATCCCAGAGGAAATGGCAACTACATTGACAAAATCCCATTAAAGAGGTTKTTCAGTGCTTTGCACTGGTGGATGTCTCTGGATGGCTCCTGGTCAGTCTGTGGGAGGCTGGCTGTGCTTCTCCTGCTGAACTTCCTTAGATTTTCCCTGTTGATCAATGGCTCAGGTGGAAAAAAGTAATTTTCACCCTTTTCTATGCAACTGATGTGTTTAACTGTTTATTAACTGCTGTGTCCCAACCTGTTCATAGCCACCACCAAACTTTGCAATCGTGTCTGGTCAGCTGGCATCACCAGTTTTAGAATTAAAAATGCACGAAGAGGCAAGAAATCATTATTAATTGGGATTAATCTGATAGCAGGAGAGAGGTGGTACAGGGCATGTGAAACAAACCAGGCATTGCTCTCAAGTTAGACATGAGGTAGACTTGCAGATAATTACTGAAATGTTCTTCTGGTCTGTGGACTTTTAAGGGGTTGTTTAGAACTTTGAGTGATGAATGCTGATTTGTGCTCATGGAAATACTACACACTGAACTCAGAATTTTCAATATCAAGCCATTTAATCATTAGCAGCTCTCGGTTCTGATCCTGATGAGACTTTTTAAATTAATTTGGAGATGGGGTGATGGTGCAGTTTGGGGATAGTGAGTGAAAGGTTTGTRGTTTCCAAAGGAAAATAGTGGCTAATTTCCATTAAGGTCATGCAAATCACAATCAAGTGGTTGGCTAAGTAATTATTAATACATGTGTGCAAACATAATCAGGAAAAAGAATCTAGTCATCAGCTTTATAGCTCCATAATCCTCCACTGCTGTGATTYAATACTTGTGCAGCACTTCTCCATAGAGTTTGTTGGGTGCTTTGGTTTAGGGTTTTGTTTTTGGTTTAAGTATAAATGTGCAAAATATGAAGCAAAGTTGCCAGAAAAATCTACTGTAAGAGTTCAAGCTGTTTTATGCTGGGGACCTGACACATGCAGATGGATTATTGTGATGTTTTTAAACTTAGAAATAACTTTGTGATGTGTTTAAATCTAAAAATGCCATAACACAAACTCCTGTGAATAGAGAAACCTTGCTTAAACTGAACTCTTTCTCTAAGGGAGGAGGTGGCACTAAATGACAATAAATCTTACAACAACCCACTTGTGCTCCAGGTAGCTGTTGCAAAAGAAGTGATGGCAATATAAATGTAAAAATCTGCAAGTAATTTTGAGATTGCTCTCTGTGGATGTATTTTGTTGTTTTAAAAAAATAAGTCATGCTACTTGCCATAGCCTATGGAGAGAAGTAATCTTTTTTTTTAAATGTAAAAATGCATGCCAGCTGCCTATGAATAAAATGATATGATTTCATAAAATACATTGCCTAGTCTAATGATCCCAAACTAACCACATAATTTTAAAAGGCAGCCTTGAGATTGCTCTTATCCCATGAGTGTTGAATTGGAATAAATTTATGTGTGTCAGTATTGTAAGGGGAAAAGATCCACAGATGAAATACTCTTTAATATCATACCACTCTTGTACCTAAGTTTTTATGTTATCAACATACTTTTCCATCATTTACTACTCTTTTCACCTCTTTTTGCCAGTGCTGCAGTGTCCAAGCAAGTTCTGCAAGCACYTCAGCCCCTGAGGGTTGTACTGGTGCATTCTATCAGACATGACCAGGCAGCATCTCTTGTCCTGAAATCCACATAGCAGAGATTCCTAATTGTGGTACTGACTCTTTTGCATGTATCTAGGAGCTRTTGCATTGTAAATGTGAAAGCTGCGATTTTGTGATTAGAAAGAAGTATTTTATCCACAGTGTAAAAGCTTTAATTTCAAAATTCTCTAATTTTCAAAGGGTTTTTTTGGTTATTGTTGTTTGTGGGTTGTGGTTGGTTTGTTTTGGTTTATTTTTTTTCCTGGAGTAGTATCCAGTCTTCTTAGCAATAGAAGTAATATAATTTGTAAGGAATAAGAAGCAGTGCTGGAATCTACTGGGCAGTAATATTTACAGTTAGTTGGAAAAAAGAATTGTATTGCAAAAGATTTTCCTTMAAGAGAAACCTGTAAAACTTATCTTTGTTTCTGATTTATGGACTTTGCTACACTTCAGGAATAAATTAGGTAAACCTGAAAGAACTGAAGGYTCAGTGGCTATAAAACAACCAATTGATTTTTGACTAAATCTCTGTCTTCAGTAATTTTTACAGTTGCCTGCCCCCAAAAAAGCCCACAGTGTAGCTACTGCGGAAGCAATTTAAGTAAGTGGTATTTGATTGGCTCTTTATACCTACACCTTACCCCTCTTTACCTAAGTGTTAACAGTATCAGCAGAGCAATTTAACCTGAAAATCAAGGACAAGGGCACAATGAAACTCTTCTGTTACTTTAGAGGTGAGTGGCAGTAATAGTAAAGATACTCAAGTAGGGTTTGTTTTTTGGCTTTCACTTTCAGAACATCAGCACTTTTACTTTTCCACATAAATTCTCCTGGGTCTTTCTGCAGCTGCTTTGTTTTCGCTTCCTGAAGGGAGTTGAGACTGTGCTTTTTCTTGTTGGCTTTTGTGGGGTTTATTTTTTTGTTTAAGGGTTYATGGTTTTGTTTTTCAAGAGGGCTACAGCAGAGACTTAAAACATGGGCATTCTGAGGAACAGTCAGATGGTTACAACGGCTGTCATTCCTGAGAAAAGTCCATGATAAAGCTATTGAAAAAATAATACGTAGCTCTTTTTCTCAAAAAGGACTTTGTGCCTGAGAGAAATGCATGATCTCAATTCTACTGTGAGCAATTAGCTGTGGCAGGTATCTTGAAAAAGGGATAACTTGAAAGAAACCTTCAGGTATTTTTCTTCATTAGACTTCTGTGCTAGTGACAGTGGGAAAATGCAGTGAATCCTTTAAAATATTTTTAAAATCAATGGACTGTGCAGTTTGAATATATTGAGTATACAGGAGGTCAGTGGTATTGTTTCGGGCTTTACCATCTTAGTAATCTTGCTTAATACCCTGTTAAAATAATCTGCTTAAAAATATTACTGTTTGACCCTTGCTGCATTTCTTAAAGTAGTTTTTATTTGGTCTGAAATGTTACTACATTGCTGTACTCTGACCTTCTTGGAGCATTCATTCTGCATCCAAACTGTGCTGTAGCAGGGTGTAAAGGGGGCAAAACTGTTTTTTTGCATGTAGAAAACAGGTTGTGAGTGCAGTTGAAAACTGTTTTGGCTTCACTGCAGAATTACAGCAAGCACTTTGATATTTGTGAGACTTAAAAATAGGAGCAAATGAGTGAATGTATTTTATTTATTAGCAGCATCCCCGAGATACTTCACTCTTTACATTTAAATGTTGTCAGGACATTACAATTCAAAACATAATAATTCCCTTGGGAGAGCGGTGTGGCAGAACTTGCTGTCGTCAGTGTTCATAATGCATTTGCCCAAGGAGTGTTTATCTCTCTCTTCTCCCTCAGGTTGTGATGCTCCTCTTCTGAGGGGATGTCTTCTGGTCAGTGAATTTCTCATTCTTTCWGAACAACCATTTGCATATCAAAGGCCCGATAGGAGTAAACACACTTTATACTTCCATCTGTCATTCTCTTCCCATTGAGACACAAAATAAGAACAGTGTGGCAAGCAAGAGGTTTATTTTTTTGTTCTTTAATTCTATACCATTTTGCTTTGAAATATAAGGGATGCCTAGATACAGTTTTCAGTAGCTGTATTTCTTTCTATTAGGGTCTCTTGACTGAAGCTACCCTAAAAATAAAATCAGTACTCTTTGAAGAAGTGACGCTTCTAAGACAAAAAAAGAACACCTTTGCTCTTCATTTCTTGACTCTATGTTTTCTAATATTTAAAAAGGAACAAAAGAAATCATTTCAGAACATCTTCGGTCTTTGCCTGGTAATAGAACTTGAACTCTACACATCTTTTTCTTCTTGTGAATTAAATATTCTTAATTTTGTTTTCTAAAGCAGGCATAATTCTTTGGTATCTGTGGGAGATGAGATCAGGTTTTGTTTTCATTTCTCATTTCTCCTGCACTAGTTCCCAACAGAAATTTTTCTTCGTAATTTCAAGGAATGAACTTGTCATAATCCAGGATTAGGGCTGTGTTAGAGGTTAGCAGCAGTAATCAAAGTGCCATTKTTCTGAGTGTGTGCATTCAAGTTAATTTTGAAACCTGAACTCATTCATGTAGGGAGGGGAGTTTAGGTGAGCATCCAGCTCACATCTCTGCTCAGCCCAAGCAAGTCTGGTGCTAGCAGGGTGTCGCTGGTGGTGTGAGCAGCAGCTACACGAGAATCCCAAGGGAATAATAATTCCTCTACTTATTAACCCCTTCCAGGATGGTCTCCACAGGCTCAGCAGGGAAAACACTACTGGGACTCTGCTCTCTCCCATGCCAGCATATGTTTCCATTGAAGCAACAGATCTCCCCCTTCAGCTTGCATCAYGGAATTTTCAGGATGAACAATCCAGATTCAGTGCTGAGTTTTCTGGTCTCTTTTCCCTTTTCATTATTTCTGCAGCTCTGCTCTTCATCACTTGACAGGAGTTCATTGTGTGAGACCAAAGAGAAGATCATCTGAAGTTTCTTTTTATAGTAGCTTGAAACCAAATCTGGATTTGCTGCCAAAGAGTTATATTATCTTTGATGGAGAGGATGAGTTCACAAACTCCTTGGATCTCATATTTTCACTTAAACTTGTACGTTACCAAGCCCAGTAGGGTCACAACCTCAGCTGGGTTCTTTGAGCAGTATTTTAAAGCTATAAACTTCTAAGGCATTTGCTTGGCAGTTCAGAATGCTGGATGCAGCCAAAGGCCTCACTCTCTGTTGTCCTTAGAAGTCGTCTTTTTGACAGTGGTTAGTGTAGAAGAAAAATATTCAACTAAATGTYGTCAATCAACTCTTGTGTCCAGTCTACCAAAAAGATTTTTAAAAAGGCTGCTGTGAAAGACCCCTAAATGAAGCTGGAGGTTTTCCTTTTCCCCTCAGTAAAAATTTCACAGGATAAATTAATCTGGCAAGAACCACTGTGCAACTGCATGGGCTCAGTCAGTGAACAGGTGTAGCTACTGAACTAAATTATCTTCTGTCATGTGGGGATGCAGTACAGCAAACTTTATTTTAAGTGCTAGGACAAATATGCCAAAAATAAGTCTCTAATAYGACAGRATGYAYGTAAGGAGARTATCTTAGAACACTTYACTGGTTTCCTTCAACATTTTACTTATGCTTCTCATTCCCTACCAAMAGCAGTAGAGAAATTATTAGAAGAATATGTTCCATTTTTGGCATTTCTTTTCCCAAACTTTGGTTTGTAGAGCTTTCTTCTGCTGGACTTGTTCATGGTAGGAGTTTGAAGTAGGGGGGTYTATAAGGGGATGGTTGCTAAAAAGCCAGATGCCTGTGTTTCCTAAGGTAAGAAACTTGTTTCACAAYTGGACTTTTTGGTCTTGGATAACATAACTTGAAATTTGTCCTCTGCATTGCTTGAAGGGGACACAAATGACCCCATATGAAGATAGCTTCATATAAATTGCTTTGTAAATTAGGACAGTGATGTAAAGTGGCATCCAGTTCTTACAAGGCCRCTTGAAAAACTGGGTTATTATTCAAGTTGAGCTAAAACAACAAGAGAATTTGACAAGACCCTGAGATTTTTTTATCATGACCARCAAGTCCAGTAGACTTTTCATAAAAGAGACAGAAATCTTGGCAAGCTCTTCAAGGCTGTTGTCCCTTTCAGTGATAACTTGCTAGGTTACTTTTCTTTCATGTAAGCTGCTTGCTTTCCACTTTGAAAGCCACAAATGATGGTCTTTGAGAAGGCAGAAACAAATCTTACTTTCTAATTTATGCCAGTGAAAACCACCCTGACGCTTGCACCATGTTTTTAATTTGTAGTGGTCTTAATTGTTGTTAAATTGGATTTAAGATGTAAAACCCTCCATCATTATAAAGATCTTGCCTGTGACTTCATGGTTAAAAAGGTACACGTGTCATTGGTATTTCTCAGAAGTACAACTCTGGCAGTTGGATTAGATGATTGTTGTAGTTCCCATCAGTTCTAATTAGTAATATTTGAATAGTTCATCCAGCTAAGCGCTTAGTTTTAGTTTAGTGGATATTCAGAGGTAGTGATGGCAAGTTTATATTATTGTAAAAAAGAGAACAAGAACCACCACACACAAAAACCCCAAGAAAGAAAGTCTTGAGGTTTTTTGTTTTCTACCTTAAAAGAAACTTAAGCACATAATAGAACTTCTTCCAGTTCTATTTATTRCTATTTAGAAATTTGAAAGGGGAAATTATGCTTTGAAAAGTCTAAATATATAGGTACAGATGTTTCAGTTTCACATGATTTCAAGTCTTTTTTTGGTCTAATGAAATAAATGAGCATATCAGTCTCCCAATACATTATTTTTCCCTTTTTTTTTTTTCTTCTTCTTAAAGCATTTTAACATTTTGGAAGGTCTGGATTAGTTTAGAAATCACCCTTTGCGGTTACTTTCTCATAAACTTTGAGTACATTCAGGTAATGAAGAGGGGCTGGAAACAAATGATGCAAATCAGGACAGAAATATCTTTACTAGGCCTTCATTCTGTGTTTTGCTGCAGGTGGCAGCAGAGCCAAGAAACATTATGCAAACAGAGACACATTGAACAACTTCAGAGCTGTGAAAAACATAAATTCTGGTAAAATTTAATGGCACGTAAATAGCTTCCAACATGATTGGTAAATTTTAAATGCTATGCTGAGGCAGAAGAACGAGGCTGGTTTTTTGTAYATTTGCTAAACTTTGGGAGAATTTTAGCTGTAATACCTTGTTGGTAATGGAAAAATCAAAATCTATTTTTTCTTCTCAATTTCACATGGAACAGATTAAAATGCAGTCAGTGTTGCTACTTTTAAGTTGTAAGGTAAGATTTTCCACAAATCTTTCTGTACATCCCTCCATATATCAGCAGGGATAGCCCACAGAGTCTCTGGCAAGACTGGAATCTTAATTAAAGGAGTTCCATGTTTTACATTGAAAAGTCTTTAGCAGTCTTAGCCCCTCCAAAGACACTGAAATGATATTGTAGCAATAAGTAAAAAAGATCTGCCCGGATTATTCAAACAATGAAACACTTCAAATTGATCTTATCCATTGTGGCTGAACTTATCTTAACATAAATTGATAGCCTGGAGGTTAATGAGGGAAGATCATAAAATAGCTCCAGGAATCTTGGGCTTTACAAGGTCAGCAGTGTTGTGGAACTGGGCTAGACAAGAAGGAACCTAAGCTGCCTTAAGCTGCCTGCATTTGTTTGGCCAATTGCAGTGTCGAAAGTGAAAAGTAGAGTTTTTTTTAATGAGTACATCTATTACAGTATTGATTCTGCCAGCAGCTGAAGGGGGAAAAGGATTGAAAATTTCATATTTAGCAGGAGGTTTCTTTGAGAAGATACTCAGATCGTACAAACTGATCACTGCTGGAGGAATGATGGCTTGTGTTAGCAGGGTTGAGTAGTTGTAACAAAAGTGATAAGCCAGATGCTTTGTGTGTTAGAAAAGAAAAAAAACAAGCAGTGATATTCTTTAGAATATATCTGCAAGCCTCTGCATCATCCATACTAAGAAAATAGGTTATAAAGTAATACCCTTGCCATATTTTGTCACTGTGTTACTTATATTAGCCAAATGCTCTAAATGGCAGAACAGAAACCCGTGTGCTGTTTAAAAGCTGCCACAAGAACTTCCCCAAAGATGCATTTACAGCCTGTTTTGGCTCCCACAAGTGAATGCAGAGTCAATGAGTTGTCATTGGACAGTGCAGCATCTACAGACTTAGCTGAGAATTGGCTTTTTAAAATCGTATGTGCAGTGTTGATGGAAGGTGAGGGAGCTTCTCAGTAGGAATAATAAAATTATTCTGCAGGTATTTATGAATCAAGAAAGCACAAAAATGCCCAGCTGGAAAGGTGGTAATGAGGGCTGGTGTTTGAAGCCAGCTAGAAAGAGTGGAGCTGGTAGAATGCTGAGAGAAGTGAGCTTGGGTAGATCATAAGCAGCTGTCAGGAAGACAAGGTGCTTGTATTTAACAGTATAAAGAAGGAAGAAGGATAAAAAATGGGATTCAAGAACATGCAGAGGTGATCTTTGCAATAATATTCTGAACAGGCATGAGCAGAGAAAAATGTGTTGGCAAGGCAAGAGAGAGGGAGTTACAGTAATTCAGTCTTAATAAACAAATGTGAATGTCTTGGGGATGTAATAAAAAACCACAGGCAACATCTGTCTCCATGGAGGAGAAAGCAGCATTCTGATAGGAGTCTGGTCATTTAATCTACTGCACAAGTGGCTAAGAACAATATTTATAAAGCTTTCCTTGAATTTAGTTGATCAAAGTCCATCTGGAAAGTAACACTGAATGGCCTGGTGTGTTTATCAATAGATGCTTCCTTGGATCATCCAAAAAATGGTGACTGTTTATTCTAAATCATTAGTAGAATTAAGTAGCAAATAGAAAACTATGAATATATTGAAAATTTAATGTAAGAGCAGGAGTTTCTAGAAATAGGAACTTCCAACCTTATACACGTTGTGTATAATTGAAATAGTAGGTTTCAATTTTTTTGAATATGACTCCAAAGAAAGATGAATTTTTATGCTTTGCTAGTTTGTACTCCTTTACCTTACTATTTATTTTACAACATATGATAGAAACCCATGACAATATATCATTATTTAATATTTTCCCTTATTTAGACACATATTTAGGAGTATTTTGACCCTCTTAAGATATATTTAAAATACATTTCCCATACACAGCTAGATAAACACACATTTACTCTCTCCAACATACTGAGGCTATTTTTTATTTTTTCTGGGACTATTTTGTGTGATGCAGCACTGAATTCCTTCACAGATGGGCTGTTCTTGTTCTTCCAGTATCTGAGGATAATTATCATAGCAATTAGATAAAGAGATTGGGTTCCATTTCACATGGGATACTGGGTGATTTAGATTGATCGAGTAAGAACTGACATGATTTTGAGTCTGAGGCTTGTGTTTTGGGGGCTTTTTTTGCATAATTATATTTTCAAGTATTTGTGAAACCTCTGCCAAAGCATTCTTACTGTTTAATGCTCTCAGAACATATGCTTATAGTCTCCAGTGCTTTCCAAGTAACTCCAGCATTGTCATTTTGTCTAAAGCCCAGACTGTTCATTTTGACAAATGTCTGATAAATTTAGAGTCTATTAAGTGTTGTTGTAGTGCCAGTTATTTTTCAACTGAACTTGTCACTTTTTGTGCAGCTAAAACTTCTTTTTGCTTTCATACTGCTTTGAAGAAAGGTAAAAAGGAAATATTTTCAATTATTCTACCAGAAGTTATTGCAGTATAGAATACTGCATTTAACATATGTATTTTTTTTTAATTAGGATTTTGCATATCTTTACCTAGGAGGATTAATTTCCTTCCAAAACATTATTTTTTTTATCTCTTCTGCAGACTGAGGTAGAGCTGTTGTTCCACACAAATGCGATTTGGATAGAGAGAACAATGAATATTATTGCACAGAATAAAGACATAACAGCAAGAAAATATTATTTCCTGTTTCAGTTTTGCTGTATAACACTTGGGCTTTTATTTGAGATTGTATTTTTCCAGGAATGAGCTGCACACTTTCAGGGATCTTAATTTGATATGTCATCTGCTTCTATCTGCATCTCCAAAAACGTCTTGTTATTTGATGAATTTAAATCTCAGTATGAGAGCTGTTCCTGGAATKCTCCATTCTGTGGTAGAGTTTCCTTTTTTGACCTAAGGCATTAATTTTTCATCTTGCCTGTGTGCAGCAGTGATCTGTGCTGCAGTGACATTCATCCCCTGTATTCTGAGGCTGGGTAACCCTGCTGGGATGTTTTATGGGTGTGCAGTCTGCGTCCTGCTGAAATGAAATGAGTGAAGCCTTTGCTCTCACATCACCAGTGATGATTCTGGCACCTAACAAGGCACACGATCTTTTAACAGGAGATTTGTCTGCTGTCCTTTGTTTTTCTCAGGACAGGCTGTAACTACAGGAACTTAATCCCTTGAGGGAACATTGGCGAACYACATAAGAGTTTGCAGGGCATTATTTACCTCTAGCTAAAAGTGAGGCTATTTACAGTAGACTATTTTAGTTCCCAGCATATATTTTATAACAAGAAATCATACGTGTTCTTGGGGTTTTTAAAAGATGAGTGTGTGAGGAGGCTGATGACTGATGCCATACATAAATAACTCTAAGCCACAGAGGTGTCTTAGTATTTTGTACTGTTACCAATCATCAGGTATCTCAGCACCCCCCACTTTAAATCATTACACAGAGGCATTCCTGATGATTTTCATGGAAATGGAATAAGGCTGCTTGATTTGGAAAGCTTTGATTTTTAAGTGCAATCTTCACCAGAATTACTTGTTGCTAGTCAGGTGTGAGGGAGAGAGCAGATCACACACAGCCTTCCCTTGGGTTTAGGACAATATTTGCAATCGTTGCTCCTCCTGAGGTTACTCAAATTACTGCTGTTATTGATACCAATTCAAAGGACTTGGAGCATATAAATGCTGGCACCAAGCTGCTGGAACCTCTTCCATTTTTTCCAGTGACTATCRAAGTTAATCCAGTGCATCATCCAAAGGAAGCATTTTCAGTATACCCAAAGGAAGGCACAGCTGCTGCTCCGCTTTGTGTTCCTCCAGTGCAGCCTGGAAAAGTTTTAACTGAGTCTGCCAGAGTCTTGCTTTGGCACTTGCTTTCTTCTCAGGTCCATCCATGCAGTCTGTAACATGACTATAAGTATGGAAGCTTCCAAAGCAGTGTCCTGGGCATTTACTTCTGTGCATGAAAAATAAGAGTAGGGTTCATCTTGCCTTTATGATTGAAGTATCTCAAGTGGTTTGATTGCAAAGTCTTACGAACCATGAATCTGCACAATACAGAAAGTTTGGAGTTTATATAAACCTGTAAACTTATTTACTTATCAAGTTTTTTCACATTGTGCTCTTGTAAACAACCACTTGAGATCCAAAGCAAAACAGAAATCAAAGCAGAAATGTCCTTAAGTGTCATGAACTAAATTATTTGAAGGACCCTCAGTGTCCCCAGAAAACCTGTACACTCAGATCTTGGCTGAAGATGTTTGCTCTCAAAATGTCTGACATCATCAAATCCTTTAATACTGCAAAGCTTTAAGTGATGCTTTCTACAGAACTGCATCCCACATACCTTGTACTTAAAGCCCTTCAGAAACACTGGGATTACCTTGACCAAAGGTTATCTTTATGCACCTAGTGTGAAGTGAAGAAGGGGAGCTACACAGATATAGCCAGCCCCAAGCCTAAGAATGTCTGAGTGTTGCCATTTTGAATTAGTTTATGGGAGAAATCACCAGGAAAAGAGAATACAGAGGAAAGGAAAGGGACTCTGGGGTTATAGACCTCGTTGTCAGTGTGATGTGACTCATGCTCTTCCAACTTCTGCACGGTTGGAGGCACAMCATTTCCATGTTTTCCGTGTGATAACCTGACTCAGAACTCACCCCAGYACAGAATAAGATGTTAGAAGTGCATTTAAGGGTTTCTTGTAAAACCATCAAACATCTGATGAACGGAGCTTGCTGCAAAGTACCAGCTGGAATGGTACTAATATTTCAAGCTGAGCACAAAATCTATAACTAATTTGAACCTTAATTTGAGGAGCACTTTTGAAAAATAGTCATCTATAGATGCATTAATTAAAGCATCGTGTGGAACATCCTGACCAGTGCATAATTTGACATATAAAAGTCAATATAGTGAAGTCAAAGAGTAAACTAATGAGGTACTTAGTGATTTGAATTCCTAGGATCAGAGGGGCTTGACAGAATATTCTTGATATTGGAATCTTGTACTTACTGCAGTTTTCTTCTTTGCTAACTTTGGAAATTATATTATCACTTATCAATTCTAATTGATTTTAACCAATTTGTAGTGACCCAGATACACACAGTTCTTTCTGCTGGGCTGTCACTGGAGTGAGAGTAATTTAATCCTAATTGTATTTGTCGGATATTGCAGTGACAATATCGTAATTTTTCACCKTATTCTAGAAGAAGGAGGCAATTCTTTACCATGAAGAGCAAGAAAGTGCAATTGAATTAACTGCTGATGACCATCTTGAAAATGTTTTGTTTTTCATTGCTGTTACAACCAGCATTGCCATCTGTGTTCCATTAGGCTAAATGAGAGATGTTGAGGATTAAAATAGGAGAAACTATAAATAAAACTTGTGCTAACCAGATCCACTCAGATTTCAGATATGCTGTGCTCTTTCGATTCTGTTTTAACTCTCTTTTATACAGAGCTGAGAAGATACATTTATGTAATTTTGCTGTTGACTTTCCCTTATCCACTTGCTTTCCTAACTCTTTACCTGCTGAGCCAGTCWTGTACATTGTACTGGGTTTCAATCATGAAACAGCTTTACCTGTTAAAATTTTATCAGCTGACATGGTTCTTGTTCCTAAACTGCCAGTATTACATGAAAAAACATAAAATGCAAGGTTTGGCTGACGTTGACTGGCTTTGACTCGTGTTTTTCGCAGCAAAAAGGGATATTGAAGCTCAGGAATGAAGATCTGTTGGCCTGGTTTCTGCCCTTACTTCTACTCCAAAATAGCTAAATGATGCAGACCAATTAGATGATTATAAATGAAGTGCTGTATTTATTAATATACTTAAGTGGCTTAGCATCCCACTGATGACAGAGAGCAGCTGTGAACCCCCCTTACTGAGTTATTGTACTGTGGTTACTGCTTGTGAGTACTGATGATGCYTCCAAATTATTTCCCAGGGTTTTTTATTCCTCTCTTTGAGTTTTTTTAGCATTCCTATGTAAATCAATTAGTTGTTAAAAAGTTGTTAAAATTAGGAAATATACCCTAAAAGCAGTATTGAAATGAAGTTTAAAAGTACAGACTACTAATTTCGTGGAGAAACTCAAAACTAATAGTATTAAAACAATCAAAACTGCTTAGAGACTATTTAGAGTCATGATAATGACTAAAAAAAATGTAAAGGACATTAGAAAAGCTTGGTATTTGCAATGTCTTGTCCTCATCCCCAAGAGGGAGGAACTGCCTCCCTGCTGCTAGAAAATGTTCTTTTTGTACTTAGGATTTCCTTGTCCATGTGTTTCCTACAGGAAAGAATTTGTGACACCCAGGGYGTTGTGTATTTATGGCTCCAGAATCATCTTGATTCATGGACTTGCAGGAACTGCTGAGACAACAGTGTGATCATTATTGTGCTAAGAACATGCAAAGTGTAGTAGATAATGATGTGCCAGAGCTTTTTCATTAGTCCTCATTTGCTTATGATGACTTCATTCCTTATTTTCAATATGGACTAAGTGTGGGTGAAATTAATCTGATTAAGAACAGCAGTATGYATTTAAATGTGTGTCCATATATGTCTGATTGTCTGTATTTATACACCTGTATGAACAGGCACTTCTGTGCATACACCTCACACAGGCATTGCTCTGTTCTTCTCGGGAAGAAATATTTAATACAGCCAGAGAGCAATTTAAAAGATTTATACTTTATGGGGTAGTCATTATCTCTGTCCCAGGCTTGAAGTATTTTTATTGTACTGGAATCAAAAATTTTACATCAGTGGGATTTTATCAGATGTATTCCAGAGGTTTTATTAATCTCAAATTTTATGACACGTGCAGTGATTTATTTTTTATCATTAATTTTACTGATTTGGTTTTCTTCTGACTGTTAATACTGCTCTCTTTAAAGCAAGGGAAGGATGCTTTTRACAATGTTGCTTATTACTTAATTTTTGAAAACTTAATCCACTAAAATACTTTATTTCATTATAATGCCCACGAGGGAGCATTTATTTCTGTAGCATTAGGATAAAATTACTGCACTTCACAGAATCATGGACTGGTTTTGCTTGGAAGGGGCTTTGAAGACCATCCAGTCCCACCCCCTTCCATGGGCAGAGACACCTTCCACTATCCCAGATTGCTCCAGGCCCTGTCCAGTCTGGCCTTGGGCACTTCCAGGGATTCAGGGGCAGCCACAGCTGCTCYGGGCACCCTGTGCCAGGCCCTCCCCATCCTTAAAGTAAAGAATTTCTTCCAATATCCCACCTATCCCTGCCCTCTTTCAGTTTAAAGCCATTCCTCCTTGTCCTATCACTACATCTCCTTGTAAAAAAATCCTTCTTCAGCTTTCTCGTAGGATAGACGGGAATGAATTTTCAGAACTATGACAAGATATTTTTAAAAAAGAGGATTTCTTTATTTTTTTAATGTATCCTGAACATAACCTACTGCTGCATGTTTCAAATCCATAGTTCATCAAATGGTTGCAATCTACCAGTGTAAAAATATGACAAAGTTAAAATGCTGCTTTTGCTTGCTCAATAGAAAAGGGTTTGATTTCTAAAGGAAAGGAATTTTTTAGCTTGAAGAGGAGGAAAAAAAAAAAGGAAAACAAGAAATCCTGTTTCACTTTGCTGTTTCACAACATGTGAATGAGCTCATCGTGTCACTTGATTTCCCACTGTATAATGGAAAAGAGGACAGGGTTTTCATGGGTAAAGCTCCAAGTTGTGTCTCCTTGCTGTGCAATGTCCAAACACAATATGGTTGCCATATTCCTCTTCTTGGCTCCATGTAGGTGTTTTCACCTCAAAATTACTTTGCTTTAAAACCTCCAAATTACTTTAATTCATAGTGGGTCAAAAGAAAAAAAAAAATTAGGAGCAGAGAAGTAGCTTACACAGTAATTTAGAGGTTTTTTGAAGTGTCCAGTTCCACATTTTATTGCCTCTAGGAATGAAGTAGGAGGTCATTCCAGGAGATACATCTCTCATTTAAAGCAGGAAAGAATTCTACCATGAGTGGGCATATGGGAGCAAAAATTAGAGAATCTTCATTAATTGCACACATTAATGTTACTTTCACAAAATATAGAAATGATGTCAGTAATTTTTTTAGGATGTCTTCCTAATGAGGAAGCTCAGAAATGAAATATAAAATAATGCAGATTCTGGATTTTCTGKACTTTCCCAGCTTCTGAATTTCCAGATGACAGAAAATAATGCAGAAAATACTTTGGAGCATCAAACCCTGTGCCTCAAAATTGAGTTTCCTTTCAAAAAAAATCCAAAATGTATGTCTGAAACCTTAATGCTCTGAAAACCATTAATTAATTCTCAAGTGTATTCTTTGAGTAGGGTACAAAAAAATAGAGCATTTTTAAAATCAAAATCTTGTTAGAAGGATGCTTCAGTGAACACTTTAGTACAAACCTGCTGCCTTAGATATAGAAAAATTACCATTAGGATTGCATTGATTATTCAGCACTTTGTTTCAGTTTCAAAGTTGTATTGCAGAGTTAAACAGCAGCAGAGAGCATAGTTTTTTATTCTACCTCCTCTTTAACTTTTGTATTGCCTAAGAATAACAGTATTATAATCCTTCAGGGATTTATTTATTAGGGAAGTTTTAAAATCTCATTACATTACAGCAGTGGGAAAGGTATACAAGTCTCTTGTGATGCTGAGAGTTGTGTGCAATTTTTTCAGTTAAATTCTTTTTTTATACCTAATTATTTCATAGGTGCTATTTATGTTAAATTCTCTTCCTGTAGCTATATAATAATTTTAAAAAGCAAGCAAATCTTGCCAGTTCCTATCATAAAGATGATCTTTTSATACCTTTGCCAAACTGTCTGTTTTTTGTAAGGTACCTGTACAAATGCAGTGCTCCTCTCAACAGGGAAGGACAGGAAGGGTCTTCGCTAAATCTCCCTTCTGCCTTTCTGCATCGAATTAAAAAAATCTACTTTATGATGTTTCTCAATATATTAAACCCGGCATTACTAGTTCTCCCCCACCAGTACTTAACCACTCTTTCATTTTTTCATCCTTTTGTGTGTTTATCATTATTCTTCTCTTCATTCTGGTCGACATCTTTATCTTGGGCTTTTCTCATCCTCGCACTGTCCAGGTCTCAGTCTCTTGGCATGAAAGGTCTGTGGTTCAGTCACTCCTGTCCCCAGAGACAGGTGACCCTCTTCCAACTCTCTTCCAAAGTCACTGCAACTCATTTACTGCTCAGTTTTGGGGACAACGAGGGTGTTTTCTCTGCTCAGAGACACCATGGTGCCGCAAAGCCAAGGCCTGTAGTGCAGCTTTGGCCGTGTTGTCACTTCAGTGTTGTGTTGTCCTGTGTATCTTAAAAACAAACCCCAAAAAACCCCTGTGAAAGACCTTTCAGAGCCTGTCTGCACTCCCCCTGTGCTCACCTGTGCCTTGTAGGAAGCGTGGCTTTGCTGGTCCCACAATGCCAGCTCTCCTTGCCCAGTTACATTTTCAACCCAATCCCTGAAGAATTTTCTTCTTCTTGTCCCCCACAGCTGGAAGCAACTCTTCCGAAGTACCTGAAGTTGTCTTTATTATCCTCCTTCACCTCCCTCTTTCAAACTCTGCATCCAGCCCAGTTTGCACACACCTTTTTTTTCCTATTATTTTTTGAAGGGGAGAGCTCAGGGCCAGGTGTGCCCTTTTGCAGAGGGGCAAATTTTGGCCTGAGACTGGCACACCTGGGCACTGTGAAAGTACAGMTTATAATAATGCTTATGCTCTGGATAAGCAGGCTGCCTCAAAATTAAGCATCTGTAGGAGAGGAATTGAAAAGGAAAAAAATTAAATTCTTTGAGATGAAATGTATTGTGAGGCCAATGAATTTAGGGTGAGAAGTATTMTCTCTCTCTGATTAGATTATGGTGTCCTATCTAAAAGTCAAAGATAATCTTTTTGTTTGTTCTCTTTCTATAACCAGCACTCTGAGCACTTCACAATTTAAAAAGGCCAAAATCAGTAAGCAGGGTTTGTAGTTCATGAAACTGCCATTTGTTCTGTGCAAATTCTTGAAGGACCTACTGAAAGGCTCTGAAGCTGAGTGAGACAGCAGGCTTGGCTTCTCTTACATTCTTGTAAAATTAATGTCTCTCAACTTATTGTAGGAATTTACTTCTGTGACTTGCCCAGAAATAGCACGGAAAGAAGGATCAATACTGTTATTTACACAGTTGAATATACTTAGTTTGAATGCAAAACTTTTAATTTTTAGTTCTTTCCAACTTCCAAAGAGTAAAGATCAGCTTTTTAAACTCTTCAATAAAATCTAGCTAGGCTAAGAAACTCTTTCTAATTTTGCTAGAAATTCCCTGGCACAGCTAATGCTGCAGACCTGATAGACACATCACCAATTACTGATTTTGCAGTAGATGCACAAAGGATGCTTTTAGAAACAGCTAATGCATTTGAATTTGATAGTCTACATCAATTAATATCCACAAGCTCAAGTGTCTTGTTTATAGAAAGACTTTTTGACTGGGTCATTAGGTTTTAGAAAGATTTATCATCTTCCAGGAATTTGATTCCACTGTCAAATCACTGGGGGACTCCTCACTTTTAGTTGAATACACTTGAATTATGATGGCAGGAAGTGAAGATAAGCTGATTGTATTTTTGGCTCAGATGTTGAGGCAGATATTACTTGGGGGTTGTGGTCTCAAGAACTGAAACCTCCATATGAAAACAGTGGTGGTCACTGATTCTGATCTCTCACCTGTTTGTGCTCTGATTGTTGCGTGTCAGAATCCCAGGTAGCAGCTTCCTCCCTTCACATCCCTCCTCCTCCCGAGGTTTGTGCAGAGAGAACAAAGGAATAAATAAAAGCTGGTGTTTCTTGGAGGCCTAAATTAGACTGCAAAGGAGCCTAAAGTTAGACCAGTTTCAGAGTAACACCTTTAAGATATCGAGACTTCAGCCAAAGTTGTATCACTTAGAGAATTCCTTGTGCTCTTGTTAAGGAATGAAACATAACAGTAGAAATGCTGAAATTTTATACTTTGCAGTGCCTTACCTTCTTTGTGCTCTTAACTTGTAAAGTTTCTACTTAGCTCAGAGCTAGAATGGAGAACCTGCTAGAATCTGTGRATTAATCCCATTGAAATACACTTTTGTTGCTGTACTAGTACTCCATCCTAAACTTAAATTGTCCCACAGTTTATTCTATTGCACAGCCAGTGCTTGCTAAGTCAATTCACACCAGATTTTYCAAACAGCTTGAAGATTTCATAAGATATATGGTGACTAGACCTATCTTTGCTCATAAAATGCCAGTCTTCTCTTTTGTCAGTAGTAATGGAYTTACACTGAATATTCTTGTGGTTTGGAGGAAGTGGATTTGATCTGGCRCATTGGATGTAGTTCTTTTAYGAAAGCAWTTATTTAAAAGGGATTCTWAAAAAAGCCCAAAACATAATTCAAACTTTTCAGATCACATTTCAAAATAAATTGAGACATTCTAAAGAAATCCTATAAATAAATACATGTGATTAATGCTGCAGAAGAGAAAAAGTATGATGAAAGTCTTATTTTGGATTGCATCCGGGTATCTTACGCTCAAGATTTGCTGACAGCTGCACAGATTTTGTTTCTCTGATGCACTTTTCTCACCTCTCTTTCATTCCTAAGTACCAAACACCAACAGGAGAGCTTAAAAGCTGCAACCACAGGCACCTTCAATGCCATACCCAGCAAATTACCCCAAAGTCAGGACAGCCCAGCGGAGCAGAGCCAGAAACTGTTCAGTAAATGCCAACTTGCTCCTTCCTGTGTTTTTTATGTAAAACGAGGATGCACMCCCACACCACCCTACTCCCAGTCCCTGGAACTGGTGTCTGAAGCCCTTTCATGATTTTACACAACGTTTCATTTTATAGCAGAACAATCTGTTGGAGCAGATTGGCGGAGCTGTGACCGGGCGTAGAAACGACCGTGGGAGTGGAGGAGTCGTAAAGTTTAGCAGCCGTTTAGATGATGTTCAGGAGATGTTAGCAGATGTTGAACAGTTTAGCAAATTCCTGCAGAAGGGCTCTTTGATTGTTAGAAAATGGAGCTAAATGTCGCTCAGGAGCGATTCGGATGCCTTAGGGAGGTAATCCTATCAGCCAGAAAGGAAGTATTAATTTTACACAAATGATTGTTATTTTCATTTCTTCATTTTCAGAAGTGTTCTGTTAAATAGTTCTGTAAGGATCTGAACTACTTTTCTTGGTATTTAATAATTACTTTAGTTACTAAATTTCAGGAGTCTTTTAATAGGAAAAAATAAAAATTGGGATGTGTGTGTGTGTTTTTCTTCTCAAGTGTTAGAAATTATTTACACAGTGGTAACTGTAAGTAGGATATGACAATGTCTGAGTGCATCATGCTGTGCYTGCATAATCCCTACCTCACCCTTTCTCCTTAAGTGTAACAGCCAGAGAACAGTGCTCTGACACTTCTGAAGAGTGTAACTAGTAACTGAGCTTGTAAAAGAAATGAGAGGTGATATTTGATAAGCACAGCTTTGTCCTGAATGCTTGACAGGTTTCTCAAGGGAAGTTTGAGTGCCTGGAAGCCTTTACAGAAGAGCAGCATTTTTTTTATTCTTCTCCCATTTCTTCACCCCTGCAACATATAGTGCCTCATCCTCCCAGTTCACACTCTTTTGAGGGAAATATCTTTATCTTGTGCCATTAATTCATCAGCTTTTTAGGTGTTACATGTGGTAAAAGACATCACCTTCTTAGAGAGGTACATTGGACATGACTGTCAGAGGCTTGAGCTGTCTTGGGTGGGACATCTTGCCAGTGTTTCCTCTTCTTGGGGCACAAATCTTCCACACCTGCTTCATAGTGAAATTCCTATTTCCATTTCCCAGTCACCTCCTGGTAAGGACCCTTCTGTGTCCTGATCTGCATGCACTTTGGGAGATTACATTTTTTCCTTATTCTCTGCTTATTACTGAATTTGCAAGGAATGATTGAAGCCAGGCCCATTTCTGATATCTTTTCAAATGCTCTAATGATGCATATTCCTATCCCCAGTCCTGCTCTGAGGCTGCTGAAGATGCACCACACTTCATAGTTCACATCGGTTGAGCAAACCTGGCTTCTGTAAAGGAAGGGGCCTCAATTATTGCAGAGGTACTACTGTGCTACCTTCTTACCTCACACACAATGTATTAAATGTCTAAATGCTTTGAAAACACTGAATGGCTTCAAATATTGCAAGGAACTCTGCCACAACYAAAATTTTACAAAAGAAGCATACAGTGCTCTGAGCTGTAATATTTCTCACACAGCTGCTGTCTTTGATGGAGAAGTGGGAAGGTGAGGCTGAGCTCATGTGGATTTGTCAAGCTTTTGGTTTTGTTTTTTAAGTGCCATCAGAAACTAGCACTGATTATGCCAACTGTGCACTCTCCAGATGATGTTTGTCCTTCCAGATATAGCAGGCTGTATGGTTAAATTTATGATTTTTAAAAAGAAGTCCTTAGCACCAGCTCTTTGGATTCCATTTTACATCCTTTCTCTCATTTCAACATATTTTTTCATCAATGCCATATTTTCCAATAATTGATGACATTTAAGGAGTAGCGAAGTTGGAATACCAAAAATGTTTTGTACCGCACCAGCCTTGCATAACGCTGAATGYACAAAACAGACCACTGGAAAAATAGCTTGTAATACAAGTCTGGAATGAACTGCCAGTCTTATTAATCATCCATAATTGTGCTCAGAAAGGAAAAGGGCAGTGTTTAATACTGATACTGCAAATGACAGAATCTTGATTAAATATGAATATGAACGGAAATGAATCAGCTGAGCAGTATCAGGCAAAAGATATTTTGAGCCTGCTGCTACTTGTTCGTGAAGTGGAAAGAAAATAGCTGAAGAAGGACAGGAATGTTTGAAGGAAAGGGGAGAAGGGTGAACAGAGTAGTTGGAACTGCATTTATCAAAAGTGCTTATATTTTCATTTAAAAATTTGTATGAGATGTGTGTTCCTAATAGAGGGAAAAGTATCTCTTTCATAAACACAGTTTATTAAATGTGATTCTAGTAATGTTTCTCTAATAGGAGAAATTAACTCGAACCCACCTGAAGTTTGTGGTCATCCAGTCAAGGACGAAAGAGGTTTAAGGTTTTTGTGGGGGAACTTTTATTGTTTCAATATAACTATATKTAAATATAGTGGATTTGTGAGTGTTTCCAGCATTTTAACTGCTACAYGTGAATCAAATACTTTTTTTGTTAACTAATGAGATGGAGCTCCCAGCATTTTTATAACTTATGGCCACTGCTTCTCCTGTAAAGAAGCGTATGTTCTTTTTTTATTTCAAAAGCTGTTTGTGTGCAGCCAGATAATTTTTTATTTGGTCTCTGTTTAAAATGGCTGATTGCTTGCACAGAGTAAGGAAAACCTGCTCCACATGAGGAATATCTTACTTTATGGAATTCTTTGTTGCATCAGTACAGCATTCACAGCTTTTTGCTTGGTGTCCGTCTTTTCTAGCCATAAATTCTATTTAAAATCAGATCTAAGGGCAAGTGCTCATGCATTCAGTATCTGTAAAATAAAATCTTTTACCCAGAAATATGGTCTTTGTTCTCTAATGTTTAGTAGATCATCAGTACCATTTGAGGTTTTTCAGCCTGTGACAAAAGCTCCACCACATACTATTAATTTTATTTAACATCCTCTAGCAGGCTCTTCAGGGTAGTTGGTCACACAGACTTGAAAATCCATCAGAAGTTCACCCRGAAAGGAAGGCTTTGTGCCTGTTCTGTGCTTTAAGCGCTTCCAGCCCTTCTTCATCTTGCAAGTGTCTGGAGTGTTCCACAGTAGATAGATTCCCCCCAAATGATAAATTCTGTGTTTTCCACTGCTGTTTTACAGACARAGAGCTCACTTCCCTGTGTGGTGCTGGTGTGCACACAGAAGTGTGGTGTCCTGTGTTAGACCTAAATATCCCCTGACTCTCAGAGACATAAAAGCCTAGGAATTTACATGTGGTGAGGAATTGATATCCAATGATAAAAATACAGAAATACAAAAATACAGAGAAATTTTACCTCATTTATGAGGTAAAAGACACACGAAACAGCTTTTGTAASAGTCTAATATTCTCAATATTCTTTTGATCAGGTGCTTGCTATGAGCTGTAGGGTGAGCTTTCTTTCCAGTTCTGTATGGAATCTGTCTTGACATGGGCCTGTGTACTGATTATGGCACTGGTGCACTGGGGAAGGCTGCCTGAGTCTGTAGGTACATATGGATTTATCTTCTCCCTCCCTCTGGCAGGAGGAACTGCAAAGGCAGTAGCTTCTGTTGCACTGGGAGAGCACCAGAAGTAATTCCTGTTCCTCCAACAGCTGACTCGTGAAGTGATGTGGCAGAAAGGATGCACACTTGTCATTTAGCATTATCTCAAACCATGGCTGCTGTGATGCACTACTTTCAGATGTGCCTTGACTTTGAGAAGTGACTTCCCAAAGAAGGTCACAGAGTGCTCTGTGCACGCTGCTCCAGCAAATCCTTAACTAAACCAGCTGSAGGGCTCCATCCTTTGGAGACAAAGCACACCAAAACAACAGCAGAGACCCTTCAGTCTTCTTGCTGCACACAGGCTTTGCTTTATTCTGTCAAAAAGTGGCCTGACTGATAGGGCTGAAGATATCTGTCAGAGTGCCTAAGCCATTAGAACCTTCTGGGTCATAAAATTTACATCAGAGCCGGAGTAATGCTGCTATAAATGTGAAGTGACACACCACACAGGCAACACTCATGCAGAAAGATTCTCTGATGCAGTGACGGAGTGTGACCTTCCTTGAGGCAAGCTGCTTCCTGAGTGAGAGCTGAAAAATGCTGTCTGCTGCTCATGATACGTGGCTGGCCTTAGAGGAGCATGACATCAGCTTGTCCGCAGCTTGACTTGCAAAAAATCCAGAGGTTTGGCTTTGGAAGATGGTAGTTAAAAAAATGGAGAAAGGAATTCTAGATGCTTCCAGAAGGAAAATAGCAGGAGTGATGTAATACTTTATAATATAAAAATATTTTGTGTATGTCAACACAGACATGCTATTTTTATAATACAAATAGATGATAATAGCACTAACTCAATAGGGTAATAGGAGTTCATTCCTCTGTGTGTGTTATGCTTTTCTCTGGCATACACTTGCATTTCTATTAGCACACATTTGTTTGTGTGAAACTCCAAAGTGTGAACAAAACCCAAAAGATCATTTGAATATTTGCTGTATGGCCATATGTGCCTGCTGCCATATACACACAATGTTTAGATGCAAAAAATGTCAGTTTCACTTGTTTTCCCATCCACTCACAAAAGCACAGTTTGAAGAGGGCAAAGTGTTGGATATCTGAGAAGATACTGCCTTCCTCATGATGGTTTTGAACGTAAAACAGGTGGTGATACACTTGTCTGTGTTTYATCTTCACCATCATTTTCTAATCTGTCTATAAAAATAGCTCTTATATATTCAAAAGGAAATAAGTATGTGGATTCATTTACCAGACAAAATAAAGGTCAAACTTTAACATTTATTTAGGTCRCTTCCTCCTTGTCTTAGAGCAGGCACAGTTCTGCAGTGAATGGGAACTGCACATGCCAGGTTCCACAGTTTGTGCTTCATAATACTGAGTTACTTTTAATGTACTACCAAAACAACTTTAAATTTTGAAATCGYGTTCTCAGCCAAGTTTAAAGAGGATTTTTTTTTTTTTTGGTCAAATGACGATTAAATGCTGCCTCATGTTTTTGTTGTCTTGCTCACTTGAGAGTTTTGCTGAAGATTTTGCTCTGTTGTAATGAGTAAGATGATGCTGTAATTACAAATATGGCATTGGGCCTAAGGAGTAGATGTTCAGTTAATATATAGGACAGTGACAAATTATCCTAGAATCAATAAATGGTCACATAGTTGCTCAAGTGTAGTAGATTCTTAAGCTTTTAACTAGAAAAAGGTTAAGAAATGTTAGTTCCAAATGATTAATATCTTCATTTTTTTTTTTGGTGTGTCTTGTTACATTCAATCAGTTCCAAAATGTTTGGCTAACACTTGCAGATACCAGAATGGAATTACATGAATCTTAATTTGCTGGGCTAAAATATCTTTGACAATRAAGAATAAAAACATATGAAAAGAATACAAAACATTTTAAACCATATTTTTTGATTTAGTTAAATTACAAAATAGTAAATCTTTGCYATGAGAGAAAAATGTATTTCTCAGACTGAAATGAGTATTTTTTCATCTTTTCTTTTCGAATTTTTAAAAAATCCTTTGGAATTTAATCTTGTCCTCACAAATTCATGAAGCCATTCCCCTTTTTGGAAATTTAATAAGTAGCGTTTATCCTTGTCACAGATTTTCTGATGGAGAGGAATTCTTGAACTGGTGTTAGCACTGACCTTATCTGCTGGCTGGCATTGGTAGCAGGCAACGTGGTGGCTTTTTTCATGGATATATAGTTACCTAAATTCAAATGTCATAGCTAAATACGCTCACTTGCACTTTTAGGTTGCAAGAACAGCAATAACATGCATTTCTTTAGGATGAAATGGCTCTCTAAAGGGTATCTTCTATGAATGAGACAGTATTTGGAAACCATGTCTTGGTTAACATTGTTTCTAGTTCATTTTTTAATAAACATGGTGTTAGTGAGGCTTACTACTATTCAAGTTTTAATAAAAAAAGAAATGCAGAGTCCCGGGCTATGAAACTTGCAGCTTTGATTTCAGTGTAAGTGGTGTGATTTCAGTTTTATTTCAGTGAGCACAGTTAAGCTGAATGAATCGTGTCATGGGCTGCCTACAGCAGGTTGAGAGTTTTGTAAATGCTCTTATTTATTCTGTACCTGTTAAAAATCAAGTTTCAGCAGTAAGCAAGTTCAGTTCTAGTCACCTGCACAAACACTGCAGCTCTACAAGATGACACTTCACAGGTCTTCCCTTCTCCTTGCAGAGCTGTTCTTTAAAGGTTCTTTCTGGCCCAGACTATTACTGTAAACTCTTCAATCTCCTTTATCTGCAGTAAATGGGCCTTTTGCATCAATTATTTTTTCCTGATTGAAAAAAGGGACATTATAATCACTCCTTGTAACAAATGTGTGACAGAACTATTGATTTCTGAAAGAGCAGCTATTACTGCTCCTGCAGGAAGAAGGCTTGGCAAATGTATGCAACTGTGCATGAAAACCCCCTTCCCATCCAGCAGCACAGTCTGATAAATTCCTGGTTGTTTGTGCATGGCCTGTAGCCATCTCAGGCTGCAGATTATTTATATTTCTTCCCATTTGAAGCCCAGCCCCCCAAAATATCTGTATATTATTCTGCACACCCAGTGTCAGTACCACTGATGATATCAGCCTTGAGTCTGTGTTACTTTGCTGCAGGTGTAGGTCACAGGGTTAACACTTCTTTGGCTGGTTTTTTTTTCCACTTCCACTCTCTTCAAGAATATTATAGTTGTTGGCTGTCACCTAAATCCAAGACTTACTTTTTCCCTGCCCTGCAGGCAGTGCTGTAAGTGGAACATGAAGTGGGATTAATAACATATTCTAATGTGTTACCTGCAGTGATCAAATGTGAGCCTCGCAGGGACCTCCAGAGGTTATTTAATTCAGCTGCTGGCAGTAATGCAGGATATACTGTACTTCATACACACCCTGCAAGATGTGTAAAGTTTTTAAAAATTTCTCTGAGGGAGGCAACGAGCTTCCCACTGCTGCCTTTCATCATTGCCAGACTGTTATTTACCTTGATTCCCTTTGTTGCAGCTTAAGCTGCTTTTTGTTTTSTACTCATCATCACCTATTGTATAGCATCCTCTTTATCACACGGCAGGATGGAGGGTTTTATTCCTCTTCTGTCCCTCTTTTTTTTCTATCCTACTAACCCCATTCCTTTAGTTTCACATTATATTTGTTGAATTTCACCTCATTCTTCTTACCTCCTTTCAGGCTGGGTTTTTGTGGGGTTTTGTTTGTTTGATTGGGGGTTTTGTTTGTTTGATTGGGGTTTTTTTTGTTTGGAGGGGGGGGTTGGGTGTTTTGGCTTTTTTTTCATACTTTAAGAAGTGCACCTTTATACATTCTGAATTGTTTTTAATTTAGTTCGTTCACCTTATGTTTTATTCCAGTTACTGCACAGGCAAATGAAGAAGTTGAGTTAAAAATGTGCAATAAATGTTRTTGTCAAACAGCATTACCCAGCAATAACATTCTAGAGAAATGTTCCCGCTCTTTTTTTTTAATTAACTTGGATTTCAAAGATACCCATGTAGATAAGATGTGAAAGATGGTTTGATTCATTTTGGAGAGCGATATAAAGGTTTTGATTAATGACACGGCCCGAAAGTACATGATTTATAAGTACCTGTAGACAGGGACCATGTAAAAACATGTCTGGGCAAGCAAGTGRTACCTGATTGACTTTGTTTATTTTAGTCATATCTGTGTTTAATATCACAGGTGTGTGTGCATGTCTGTATAAAATGATTTAAATTCCATCTGTGCCCTATTATGCCAGTCAGCCAGTGGATGCCTCTAAAGACTGTGGTTGTAGAGGGCAGAAGTTGAATGTGATAAATGGAAGAAATTGCAGATAAAAGTTTAATATTCCTTAAAATGCCTTTAAGTGCTGCAACCCTTAAAAGCACAGGTCTGTAAGTACTCCATTAGAAATGGAGTATGAAGTGTAAATCATCTCGAAACAGTCCTGTGGTTAATGCTGCTGGAGTTCTTAAAGAAGTTGTAGAGTGTGACCAGGTGATGCTTTGGCCTCAGAAGGTCTTTCTGAAGTGGAGAGAACGAGTGTGCCAAGTGTGGGGATGGTTGTTTGTATGGCACAAGCTTGTGAATAACACAGGTGTTTAGCCATTATTTAGAGTGGATTTTCTTAACACATTGGATTCCTACTTGCCTCACTAGACCAGCAGATATTAATCATTAATGAGTAGATTTCAAATTACTTTTAGAATCCATGAGGTCAGGAAAACGACTTCCCTTCTAATTTCTGTGAATGTAGCCATCTCAGCAATGATGGTTGAAACTTTTCTTTTCCACGTTGTTTTTAATTTAATCTTTTCAATCCAGTCATATCTGAATCAGAAATGCTGCATAWATATATTATTTTCCTTGTATTCACCCAGTCAGATCAGTCCAGTGTCTCTATGTGGATCTGGCAGGTTTGTTTGCTCATAATTTGTTATGAAATTTGAATTTTAAGCAGATCATTAGCTGTATTTGGAGAACTGGTAGCTGGGAAACAAATAATTTGTTTTGCCTATTATCCACATTTTGGTCTGGGCAGTTGATAGATAAGGAAAACCAAAGGTTAGTCTYTTTTCAAAGTCAAATTGCTTTCAATAGTCTTAAGATTTTATGCAGGAAAAGAGGGATTTGCTCCAAAAATAGGAGGGAGAGTTGTCTTTCTATGAGAAAATCTGGAGAAACCATCTGTCACTGAGGTGRCTTTGAAAACTACTTCTAGCCAAGTGTGTCAGAGGTCTCTCATCACTCTCAGCTCTGAGCTCTTCAAGCCACACTCACTTGCTCAGAGACTCTCTTAGGAACCCTTCACGTTCTGTATCATCTGTCAGTGAAATTTCACRGTAACAATAACGTTGCGTTTGTTTGGGTTTGTACCAAAAGGGCTACATTTTATAAGTGCTAAAGTGTGTTTCCCTGTTAGATATGTGCAAACAGCCCAAGTGAATTCTCACAAGGTACTGGCGCCCTGAAGTATTTSTAATGCTGCAGCCCATCAGTGATAAAGCCTATTCAAAAGTTTGTTTGCTCAGTTTGATTCTATCACCCATTTTAATTGTGCTCAAATATCTCTAATGAGGAGAGATCTATTAAAGTGAGATGGCTGATGCCTTTCATCCATGGTCTCATAAGTATATGTATTAAAGGAAGTTACTTGAGTCTTTTGGGAAAAAGTCCAAATTGTAATGTTTTGGCAATTATGTCACCTCCGGTAGTACTTATTCTACTTAGATGATGATAGTGCCCATTAAAATGAGAGCACAGCACACATGAAAAGAAAATATTCCCTACCATTTACTGTTTTGAATGAAGAGGAGAGTAATAAAAATTATGCTGAAATTTGGCCTGCTTTTAATTGCTGTGCAGTGCACAGCAATTGATAGCTAAAGTGCTAATTATTTTTAATGTAATTACATTTAATTATCATAATTGCTACTCATATCTCCTGTCCTAATAGAGAGATGTTAAGGGCCTTATTCACAGAACTGTTATGTTCCCATCATGCAGGGGAGAACTGAATAGGGAATGTACTGTGGATTGTGAGACAAACAGAGCTGGTGATTGCTTCTTTTGGGACTACCATTTGCAATAGGTGTCCATTGCAGTGTGAAACTGAGATCAGCTTTTCAGAACTCTGCCCGTGGCTTTTCCTCTTGGCCTGTGCAAATGGAAGTCCATTAAACTGGTAACAGACACCAGATACTCCTCTTTCTGGTCTTAAATTTTACCCCAAAAAGTATCCCCCCCCACCCACTGCCACTTCAAAAAAGAATCAGCAGTTACACTCATGATTGCAATTACAGCAGTGATTGAACACGATCTGTGCTGATTGACTTGTAACATTCACCCAGGTTTTTGCTAAATCAGTATCCAGAACATGCAGTTAAGATGTAATGTTCACTATTTCTGGTGTTGGAGCAGATGTTCCATGTTTTATCATAAAACCTACGGAAGTGGGATGTATATCAATGATGTTCATATTCCACACACTATATAAGGAAATCTGTTTTCTTTTTAAGAAGCACTAACTAAATATTCAGAAGTAGTCACTGGATTTTTTGCTTGCCTATAGGCATATCTGAATTACTTCCTCCCAGAAACTTAAAACTAATAGGTCATGGTGTTTGATGTGACTGAAATTCAGCACTGCATCATTATTCACAGTCTTTTGCACTTTGATGTTCATGATAGCTAAATAGTAGGTACAGGATTCTTTGGGGGGATCAAGGTCTTTTGTGGAAAGACTGAAAACTATAAAATCAAGTGGATATTGACACACAGCGTTAAACCTTCAAAAAGCTTTAAAATCCAGTGGCAAAAAGAGTGTGCATAGCTGAATGACAGATGGAAATAAGCTGTGCTAGAGCAAGGCAGCACGTACACAGCTGCCTTTTTGTGCTGGGCAGAAGTGGTGCTTGTGCTTTGTTGTGCTTCCGATGGATCTGAGATGTAAGAAAGTACACAAGTGTATTAATTTTCTTTTCAATTCCTTCATCAAGTGAGCTAAATCCCCATGAAACAGAGCATCGCTGCAAATCTGGTGATGGATTGCTGTTAGTACTTCATCAGTAACTAGAATGGGGGAGATTGAATTCATTTGCTCAAGCCTTGTACTAATTAAACTGTTACGAACTGAAGAACCATCAGAAAAGAACAGTTGTGTTTAAAAAGCAGAGCACCAAATGCCGTGTGATGGGAACGTGGCCAGTTTGCAATGAGGGAACCAGCCACAACAGATCCAGAAAGTGTCATTTTGTGTTTGTTGGCATGGAGAGGGTATGCTTAGCAGTGTGAGTCTAGACATTGTTTCTGGATTTATAATTGCGTTTGGAGTATTTCAGTCAAGTTCAAAACTGTTCAGACTGATTTTATGTGCAGTACCAAAATCTAATTTATGTTTGCGTGCATAAAATTGGGTGTAACACTCAATTTTAATTCACATTCTTCAATATAGACACTGTGAGATTATACTTCTTTGTAGGGGCATAACTGCTACATATTGGATACCCGGAGCTATAATTGCTCTCTGTGGCTTTATATTTATCTGTCATTGTTATATAGTGTAATTCCTGAAGTCTTCAAACCAGGGTATTTTTAGGAAGCTGATTTTGTTTTAGTAGGATGGTTTGGTTTTTTTTTTTTGGTGGTAAAATGCATATAGACTGATAATGTATTTCTTGTATAGTCTTGAGATCATTAAAAGGGCAAGAACTGAGAAAAAGGGCAAAAAAATCCCCTTTTTTTTTTGAGTGAGACTGGGAGCAGGATATAATGGAAAAATGGGTGACATGGCTTTGAAGAAACCAAAGAGGGTTGTAGGAAACACTGTCTTTTCCAGGATGAGAATTTTGAGATGCAGGACTCCCAAAATCAAGGACAGTAACTGCAGATAGTCTGAGGAGGGCTTTTAGTGTCTGTTTCTTCAGGTTTTGTACAAATCTCATAAAAACTGATAATTAATTTCTTCTCAGTGTTTTCTTAATGACAAACTGGAAGGAGCACAAGCTATCAGTTTCTGATTATAGCATTACAGTGAACTCTCTCTTCGGTAAGCTGTATAAACACAGACATCAAATTATATTTTGCCAAATTATTTTTTTTTTCCCTGAAATAATACAATCTTATATTATTTTGCCTTCGTTTTCTGGTATACAAGTCTTTGTCCAGGCAAAGAGACAATTCAGTCTTGGATTGTGTTCAAGCTGTCAGCAAAGCAAACTCTGAAAAGTCACAGTTCTGCAAACTTTCATACAACTACAAGTGCAGTTCTTGTATGATTTTTGAAGTACCTTTTCTGCTCAGCAATGTCTCTTCCAGTTCAAATCACTTGCAATTCAGTTACTTTTTTTTTCCTGATTCAACAAGAGACCTGAGAGCCCCTGATTATACAAGAGACATCCGAAGTCTTTTTAACACTTTTGAAACAGCTATGGATTTTTGTAGTTCTTCTACTTTTCTTGTCTATTGTCTAACCTTTGAGCAGAAGTTATCTGCACATTCACACCCAAGAATTGCCTACACAGTAGATATGTCTATAACTGTCTTCTGCACAATGTATGGGTGATCTTTTCCATATGTATCCAGTGGCTCTTCCYACCCATCTTACCTCCATCCGTGGGTTCTTAGAATAAAATCTGCAATGACACCTAGGACTTGTAGTCCTCCCAAGGAGAGAAGTTGCTGGGACTTGCACTTCAGCAGTTACAGGTCTTCCATCTCATGAAACTGGGTTCTTTGCAGGTGATATTTCAGCTGTGGCACTGCAAAGCTGTTTCTGCCAAAGGAAAATTCGTAACAGGAAAGAGATGAAATAACAGGAACTTGAGGAGGTTGGTAACAGATTTTACTTTCTGGACATTCAGTAGTTATTGGAGACGGAGATAAGTCTGTTCCAGCAATCTTCATTGCTTTGAAGGTGTGATTCTGAAAGTTCTTGGGCTGAAATTTGAAGGATTTTTCTTTTTTGTAGTCAGAGTTACTCTCCATGCATGTTCTCCTGCGCAAGTACAGATCAAGRGTGAGGGAGCAGCAGATGAGCTGGGAGAGGACAGTGTTAAAACACCCGGGGCAGTGCTGGTGCCCGGGCCAACTTGCCATAAATACTGCAGCTGCATCTGAATCCTGGTGTTACATCTGAAATAAGACAACTTAGTAAATGTTTTTACTATTCCTTTTCCACCTTGTTGTACCATGCTTTTATGTTTCACTTGTTTTAATTAAATTAACTTCTCACTGAAATGAGTTTTCCAAATCGTAATGAGCACTCCCCGATTCACGCTTTTTTTTTTTTTCAATGACAGATTTAACATTTGGTCCAAAAAAGCCCTCTCATAGATAAAAAGATAAAAGGCTAATTTTTTTTAATAAAAATTAGGCTACTCTAAGTCTCGGGGAATAATTAAGAATCTAGTTGACCTGTGAATATTTATAAAAGTGTTAATTAAGGCATGTGTGAGTGAATCCACCTTGCTGTGTCACGCAGTCGTTAACCCCAGCAACTCCCAGATGTTCATTGTGTCAGTGTTTAGGACAAGCCACAATTCCACTGTATTTTACCAGTTTTAGGAGGGCTTCCCAAGGTGGTGTTGAAATCTCACTTTTGCCACAGGGTGTAGGACAGGCTCAAATGTGCTCCTCCGAGGCAAAGTGTTTGTGGCTTCAGTGTTTTCACCAGTGTAGCTGTAGGGGGGGATGCTATGAACCCAACCATTCCTTGAAGAAACAAAGCTTTTTTCAAAATTGTATTTCTCAGTTATCCTGTTCATTGGACTTGATTCAGGAACTTTGCGTCTCTTTTTTAAAAATGCCCAATTAGTGATAAATGAGTGTAATACGGGAGAGGCTCACTGTGTCTATTCTGCAATATTAATTAAAAAAAAAATCTGAGGTTTTGTGCATTATTTTTCTGAAATTGCCCTATTAATAACTTCTAAGCATCTTAGTGAATTAGGATGCTTTTCTGCAATGTAGCCTTTAATTTGTGTGGGTTGAGGAATTGGCTTAAGACATGCAAGAGCATTCTGCTCCTCCTGATGTGTGTCCCACTCTTCTGCCAAAGGACACATGGTGGGAGATTTGCAAGGGAAGAATGGGCAGAAGGAGAATGGGGGAAGGAAGAGTTCTCAAAAATGAGCACTGACTTTTTTTTTTCAGTGCCAAGGCAWAACATTGATTGTGTTATTTTTTGCTTTAGCCTGATCTTGGAATACACCTGTGACACATTATCTGAAAGGTGACAATTATTCTGTACTATTGAATAAAAGGTAGTAAAGTATATGTGTGTCTTCCCCATTGCACTAAAATTCTGAATTAAAAGAAGCTAATATTAGAATATAACTTTTTTTTTTTTTAGAGTTCACATAACATCCTTTTAAGAAAAGTTTTAACTGTGAAAGCATGCAGGACCTCTTAGAACAGGGGTAGTCTAGCCTCAGGCTACATGGAAATAATGGAAGTCAGAGCTGAAAAAAGCCCTTTTAATTACATCACCTTGCATATCAGCAGTGGAAAGCCTTGCTGCTTTCTGTGCCTGCAAAACCTGGGTTTAAAAGAGCTTAAATGGCACATGGCTGACTTCTGAGATGCTGGCATGAAGAAACCAACATTAAATGTCACCTCTCAAGATGTAGGAATTTGGCTCCAGTGCGATGCCAGCTGTGCTGCCTCTAAATGAGTCGCTGCCCAGCTGCTGCAGGTCATGGTGGAGCAGCTGCCTCCCTGCCAGGTGCTCAACAGGTCCTGGAGGGTTGGATGAGCTGCTTTCAGAAACACCTGCAGGTACCTGCAGCTTTCACAGAGCAGCTGCACAGGGCTAATGAAGGAACTGCATTAATTAAGCAACCTCCTTCCTGTTTTGTGCTTTATGGGGTGGCCAACAAGTGATGGACGTACCTGGGAATCGATAAGATTGAGGTGTGGGGTGTCCTGCTCTGGGGTGTTCCTCATCTCCTCCTTTTCCAAGTCTCTCCAAGGCTTTCCAGCAGGAGGAGGAGGTGCAGCTTCCCTTGGTGGGGCTGGCTGGAGGGGGGAGTGCTGCTTGTTGAGGTGAGGACAAGGTGGGAGCCCTCTGGATGAGGGGGAGCAGGAAAAAAGCAGATCTGTGTTTTGCGTGTCCTCATGTTAAAGACCAGACCAAAAAATCCCTCCAGTCAAGTAGCAAATATAGCTTATTTCCCTCCAATCTTTTCCTGAAACAACATATTTCTCAATTTTTGCCATTTTTTCCCCTTTACACTTGGCATTCTGTCACTTGTGCCAAAAACCTGTGTATCACACAACTTACATTGAGGTGGCTTATTTAAATTAAAGTTGTTTTATTAAACTACCTTTCCTTCAGTGTTCACTGACAGAGTGTTCCCTACTGTTACAAGATAAATTGGAAGCAATAAAGACTTGCTTTGTCAAAGGAGAAAGATCTACCAGTACTTAAATTTTATTAGGTTTTATTAAAATTAAGTGTGGCTGGATCTGTTTTGGTGACTTACCTACATATTGGAAACCTGGGATTCTGCCCAGACTGATGAAAAATATTGAAGTTCAGAATCAGCTGTTTTCTCTTAAAGGGCATAAACAATTCAAAAGGATTTAAACTGACGTTTAAATGTCAGACTAATTATCCCACTGTGGCCATGCTTCYAGAGGAGAATGAATCTCTGCAAGGCAAAACCCACAGGTTTTATTTCCATACTAATCGKTTTTTTTTCCCCTAAAACTTATCTTGCAATAAGCATTATTTTTCGAGTTAACAGATATTCTAATATCAGTTTTTTGTAAAATAGAAGTTTCAAGTATATCTTTGGCAGTAACCACCTGGGGCTATTTCTTCTCTTGTTTAAATTTTAAGCTTTTAAGTGTACTAGGGTTTCATCTTTTTCAAGTTATACTTTTGAAACAGGGTGGGTATGGTGTGAAAATTAACTTCAAAATAGTTATCTTTTTTAGCTAAAACCCCCCCTTAAAAAAAAAAAAAAGAAAATAAAATTCTGTGAGAATTCCTACRTTTTTGTTTTTGCATTTCAGAAAGGATACTTCTGAGTATAAACACTGGGATGTTAAGCTTATCTCCAATGAGAACAATTGAAAGTGGTTTCAGGAAAGGCGTATAATGATGATCTGGTAGAGAATAAACATCTCAAACTGAGAGGAAGAGATAAACAAAAGGCAAATTAGTAGCTAATAACACTTAGCGCTGGCCAAATACTTTGTGTTTTTAAATGTGTGTGGGTTTTTGTTCCGTCATTAGCATCACAGCTAAAACACATTTTAACAAAATTGCCTTCTTGGGGATATTTCTGTCTGTTGATTTTAAAGGTGTTGTTGGAAGAACAGATGACTGCACGGTAAACTAGGCCAGGATTTTTATGTGGTAATAATATTAGAAAACTAATAATCAGGTAAAAATATAATGAGCTGTACACTACTTTTTAGTACTGTTTCAGTATGGGGCTTTTCAGGGGGACTCTGGTTGCTGACTTGTCGTGTTAATGGAGAGGAATTATTCCAGTGAATTGAAGGCAAAAGTCAACAGGTTTAATCTTTAATTCAGAATAATCATTGTTAATATTGAGACGCCTATTTTTAGAACACCACCAATACAGCCTCCTTGTTTGCCAAAATAACAGGTTCATTTCTGAGAATGTTTCTTAAAATAAACATTATTCTGTTAACACTAACTTTAGGACTCTCAGCTGAAGGCACGTTTCTRAAGTAATAGGGGTTTTTTAAAGCATTAACACTGAGATTGAGAATAGGGGCATTAAATTTGTTTCTGCAAAAGGCTGTGCTTATCTTGCAGTCAATATAATGGGAATAGGTTATGGTACTTGAAAATTACTGTAGAAGTACAATATGTTTATTCTTTTATAAACCACTTCCCCTTGTAATTCTGTTGGGCAGCTCATGAAAATATCTTCCCACATCAGCGTCCTTTATGCTGGTTTATGATCAGGCTTTGTTCAGCTTCGTTCTTCAGGAGTTGTCATTAAGGAATCCGAAATTAGGGTTGTGCCTATGAGAAACTGAAACAAATTTATTTTCTCCTTAGAATTAAGCTATTTATGTTAAAGGTGTCAGTTGTCTTGAATTGTCATTTACACTTACTAATAAAATAGCATTTACTAATTAATGCATTTAATGATCGCAGGCAGTTTAGAGGCTCAATTATTAAATTATCTCTAAAATTAAGTGAATATCTAAAAGGTGGCTTTGACTTGCTTAAATGTAGCCAGAGAGCTGGGTGTTATTCCTCTAGATTAAATCAATTCTGATGGCCAGCCTTGTGTTATTAAAATTTTTTTAATGTGCTATGTTTTTATGCAGAGGATGGTGAATTTTCTCTAAACTCTAAATTTAGCATGTCTTAGACTGTCATAATTATTAGATTTTTTTGTTTGTTTGGAGGTTTTTTTGTCTGCTTTTGAGAAAAGCAGCGCCCCAGAGGGGTAGAATGAGGGAGGGCCCCCATTTCCAGCCTTTCTCACACCTTGGTGATAATGTGGGCTTCTCCTTTGGCTGCAAGCTGAGCTGCACCTTGATTTAATAAACAGAGAAATGAAACCACCACAATTACTAAATTACTGACATGAACAAAGTCCCTGCCAGCCCACAGGAACCCCACARCTCATTTCCAGCCTGGTTTCGTAGCTCTGCTTTCCAGTTGCCCCTCACGGGGTGTCCATGCTGGGAGAGGCTGAAGGGGGTGCAGGTCCCTCAGTCAATTGCTGGAGAGGGTAAAGGAATTTGGAGGTATCTTTGCCAGAATTTCCACTGTTTTTCTGGTTAAAAAAGTGAAGAAATCCTTCCCCAGTGAAACTCTTTGAAATGGAGAGCTTAGGGTGGCACTGGACTGCACCAGCTGCTCGATTCGTGTCACTTGGTGGCTTCTGAGCACGGTGGCAGCAGCTGGAATGGGTGAACTTCAAGCCCCTGCAGTCTTAAATCAAGAGCCTGAGCTGTCTCTTATTTTCTCCCTGGAGTAATAAAGTGGCTTTAAAATTCTGTGAGCTTTTTGTCCCTGAAGATTGCATCTCCATTAGTGAAAAAGTTCCAAGCTATAGTCCATCCAGGTAACTAATGTTACCTTGGTTATGAATACAAAAGCCACATAGAACTTGGGTAAGTTGTACAAAACTTTTTTTTTTTAAGCTTAGCGTTTTATTTTAAAGGGTAGGACGCTTTTTTCATTCAACAGAAAGGTGTTTTCAGGAAATATACCCAGTTTTATTAATGAGATTTGTAAAAGATTCAGCTCTCAGTGGCAATTATATTAGACAAACATTTTATTAGTTATTTATCACATGAAACTCATGGAGTATTAGAACTTTCCCCCTGAGTATCCCTGCTTCATGTTCTAGCCATGAGGGGGAGAAAGTAGTTTAGGAGTCATTAAAATTTTCAGACTACTTTGTTTTATTCACATAACTAAATATTTTTAATTTAAATTAAGAAACAGACCCTTGGGCAGAAATCAGCAGCCATCCCTTCATGTGTAGGTGAAAAACTCAATCTTTCCTTTTTGCTTCTCTAAGTCAGAAAAGTCTTCCAAAAATTTCTCAACTTATAGAACATACCGTATTACTCAGTGGTTCACAAAAGTATTGGAAAGAAAGAAAAAGATTAATAATGTGGCAATTAAGATAAAACTTTAACTATTGCTTCTCCTACAAGTAAGGAACTGGTAAAGAGTGATGCAGTCAGAGTTCAGCTCTGCATCTGCTTTAGTTTGTTCCTGAGGATTTTAATGCCCTCTGTTTTTTCTTAGCTATTATTTTTAATGTTTAGGTGATGTGCTTAAAAATTGTTTAATTGCATCCCTCTCAGATTCTCCTGAGTACAGTTTGTCTGGTATTCCATGCGAATGCATGCATTGGGATGGCAGTCGCTTTATAACTTTCCTCACTCTGTTCTTCTATGGCTGAGGTGAGGGTTTGCCTCTTGAAAGTTTGTCTCTTGAAAGAAAACAGCAAACTGATTGATGAGGAGACCCTAAATTCGAAATCTGGAAGGCAGGGAACAGATTGCAAATCAAACAGCATTTTCTCTGTCGGTGGAAAAGCGTAACAGAAGGATTTTCAGTTGGAGAAAATCGTATGAGTAATGTAAGCAGGATCTGAAATGGCCTTGCTATTTAAAACAGAAAGAAAATTGCAAGTGCAGTTGGCAGAGCCCTCCCTGGCAGTATTATTTCAGAGAGAAGGCCCAAAGAGGCAGATGGATAATGGTGTGTGTGTGTATATATATATATATATATATATATATATATATCTATCTATATATCTATCTCTATAAAAAATGATATATCAGCTACAAGACAGACCTCTGGTTTTGGGATATTTTTTTTGCTCTGYATCTCTACTTTTAATTTGCAGAAAACCTTTGTCATTAAAATGGAATTCAGTAATATTCAGCAAATGAGGCAGCATTCCCCATACAAATAATTTGTTCACTGACAAAAGGTTTAGCATTGAAGTGCTTGAAATGGAACCTCAGGTAGAGTTTTTTAAGTAAGCTTCGATGCCTGGCATGTCACCAGAAATGGAGAGTGATGGGGATGTGCTTTTCCAGTGTTTTTTGCATCCCAAGTAGGGTACTCAGGAGAGTCACATCCCAAAAGCTCGCTGTGAGCAGTGTTGTTTTGGGAGCTTTTCAACATAGACTTAAGTACAAATATTTTCCTGGTATTTCCCTGTTTCTTCTTGGCTAAGAGGGCTGGGTTATTTCCAGCAGCTGTGTAAGTAAAACAACGTGAGATCCCAGCTGTTCCACAGTCATGTGGCAGCATGGAAAGGTGGAAAATGGGAGAAAGGAGCTCTAGAGAAAAATTGTAACCAAACACTGAGGGGGAAATAAACAACACTACAAGTTAACTGCCTGTAAAAGTTCATATTTTAAATATTATGTGAGTGATTTGTTTAAGTATGTATGTGAAATTCTAAATATGCACACATAGCTAAAAACAATAATATTCAAAACAATAAAGGAAAAAATAAATTGTGGTTTTTTTCTCTGATGCTGAATTTCAGCCCTGAGAGGATTTTACTGTTGAAATTATAAATTATTGGCGTGTTATAAAATAAATGTGAGGCATAATTTGACATGTAGCTCCTGAAGGAACTGGATGATCTTGGATTATTAACATATATTTATGTTCCCCAGCAGAACATTATCTCATGGTATTGACCAACTAATTTTTCTGGACTTAGCTTTTCCTGTTTGTTTCAGTGGTAGCTCTGATTGCACGCAGTTTGGCTTCCACCTMTTAAAGAGGATGTAGTTTGATATAAATGGCCCTTCTAGTTCAGTGTTTCCCTTAAAGAGGGAGAGATCCTTTTACTTCTCCCTCAAAGGCAGTTTGCAGAGCCTCTTTGTCTGCAATGTCAAGGACCAGTCTCTTCACATCACTGTTACTGGGGTCTGTGAGATGTTAAGACTCTTGAAAAATCAACCTAACAATGCAGAAGCCTGATATCCCCAGAGCTGCTTTTCAAAGGTGTGCCAAATTTTAAATCTGAATTTGTCTATTTAATTTATGTAAGGCTATATAAATAAAATATTTTATAAATAGAAATTTAAAAGTATTTCTAGATATAGCAAATCTGAATTGATTTCTCTTTTCCTGCTGTGCATGAAGCACCCACCTTAACTAAGTTTAGGTTCTTCTTTTTATGCTAAATGCAGGTACTTTCTTACAGTATACGTGCACTGCACCAAGCTCCTGTAACACTTTCTGAATATACAGCTGGATGGCAATGAACAAATTCTATAAGGACTAAACATAAAGTGAATAATAATAAAAATATTTTTGTAGAGGATGAGAACATCAATGTCCTTTWAAAAAGTTTTTTTCTTTCTGTAAGTGGCAATTTCAATTTTCATTTAGGATATTACTGGCAAAAGAAACAGGSCAAGATATGCAGGTTCTTATTTTACATAGTAAGAGGAGTTACTTTATGCAAAAATTGTAGTACATTTTGTCTTGATGTATGAATACATATTTTGTGTTATTCCAGGATACTCTATCCTGGTTTGGGTGTCAGGRCAAATTCATTTTAGGTAGTTTTTGATCCTGCAGTGTGACTGTGTGTGTACAGACATAATAGGAACAGGGATCTTTGGAAAGCAGGGCACCTCCTGTCTTGCTGATTGTCCTGATTCAGTCAGGCCAGCGAGTGTTTTTGGGTTGGGKTTTTTTTGGGTTTTTTTTATACAAAGCAGGTGCAATTAGTGGGCTTTAGAATCACTTCTGAATAATGGCAGCAATATATTCTAAGTAAAGTGTGCAAGTAAGCATAGTGCCAGGTTGTTTTTCTTCTGTAGTTGCTAAACAACTGCATCAGATAAAAAAACCAACTCTGCAGTAGCAGCCCATGGCATTTGCAGGTGGCCCTTTGCTGTCTGATGAAGAAAATGTTTCCTCTTTCCATGCTGAGCATTTAAAAGGTGAACACTGAAGGACAGTGAAATAATTGCCAAGGGAAGAATGCMAACCATTTTGAGATAATAGGCTTTTTAAAATTAATTAATTTCGTTGCTGCACTTGTATGCTTATGGCTAGTGAACCATCAAAAGTGCTTTCACACTTCTGGTAGGCTTTACAGCAGTTGCTGTCACTGGTGTTAGGAATTAGCTAATATTGGAATATATTGCACAGAATTCCAGCTTTCCTTCAGTCTCAGGCCAATTACTGCAGTACATCAGCAGTTTGAAATATCCATTTAACCACTTTGTTTGTATCTAGTGAATATGTATTTATATAAGAAATAGGTAAGTAATGGATGAGCTCGCTTATGGTGAATACAAAACAGCAGTTGGTGTTTTGTGCCAGTAGGGCTGGATGAGGGTTTTCCAAACAGTCACCTTCTGCTGCCTTCCCTTCTTCTGTCCTGTCCAGGATGGTGGTTTTTAAAACCTTTGAAATTCATGTCAGAAACATATCTGGGGTCTGGCTTTGGTGGAGAGCACCAACTGCATTTTGGGTTTGTCCAGACACAGCAGCCGAGGGKAGGGCAGTGATCAGCACCAGTGGGGCCAGTAGGAGTGGGTTTGGCTGGGGTACAGAAGGATGAAGTTAAAAAATGGACAAGAAAGCATGTTGGAGCTAATAGGAAGTGATCTGAAGGAGGAAAATATGCAGAAGTTTCGCTTTGGGAGCATGAAGCCTCTAAGCACTCAGGTCTGCAAGGAGAAGGAAGTTTGAGGATAAGGGAGGATGGAGAATTTTGGGGAAGAAAACCTTTATGAAAGYGCACACTTGGGGGTACCGGAGAAATTCCAGGGAACTCAGTGGCAGAAAATGCTGTAGGATTTCAGCTGTGAGGTGAGGGACTGGAGGCTTGGTGGGGACAGCACAAGCCTGGYGTGTCTGACTTGGTTTTGAGGCAAGAACTCAGACCATACCATCAATRACAGACCCTGGCACCCTTTAAAAAACAACCTAAAAAAAAGCAACATAAATATTGTAGCCTTACCAAACATGTCCTTATTTTGACACAAGGCTGCTGTGGGGTTTTTTTGCTTTTAGGGCAATTGCAGCTATGTGGAGGTGCAAGAACAGGAGATGATGCTGCTGCAGAATGATTGTGCCAATAAAGCTGAAACTTTTCTCATTCAGCAAAGTTGCCTTTGTAGCAGCACATGTGGAGGAGAGGARGGCAGGCAATTTGGATTTCCTCATTGATGCTTGTCAGGTTCTAAMGACAAAATCAGTTCTTGTTTCCCTTCTGCTTCCTTTTTAGGTTCATACATAAATCTTTACTCTTTTCAGCTGCTTTTGTGTAGTAAAAGTCCTCACAAAGATGAGTCTTCTCTTCCACRGGCTGTTCCAGGCTTCACTAATGGAATCTTCACCCACACGGTTGGCAAATTCAGCTATATAGGTCTTGTCAAGTAACTTTCATTATTTTTATTTTTGACATCTTTACTATACTTTTCTTCACACCAGGTTCATCTCTTCCTTTCTCTACACAGGCACCTTTTCTTTCTCCTTTTGAAGCTGTTGTTCACTCTTTCCTGCTTCACACAACCACAGTCAGTGCCTTTCAACTTGATTTGCTCTTATTCAGTTATCAGTTTTTCTGTTGCCATATAGCACTAAAGAGTCTACTTCCCTGTGCTTTCCCTTCTCCCAAAAGAAATTTTCTGTATCTACTCCTATTTTATTACTGATTTTGCAATAACCATTATAAGATTAGCAAGCAGCTAAATTTCTGGCCACAAAAGGATAAAACTCAAACTTTCTGAATTTAAATAATGAAAATGGGATTTGTTCTCCTTTATGCTTTACAGTTTGTCAAAACATGAAGATACTTATTGGTTCTAATGGGGTAACATCTTTCTAGTCCCTGAAGCAGAAACCTAAACCTGAAGCACTGAGGTCATTTAATGTGCCCTGTACTGGTCCAAAAGCTCTCAAAGAATGGGGATTTTATATCTTCATCTTTACAAGCCACTACAATGTGGCTTTCCARAACAATAATGAATAATAACAAAATCCTACATCTTTATTTGCAATAAATATTCCAAGGACTCATGGGTGTTTTTCATCCCTGCTTCATTACATTGTCAAAATAGCAGCATATGTTTTTTTACAGCCTACAAAGCTATACTTCAAAGCGTCAAGATGTTATTTTTCAAGATGCAGAAAATAAACCCCTCAAGTTGCCATTGACTAAATAGCTTGAATCACAAAAATAGTGACAGCCTGGCTTCCACACTGATAGGCAATTGTAACTTGCCATTTGTATTTATACATTTATGAACAGAAAGCAAAACTCAATTTTGATACTTGGGCAGAACTCTTTGCAGCCTTGCTTAAAAAAAAAGAAAAAAAGTTGTTCAGTTTATACTTCAATGATAAAGTAAAAAACATTTTCATTGTTACCAATTGTAGTAAGACCATAAAATATCTGAAGCCAACTGACTGAAGCATTTCAGTCATTTTTGGATGCTGAGCTGTGTAAACTGCATTGAATCAAGTGCARACCTAGAAGTGAAAATGAATTAAGCTGAAAGGTCCATATTTGAATGGACATTTTATATTACTCAGTTTATCAGGATACAGAAATAAAATTACTTTGAGCTTAAGAATAAAATAAACAGCCTTCATGAGCTCTACTTATACTTCTTTGATTAGAACAAGAAGCTGGATCCACTGGGTCACTACAACCTAAACCTACTTTAATGCACTTTATTTCATTGCCTTTATTTTATCAATTTTACTTCATTTTCTGCTATGTTAACACTTAGCTGTAAAACAATGTTCGTGCCCCTCCGCATGCTTTTCATAAAACGGTGTTGACTAATAAATGCTAATTCCAGATAATGATTTAGTCCTGGTTCTAGACAGCGTCATTTATTGAATAATCATCACCTTCTGCAGAATCAGTTCATCCTTGAATTGCTCTGGCACTGAGAATTAATTATATTTAAAAATGATTATAAAAAGGAAGTAACTTTTATTTGAGTCTATCTAGTAGAATACATTCTGACTTTTTCTGAAGTTTTGCCTGAATAATCAATGAAGTGACTCCCAGTTGTCCCTCTTTATTTTTACTAGTTTTGATACAAGCTTAACTCCAATTATGCTTTATGAAGCATAAAACCTCAATATGAATGTAAAGAATCTTTTAAAGAGAGGTGATGTAGATTTTCTTTTAGGTTGACAAAGATAAAAGCATACAACTAGATCATGAAGTTGATTTTGATAATCATTTAGATTCAGGTCTCCACTTAGCATAAATCAGACTTCCTCCTAAGTACATGAGACTCATCTAGTTCTTTACTTCTCCATTTTTGTCCCTGATAATTTAACTTTGCTAGCAACACATTCACTCCTCCATTTCATAATAAATTACAACGTTACAACTGACAGTTTAGTAGAATGAAGTTGGAACATTTCTTGCCAATGATTACGCCGGTGTTTGAATCCAAAATTGAATTCATGAATAAAAACATGGCAATAGGAAACCATCTGTGTCTGTTCACTGCTCAGCACTTTGATTCACTTGGAGGTTGATTGCTACCTCACGAAAATAGACATGGGGGTTATTTTCTCAAACTRTCCTGTGACATGAGATGAAGTTTAGCAAATGACATTCAGCCTGCATTTTCTTTTGTCATTTCCCACGAAGGAAACTCACTACAGAGTCAGGCATCTGTAGATGGCTGACACAGGAATGGGAGCTTTTCTTGCRCAGTGAATGTGGCCCAGCAAGCGCAGCACCCACTGCTTTGGGGGGATCCCTCAGCACTTTCTGTCCTTTCTGCCTTTCTCTGCCCTGGCGTTCAAATCTCTGCACTCTGCTACGCTCACCTGTGCATCCAACTTCAGCTCTCTTTGGAAGGCTGGTTGACTTCAGTCTTGTAAGCGTTGTTTAGACTTCTGCTTAGTATAAAAGCACAACTGTTTCACCATGCCTGAGCACATCTCTTGAAAGCTTCCCATTTATTTTTGGATTCTGCCATCTAGGAGATAAAGGTTTAAGTCATTTCACATGAAGGAATATGTCTTAGTGGGTGAAGATTTGATAACAATGGATTCATCAGCTTGTTGTATACTGGCTGTTTTATCTTCTTGCTYTTTTTTTCTTACTTACTTGAAGATTTGATGCATCTTCTTTGGATTCCTGTCTATTTACCAGCCTCCCACACTGTGATGCCTGAACAAAAGGAMGGGCAGAACAGTTTATATAGTTTGAAATTATACTGGTGCTCAAGGCAGCTTTGTTTTGAATTAACACTGGTTTGTCTGAAGACCATTCCTCGGGAACTTTGTTGTACTGAAACAGAAAGGGAACCCTAAAATCATTGGAAATGAGAAAATGTCAACTGCTTGTCAGCTTTATCACTGCTCTGGTTGCACAACGCTCGACCAAAATAAACTAAGAACAAACAAGAAGGTTCCCATATTCTTCTTGAGCACTTTTAAGCCATGACTGTTGTTCATGAGTTGAAAGAAACTCTAAGATAATGCTGTTATAGTGCAAGGCAACAGGAAACAATGTGGAATTATATTTATGGGTRAACAGGCACCTTCTGGGCTGTTAAATCTGAATATTGAACAGATGCAGTAAATGTTCCATTGGTTTTAGGTAACAGCTTTTAAAATCTTCCAAATGTACCCATTGCACAGGGAGACTGTGGAAGTTTTCTAAAGGAAAATTTCCTTTAGAAGYTCCCTTAATTATGAGGTATTTGCTTAATTATGATGCCAAGTGTGAAATCAACTATCCCACGTATGAGCTGAGCTACAGTATAATGCAACTGCCAAAGAGAACATTTACGTAATAAATAAGAGAGTTTTACATAATAAAAGAGGAAATATGTTCTAAACTTTAGCAATGGGCATGAAATGATATATTCTTTAAAAAAAAWATATATATAGCAAACTTTTTGAAATCCATTCACCTGTTGTATAGAAAACCCATTTGTTTGAGTTGTTTCTAATCAGGTTGTTCTGAGCTGCTAAATTCAGACATTTTAGTCAGGACACTTTATGGCTTTGATCAATATTCTGAGATTGACATTCAGAGATGTGACTATATTAAAGTTTAGTCTGTAACATCTGCATGATATTATTAGAATAACATCAACAGTTCTATAGTCTTGTTTACATTCTTTTTCTAACAGATTTTCTCTCAGGTGTGTCAATTTCCATCAGCCTAAAATGTACAGTGTCACTTGAATTTCACCATATTTTAAAATAAAAAGCCTTGCAGTCAAAAATGAAATAAGTGAAAATCACAAACCTCATCTATAACCTGCAGAATAAGAATAACTTTTTGATTAAAGTTAGATCATCTTGTAGTCAGGTTGTAAAACATTTTACTGCTTTCTGTAATTTATGTGACTGAAGCATTCCATATTAGTAGCAGCATATTTGTTTTGTGCTGAAGATTCCTGAGAGTTTTTTTAGTGCTTTAATGCTGTTCATGTTAAGCAGATTATATCCATTACATCCATCACTCCTTTTCTGGTTGCATAGCAAGGATTAAACTTCACTTTTTACGTGCAGGTAATAAATTAAGTGACTTCTGAGTGTTCAGGGTTCCTCTTTGCTTACTGAAGTAAACGTGTGATGCTTGTGTCATTTATTTTCTGTTCTGATGGGTTTGCAAACTGGAATTCAGCTAAAATGTAATAAATACGTCCATCTGCATTTTATAGGCTGTTACTAAATGAAATTATTATGAAAGAAAAATCAGGGGCAATCCTGATTTCTGGCATACTCTTTGAGGCTGTTTTGCATAGCATATGGAATGTAAAGAAAGCAGTGTTTATTACTGTGAGGACTGAAGGCAAGAGAGTTCCTCTTTAGAAGCCAAAATGTGTTTTGATGATTTATGGCCTTCTTAACTTGATTTAAGAGACTCTTTTCCTGTGCTATCAAGAAGTAATTACAGTTGATGAATCTCTGTGTGATCACTGTGTTTTATGAAGAGGTTATTGCTCCTGAGTGCAGAGGTCAGTGGCACATTTCACCACATGTGAAGGATCCATTCAGACCTCAGGGATTCTCAGAAGAGGTGGACATTTCTTGTCTTTCCCCCAGACTCTTAACAGGTCTTAACTCCCCTCCTGTGATGTTCAGCTGACAGCTTCAGGGATGCTCCCCTCATACCTAAACCACAACATCTTCTAAAGAGTCTCCTAAAATTCACGGTTGTTTTCTGAAGATCTAGAGTTGTGTGTCTGCTTGCAGTTAAGTTCAGCGCCTGCCCACCAGGTAGATAAAAAGGTTTTTAGAAACCTTTAAAAATAGTCCACTTTTAAAAAATAGTGAGATGGAACAAAGAATAACTTTAGTCAACGAGGCCTTCATCAAACTAAAGCTGAAACTGTGAAAAGCAATATTGAGAATTTTAAGAGAGAGGGGAAGAGCTGTTTATCCACTAAATGCTACAATTAGGTTTTTTTCAGACTACGAGTGACTAATGAAAAGATGCCATTAAATTAAAACCTAATACTTGGGAGGTTCTGTTAAGGAAAGAACAATGTTTGCAGGAAGAAACTTAAGCCTTGAATTTCTTCCATGTTTTCTAATGGGATCATTGTTTTGGCTATTAAGGAAATGTACTTGTGACAGTTCTTAGCATTTTTTTTTTTTTTGTGAGAAACTAAATCTTCACTACACATTCATTTATTTTAAAACCATTGTAGTGAAAAACTGTCTTTATCCATAATAACACTTTACGTACTTGGTTTTTATATTACAGTGCATGTCTTTTGTTAGTAGCTAGGTCACAACATTTCACTTAATAGGAAAATAGGAGTTGCCCTCCTGACACAGACAACTTCCAGCCACTCCAGCCTCCTTTTTTTTGATAAAGCCAATACCAAACACTTCAGAGGGAAGTTGAAGTTCTCCACAGATGTGGTATCATCAGCCGGAGAGTAGCTGAGGTCTGGATATCTAATAAGTAAATTGCTGTGAGCTTTGTGAACATGAAATTACGTATCTCAACATTTTTCTTATCAATTATTCTGAAAATTCTTCATATAAAGATATTATTATCTTTAAATTGTGACTAATGTACTTCTTTTGGCTCTTACAGCAGCGAGCATCATCTACATGCCACATGATGTTTGGAAAAAATGCATCTCACCTTTTATATTCACTTCATGTCCAGTATCCACTGACTGTGACTAGGTTAAAAAACAGAAAGAAATTAAATCTCTAAGATCTCTCACCCCTTAGTGTTCCTTACCTCATTAATTTTTATCATGTCTTTACTGCGGTCTTCTGCGTTGCCTTGAACACTTCCCAACATTTTGATGGAGGAAGTAGAGCAGATCGCTGTGGCATATATCAAATAGATTAAAGGTTGTCTAACCTGTGCAAGAAGCAGTTGTGTTTGAGGAATCAAAGCTGAAGTCTTATGCAGAACAGTTCTTGTCAGGAAAAGGATGCAAAGTAGAGTTTCCAAGCAGCTCAGTGACTTGTCATAAAYGTTGGGCTGCAGTAGATAGGGTGTGTTTGGGCAACAGCCAGTACGGGGTCAGGTATCCCTTGGAAAGGGCTGGAGGCCCTAAATAAATGTTTACAGAGGCTCTCAGGGAACAAAGACGGGCTCTGATGAGCTTACACTGTGACATTAATGAGGAATTCCTCATTATTGATTCCAGTTTAAGTTCAAATTCAGTACAGAACTCACATCCATTTTTAATTCATCCAAGACATAAACCATTTGGTTTTTGCACTTTTGGCACACCTGATTGTATRTTTTGATAAAGAACAGCAGTAAATCCCATTGTTATTTTATATATACACAAATGGATGATCTTCCCTGTCAGTGCACTATGGGTGTAAAAAACTTCTACAGCAGTGGTTAACTGTAAAAAGCCAAACATGGGTTAGCAYGTGGTCACATTTTGGAAGGTAGCCAGTTACTTTGAATTAAAGATCCCGTAGTATTCAGAATTTCGATTTTCAAATTAAAGTAATTTCTGAAAATGTTATTGCTGGTTTTGCAATTTCACAGCACACATCATCATGAGAAGTTATTGTCTGTAGCATGCAGAAAGAAAAATAGCAAATCTGTACAAAGCAGGCAGTTGGCATATGGATTTTATGCAGTTTCTGGGGGGTGTAAAAATTGGGATCAGAGTAAAATTGCAAAAAGCACACCAGTCTRATTTTTAGAAGTTGCTTTGATGTGCATATATACCTTTCCAAAAATCTTCAGGAAGCAGTTAYTGGATAGCCAGATTTTTGGAGGTACAGACTGATGCTTGACACAATTTTCAGGAGCACCAGGAGGAGCTGAACTTTCTCTGAAACCCRCAGGTTTTTATTTTCAGTACATGCTGCTGGTGCATTTTCCCTGCTCAGAATTTTCAAGGCTAATTATTACAGCAGCCTGTTCTTTCTTCCCATCTGTGTGTTTACCTCTGAGCAGCTGAAAAGATCAGGACTGTGCAGGCACACTCCTGGGCTGATTATTTACAAAAAACCATGTATCTGTTACAAGGAGCAAATCCTATTATTGAGATAATTACAAGATGTTTACGAAACACTTTGGAGATGTTGTAGTTGAGAGGACAAGGTCATTTGGCTGAAGCCACCTGCAGACAGGAGACTGAAGCCAGTTGCCCTGGAGCTCAGGGCTGGACATAATGGCCAGAACATTTTGTAGCAAGAGGCAAGTTACAGAAAAGTGTTTTTCCTTGTAACATCCTTTAAGAATACACACACACGCAAATTAGCATTTGTCTGTTTAATAAATGAGTGGGAATAAACATGCCATGAGCCTGATCATTTTTAATCAAAGCTCGAATCAGAGGAAAAGAAGTCTTCAGAAAATCTCTTCTGAACACATTTGTATTATCACTGGGCTTCTCTGCATTTTTGTAAGCCACAGATTGTGATGGTAAAAATTGTGTCAACACAGGCCTATACTAGCATGAACTGTAAAGTAAGTTTCAGCCCTATGGACTTAGGGAAAAAAAAAAAMAAACCAACAAAGGCCAATTGTAAATATATTTTCCTATTGCTTGGTTTTCTTCAGCATTTGCTACATCAACTCCTGCAAACAGCAAAGCAGGTACAGGGCTTATTACAGCTGCAGTATCATCACAACTGATCTTTTAAATGAGTAAAAGTGAGAAAGTTGTTTTCTAAAAAATTAAGATGTCTGTCTTAAGCATTCTGTTGCAGGCAAAACCTATACTAAACCCAAAACCTTCTTTTTGAAGTCTACATCTAACACCTTTTCATGTTCCCTGCTGCTTTTGTCTGGCTTGTCTAGCCAATGAGTTGTCTTAGGGGACTAAGCCAAAGCTAATACAAAATCAATGGAAGGGCTCCCTGTGACTTCAGTAGGCTTGAGATCAGTACTGTGTTATAAACCTGGTGCTTACAGCCCTAGTGCACTAATTTTGGGAAAGTTTTATAGCTGGAGGAAGGTCTTACATTCACTGCACACATCTGACTGTGGAAATTCCTATTTCTCCATGGGCTGTGCCAGGCATGGCTCTAGGGGACAGAGCTTCCCTGTAGAGCAGATATCCCTGTAGCTCACTGGCTTCTTTGGGTGTCTGGAGATGCTGCTGGATTTTTAAACTGTTCAAACAGATCTTTTCCCATTCCTTTCTGACTGTGTTTGGGAATGTGTTGGCGTGAATTTGTGTATAATGCGTTTATGAGTCTGGTTTTGCATATTGCATTACTGGATAATTGCAACTCTCATTTACAGTTTCATGGGGAGTGAGTGTATGGGGTACAGCAAATTTTCCCCCTTAATATGTACAGAGGAGACCAATAAACCCCTTGGATGTGCTGTTAGGTTTGTGTAACTAGAAATGTTATGTGGACAGAGTGTTCTGGACACTTAGGTTTATTACTTTGGCAGTCACAGTTTGCTTAATGGTATTTCAGAGGGTATGTAAAATCAGTGAGAAACCTTCCATTTATGTTGGCTTTCCTCTTGATGAGGGTAACTTGTTAAAAGTATTTTTTTCTGGCTAGCTGTGGCATTTCATTTCATCTGAAAATGACAAAGTTTGGCTATATTTTATTTTAAAAATTTGAGATTTTTTCTGCTTACTGAATCTGTAATCTTTAGGTGTATGCATTTTTAATGCAATGCAGGATCCTATTAATGCATTAAGCATATTTATTATTGAATTTAAATTTATATCACTACATGGGAGAAAACTTTTATATTTAACAATAAAGATGTCTAGTTAATTGGAGTTTAATTTCTATTAATCAAAAAGACCCTGTGAGGCTCATTATGTACACTTACAGATATAGAGAAGGCAAACTTTGTATCTGACAGATTATATTGCTATTAATAGTCAATTGTTCTTGTAATCAAAAATATAAGCAGGAAAAATAATTTATTTTTATTTATCCTATTAAGTCATGTTTCACCAGACCATAGTGCTGTTGCTATTTTAAGTTTATTCCTCACTGATTTCCATGTATACCCTGGAGGAAGCTGATTCTAGGAGGAAAGCAAATTCAGGAGAGCAAAATGCTCGTCTGGCTGTTCACATCATTGATGTCACCAAGACCTGCTGTCCCCTCTGTCTCAGCTCCTCTCCGTCCTCCCTCCTCCTGTTCTGGGAGAAATGGAGAGCAGTGGGGGCTGCCCCTGTCTGTTGGATATTCTGCTGAAATGAAAATAAGCAGCTCAGCGGCTTCCAGCAGTTCACTGGAACTAAAACAGGAGGGTTTGGATTTCTGAGTGGCATCCTAATGTTTGTGGATAAGGAGGTGCACATGTAAGTGTGCATTCCTTAGTCCCTTTCCACCTGCTCTGCTGACTTGATCTCTTCAGCATCTGCTGCCATCCTGCCCTTCCGACTGAGACCTTGCTGCAGTCCTTGGCTCTCTTCATTCCCAAACCCTGTCTCCGTGCAGGAGGTCCCAGTGCCCATCTTCCATCTCAGGTTGTGTTGTTTGGGTCCAGATCCCCCTTCACACACTCCAGCAGTTCTCCTCCTCTGTCCCCATCAGAGTTCCCTTCCTTACATAAGCCCTCGGTGCCCTGTTTCTGCATTCCTCTTCYACGGGCTCCCAGCCACATGCACATTTTCCAGAATTGTTATTCAGCCACATTCTCCTTCACTTTCCTGATTTGTTTTTTGTCTTTGCCCTTTGAGCCCTCACTGTGCCCTCTCTACTTCAGCTGCGTGTTGGATCTGAGTCCACCCAGCTCCACAAATATCCTTGRGGGGATTTTCTGACCCCTTATTTCAAATATTTGTCACAACTGTAGCTGGGTGCAGCCGGTACAACGAGGATCCAGCTTTGGGGTTGTACCCCTGGCCTGGCTCATGTTGATCATTCCCTGGGGACGATACCTGTGGTGACTCATGCACAGGAACTGTGTAGGTCAGACAAATTCAAATTGCACTTCACAGTGCCCTTATTCCAGTCCAGCTGTGTGTCTGCCTAAAGCCATGGCCTGTCTCATCAGCCACATGCTCCTGTCCCAGCTTCCCAGCCACCTGCAGCAGTAATTTGGCAACCACACAGCAAACGAGATCAGCTCTGCCATTTGCTGACACAAAGTGAACCTGTCAAACTCTGGAGTTTTTCTCTTAACTCTTCAGGCTGATCCAACTTGCTGTGTATTCATAATTGAATCTTACACAAGGGAGGCTGCTCCAAGTGGCCAAGTTGAGAGAGGAGAGGAAAGAAACAGAAGGACTTTGCCTTGTGGCAGCATCTACCTTGCATATCCGACCTTCAGGCACTCAGAGTGGCTGCAAATCCCATCAGACCTGCATAGGATTGTTCTATATCCACGTGCAACATCTTTTTCTTCCAGAAAATCCAGAATTTTCTAGCACTTTGCTTGTGCCATTAGAATCACTTGGCAAGAAAAAAAAAAACCAACCAAATAACAGCTTGTGTTTTCAAGCTAATTTTTTTTTTCCTTTTCTGCTTTCCAGTGTTTTAGAAATTATTTGGTTTCTCATCAAACTGAGCAATCCTTCCTCTGTCCTTTTCTGTCTGGGAAGAACCAAGATACTTTGTTCAAGATATCTTACAACACATGCTTAACTCTTCCTGTTACTTCTCCACTTTCCCAATTTCCCCCCCCCCCCTTTTTTTTTCATAATAAATTAAGTCAGCAACATAAGTTCTTGCAATTTTTCATTCTGTGAACTTTTTGTCTCATTCATTAGTTCAGTGCCTTGGGCATGGAGATTGTACTCAAAAGAAAACAAATGATCTTCTCTGTAATTGCTTTGCACACACACAAACACACACAAAATGCTGAAGGGTGTTAAGGGCAGGATTTTATCTAGGTAATCATAACCTGAAATTGATGCCATGACATGGAAGAGAGACAGATAAGGAGGAATGAAATTAGTACTTATTCAGGGTAGCTCATCCTTATCATCATTCTGCACACTTCATTATGAACTATAGATCTGAAAAATGCTTTTCAAACTACATTTTCTAATGTTCTGAAATACACTTTATCATCACTTCCTCTTTTAACTTGTACAGGAGGATAAGTGAAAGAAGTAGTTCTGCCAAGGTTTTTTTCCCCATGGGAATAAGAAAAAAAAAAATACACTTCAGAATCGAAATTTCCTGATGAATGCAGTAGAGTCCTCTCAGCTTTATGGTGCTGCAGCCCTGTAATGGATAGCAGTGAGCATCAAAGAACATATATTTACTTAAGTGGATTTTCAAGGATGATCAAAGAAAAGTTTGGCTGCTGAAAGATTTTTCTGCTAGCACGTGTAATGCAGGAAAAGGCAAAAGAGTAAAGTGAAGTCTTTAATTATTTTGGCAGCTGCAAATTTTCAACCATCTGTACTGGTGTGATTACTGAGATCACAGAATCATTGGATGGTTTGGGTTAGAAGGGACCATGAAGATCCACCTGTTCCCATGGGCAGGGCACCTTTTACCAGACCAGGTTGCTCAGAGCTCCACCCAGCCTGGCCTCGAACACCTCCAGAGCTGCCCAGGAGTGGCAGTTTTTGGATGAGGGCTCTGTGCTGTGGCAGCAGCTGGATGGAGACAGGGTGGCAGCCCAGGGCAGAGCCAGCTGTGCAGAGTGTAGGAGACAGGGCACTGTGGGCTCTACCTGTATTAGAATGGAATTTGAAAATACAATGCTACTATCRGGGAAAACGGCTTTATTGGGTTTTTTTCACTGTTAGGATCCGAGGCACGTGCAGAGACACTGCAGTGAATTATTCTGACCCTTAAACAATAGACGTGAGCCTGTAGCCAGTAATTATTTGGCTCCTGAGTGCTATGTATCTCTGATCCTGGAATAGTCATTTATCAGTGGGGTGAACTGAATGGCCAGTCCTTCTTTCTAATCTAGCAGGGTGAGATTCATCATACCTGACTTTAGATGTCTATATCTGAACCAGCAGCTGAGCCTTTCTAGTTAGTAGAAAGCATGGGTGATTTTGGTGCAAGGTCAATATGTTGTATTTTGGAGATTTTCTTCATGCTGTTATACATACATATATTATTTCTTTTCTACTTTTTTATGTTACTTGGCTAGCTTAGGTTAATTGCTATAGACTAAGCAGAGCAGATATTTTGCCCATAACTTGCTTTGTTTCTCTAATCCTTTATGAGGACTAAAGCCATTAGCATTACTGGAAAATGTGGAAAATTACCAACATTGTCTCACTTCTGTGTGTGGGCTGCTGCCAGCTCTCCAGCCTGTGTTTCCTCATTCCCTGAGAAGAGAATTTAAACTCCTGTAGCATCCTCAGGTGTCAAGATTTAGTCTTGGCAAGCCTGGATTCAATTTAATGAACAGTTCTTATCGCTTTCTTTGGAAAACAAACAGATTGAAAAACAAATATAAATACAAATAAAAGAAAGGTGTTGGGGGCGGGGGGTCTTTCTTTTTTGCCCGGTAAGTTTGACTCTTGCTTAGGAATTTAGATAGGAGGTTGTACTGTAGTTTTGGAGGTGGAGTTGTTTTAGATTCCTTGTGATTCTGTGGTAGGGAAAATGAACCTTTTGTTCTTTAATCAGCTTTACCAGCTGGACACAAGTCAAGAGCTTTTCTCACTGGTTTTAATATAGTCAAGGAACTTTTCTCTCAGCAATAAACATTCATAATTCCATTTAATACTGATAGGGAGTTACACACACATGTTCTTAAACTAGAAGTATAAATTAAGTCTGAGGAAAGAAGATTCCACAACCCAAAGCTGTGCAGAAGAAATGAAAAGTCTATCAACTGCATTGATCCTAAGGGCTTCTCTTATATCTGTAATTTCAGAAGTTCCTGTTGAGTACTGAAAGTGGTAGCAAAGGTGCTAAAATATTTCCTGTCAAGAGATTTGCTGGAGACAGCAATGATTATTTGGGACACTAAAGCATAATGTGTTCTACAGTCATTCTAAATCTCTCATGGTGAGAAAATTCCTTTGTCATATCAGATTCATTTTCTTATGTTTTAGTATTTCAAGATGAATATTTGACAAAGATTTGCTGTCGTGAAGTAGGGAGATGATTTTTGTTTGATCTGGGATGATTATAGGAACATGCCTTTGCTGCTGCATGTTTTCTGGTTTTATCACCAAAAAAAGAACACACAGTGCTTATTTGTACGTCCTTCAAAATTCGTAGTCACTAGCTCAGTGCCATCTGTGGAAAGTTGAATGACAACTGAAAAAACACTATAGTGAAAGTTATCAAGACTGCCTAAAGCCTGTTTTCTCAGTGTCTAGACTTAAGCTTGTCAACTTTAGTCATCTAAAAATTAATTTAATTCTTATGTTCCATTGAAATATGTTTCCGGATTAAAAATTGCAGGCAACAGACCGTAGTATTTATTTTCTGAGCACTTATCTGATGTGAAAATCTTGCAATATCAAGGCAAAAAAAGAACTTGCTATAGTAAAAAAGCTGTCCTGGAATAAAACCCCCATTTATGGATTAGCTTTGATGCCACCTTGGAAGGCAGAAGCACCTCATTTCTGAGACAAATATCTAGTCCTTATATTACGTGTTGCTATTGTAACTACCCCATGCAGTAATATGTGTTTATAAGCTACTGAGCCACCTTTAGGGGCAGAAAAAGCTCAATTTCCCCAGATCAAAGATCCCTTTTCCTGCCCTTTGGGAGAGGAAAGCAGAAGGCTGTTTCCTCCATTATTAACATTTTGCCTGAGGGCAAGTGGCAATGTAATCCCTATCATTTTTACTTCCTGCTGCTCCTCTGGGAAAGCACAATCCAGCCGGGCGTGTGTTTGTGCCTCTTCCTTTCATTCGTGTTTCCTGCTGTGCCTGTGCTATAACAGGACAGCAGCAGGTGGCATAAATAAAGGAGAAATGTGGCAGGAAAGCTACAGACAGCTCCTGAGATTTCCAATTTGGCCGTGGTTTAGAGTGCCATCCTCTCCAGGAGAAAAGAACAGGCTTTGTTTTGTTTTGTTTTTTTTTTTTGTTGAAACTCTCAGTGCAGCAAGGATCAACTCCCCACCCTTTATCAGGAAGCAAAAATAAAAGCAATGCTTTCATTGCTCCTCAGAACATCGTTTCATTATTAAATGATGTTTGTTACTGTGTTTTCCACTGCTGTCATGCTTTGGAACTGGTTTACAATGAAATTCAGACTCAATGGGAAAGGAAGGAGTTTGTTCATGATCTCTGTACGTGAAATACTCTTCTTGCACTTGTCACCTGGGCAAAGGCTTTGGTGGTTCCTGCAAAAGAAAAGAAGGATCTTAGCTTCAGGTCTTATGGTAGTTGATGAAAATAGGTTCCCATTTAGGAAGCTGATCATTCTTTTCCAAGGCAAAATGACTCCAGCTGCCTGTTTTTACCAAGACCAGCTCGAGGCACTTGGCAATTACACTCCAAGCTCCCAGTGTGAGCTTCCTTTTAGCATCAAACCAGAGAGCTGAGGGTGCACAGTGCCCACCAACCTGATCAAATGTTGGTTTCCTGTTGCAGAGAAGAGATTGGAATTGCTTTCCTTTACAAATCAGAACAAAAGCATTTATTGTCCAGTTATTCTAGGACAGCTGCAAAAAATTAATTTAATAGAACAATTGAAATACAAATTTGATTTTTTTTTTTAATAGGTCCATGTAAATCTATGAAATTTCATTACAGGATACTAACAGAAAAAATTACTTATAATCAAATGACTTACAATTTTTTTAATACTTTAAATGGTTTCAAATTAGTATATCTTATTTTAGCTTACTTCATAGCTGTCTTTTATACATAGCTGATTTTCTGAACCAAAGTTTTTCACGTGTTGTTAACTTTGATATTTTATTTAGAACATCTCACATATATCAGAATATAAAACAGAACATGTTTGATACATAGGTTAACAATTTAGACAGAAAATTGCAATTTGTTTTGAAAAATGTGGGTTAAAGTATTTATAGTTTTTCTGAAGTTTTCATCGCTTACATTATTGCTTCACATGTTTCTTTTTTTCTGATTCTAAGAGGTAATTACATAAATTTTAGTTGTATCCCTGAATTTGCTTTGCAATTTAAATATAATGCAGGGGATAATCTGTGTGTATTTTCAGGACAGTGAATCTGTCTTTGGGTGGCAGCTGTTACCTCTGCTTTACCAGTGGTAATAATATGACTGGAAATTTATAGGAATTAAGTGCACAATTTGCTAGGAAAAGTGAAACCACTGAAATTAAATCTAAATAAGTCATTAAAAAAAATTGAAATCACAAATCCACCTACATGAATCTGAAGTGCATTGAGTGCTTCGGTTACCTCAGGAAGTTGGTAAGAGAAGACTACATATATATATATATATATATATATGTATATCTGTGTGTGTATATATAGAGATATATATCACTTAGAGAAGCAGAATTGAGGTGACAGCTATTGCTCTCACAAAATATGGCCACAAATAATTCAAGTGAAGAATGAAGTTGTAGTCTCTTGAATCAGCATGAAACTCTGTGGGCATTTAAAAAATTGGGTAATAAAACATGTTCTGCTTTGCATCCCACAGAAGATGGCTCACGTTCAGTGAACAGAGAAGTCACTTAAATGTGGGGCATAAACAGATGGATGTTGATGATTTTCTGTAAGATTAGGCTTAGAAAGAAACTCAGCCATAGAAAAATCGCACATTCTCCACTGAAAGCACAGAGTAGAAAATGAACAGATTGGATAAGGGGGTTTCTCTGGCCTCTCTTTTGCTTGTAGTGAAGCAAATTATTAAAATTTAGCTCAGAGAATCTCAAACTTGGCGTGTGTGACATACTTCAAAGTACTTAGGAATGCCATGTGTCAAGAGGATTCTGAGCATGCAGACAGCTGAGGAGAGGTCGTGAGCTGCTGCTGGTGCCAGTGCAGATGGTGGGATGTGACCAAAATATTTATAGTCCAGCCTAGCTTGAAAAACACAAGTTTTCAAGGAAACAAACGAGCTGATTCCTAACGTCAGTCTGTGTCTTGCAGTGTTTGGTTGGGTAACAAATGTATGCATGTGTCACTTTATAGGATAGAAGGGATTTGCTTTTTGCCATTCAGAATGAATGAGAAGTTGGGTGGGGGGGAAAGGTAACAATGGTAAAGCATTTAAGCTGCCTGGGGAGTTCCGTGTAAGTCAGAGGGACTTCTGGAAGTCAAACGGGATAGGAAGTTGGAAATACCATTATTACATAAAGATGGAAGAGAGCAGTGCCAGGGTTTTTTTTTTACTGGTCTTAACTGGGACTATCTACTCTTCAGCCTCCCAAGTCCCTGAGCCTCAGTGGGAATGGAACATCATCCAAACTGTTGGAAAATGGGGCTGGGGAGCACTTAAACTCACTAGAGACTGGCCCATGAGACCAGACTGGATGCACTCAGGGAAGCTGGGCAAGGTCCTGGTGAAGCTGCTGATGCCTTTAAAGGTCACAGTGCTCCATGGAGGTTACTGGTGACTGGAAGAGAGGAAATGTCACACCCCTCTTCAAGAGAGACAAAGTTAAGGGTATCCAGGCCAATCAGTATGAATATTGTGGAGAAATCCCCTGGAAACCGCATCCAGGCACATGAGAACAAGAAGTTGCTTGGTACAACCATTGTGAAATTATCAAGGGCAGATTGTATCTGACCAACTTGGTTGATGATTGACAGATTCCTTTCAACTTGAATTATTTGAGGATTCTATGAATCAGGAATTATTTTTTGTTTTCTATTTATTGACAGGCAATACTGAATTGAAACATCTTCCTCAAACAACAAAATTTAAAATGTATTATTAAAACTGCATACACTTAGACTCTTCATGAAAATGTAAAAGGACAGAAAGTAAGAGAGGCTCTTATGCTTCCCTGTGACTCTTTTGAAATATCAAATGTCGTTTCAGATAATGAGTTTCTGGAGGATGTGGAGCTAATAAAAGTTTTAACAGTATTCAGCCCTGTGGTCGTGGTGTCTTAGCTTTAGTTCTCCCTCTCCTCTGTCCTGGTAACCAATAATCTTTGTGGTCTGGAGCACATCTGTCCTTTTCAAAGTACAGCAGAGCAGCCGCTCTTTCCTCTGGCCTTATAAGCATCGACTGTGAGAGCAGAATGAGCATATTGGAAAACTGTAACCTCTAGCAGCTGACTGTGAAAAACAAGGTGGAGATAATGAACTACAGCTCTTCCTGCTACTCAGAAACAGAATTAGGAGTGATTCCTGCTTTGATTTCTGGCAAATAATAATAAGATATATTGACTTAGGATTTGGGCGTTTTTAATTCTCATTGGGAAGATGGCAGGGCATGGTAAAACACGATATAATTTACAGACCTTTCTAAGTATCTAATACAGGTATATTTTATTACAGGAAACAGATGCATTGTTTATTTCAAATTTGTTACTAAGAATTATTACTACAATTGCTTAAACAGAGCATTTAAAAACAGATCCAAGCATGATTCTGTTGATTTTCCTACAAGGTCTGATTCCCCAGCAATATTTGGTTGTCAAAGATTGCAGACAGTTGTCCTGCACAGGTTCTGTAAGATAGTGGAGTTTTGTTTCTTGTTGCTTGTTTCTGATCCTTCAAACCATGAAGAAAGGCATAGGGAAAACCTCTGGGTACAGATCCGAAGGCCTTGGTCATATTTATCAAAAGTTACTTCTTTCTTTTCTTGCTGCTGCTTGCCAGTTGTTATTGCTAAGGGTCCACCAGACTCTTACTTAATTTCTGAGCCCCGGTCGTCCAATTGTGCTTGAATCGAAAACTAAAACTGATCATTGCATATTGTTTGAGGAGAAAATCGCATTATCCAACCAGTCTTGTTTTGGTTTGTACCCTTTTTTACTCTTCTTCTCCATAGCACCTTAAACATGCTTAACAACATTTCATCAACAATTAAATATCTCTGAGTGGAAAGCCTAAAAAAATACATTGCATTGTTCTGTGTAAGTGAAATTCAGGTCTTGAGAATAGATAATTTTCTGTGGACCTCCTCACTGGCATATTAGTATAGAGAGGTTGGACTTACTGCAGTTATTTTTACATTCTAGAGAAGATTTACTACTTGTGACAGCACTTGAGAGTGTGAAGTATCTGCCTGCTTTATTTTAGAAATTTAATCATGCTGAAGTGGAGGGAAATCAATTTAAAAGTGTGGGTTGAAAATGAGGAATGTTCATCCAATATTTGTGTGATAAGTAGGGAATAATTCAATTCAGCACAATCATACTTGAAATATAAACCCATTTAAAACCTATTATTGTAATTGCATTAACTATTACAACAGAACTAGCCAGATTGATTCTGAAAAGTATATATTGTAATTACTAATTTCTATTGGAAGAAAATCTGTTGACCACTTCTACTCCAAACTGCGTATAAAATTCAAATATCTGAAGTTTTAATTCTTTGTTATGCTTCAGGTTTAGTTTCTAGACTTTTTTTGTTCTGTGCTGAAGAGTCAGGTACAGGAATCATCCTGTCCTAATCATCTAGGATGACACCAGAACTCAGTTTTATTATTGGGATGAAATATCAAAAGGTATAACACTATTTAACTCATCATTCTTTAGAAGATTATTAGATCATTATAAAATAATGTTATATCTCCTTCAGACACAAAAGGTAGCAGTGACCAATAGCTTTTTTGAAAGAATGGGGGGAATACTGGAATATTCTCATATTAATAACCTATCCTAAGTAAGTTTAGTGTTCCAAGAGCTATAGAAGTGTGTGTTAAGTGTACAGCATCTACTACTTCATTTCACAATCACACTGTTTATTTTCTTGTTGATGGCTCTGGGATTCATCAAGTTCGAAGGCAGCTAAATAAAACCCAACTTCTGTCTGATTTAATCACATCAGTGGAATTTACTGAATGTTTCAGGGTTGTTCATGGTTGGAGCTGCTAAGGCAGATGTGCAAAAGGCTCAGTCTTGCATCAAGGTGATGTCGTTCAAGTTCCTTTAAAGATACCCAGAAAGAACAGCTCCTGCAGTGCAGAGCTTGAAATAGAAACCTTTTTGTTTGGGGAATATTTAGGATTTGGCATGACTATCAGTTTTAGCCATCTTCGTGTTAAGGTAGATTTTCACTGAAAAGGACAATATATTTTTAGTTGAATCTGGATTAGGAAGGGAAATTGACTTGAAGCCCTGTGGAAAGCTGCTTTGATTATGTCACATTACCAACGTGTTGCTGTCCCAGTACAATATAACAAATAAATTGAGATAGAAAAGTAGCAGATAGCTTTTAAATTTTTTTTTAATTAGTTCAAAATAATTTCAGGTGTTTTGTCAATCATCTATTCACTACTGATGCCTATGAACAAGTCTATTCACTACTGATGCCTATGAACAAGCTGTCTTCTTTTAGTTTTATTTGTCCCAGTTTTCTTTGATTCATGCAGATTTATTTGTGGATGTGGTGTGTGCACATCTACAGGAAAAACTGTTAACAGCAAGAGTTGCTTTTCTACAGTTCTGGTAATCAGTGTCTGCACTGCCTGTCTGTGAAGAACAGACTCTTCCCTGTCTTCCTTGCTGTGCTGATGACCAGTTGCACAGTGTAGCTAAACACATTTGTGGTTCCATAGAATGAAGGATATTTACATTTTTATTGCACAGACTGCACACCATTCATAGCTTTGACCTTGGGTTACTTCTGTTGAGACTGAAACTTCGTGGCCAGTGAATATTTGTATGTATATGGATTTCCTCAAGGCTCACATTAATACTCACCCAGATTTTATGGGCTTTGGCATTTTCCATAATTTCACATCATGTCCCTCCACAAACATGAAGTTTTCCTTGAATTTGACCTGTCCGTTGTGCTCTTTACCCATGTTCATGTTTGCAGTAATAGAGCAAACCTGTATGGAATGGGAAATGTGCAAAAACCCTTTATCAAGGTGTTCTTGTCTCAACAGTGATGTATTCATTCTTTGTTGCTCTTTCTTTTCATTTAATAGTGTTCTCAGCTGCTGTCATGGCACATGAATGTTTTATTTCAAACTGTTCACTTGGGCACCCAGGAGACTGCTCTGAATTCTGGCACTATTAGCATGTTGTAGAATGGGAAGATGTTCATCTTTCCTCTATGCCCTATACATCTTATAACAATACTACAGAGATATATTATGTGAGGAGTATAAACATTAGATAGAATAAGAATGATCCAAGTCCTAAAGCAATAGTTAGGGCCATGAGGAAAGCAAACAACTTTTGTGGGTGGAAGTCGTCTAGGGGCTGTTCCCCATATTGTCACACTTTCTAGTTTAATTTTTAGAGGAGAAAATGTACYTCCTTGCTAATTTTCCCCTACAATTCTTTGTGCATCTATCTCCTCTTTGTTGCAATGGAAGAAAGTTCAGACAAGACTGCAATGAAGTCATGAAACCCATTCACACAGAAACTGGCATTTCCCACCTAGTGCCTAGGAACCTTCATCAGCAATTAAAAACCATAGAAACTGCTTGTATGGGTAGAATGGTGTGTTTGGAATGTGCTTTTCAGCTGTGGCAACTACACATTTTTGGAGAACAGTTTGAGCAGCCAAAGCCTGGCCATGTCAAGGCTTCTGTTCACCTTTTCCTCAGAAAGCCCATGTTAAAGCYTGAGTCCAGCATGCACTGCTAGATTTTCTTCCATTTCTTATTCTGTTTTGTCAAGGTTTACTAATGCTGCTATACTCTTGTTCTTAACTGTAGCTGCAGCTGACACTGGCCATCTATGAGTGTCACAGAAGGCGAAACTGAGCAGTCACTGATGCTGTAGCTAATTCTTGTTAAGGAAATAAAAATTGCAAGTGGGAGACTTACTTTCCTCAGGAGTTATATTTACAATTTGTCACATACTTTGCTTATTTCAGTTTTATGCTGGTATTAGGGGACCTCAGTCTGTTGCAGTCCACAGAGAATTTCACCTCTGAGCTGCTTAAAGCTGTTGTAAGGTACATCTGTCCTGGCAGCATTTGGAGCTGAAGTTGTTGATCCCCAGCAAGTTCTTCAGGACAGCTGACAGGAAAACAGGCAGGTTGTTACAAATTTGTTACAACTTCTTCTTTTTTTTTTTTTTCCCCCCCAAAACATCCATTTTCTGCAACTAGCATTTTTCCAGGAAAAAATGAATTTTGGTGGTAAATTGCTGATCTGCTCTAAACTCCATGGGCAGGAGAAGTCACTCTGTCACTTTGGCAGTCCTATTACACGGCCACAGCCGCGGCCCTCTGAGTCGCCAGCGTTCATTTATGGGAATTGAATTAATGAGGAAACGAGGGCACCCTAATGGCAGTAATGCCTCAAGGAGGGAACAAGACAGCAGATCCCAGTGCCAGGGATACAGATTGTGTATCTGCTCAGAGCATGGCATGTGTAGGCTGTGGATTCTCAGCCCGTTTGGAAATGCTCTTGACTGAGAATAAAAGCTGGGAGCTGCACAGTGAAGGACTKGTGTGCGTGGAGCTGTCTCAGGGAGAACTTGATCCTGTCGCAATTTTCCTTGTAATGAGAATAGAATCTGTTCTTTTCTCCTAAAGATAATTTGACTTTTCGAAGTAAATAGTAAATTAAGTGCAGTAAAACGGCTTTAATCATTAGTATTAATAGAAGACAAAGGGAGCAGATCTGCTGTTGTAAGATTATACATTTTTAAGTATGAGACCTTTTTTCTAAAGGGGCACATTTCTATTTAGAGGTGTATTTTAAGCAATCTGCCACATTGGAAATCTTTAATATTTTAAATAATGTGTGATTTTCTCATTTGAGAGTGTTACCGGCTTAGTCTGGCAGCAGAGCTTATCAAAATCCTGTCTCCTCAGCACTGTGAATTTGTTCACATTCTAAAACTTCAGTTTTTATTAAATTAACAAATCAATAGCTAAAAGGATCAATGGATTCGGTAGCAGCTGGCTTAATCTCAGTAGAAATGGATTGCTGCCAAACTCCATGTTGCTGTTTAAATTGATTCAGTCAAACATCTTTGCTCAAAAAGTCAATTGTGGTGGGAGAAACGCATTTTGTTTAAAAATTGCATATAAAATTGGTAGTCCTTTCTACGTGTGTGCAMATGGACATGCACTCCTTTTTTTTAAGAGACCCTAGGAAACAGAAATTGCTTTACTGAAGACACCATCTCAGCACCTTCTTATGGGTCATTTTGTCTGAACTTGATACTGCTGTTCAGAAAAATGAAAGAGCATTTCATTTTTTCCTGTATGTGTTGGTTTTCTGCTCTACATCTGTAAGCATCTGATACTGCTCTCTATTTTCTCATTCAGCATATATGTACAATACAGATAATTTTTTTTTCTCTGAATGTCAACTGAAAGATGGTTAAGTACACAGTGGGCACTTTACAATCCTTGTCACACACCATTAGACACTAATGTACTATAATAATGATCTTGATAATTGCTCTCTCACCTCACAGCACACCTGCAACTCAGTTAATACATTTTTTGGATCTTTTTCTTTTGCATAAATGAAATCTCCTAATGAAAGTTCTATTAATGGTGACTGGTGAACATGTAAAGTACTATATGTAGAACTGTGATTTAAATGGGTGTGAAACATTAGAAATTCCATCTGTTTCCCCACTGTCCAGGTATTTGGGGCATTTTCTTGATTTCAAGTCCAATATTGGAATCCCCTCCAGAAGGCTTCTGATTTTGCTGAGCATTATAAGGCAAACTGGTAGCTTGACCCAATTCAGGTAACTATAGAGAATAAAACACAATTGTTGGGCTAGCCCTGGAAACATAACAGGGACTTCCCAAGCACAAAGCTGGTTCCTCAAGGGTTGCCCAAAGGCTGTTGGATTTCTCCCTGAATTTCTTCTCCTGTTCTTCTTCACACTCTAATTTTGGCAGGATGAAGTGAAACAAGCTCAGTGCTTGGATTGTGCCAGGGTTGGGCCACTGATACGAGGGTAAGACATCATGCCCTTTATTTTTCCAGCTGCTGTGTATCAGCAGCTGCCACAGTTTTACCTGAAAAGCACATCTTCCTTTTCAAATCCTCTGCTTTTGAGGATTTCTTTCAAGGGTGACATTTTGAACCTCACTTCAGAACACCTGTGCTTGAAGCTACATCTCATAGTGCATGCCGAGCAGCATGGGCACAGAAAACCTCTGTCCCCTCTAGTGACAAGCCAGCAGGTGTCAGAGACTCAGTGTGGAGCAAGCCAGGCTGACGGAGGGGATGCAGGCTTTTTATGGAAGCACCCTGAAACCCCTGGAAATCTCCCGGTCTGATGAAAGATTTCCTTTTTTCTATGACAGTCCTAGGACCTCTTGTGATAGATCTGAGAGGTCTCAGGACTACCACTAACAGCTCCATTGCTTTGGGAATTCTGACTCACTTCTAATCATCTCCCTTCATGACAGTGGGCTGTAAAACAAAGGTTCTCTTTTCTGTTTCCCCTCTCCACCTTTGGATTTTTTGGACAAGTTGTCATGGTAACACACTACCTGAACGGTTGGATCATGGCCATGATACTGTAGAAAAGCCATGGCCGAATTTATACCTACACTGCCTGCCTAGCCCAGTCTTCCCATCCCTTTTCAGCTACCACTTTCCTTTGGCAGAAAAGCTCTGCTCACATGGCTCTAGATATTTTCATTCATTTTGGGGGGGTGGTATCAAATGAAAGATCTTAGTATGGTTATTTCCTGATGCTCTTTGGAATGCCTTCAGTCTTCAATTCCCTCTTAGTTTTTGACCTTAGAATACAGCCTGTAAACTTCACCAGAATTGGGGGTTAGGGATGCCCACAGTGTGACTGTACAGAGAAACAGCACACCTTGAGGTGCCTCCAGTGACTAATGGGTTGTATTCCCTCCACAATAAGCTCACCGTGTTCTGGAGAGAGGCAGAGCATGGTGTGTTTCCTTCACCTCGTTGTTCAAATTGTCATTACCAGCACCTAGCAGTTCTCTTCTGTCACCCTAATCCATCACAATATTTCAGTGGGATGGAGAGTGGCAGGCAATAAAATGTCTCCTGGAATATAAATCGGCTCCTAATTTGTTTTTCTCTAAGCCATTATTTCTTGTGTGATGGTCTTCTCCCAGGTGTTTCAGGCCTGTCAGCAGTCGCTGCAGGCACTTGTTTTCCTTTCCCAGGTTGTGCTGTCTCTGGACCTGGCAGTAACAGAGTGAAACACCCAGCAGCTGTAATGCCRTGTTAAACCCAAACAGAATTCAAAGCTTGTCACAAACAGAATCTGAAACACAAACTGCATTAGCAGGAGGGCAAAGTGTTCTGCGCCAGGACCTAGTTCAGTTCCCTGGGTGTTGATGGAAGAGTGCTCTGAGCTTCCTGATCACTGGTGGAAAATTAGTTGCTGTGAGACATTGACTGATGGAATAGGAATGTCTGTGCTTTCCATGTCACAGCAGAGTGTTTTGGGACAGTAACAAGGACTTCTGTGCTTCAGTGCTCTCTGTATCTGCATTACAGATGTAATGCCTCATACATGTGCTTTCTGTGCTGCTTTTGCTCGAAGTTACATTTAGTATTTGCTCGTATCCTGGAGGCYGACAGAACAAGCTCCCTGACTGATTGATTTCCAGGTAATCAGCTTGTCCAAGAGGGATTGATTAGTTCTGCTTCATTTGTGAGCAGGTCTCAGAAGATCCTTTTCTCAACAACACAAAGCACTCACTGAGCCACCAATGCTCCTGCACTGACTTCAGTCACAGGGAATTCTGTGATACCACTGGCTATCTAATTATCAAATTGAAATGGACAGAACTGGACTGTAGTGCTTAAAAATGAGTTATAACCCCCCCCCCAAACCCACGAGGTTATGTAATAAAAATAAAATAAAAATACTGGCATACAGTGAAGAAATCTAAATCAGGCTTGTTGCCAATTTACCAGATTAAATTTTAGTTGGCTGTTTTCTTAGCAGTGCCCAGTTAATATTCTGTGCAATGCTTACATGAAGTGTCCAGGCCCCTGACTGTACTGACAACACCAAATCATCTCTCTTTCTGCTGTGTCCACTGTCCTTTGGTACAGAAGACTCCATCAATTGGACCCTCCTTCCTGACCATGAATGCTGAAGGATGCATCTTTTCAAGGTTCACAATAAATTAACAATAATTTACTAGACSAGTGAAAACAATTTCTAGTCAATGTTAGCAGGTTTCAAACTGGTTGCAAAATTAAGGGCCAGGGCTTGCTAAGGATTAGGGTCAATATATTATTATATATTTATTATTGTTTGTACTTCAGTTTTTATATATAGTGCATCTGAACAGAACCTGAACAGACCTCCTCTTTGATTCAACAGCTGGGCATTTTAATGTACATGTAAGTGTTCCTATAAATTGTCTCATACAAAGGGAATGCTGGCAGTTGCCAGGTGTTTTGCTCCAGTTAGAAGTACTAACAAATTCTATTTCTTTCTGTTCTGGGTAAAGCCTACAGTCAGTAAAAGGCTCCATTTTTCCTGTAACACCTTTTTGCCTTTGAAGCCCAAGAGAAACCACCAGTCATTTGTTCAGGTCAGTTCTATTTCTGGGTGCTTTGCTTGAACTTAACATGGCAAAGAAGTTGAGAAAAAAGTAACTCCATGTCCCTTGAATTACTTTAGTGCACTGAGATGAGTGAAAGTAAGACAGAAGCCATGGCACATTGCATCTGATGAAATAATGTTCAATTTGTTACAGCATTTTAAATCCTGGCCACTGCACTACTAACATTGACCCTGAGGGTACCCTTGCCAGCTTTGCCCTGCCACTAGGAAGGCCGTGGTATTCTAGAAACATCAATCTCATTCCATATTTCTCGTTAGTGCATACCAGGCTCGCCCAGTAGCATGGCAGCTTGGCACTTTAGCTGAAATCCCTCCCTCCAGCCTGATATTATGTAATAAAGGATATAGTGCATAAAAYATAATGCTTAATAAAACAAAACCCAGCCTTAAAGTATAAAAAATGAGTCCAGATAATAATTAGGAAGCAACAGCCCACTGCTTTGAAACTGATCATTCGCTCTCCATCATTGCTTTCATGGTGTGGGCATCATATTTTTTATTTAAACAATGTGCCAACAGCAGGCTGTGCTAAAATGCATAACCATCAGTTGCAACAGCTTGTCTGGCTGGTTATGCATAAATTGCAGTAATTCCAGCTGCTTTCTTAACTCTGCTGTGTGTCAAACACCTCACCTTTGCTTCTGTATGTTTTAGAGAAAAGATGAGAGACAGGTGATAGATACTGTTAGTAGTCATCGAAATATTTTTGTAGGCAAACAGACAGCCCTGCCTTGGGGATTGTCTTGGGGATTTTAGAATCTTACCTTATCTGTGTGGAGATTAACACAAAAAAGTATCTCTTCATTTTTTTATGGTTTCGGGCTGTTTTTAGAAATCTAGGCAAACTTGCAAATGTAGACTTAAGGAGCCATAAAGGGATTACTGCTGCTTGTGGTGTGAAGAGAGTTCCATCTTTTTATCTGTTTTTGAAAACTCAAGTTACTTTTTTAATTCTAGCACTTTGTTACTGGCTACAAGAGGGGATAACCCAAGAATCTTGAGCATTCCTCGTATTTGCCTCAGCAGTGGTGTGGTGTGGTGTCTCCCCAGCCCCATGGGCTCCTTGGCAGTTCCTGGAGAGGATGGGAAGGCACTGGTTTGTGTCTCTCAGCTCTCTCAGGTGTATCAGCTGAGAAGTCACATTGTACTGAAGTGTGCTCTCATCTTCATGGCTCTTGTGTGATTCTGCGGCAAAGYGAGCGCTTAGAAATTCAGATGAGCTCTCKTCCRTCTTGCTGGAGGTGAGCTGGGACTGCTGCTCATTAGGATTCAGGGACAATCTGTGTCTTCCCCCAATGTCCTGAGTGTCGATGCACCTGGTGAGCATTAGCATCGAGGGTTAAGAGGGTTGTTGCAGCTGTAATGCAATATCAGCACAGCCCTAAACTCCAGTTGGTCACAACCACCACAGGAGTTCTTTCCTCTGCCTGCCATTAGAGAATATCTTCTAAAAGCTCTTGCAGAAATRCTTTCTTTCTGAATTAAGAATGGAATTATTCTACTTAAAGGAGTTATAATAATTAAAGTTCTTCCTGGCTTCGACTTTGACCAGATGAGTTTATAGTGGTTCTGATTTCTGAGTTCTTGGGGGCTTCCCATGGAAACATTTCCATTTTCAACTAACCCCCTGGGAAAATACAGCTCCTGCTTCAGCCTGCTGGGGTGGGATGCTGAAAGCAGTACCAGCAGCACAAGTGAGAGAGTACAAGAGAAAGCACAAATGTTGCTGAGGTGGCTTACTTAGTGTGACCAGCATGAACTTTTGGTATTTACATTAATGTTTACGATTAATTTTTTCCTAACCTCCTGCTCAGCCCTTCAGGGGAAAGGCTGACGTTGCAAACCTGGAAGCTGATATTGCTGGGTTTGATTAGATTATAGGGAAAGGAGATTTTCCATCTTCCCACACCTCTTGCCAATTAAGATGAGGAGTCTCATAGTTGATTAAAATCTCATTATTCCACAAACATCGTTAAGGTTGTGTGTACTTCAGTTTTGCAGTAGAAAGCAGTCTATAAAGAAGCAGTTGTAATATTAGGGATGAAATTTTAAAGACTTAATTGGGATAATGAAGGAGATACTAGAAGCATTATGAAGGCTAACACTTCATGTACCACTGAACAGAGGTTGCTTCCAATTTTATATTTCAGCAATATTATAACATAGTAACTCACAGACATCCTCTTTGTATTGACTTTTTTTTGTTATATTTTTGATTGCTGTCTTGAGTCCTTCTGTAAAAAAAAAGGTTCTGAGGTCATTATTTTCTTCCAAATATTGTCAAAAGTGGCAGGGAATATATCTGTCAGGCCTCTTTGTGTGATGTTTGTATGCCTTGAATGCAGAGCCATTCTGTATGAAAGAGACTGATTAGGATCCATTCTGCAAGTACAGTATTTGTAATACATGATGGAGGAAAGGGGGATGAGGGTGGAGAGAAGGGTAATTAATTCCTAGTTATTCGAAATATTATAGGTTTGTAGCCTGAGCCAATATCAAGCGTAGTACCAGAGGTGATGTATATGTTTTCCCAGACCAATGTTACCTCTAAATGAAATTACCTCTAACTCCAGTCCTGTGCCCTTCTTAATTGGACTGCCAGCCAGGCTCCTCTTTGTCAGCTGTGATAGATTTGAAATGTATACATGCAAATTTGTAACTGGGATGAGATGTATTAATTTAATATCGATTTCCATTTTCTACCTAAGCTTCTGCTTCTGTTGAACCCTAAAACATTTATCATTGTAAGAATTACAAATCAAAAAGTTTGCCATTTCCTATCCTTAGTGGTATAAGATAGTCCTTCTGTTTTAAGCAATGCTACATTTCGTAACAGAAGTTCTTGCACCACATAAATGGCATTAAGCATCATCTAATGGAAAGGTCTCCATTTCGGTTTTTTGGTTTCTCTGAGTTATCAAATTCATCTCCCTGTCACTTTTTACCTGGGAGACTGATCCCTATCTTGTCACAATCTCCTTTCAGGTGGTCGTAGAGATTGAAAAGGTCTCCCCTGAGCCTCCTTTTCTCCAGGCTGAACACCGCCAGCTCCCTCAGCCACTCCTCATATGGCTGACTCTCTAGAAATGTTTTTTATTTCCGAATGAAATGAATGTAGTTCTGTGAATTCATAAAAAAAAAATGAGTACAGAATATATGTGGGATATTATGTCCCAATACTCATAAAAACAGAATTAATAGATTAAAAAAGAATAATAATACAGAAGGGAAGGCCAGGAAAAGCAGCTTGGGAGGACAGTAAGATCATAGTGGTAGACAAGAAAAATTTTAAATTTTTAGACTGCAGCCAGTAAGGAAGGAAATAAGTGATCCATGATGTCACTGTATTTGAAATAGATCTGGAAGATTCTAAGCAAAAATAAAAATCTCTTATGCAGGAAAAGAGAATAGATGATCACAGTGATAGTTACCAATGATCATATAGTCCATTATCTAAGTTAAAATATCTAAGTTAGAGTTAAAATACTCTCTAAATGCTATGCCAAAAGGGTGACAAATATAAGTTTATATTTTTATATAATTTATCTTTTTTTTTCTAAAACTAAACATCTGTGGAGATATGGCTTTTTATAGTAATTGAAAATGTACATGTCAAGTGTAGTTACATTTTCGTGGCTGAGTTTAAGAGAGTGGCTGTTTGTCTCTCTTGAGTTTTCTATTAAAAAATTAGTTTATAAAATAAAAAAATATGYCAAATGGTAGAGTCCATTGTTACTCTTTAGATGAATACAGGTCCCTGAATTCTACGGTTCCAGATACTGAACAAAGGCAGCAGTGTCTCATTTACTGTCAGAATTGTAGCCCCTGACCTTTGTCTCGCAGTCATTTTGCTCACAGTATGAGAAACGTGAATGTAAGTGAAGGGAAAAGGTGAAAATTGACCACATACAAGCAATCTGCCACCCCCAGGTGTGAAATAAATGTAATGTTAACTGCTRTAAGACTGAGACACAACCAGAGTCCATAGATCAGAGCTCTCTTGCTTCCTGTCATGTGTCCACACCTCGGCTACAACAGCAGATACTTATCCACTCAAAAGCAAACTGTCCTGCACACTTCTTAATGAGCATTTAAAAGCTGAAATGGAGCTAAACTTTACCAGAATTCAGTTCACAATCTGATGAGGAATGGCAATGCAGCATCAGTAGTTGACATTTTTCTGGACTGTGTAATCCCAATTTTGGCTTTTGTTTGTATTTTGGTTGAGGGATTATCCCAGATATGTCTTATCATCYGTTAAATATCTGAACTTATATATAAAACTTGTTGCCAGTTTTAAGTGTGTGATTGCCCTGAAATGTTACCAAAAACACATATGCATATTAAAAACATTAAACATTTTTCTTTCARAATGAAATCTGTCGTGAATTTACACATTAAGACTAGCAGGATACCATATTCACACAGTCCTATTAGGGTGATGCTAATAACTTTAAAAAATCATTTTTGAGCTAAAAAATCTGTAGTTAASAGGTCAATTTCATGTCGAATATCTGTCTGGTTGTCTGTTTGCAGCTGTGAAGAAAACTGGGAAAAAAAGAATAAAGTAAATTCAGTTGTAGGATGAGGTAATGGTGCTGTTTTGGCTCCTCATGTAAAGAGCTRCAGCCCCACCTGGCCTATGGCATGTGAGGGCCTGGCACCTGTAGCCAGGATAATTAACTGCTGGGAAATCTTGATTAAGTCCCATTGACCTCTCTAAGCTTAAGGTTTTGGTTGGGATTTTTCAGGATGGGGATAATGATATTTTCTTCATTTGGAAAGTATTTAACACTGTAGTGTGCATCTGGTGTAGTTGAAAACTAGAAATAAGCCTCTCTGGTACTTCAGCACTTTTAGGAAAGATTCAGATTTTATGCAGATTTAATATGTTTTTTATGGTAATACTTACCTGTGTTCTTAAGCTCAAATTTCTCTATCAATACTAGAAGTCTTATTGGAGGGAGCATTTTTCATATCAACCTGATTATTTGAGAACTGATATTAAAGTCATGGTTCATAACTGTGAGATTCCTGTGAAATATCAGTGTGTTCAGTAGAAATACTTAACTCTGATTCTTGTCATCAATCATGTGAAATATTCTAGACACAAGGATGGGAGATTTTTCCCACATAGCTACTTTGGTGAAACAAAAATTAGAAACCTGTTCAGCTAAAGGGCACCTTCATGATTTTTGCTTTATTAAAATAGGGTTGGGTTTGCGTCATCAAAGGATTTATTCCTGTCTTAGAAGGCCAGTAGGTGAATATTTGAGACAGTAGTCAGAATTTTCCCTTGGGTTACCAAGGCATTGCCTATACATTGAAAGTCACATAAATCTAAATGCTGTAGTGGTGATGGGTTGGGAAAAGTTGGCAATGTTTGCTTATGAAATTAAAAAAAAAAACACCAAAACAAGAATGTTGGTGTCATCTGTACCTGTGTAAATACAATTCAGTAGTTACTACAATTTGGGGCTAAGTACTGCAAGTGATTCTACGTGGATGTGAGGGAAAGGAAAAGGAGAACTTGAATGAACTAATTACAGAATTTTATGTGTTGGTTCCATGGCAAAATTTGTATTTGAATACTGTGTTAGTTGCTGACATAGATCACAGAGTTTTTATTCACAAATACAACATTGTATTACTCTATGCCTTAAAACAATGATAGTGTAGAATAAGATTACATAAAATTTAGTACAGTAAGGTAGAAGACACAAAGATGGGTTGAAAATAATTTTTAATAATCAAGATTATTTGCCTGTGGGCTTGTGGGTATTCAGAGATTATACGAAAGAAAATGGTATTTGGGTCTCACAGAGGCATGAGGACTTTTTCAATGGCAAGCCAGAACTGAAATAATTTGGGAGTCACTAGTCATGTTTGGTGTGCTTAAAAATCAAGCTTGTGAGCTTTTCTGCAAACACATCCAAAAGGTTTCTATTTCAAAGGCCGGATGCCTGATTTTATAAGAACATTTCAGCATTTTTTGCATATGAATTACCCAACTTTACAATTACCTGTCTGGATTGGGGCATTTAAATTTTCCCCATGATTACAGTAATTTTGTCTGTGTGCCCAAACTCCTGACTTGTACATGCAAATAAAGCAGRGCCTTAAATAAATCACACATTCAAATCTATACCTGAATGTGCAATCTTGGTAACCATAATTTAAAATGCAAGCATAATTTTAAGCATCTCCTTTTAAATATTGGGTTATTTAAAGTATTTTTTTAAGTGGGTTAGATTGTATTCTCATTGCTGTTGCTTCTTGCTAATTATATTAATGTAAAAGAGACAGCTACACAGAGAGGAAAAAATTGCATAGCTTTAGCTGATCTATTATAAAAATAATTGCTGTAGTGAAAGCAGTGAACCCCAAAAAAATTAGTTTTAGATCTTATTAAAAACTGCAATGTTATAATAAGGCCATAACAAGAAACTATAACCTTGTAAGTAGAGACTGCAGCTTTCTTCAGATTTTTATTGTTAATAACTGCCTGTAAGGATATTCCATTCCTTTAAGATGTGCCTTCTCTAGAAAGCTGTTCCACAGTTTTGTAATAAAGTAGTAAGTCGTGGCAGGGGGAGCTTTTGTAGGATTTCAGTGCACACCTTGAGTGTTTTYGGAGGCATGAAGCCAAGTGACATTAATTATTTGAGAACTGCTCTGGTAAATTACTGTTTTTACACAGAAAATCAGTCTGACATAACGCCAGCCAACAAAACATCATTACAGCAGCTATCAGGCTGGAAGTTTTGGTCTTTGTCAAAAGTGGRAACAGCCTCAGAAAAAATTCCTTCCAAAATAACCCCACGTGCATAGCAAATTGAATAATGGCTATCATAGGAATTAATTAACCCAGGCTAGCAGATTAATTTGTTATGGATAGAGAAAAGTGCATCCTGCAGATTCCAAGGGGCTGTTCTTGCACAGGAAAAAGAAGTCCCTGGCTAACTGCTTACTGTATATACAGAGCTGAAAACAGAAAGGTTTCCCATGCTAAGGGGAGGAAGAAGTAAAAATGGGGAGAGGGACAACAGAATCTACAGTTTATTATCTCAATAGAAGGGACAGAGAGGGAGAATAACACATATACGATAGCATTTGATAGATATAATAAGGATATAATCTGTTTGACAAACTGCTCTCCACAGAGCAGCAATTTTTGTACATACATCTGGTAAGAAGGCACTTTATATGTTGTACATATATCTGGAACAAAGCACTTTGAATCTTTCTAGTAGTGGGAGTTATTTTTCTAGCATTTGGTTATGTTCAGACCAGGAGATTATGATTCTGTAACTGTTCTCACCAACAGACACAGGGAGATAGATAATGTGCAAAAGGAATTAGCCACAAGATGGATCTGATCTATTCAGACCATTTTTTTCCTCTTGCAGAAGGARATATTTGTTATGGTCTAATGCCTGTTTGCAGTGTCTCCTGATTGTCTTCAGCTGTACATAGGAGCACAAATGAGTCTGTGAAAAGAGAGGCTTTCATGGCCTTTCAAGTTGGACACTAATTCCTCCTGAAATGATACAGAGAAATTCCAGCAAACACAGGTTCCTTCTGTAGTTACAATAAATGATATTTCTTGTTGCTGCATGCACTACTGTTGAGAAACATATCGCACCTCCTGCCTTATCCCTTCCCCCCAAAAGTCCTTCCACCTAATTTCAACAATGGAACAATGACTAAAAAGTAAAAAAAAAAAATAAAATAAAATAAAGCATTACTGATATCATACTTTAAAATTAAGAGTGTTCACAGCTACTGTGGACAGATTTGAGGACTCAATGAGTAACTTCTGCATTGCCCTGCAGTGTTCTCAGGGTTACATTTCTCCTGTTTAAAGGTGATTACTGGAGATGCTGGAGATGGCTGCTTGGAGATGTAATGATCTTTTCCTTCCATTCTTTTCCTGCAGACCTTCCTGATCCCAGGAGTGTGCGCTGATATATTGCAGGAAATTACTTCCCTTCTTTTTCACTGCTGTCATGTTCCTCGATTACCATTTCTATTGTGTGCCCTAATTAGCCCGACTGATTCCTTTCATTCACTATCTTCCTGAAACACAGTGATGCTCCTTTAAAAATTATGCAGCGTAGAAAATAGTGTTTATACTGTCTCCTTTAAGGGTTTATGAAATCTGTCTAATTATGGTTTTTTATGGTGTCTATCCATAAAATAGCAACAGAAATAAAGACTAATTTGGGTGTGGAGCAGTGCATTTGAGTGTTTGTAGTTCTCATGTCAGCCAATTTATTGGACCTCAGGGATCCCTACCACAGAGTCAGCAGCACAAATCAGTGAAGGTGCATCCTGTTGGTTTTGTCTCTCTTCTTCCATCACTGATAAAGTACCTCAGTCTTCCAGCCAGTTTTGTCACTTGGCACTTCTGTGAGACTTTAGGAAGGAGTATCTGAACTAAAACCACACAAAATTGCAATAAGTTGCAATACAGCAACTTTTTCTTTAAAAAAAACCCCTCTTTTGACTCATGAGTACAGTTTATAAAGCATTTTTCAGTGGTAATTTGAAAAGGGTGCAGCCCCTCTTTACAGCTGTGTAGCCTGTGATATGAACAGGGTTTTTTTTAATGGATATTGTCTTTATCTGTAGTTTCAGTGCTTGATCTTTTCAATGAAATGAACCTCTTTTCAGCTGCTTATTGTTTTGCTAATTTTGCATTCACTGATTGTATTTATTGGAACACAAATTTGCTAATTTTGTATTCATTGGAACACCCTTACATGCCATCTACCTATTGTAGTAGTAAATTTTATTTACTATATCAGTCTAGAAAAAAAAATTCACCTAGTTCTAAGAATTAAGTGAAAAAGAGTTTTATCAGGATTGAAAACATTTTCCATTTCTTTCTTTGAGTATTGCCTATGCCTTTAGAATCATATTCTTAAGTATTTAGGATGCTTGTTTTTTTTTTTTTTTTGTTTAGGTTGTGGGTTTGGTTTTGGTGTTTTTTTGTCATACAGAAAGGAGTCTGTGCAGAAGAGGATTCACCTGAGCTGTGTAGCACAGCCTCCAGCTCTTTGATGAGCTGTTGGATTGTATCTAGTATGACAGGCAGTGATAAAAGTAATATCATTAGYATCTTGTCTGTATGTATTTTTTAAATAAACCTCAGATTCTTTTAAAACATGCTATGYGACCTGAATAATTGTTCAAGTTATTGTGTTGAAACTAGTGTTTTATACGGAGAAAAAATGCACTGATGTGAACTGAAAATACTGTTTGATAGGTGGGAATTATCTCCTTTGTAATTTCTTATAATAATTTTCATAAACAAATAGAATATTGAAGTGTGGGAATGACAGAAGATAAGTCACTGGGGGAAAAACAGAATTAGCACAAAGAGGAAGAACTTTTAATTTCATTTACCTGTCTTCATTATGTAGTTACATTTGAAGAGGCAGCCTTATACCTGCCTCTTTTTGTCTCCTCTGCCTTGCTCCTCTCTAAAGTCAAGGGTTTGAGTAATGCTCCTATCAGTTCTCCAAATCTAAGAATAGAAATATTAGAGAACAGAGATAYTAGCAAGAGAAGAGATTGACTGCAGCATACGAACACGGGTGCATTTAAGTGCRTACCAAAGCTCCCAGAAACATAACCCATCAAATTTATTGCAAAGAAAAAAGGAAAATTAGTCTRTTGTCCCCCCAAAGTTGGGTCATTCTGTCACCGTTTCCTAAGGGTGTCACCTGTCCCCTCCTTTCTGTCTGTAGGAATTAAATCCAACTAAAGCTTTGCTTTCTTGAYACATGATGCCTTTTATTTTTGTGGTTTGAACCAACCAGCATGTTTGATAATTTATAATCTCTGATGGCTGGCCTTCCTCCAGTGGATTCTTCACAAGGCCTCAGGTTTCTAGCAACTCATTCTGCACAGTCTCACTATCAGTTTGAACATGACCCAAAGTGAATCCTCGTCACAGTCCATTCAYGACCTGAATAAAATCTCATAGAATTTCTCACAGAATCATGTGAGAAAGATTTGAGATTATTTAACCAGATAGTACTCACAGTCAAAAGTTGTCCTCATAGCTTTATTGTCCTAATTCTGTAATATCCTAATCTCGATTTTGTGATTGTATTCTGCCTTTTTTAATATACAGCATCCAACTTTTGTTGCATTCTTTTTTCATGTTTTTTTCTATATACTTTTTTTTTGTCTTTTCTAGACACTTCTACTAAAATATAAATTGGTTAAAGTAATATCATGGTTCCTTCTTTGTGCACAGTGGTAGAATAGAACAGGCCTTATTGGACTGCCTTTTTTATGAAGTGATCAGATAGCAGAGGGGTAAGAGGACTTTAAAATTGAAATCATTCAGAATATAACAAATGTGAAAGATACCAGTCTCACAGGGCATTAGTGGGATCCAGTAAGCAAGGTTAAAAAAATGTATGAGGTGGAAATGCATAACAAATTGTGTGATTCAGAAAGATTAAAACACCTCTTCCACAGCTACTGATGGTTGCCATTCATTCTAAATGACAACAGAGTCTTCTTTGATTTAATTTGATTGATGAGTTCTCGRCAAGCTATAAAAAATCCATTTTCATGACAAATGCCTTCCCACCCACAGACCAACAGTGTYAGACGTACCTAAAAGTTGTTCCTAAGTTTCCTTTGGACTCATCTTACTTCAACTAACACCATAGAGGTCAGTTCAGATGTTGTGAAACTGGAATCTTTGACAATGATATGCTCCCACAGAGCAGTGAAAGTGGTGCATTTGTTTTTTTTAAAGGAACGAGGCTTATGACCAGTCAGATGACCACTGTGTTTGCATTTTCTGGGTTTTGTGTCCATACATTGCACACCCCTGAGGCTGGGGAAGAACTCAATGGCTGTAARAACCTCAAGCAGTAAAGACTCTTCTGCAAGAGAGCCCACAGCTGTGTTTTGGAGTGATGGAGCCTTGGCCTTATTTACTGGACTGGGCAATTCAAAAGACRCTTGCAAATGGTGTCCCATCCAGCATGAGGTGAAACCTTCCCTCCTCAGTGCCTGAGTAATGCCAGGAGACCAGGCCCCTTGTCCCTCCAGCCTGTGCTGAGGGCAGCCTTTGGCCACATGCCCGGGGTTGGGAATGTGTCCCRCTTCCCAGATGGATCTCAGCGAGGTCTGGCTTCCCCTGAGCTTGCCATAAGACACATCCAGACATTGTTTGGGGTTGTGGGGGCAYCACGGGGCCTGGCACCTCTGTGGGGACCAGCAGAGCCTGTCCCCMCACCTGGGGCTCTGCGGGGTGGGCTGGGCCAGGGTGGTGGCCCACAGGTGGCTGTGGATCAAACAAACAAAACTAAACGCCATCTATTCAACATTAAATAAGGAAAAGCGTATTTATTACAAAACTTCTGTCGTTTCCAAACCTCACAGTCAAATCCTGGTGAAGCTGTAACAGAGCACGTTTATAGATGTGTTATCTTTTATGGAGYCAATTAAATTATCAGTGCTTCTCTGTATGCTCTCTTGTATTTCGTTGGAGAAAACTTTGAATTGCTCATTCAGATACCCTGCTAATTASTGAACCATTAAGATAATATATTATCTCTCCCCAGACTTCACAAAAGTCAAATTTCATACAGTTCTTATAATCAGTAACTCACAAAGTCACTTCTGTTAGATAATACTGGAGAAAACAAGATGTCACCCAGTGATTTGGAAGGTAAAAAAAATACTCTGTGGTAACACAGATAAAAACAAACCTTATATTTTTCTGAGTAGTCATCGTTAGAAATAATTTGCAGTTTTTCTGTGGAAAACGGTAAATTTAGCAATTATTTGGGTTAATTTGCCACTGAAACACAGTAATTGTTATCAGAGTCTTAAGCTTAGATATGCGCAACAGCTGAAGTGGTGTATTTCAGACTCAYGCTGCATATTCCTTGACTTTGACAGAGTAGCAGTTTATTTTCTTTCACCAGGAATGTTGGCAGTCAGCTCTGAGTAACCCAGAGAGATGAGTTTTCCCAAGCTTGTGATCATTTTAGGGCTTTCAGCTTATGTCACTTTATCTTGTTGATGAAGGGCTGTTTTTTATTTGCAAGTATCAATAATCATGACTGTGGGATTCTGCATTTGGATGGGGAGTGAGTTGTCAATGGCTTTGTAAACCTCTCCATGGAAAAGCTTCCCTGATATCCCTGTAGCTTCTCTGCCACAGAATTTGATACATACTTGACTTACAGGATAGATGTACTTGAGTTGACTTCAAAAGAAGTAAAATGATCTACCTTAATCCATTATTTTTCCCCCCACCTTTTCCATGAGTATAAATGTGCTTTAAGAGACTTACCATGTCAAAAACATAATTGCTTTAAATACAATAGAGAATACCATTTCAGAATAAAACATTTGCTTTTTTTTTTAATTGGAAATGTATCTTCTCCTCGAGTTTTATTTTGAAATAGTGAACTGCTTGAAGTTTAGAAAAAATATTGCTCTTGAAAGAGAATGCTGTTGTTTCTTTTGATCCAAAGTGGATCAAAAAGTGTTGTTTGGAGGACAGAAGAGAAGAGGGAATTATTTCAGAACTGACAGACATGAATTTCAGAAGTAATAAGGATTTTAAAGAGCACACATTTTGCTTTGAATGAAGCTGTAACCTGGAATTGTCAGCTCTTTAGTCACAAACATCATGTATGAAATAAAGCAAGAATCTAATATTTATCAGGGCACAATTTGGGCATGAGAAGATAAGAAAGGAGCAGCCAAGCATAACACCCTTCCCAGAGTTTTGCCTTACTTCCTCCCTTCCTTCCAGCAAAGCTGAGAGGAGTCAGTGCCTACAGCCTGTATCTWCAGTGCTGCCTTCTTCCCTGCACCAAACCTGCTGTCTTTCCAATCAGTGGAAAATTGCCACTCACTATAATCACAATTGSATCAGACCAGTAGCCTACTTTCAAGGGGAAAATCCCTGCTGTTCCCACCTCTTTTATCTCTAACACCAGAAATCCTTTTTTTTTTTTCCCTAGTCAGTGACAGCAGGGCAGGATCCCTCCCTAATGTCTATTCAGCAAAGTCAGGACAACACACTGGGAGGAGAACTGCTGAAATTGCTGGGTCAAAATTAAGCTCTTGAAATTGCATTTGAAAAATTGGCTCTTGGGTTCTGAGAGGCAATCAAGTGTTATCTTTTTCAGTGTCATCTCACTCCTTTTCATTCAGCTACTACTGAAACTGCTTTTATATCAAGAAAAGTCTTTGGAATCAGAAGAAAAACTGATCTGGGTATATGTTGTCTGAGTTAATACTCTAATAACTTGGTATGAACTGACACTGAATCCATTAAATGCATACTTTAAGGTACTTTTTAAAAACACCTATTTTAAATCTTTTYGTATCTTATTACAAGAAAAGGAAGTACTACATAGGTCCTCTAGCAATGTAAAGGAAATAGTCTTGAATATGTCAAACTGAGAAAAAGCCACATGGAACCTCAAAATTATATTTTTTTATAGCACTGGTTTCCATTGTACCACTGGAAGAGTCAGGAAGAAGAGGAGTCTGTAAAATCTGTACATGTCTGAGTTACTGTTTCATTTTTAATATTTTCATATGGGGAAGCCAGAAGACAGTAACTGCAACACATGCATGTGTTAGCTGGCAGGAAATGTGATAGCTGGCAGGAAAAGAAAGAAATCTCTGTTTCAATGTGTGTGATGATGTTTGAGGATGATTTTAAAATAATATCTCAGAATGAATGCCTGACAGATCTAGGATAAGATTTATTTTAATGATTTGCTTCTACTTTAAAGGCCAGCAAAAAAAGGCTTGCGAGCTTGTGCTGTGGTTAAGAACAGCAGGGACCCCAGCTCCCAGTAACTGGGGAAGTGATGAGCTCTGAGCATCCCAACATTCCCTGTCCCAAGGCTGGCTGCTATCCAGGTTGTTTCCTAACACAATTAGGAGTAGTCTCAGGTTTGTGCTGGAGGATGTCAGCATCTCCTTCCTTCCTCTCTTACTTCATCCCTTCCTCATCCCCAGCCTCTTGTGCCAACAGGGACCAGCTGATGTGGCCCTGCTGCCAGAGGTTTCCTGGGGCACTGCAGGCRAGTCAGACCCAGCCATAAATATTTAGGGATGTCATCCCTGTCTCATCAAGGCATTGTGGGGGTGAATATATTAAGTATTGCAAGTTGTCCATTTCTTCAGTAAGGAAGCCATATAAAAAGCTCTGGCAGATAAGAAATTATCTCACTCTTGTTGGTTAACACAGGTACATAAAACATAGGTAATGTTTAGTGATAGTAGTGAAGTTGTTTAGAGACAATTTCAAGCAGCACTGAGGACTGACTATAAATTGGGAAGTTGTCTCTCTTAACAATTCCCTATTATATACCAAGAACAGCTTTTAMATTTTTTTTAAGTCCATATACCAAAACAAAAACTGTCAAGAATTCTATCATCAAAACACCTCGATTGGAAAGGAAATAGGCACCCGTATAACTGCTTGGAACAGATTTTGCTTATGACCAAAATTCTCTTCTGTTAATGAAACTTATCTTCTTATTTTGCAGCTTGCAGGCCTGGATTCTATAAAGCATTTGCTGGAAATGTGAAGTGCTCCAAGTGCCCTCCACACAGTTTGACTCACATAGAAGCAACTTCTGTCTGTCAGTGTGAGAAAGGCTATTTCAGAGCTGAGAAAGACCCACCAACTATGGCATGTACCCGTAAGTCTGATCATTACCAGTGTCTGCAATTCTGTTTCCTCATTTATTTGGTGTTGTATTTAAAAAAAAAAAAAAAAAACTATGATTTTGTACATTTTGTGAAGAATTCCATTTAACCAAAAGAGATTTTCAAAATCAAAATTCAAACAGCGTATTTCTGTCTAGTCTAGATAACCCTAAACATACCAATGTTTCTTAGTTTGGTGACTTTTTATCTTGTAATTCTGAGATACAAWAGGAGGAGAGTAATCACTGTCATATGGGTAACAATGTGTTTTCACTACCAATAATATACATCTTATGTACTTGAAAATATGCTTTCAAAAGCATAACTTTTGCAAAAACTTTCAAAAAGCTGGAGTCATGTATAGAAAAAAATTGATACGATATGCTCTGCTCTCTCCTCAGATTTAAATGAAAAGTATAAGACAAATATAATCCCCACACAATCAAATAAAAACTAAACGCTCACAAAAGACAAGAAAATAATAAAGGAAAAAAGATGTATCCAGTCAGAAGGAGATATAATTAAAATCTCTTGCACCATCACCTTCTTTTAAAAGAGAGTTATTCCCTCTTATGCGACTTTGATAATGAAAATTCATTAGGTTTTTTGGATGAATTTTAGAATACATAATTTTGTGATTTTTGCCTAACCTAAATTTGTCCTTAAGGCAAACCTGATGTCCAGCAGTCTRGGGGCAGAAATTCTGAGAAGAGATTTTTATTACTTTGATCAATGGGCTTATGTCTAGAGATATATAGCATACGTTTTCTTACCACTTAATAAAATATTTCTTATAGATTTTCATTCATGGTTCATAACTCACTGGGATTAATTTATTGATTGTAAAGCAACTATATCTGTTTAATCTCAAAACTAGGAACAAACAGCAGTATTTAAAAATCTGTGGGTGAAATACTATATTTTAATAGGCTATTAAAATCACTTCTTTAATAAAGGTGATTAAAGACTTTGCAAAATCATCTAAGACACCCAGTTTTCAGTATAACACTTTGTTAATTCTTTTGGTAGAGAATTTAATCTTAGTACTTTTTGTGCCACAGTTGAGAGAATTCTAAAAACACTAATATGTTAAATTCATGCAGTATTTTAACAGATTAAGTATTAAGTAAAGTCTCTTAAAGACTTTAACAGATAAAACTCTAAAAACAAAGTGCTGTTGCAGTAACCGTCAGTGCATATCCGTGTTTTGGGATGTTTTATGCAGCATCATGTAAAAATAAGTGAGCTGACTGAATTGAGCTACTTCCTCTGCTCATGCTGGTTTTTCCAATGACACTAGACTGGGAAAGTTTGGAATATACCTGATAATTTGAAGCTGATTGACAAAGTCATAGGCACTGAGGTCATTACATAGAACAAGACATTGTCCATCCACTACATGAGTGTGATGGTCACTAAAAGTGGCACCCCTCAGACCTAAAGGCAGAAAATTGTCTAATCTAACCAGAGGGTTTTCAGAGGCGAAGGGGAGTCTCAACCTCTGGATACCTCAGGGGCTCACTGGAGTTTCAGAGAGTGTCCCCCCTGTCCCAGCTCACTCTGGAGCAGGGCACACAGGCCTGGCATTGTGCACAAAGTATATGAGGGAATAAACAGCATCATTTCAGGCTTCCCACAGGAAAATGGTGATTACAAATAATTCCACTCAAATCAATGCCTCAAGCAAAGGCCATTAAAAACTTACTCCAAGAACCAACACATCCCAGGTGTTCTTGACACTTTCTTGCTTAGGAAGAGGGTTTCACTCATACTTTATGCAGATGCAGCTCCATATTACTTATAAGTCATTGATTTTTCATTGCTGAGAGTTCTTTGAAAAAATGGCTCGTACATGGCATTTAATATGGAGTCCATAATTTTCTTTTGGGGCACAATTTTAAGCCCTGATACCCCGATATGTTGATAAGGTAGGGAGGAGCATGAGAGCCCTGTGGCATCAGAGTGCAGGTACTTCAACACTCTGCTGCTTTCTCAACAAATGTGAGTGCTGAGAGCTGCTTTGGCTGAAAACTGTCAGGAAAAACTTGGTGCCAGACCTCCACATTCCTGCTGAGGATGTCAGCCAAAGTAACTGAGTGAGTCGAGGCAGGGAAAAAATCAGCCTCAACAGGGTATCAGTGCCTCATCTCACCTCAACATGGAAGAAAGAAGAAATAAAGGAGACAGTGAAGCATATTCTTGTTTCTTGGTTCAGTGCCACCATGCATTGTCTCCCATTCAGCCTAGGCTGCAAGGTATCAGTACTTCATTGATTRTCACAGCAGATGTATTCATCTTACACCTACAATGATGATTATTTCACTAATTGTCAGCTCTGCAAATGACACTGAAGCTCTTGACAGGCAGACTGTGTTCTTATCTTGCACATCAGCAGTAATGAAGAGTCTTCAGGCCAAATTATTYGCTAAGTGATATCTTTTTGCCCCACTGCTTTCAAATTAGTCTCTCACTTATTAAAGTTATGTTTCTGTCATAAATACAACCTCACTGCTTTTGGTGCCTCTGTGCAGATGTGGCTAATTTAAATTTAATAAACAAAGATACAGATATGAGTGGAATTTAGGTTGTTCCTTCCAAACTGTCATGCTTTACTATAATAAYAGGAGTTGAAAAGTTTTAAGAAAATGAGGAAATTTGACTAAATGGACAGCAAATGCTGTGCAGAAATGAAATGCCATTTTTACATAACCACCTTTGGGGCAGATCTGTGTTTTCAATGTTCATTTTCAAGTTTGTATCTTGACRTATGAGACATGACATAAGAAACAGAAACTTTTCTTGGGATTTTTGAAATGAGAGTTATTCTTAAATGAAACATAGAATGAATAGTGGATTCCCCTTATAAATGTCATCGTGTTCAAACATTTTGACTGACTTTATTGATGCCCATTTTATTTGCTTCCCCACATCCTGCAAGGTAATTTGCCTAAGATAAGTAGATGTTTTGTTCTCTCTTTTTATGCCTGTATAGGGTTAGGCAGTATGGGGTTAGACAGTATTCCTCACTCCACAACTCTTCCTCAGTACTGGGAAACTTGCAGATGCAGCATTATGGAAAAAAAAAACCTTGATTTAAGATATGCATCCAGCACTTCTTTCAAGATGAGCTTCAAATCCACTTCAATTAATTCTGTGAAAGTACTGCGTGCTTTTGCAAAATTGCACAGCTCCCATTTTTACTTTATGTAGCTGCATTTTGTTAAAGGAGAGTGTTCACTTTGCGGAACACCATAATAGAAATCTAATTTCAATAAGAGGAATGAAAATTACATTAGAATATATTGTTAATCTCCTTCTTCTCGGCTCTTTTCATTTGACTTACACTGCTTATCAATCTCTCACTGCTACTCTTCCTTATTATTGTATTTCTGTGCCATATGCAAGTACTCTATCAGCGATCTCCCTGCATACACAGTGAGCAACAAATAGCATCATATCTAATCCCCTGTCTGATTACTCTGTACACAAAGTCTAACATTTCCCACTATAAAGTAATTGGATGAATTGATCCATCTTTTCAAGGTCAGGCAGGCTTATATTGGTTGTCTGAGCTGTCTGAGTCTGAATGTCTCTCTTTTAATGTTATGCTTAAACAATTTGAACTCGACAAACTTGTGCTCCGTTCAATAACCTCTGCCACAAAGTGTATCCTCTTCTTTTAAGAGGCAACACTGTATTTCAGCAGCAAAATCAGGCAACACATTTGAAGTCTTTACTGCCTCTCTTGTTATTTATGTATATCTATACATATATATATTTTTTTTTTTTTTTTTTATACACTTGTTTGCAGTTTATCCTTATGCTAAGACGTGGGATATTGGTTTGCAGTCACTGGCTTCCATTATTCCTGCCTGCCTTAAAGGAAAAGAATAAGTGAAAAGGGAAAAATGTAATTCTACATCAAGTGACACTATTTATCTATGCTACATATAAATATCAAAATACATACATATATATATATGTATATCAAAATGCAATTATGAACTCAAGGGGCACAGCTAGATGTTGATTCTGACTATCCTAAGGTGGTGGTTAATCTTTGCCCTTCTGCTGTAACTTCAGTAGTCAAATGACACAAAACTCCAAGAGTCCAGTGGTGTATAATGGACAGTTCTCACTTGAAAAGCAACAGGTTTTTTTCCAGACAGTCTTCACTCTCTAGGGTGTAAAATACTGCATTGCCCTCACCAAACTTCTGCAGTGCTGGCTTTGTTCATCTTCCTTCCATACACAGGAAAAYGCACTTTGCCTTCACAGGGGAAGATAATGCATTAAACAAGGTGAGGTGCAAAGCACTGCATGAGGCACAAACTCAGCTCTGTTGCTTTCAGAGCAGACCTGCTTCACCATAAGACATCCATGCCAGTCTCCTCCACAGAAAGAGTCAAAATACTTCTTCTTTGTAATTTGTAAATGAAGCAAAAGACATTGCTCACGCTCTGGCTGAGTTCCATCTCAGCAGAAGAGCTGCATGKTTTTGTAATGCTCATCCATCTGAACTGTATTTTATTCTTTTGCATCAAATTCGACATCATGAATTTTGCTGTGAGGAAAGGATCCCTTATTTTCACCATTATACTTGTTTTCCTTAAAAATCAATATAAGGAAAACCTCGAGAGGATACTGATGTCTGCAGAAGAGTTATTGCTGCCAGGTTTTTCCAATGTGTCAAATAATCTTTGTATAATTTATAAATTATAAGAAAGCAATCAGGCCACATTCATAAAAGCCCAGTGACACATAATTTAGCTGAATCTGAGGATTACAATTAATTGTCTCTCTTTGTTCCAAGTTCTAAATCTTAGTAAATGATTCACTGCATGTCATTACAGCTTAATATTTGCATGAAATCACAGTTTAACTGGCATAATTTAGCAGCAATTAAAAAGCTATTTAATCCTCATGCAAATTGGCATGAGGGGCCTTGAGTATGAGGGTTTTTCCTGCATTTGCAAGAGGACAGTCATATACTTTAAGACACGTCTAACATAATTGATAATGTTTTCCTTTTCATTGAAATGTGAATGCACAATAATACATGTTTTCTCTTACAATTGAGGATTAAGTCCCAAATCATGACTATAAGAACCTTCACTCTCTAGTACAAATGAAAAATATGTATTTCTAAAAGAGTATTTTATTTAGTGTATTGGTTCTTCTGTAGATACCATTGTATATAGTACAAGGAAAATCTGATAGAAAATTAAAATCTACATAGCCAGACAAAACTCTCCTATTGCCCAGATTCACAAAAATCCTGTTTTGGCCTGCCAGAATTGATGAAATAATACAAAAAAAGCATAAGCTGTGATGACCCGTTGTCATAATATCTATAGTTTAGGTAAGATTAAATTTAAGACAGTTTTAAAACGTTGACTTCAATCCTTCAAGCAATTACACAGATGCTTAGTTTTAAGTGCATGAGTATTACCAATTATTTCAAGGGGATTACTGATCCACTTAAAGTTATGCACATCTGGAAGTGCGATTACGGCTCATCCTCCGTATTCCTAAAACTCCTCCATGGTTTTTAACAGTGGGAATTTGTTAAGACCCAGTCATTATTTCATTTTSACAGCATGGCTTTAGAGGAAACATAATTATTCCTGTCTTCTGAACATAAATAATAAGAACGGAAGCTGAAGTAATGTGTGCTGGTTTTAGCTTATTCCGATCTCAGGACTGTTTTCCAGAGTAGCTAGAACAATCATCCTCACAGTGATTTTGCAGGAAGCTCGGTGCTCTATTAACTATGAACTCTGGACAGATACATTTATTCATAAATGCTCATCCATTCAAAAGATTTTACACTTATCYACTAAAAAAATGCAAAGCAGTGTAACACTGCCATATATTTTAATTATCAAGTGCTTGAAATCCAGCAGATAACTCGTCATTTACTTAAGGGCAAAATTAATTATAATGAAAAAATCTCAGTTATTAAAAGTTACAACTAAATACCAGAAATGAAAAAGCAACTGGACTACAGTTCACAGAAAAGCTTAATGTTTATTAGTTCACGTTATCACTCCCACACCATACCAACGTTTTTATTTACAAGCATTCCAGCTTTTATACCCACGCTTATGCCACATAGGTAAATAAAAAGCATCACTTAAAAATTATGAATGTTACACTCTGTGTAAAAGTTAGCTGGTGTCATTTGCAAATGTTCCTTGTAGCCTTTCAGTCTGCTTAAGAAACTCTGAAACAAGGAAAAACTCACTCAAAGTTTGACCAGTGTCTCAATCAAAAGTTTATTCTTAAGTCCTGTTGGCAGGTTGTGTAAATCATCAAAAGCTGCAACGCAAGCTGGAAGTTTTCCAAGTTCTGCTAACCATTGGTGAAGCACTGTGATTTTATTGAGAGCTGAGAATATAATGCTTATTCAACGCATTCAGCCCAAAAAACCCAGAGTTCAGCAGTTGAGTTTACCACAGTCATCTCACATATATCAACACCTGGAGTATGAGGCCTCACATTTTTCCAAGTCTGTGTTTCTTATCGTAATTTTTATTTTGGGATTATGTCCAAATTGGTTTTGAGAACCATACATCTGTAAGTGCTTGGTTGAAACATGTTAAGTGGAAGAAGAATAATGTAATTAGAAATTGAGGTAAGATTATTCAGATATCCTGTAACAATTTCTACCTTTCCTTTACCCCTTCATTAATTCCTATCTAAAAAATAATTAGGTGGTAAAGTTCTTCCGTTAGAGGGTGGAATGTGATATGGAATCATAGAATTGTAGAATCATCAGTGTTGGAAACACCTCCAAAATCACACACTCCAACCTTTGACCAATGACCACCTTGTAAACCAGACCACAGCACCAAGTGCTATATCCCATTGTTTCTTGAACACCTCCAGGGAATTTGATTTCACCACCCCTGAGGACAGTAAATTCCAATGCCTGGCCACCCTTTCTGTGAAGAAATTCTTCTTGATGTCCAACCTGAACCTCCTTTGGCACAGCTTGAGGCCATTTCCCCTTTTTCTGTCCCTTGTTCCCTGGGAGAAGACCCGGACCCCCACCTGGCTGCACCCTCCTCCTTTCAGGGAGTTGTAGAGAGCAATAAGGTCCCCCCGAGCCTCCTTTTCTCCAGGCTGAACACCCCCAGCTCCCTCAGCCACTCCTCATCAGACTTGTGCTCCAGACTCTTCCGCAGCTTTGTCGCCCTTCTCTGGGCACGCTCCAGACCCTCAATGCCTTTCTTTAAGTGAGGGGCCCAGAAGTGGACAGAGGATTCGAGGTGCCTCACCAGTGCTCAGTACAGGGGGACGATCACTAGATCACTCTATATATTTATTTTTATATATATATATAAAGCCTCAGATGATCTTCATGTGATCCTACACAGTAAGTCAGCAAACAGCTTAAAACTTGTTGGACATCCTTGACTGTTGTGTGATGAGTGGGAATTTGGAAATGAGTCACTTGAGGTTCCTCTGGCAGTGCACAGACAGCTCTACCACTCTGCTTGTTGGGTGAGAGCTTCCCCACACTCTGCCTGCTGCACTTGTCTTTGCATTCCTCCTCATAGCCTTAAAGAAGGACTTCTTCTCCTGCTTCGTGGTCATCCTTTTAGACCTTTAAGTTACAAAGGTGATGTCTTCACTGTTATCCTGATGCTGATGAGATGCCAGGGGGAAAAGAAAGAAAACTTGTAAACTGTCTCTTGTGCCTAATAGTCTTGGCCTGTTGCCACCTAACCCTGTTAATGAACAGCAGCAAAGAAATCCCTGGGGATAAGCAGCGAAGGATAGAAAGAAATAGCTGGCACTGCAGAACTAATACAAAAAATGTTACCTCTTGTTGTTATTCCAGAGCTGTTATTTATTTATTACTCAATTTGTCACTTATAAAACATCAAAGATTTTAAGTCTCAGAAAAGCCTACATTACTAGACCTAAAATAAGGATATAAAGATTGTGGTTTGAGCTCTGCCCCAGTATCCTATAACATCAAGAGCCATTTATTGACAATCTGTGTTATCAAGTCATTTTTGTGTTGCCTTAAGTTCTTTCTGAATTAATTCCAAGTTATTTAGATTATTCAGCTTTTTATGATGTCACCAATTTATTGTTCCTGCATTTTTTCACGGATTGTATTTAGATAACTTTTAATTTTTACATTGAATCTGTTACTGAAATGTAACTCTTGTATCTTTTATTTGCAAATAATTGCCTTAAGGCAATTTTTTTTCTCCAAAGCAGATACCAGTGGCTTAACAGGCTTTCCCCTCCTTCTCTGCAGGGCCACCTTCTGCCCCGAGGAATGTGGTTTTTAACATCAACGAAACAGCTCTGATGCTGGAGTGGAGCCCCCCGAGCGACACCGGAGGAAGAAAGGACCTCACCTACAGCGTCATCTGTAAGAAGTGCGGGTCGGACGCCAGCCAGTGCGAGATCTGCGGGGGAGGCATCCGCTTCATCCCCCGGCACACGGGGCTCATCAACTCCTCCGTCACCGTGCTCGACTTCGTGTCGCACGTCAACTACACCTTCGAGATAGAAGCCACCAACGGGGTGTCCGAGCTGAGCTTCTCCCCCAAGCAGTTCACAGCCATCACGGTCACCACAGACCAAGATGGTAAGTGCCAGCCCTGCGTGTCTGTCTCTGCGTCCCTGTCGCCTGCGCGCTCGCTCTGGGGATCCTTTGTTTCCTGCAAGTCTGGGTCAGCGAGTTAGGGTGTTCTGCAGATTGCTAAATGTTTTTAAGTGCTTTCCAGAGGACTTTCAGCTTCTGCTGATGAGGGCATTGAAYGCTTTTGGCAGTTGGCCCTTGACCCCATTACACAGGGCACACACCCATACCTTTCTGTTTAAAATTAAGTGCAAGCTTTAGCCATCTGAGACCAGCTGTGTCAGTGGTTCGTCAGGACTGGAGTCTGTCTGGTGCTTTTGTAATTTCAGTTTTGCAAGAGTAGAACACCACAATTTATACATTACACAATTCAAAGGCAGAGTGAAAGTGAATTCACTTTCTTTGGTATCTGTGTTTCATAGCATTAATACAGTATTGCCTCACTGTAAGATGTTTCAGCATCTGTATGAGCCATTTCCTCAGGTGAGCTAACCTTGTAGATTCTTTTTTATTCTTGTAATCATAAACTTTGCACTACTGTTCTGAGTTTTTTCTTGCCCCCATTTCAGTTTGAATTCGTGTCCAAGGTGAATCTTTSTGAGAAACATGGGAGACTAAAAGATCTATTTTTTTTTTTTTATTTCTTCAACTTTTTCTTCTTTTGAAATACTTACTGTGCCAGGAAACAGCATCACAGGTTACCAACAACACAATCCATATAGCCCTGGYCTCTTCTGGCTTGTGTAACTGTAGACAAGAAGGTTATTTCAAAATCATCCCTTGCTGACATTTGTTCCAGAAATGTTTTTCACCTGCTGTGCAGTGACATTGCAACTGCAGCTGAAGTGTTTAATGCAGAACAGGAACTGAGCTGRCAGAACTACTGTTTTGAGTAGAACACATTTGATAATCTGTTTCTGCTTAGTAAAAGTGCTAATGTTCAGGAGGATCCTGTTATGTTTCACTTATAGGGAGGCCCTGGGTTCTTTCACTGAACAACCTAGCAAAAATCTGCTTACCTGTGTATCTGGGACAAGTAGTTTTGTTGATGAGTAAGTAATGACTCGTTTGCCTTTGGGCATACAAAAATTAACAGCTTGCTGTGATGATGATGATGATAATGACAGTGATGGTAATACAAATAATATTCATGAAAATGGATTGGGAAAAGCACAAAACCCACTCACTCACTGTCCATGATGGTAACAGAAGAGCTAATTATATAAGGTGCCTAATGATATATAGGCCTTGCACTGAGAGCTGCCTGAAGCACTGAGGCAATGTATCATGTTGGAAACCTGCATCTCCCTTTTCCTTTCTCACTAAAGGGAAAAAGTGAGSTGCCAGAAAGTTCCCTTATGTAAACTTCCTTTTAGATGTTTTGCTCCATGGTATTAAATGCAAGTTGCCAAGCTCGCCCAGGTGGAGGTCACCTGAAATACAGATCATTTTTAAAGTGGGTAACAGCTGTGTGAACACAGCTGGTGATGTGTATTTAAGTGGTAGGCTTATAAAAAATAATCTCTTTTGCTGTTGTCTGTCCCTGGTTTAAGGATATAGATTTTCACTGCAGTTTACTCAAAACAGGGAAAAGACCAATGTTTTGATAATTTTTGACACACTGACAGTAAACTCTAGACTGTTTGTATTCCCTTTAATAATTCTTACATTACTAAAAATGCTATTGGATAGGCTTCAGAGAATTTAAGACCAGATTTTCAGAATATCTGTCAGTTTATCTGAATATAAAAAGACAGCTTTGCAGGAGAAAGCACTGCAATAAATTAAATGGAGTCATCTATAAAATGTAGTTATAAAGACAGAACCATTTCTGTAGGCTTTGCAGACTGTGTAGTTGTATAAAACCATAAGCATGGTGACTCTATATTTAAAAGGACAAGAAGAAAAAAATACACTGTTGTGTGAAACGTGGAAGAAAATTCATGGAGTTTTTTGTTGATGGAAAGTATTGAGAGAGCAATAAACATTTTTTGTGAGTTACTTTTAGACATAAATAAGAAGGGATAAGGAAAAAGCTAGGGTATCCAACCTCAGAAAAGTAAGCTGTAGAATTAAAGCTTCGGAAGATTGCAGAGATTTTATTTTAAAGTCACTGTTGCAGTCTTTCCTTATAATCTTAATTCTGATGAAATGGACAGTAGTTATTGCATGATGCTGCAGGTTTGTGCACATATTCGTAGAAAACAAAGATCCAAGATTAAACTTATGACATGCCAAAAAATCAAAAATATATTAATTTTTTCAAGGACTGCTTTACCAGAAGTCAAAACATACTGGTTTAAATCAATTTTTTTGCATTTGATGTGTGTCTAATGTGAAAGATACAGGTGTATAATAAATTATACTTACACAACATATTTATCCCATGTTCATAYTACCTTTTCCTACACACTGTTTTAATGGTTTTGGTATGCACATTGCAAAAAGTGCAAGACCTCTTTATAAATACATAAATTCTTTTATTCAGTTGTCATATCTTTGTTAGGAATATAGACCAAGATCTTCAGCTGTTGTAAATCCAGACCATTTTGTTAGCTACAATCATTTAAAGCAGCTGGCATTTTATTTTCTTTGAGCATATTGGATTTACTTCCCTCTAGTGGTCTTTTCTTTTCGATGATTTGTGTGAAATCAATAGATTCATCCTTAAACATGCAAAATTATTAGCTTGTTCTTCAGGGGGTTTTCTCTCTTTTTGGAGAAGAATGTTGCTGTTGGCATTTTGCTGAATAAAGTAATTCAGTGAAGAGTTCTGTGGGCATCGACAGCAACTGAAGAATTGTATTCTGCCACATTAGTGAAGAGAGGAGTCTGAGAGCATCCAAGAGGGGGAATATTTGCTGACAGGAGAAGTGAACTAATTCAGAAGTGATTAATGTTCATCTTTATGCACAGAGCACTACCACAACTAATACTAAAATCCTCACTGCCTCCTCGTGCAGTCACAGGTTAAGTGCAGTACTCAGCTTTAGCAGCGACAAGGAAAGTAACAGTTTAAAAAGGCTTTGCAAACTGCATCCCTCAAACCTCTCTGTAATTTGATGTCTAAAGCATTACCAGACCTGATCAAATACTACAAATAATTACTAACATTAATATAAGTAATTCTTGTAAAATTCACTTGGTAATACTGTTACCTTTTCCTTTAATTTGATGCAAGTACTCGTAAATTTAACGTCTGTAGGCTTKTTTTTTCCCCTCAGCTTCATAAGGAAACAAAATTTCTGTGGTCACATTGTCTGTCAGGCACCATAGAGAAACCTGTTAGCCAACATGAGTTTGATAACAGTGAAAAAGATTCAACAGAATTGTGAAGAATGACCCCTTAGAGTCACCAAGCCCTTGGTTAGGTCTGCAAGTTGAAAAGCAAAGTTGAGCTACGTGAAGTTTGCTTTCTGTATTAAAAACACCAGCTGACTGACCATTCAGCCTTCCTGTTGACTGGTTAGCAAAGAAAATATATTTATTTATGGTCCTGTACAATCAYAGCATGTGCTGTGTCTTGTCTAGCCAGTGTAGCAAAGCAGGATGGGGCAGGGTGTGTTAAAAACCACAAATGTTGCAGATGGAGAGCTGAGGGAAGTGATCTGTATGCTACTCTTCAGTAGCTTTGTTTCAAAATGTTTTGAGATACCAGAATAATCCCTACTTTAAACTCAGATAAATGGACAAATAAACATGATTCTGCTCAGAAAAGCACTTAAGCAAAGTTCCTGCTCAAGGAGGAACATTACCACATATTAAGCGCTTTCCCAAATCACAGCTAAAGTGATTTGTAAACAACTGAAAGATAAAACATCTTTTCACAAAAAGCCTCATGAAAAAGTGTTTTACAATGCTATTGTTCAGAAATGTGCCTGGATGCCTTTTCTTTATGGGAGAGAGAAAGTTTTATACAGCAGTAAATATGCTGAGTACGAAGTAATTGTGCTCAATCGACTTTAAATCATTGTGTGAAGAAGCAGAGGATTATATGCTGAATTGTAATTTATGTTTCTCTTATGACTAATGGAAGGAAGAGACATCTCACTGTATAACTTTCTTAGCATGCCATAGTGTCTGCATTGCCTAAAGAAAATTCAGAAGTACTTGAGGTTTTTCATGCATAATTAAAGTAGTAAATAATGAATAATTAAGCAAAACAGAACTTAAAACAGTAGTTCCTGTTTTCAAATGACAGTCCATGTATGCATTCACTCAGTGTGCATTCATACATTCTATCCCTTTAGAACAGAGAGGGTTTTAACATTACACTGCAAGGAGTGGGAGTATGACACATATCCCAAGTGGTGGAAAATTTACACTGGAGAAATTCTCCTTCTGCCACTGCATGCTGGAAAGTCTTGTCCTTTCTCAGTTCTGCAGTCTGTGGGTGACTCTGGTCTCTGTGACATCAAAGACCTGCTACCAGCTGGCAGAATCTGAGGCAAGAGAGGCCTCACTCTGAGGGCACACACCGTACCACTGTATTAAACACCTGTCTCATTTTTCTGCTGTCTGTCTAGTGTTGACAGCTGAGAGTTTCAGTCTGACTCTGAAAGTGCAAATCTGTCAGGATTCTGTTGTCTAATACATCTTATTTTACGTGAGCCAGTGGCAGGTACATCCTACGTGATGTGTCCTAATCTGATGGTAAAATCTTGCCAGTRTTTGGAAGGGCTTGCCTTTATCTGATTCCTTTTTCTAAATAAGGCCAATTTCTAGTACAGGTGGCTCCTCAGACATATTTGTGGTTCAGTGGAGATAGTCTGTAGAAAGAGCAACCTCTTATCACTCATTGCTGTGGGAATTGAGGAATGTGTGGAAGGATTTCAGTGTCTCCTCCAGGAATAAACGTGACTGCATCACCATGAATTAATGGCATATAGTATAATCACTGTGGAGATGGTGTAAGTGCTTAAGAGCTTCATCTGACTGACACTCTGTGTCTCAGTAACACTACCAGGACAGTTTATTAGGATTACTCCTTCTGGCTGGTGACAGTAGAGTTTCAGGATCCTCACGGGGGTGGCAGGGGAGTTCCCTGTTCACTCATCCTAAATTGATTCCCACAGTAGCATCCAACTTTCACCCTAATCAAAAGTCAAGTTTCCTTTTTTTCCCCCCGAGTCTCAAATCTCTGCAGACAAGATTGTCCTCTGTAACTTTAAAGTCAAGAAGGCTTCTCTTTTGATAATGACACGATGAAGCCCTTTGAACCATCTTCCAAATTGTTTATGTTAATAGCTTATATATCTAAAGGAACAGCTCTTTCTAATGGCTGATTATTGGAATAGGAGGTCACATAAAAGACAGTTATGAAACAGTAACAGAACCTCCATCAGACATTTCCAGAGCTCAAGGCCACGTTGAAGGAAGAAATTTTCACGGATGACAATAAATAAGAAATCYATGGCATTTGTTTACTGGGTATCTGCAGCTGCATTGATAGTTCCACCAAACACTGCACTGTTATCAGCACTGCTGATGCTATTTTTGTGAAAAATTTGAAGAGAAATATCAACTTGTTGGTAACTGACTAGGGACAGTCTGTAAACAGCTATACTGAATGTGATGTGAAGATAGTAAAAATTACAATTTTTAAAGAAAGCTTGAGATGCATGCTCTCTATTTTAAGTCACTTCTGAAAAATACATTTAAACAATACATTTTTAAGAGGAATTCAGCATTATGCAATGAATATTCAGTGTGTTTAATGATGTGAATGTGTATACATATTTATATCAGCGTGTATATAAATCAAGCATTTTCAATTGGAAAGAAAACCACAGGGCAGAAATTCTACATCTCAGTTCTCAGACTTGTTCAGATCTGCCATAATTAAGAGTTTAGAGCCAAAGTCTTTGTGCAATATAGTTCTTAATCACAGATTTTCATCTGCTGGTCACCTCTATACAGTTACACTGCTTGTAGCTGATGTTTCTTTGTACATATGCCTGATTACTATACGGTATTCATAGGAGAAAAGTGGCTTTTGAAACAATCTTGATTTATTTCCTGAATTTTTTGATGCTTATAATTTTTTTAACAGATATGTTCTTTTTCTGCTGGAAAATATGGATGGCCAGTCATTTTTTAAGGCAGCAAAAATCAACCTGGTTGTATTTACTTTCATTTCCCATACACCAGAATTAGCCATAAGTGAGTCAGCAATGCATATCTTTTAAAATATGTTCCTCTAACTTGCACAATATGAGGAGAACAAAATTAAATTCTAGTTTGAATGAGAAGGGGAAAGGTTAATCAATACTGTATTTTTTTCCCACAATTTACTTACCAGTGTGGCCTTTCAGCTTCTGTAATAGTTTCTTTCTTTGTAGAGTAAACCATTATTTATAACCATTAGCAATTTGTCCATGACATTCATTTTCAGCAAATTTCTGATTTAAGTTGTAGGCACTAAAACGCAACGCCCAATGTGCTGCAACAATTTTATATTTAATAATAATAGTTTATTTCAATTTGTGAAAGGGGCATTTGTGGAGAAATATGTAAAATAGTCATTACAAAGAAATTGGCAGGCACATAGCACTGGGATAAGAAATATGCCTCGATTTTGTTTGTTCCTATTGTMGTCAGTAGCTGTGAAGGGCATTCAGCACGTGATTAAAACCCCTAAGAATGAGATGTGTATTTACTGACTGGGGTGATTTTAACTAGAATGTCAAATAAGCTCGTTGGTGCTATCTCCAAACTCACCTTAGAGCCATGTTAGGATAATTAAGCACATTTCAGTTATCTGGAACCTCTCACAATGAGTGATATATAGTGGGAAGAATCACTATTGAGTATTCCAGTCAGGGTAGGGAACAAGATATTTCAGRTATAAACTGGTGAATTAGAAACTTCTGCAACAAGTGTTAATTGACCAACTCGGGAAAATCTTCAGAGCTACGTCAAGAACCTTCTGTTTTCAGTTTACTTAATAATTTCTGAAATATTTCATTAAAAAAGACAAAACCAACCAAGCAAACTAGAAAAAACAACAGCAAAAAGAAACCAAAGGAAACTGGTGTTTCCAGTACGTGAAATGAAGATTTCTGTTGCATTCTTGGTAAAAGGAGTGATTTTGTTCAAGTGCAGTAAAGGAAGACATTAATGGTCAATCTGTCACAAATTGTGTTTGTACGTGTCATGACTTTCACACAAATCTTTGGGCAGTGTGTTCACAATGAAGGACAAGGGAAATCACAAACCAATTCTGCTAATGCTTAGGGTCTTTAAAGAAATAATGTTGTTAACTGTTTGCCTGATTCATTTGCTTCTTAAAAGTAGTTTCTTCATTACACTCAACAACTCTCGACTTTCCCATATGCGTTTGCCTTAGGCTCACATTTTGGAAACMGTTTTAATTTATACACAATAATGGCATTATTGTGCACTTTGGAATGAGAGCAGACTCAAATTTACACAGTTTCCTAAGCTTTAGAAGTTTATTTTACAGCTCTGTTAGCTTCAAGATATTTCTAATAACTTGCTTTTACCTTTTTCCGCCCAGACTAACAATGCAAGACATCTGTTTGCTATCTTYGTATCATCAATACACATGTATTCGGGAAATTGGACTGATTTCATCACTGTATTTCTTCCTTGAAATAACAATGTCATCTTTTATATTAAACCACACAGTCTTTTAAAACTGAAGTTTTAAAGCAAATATTTACAAGGAATCTCTAATTGCAAAATCAGATTTAATGTCCCAAAGCTGTTTCACTACCAATCAGTTACAGATGCCCCACTGGATAAAAATGCAAGGTAGTCTTTGTTTTGCTCACGTTTCCTGAASACTCTTCTTGTCTCCTCTACTCTTGCTTAGTTCTTTTGCCTTCATCCACAGTACTTGGATAATCAGTCACAACTTTTCTGCTGAAGTTAATGGCAAACCTTATAAATTGCTGCGATGTTAATTAAATCTCATTCTTTGAATTAATTTACATTTGCAAGAATTGTCTTTGTGCTTATCCTGTCTGAATATAAAGTTGTATTTTTAAACTTTTATTTTCCATATTATTTTAAATAATGCATGCAACAGCTTCTAAGTCATGAGCTTGATCTGTAATTGTATTGAAGTGTTCAGAGATTAATGAGCATTTTCTAAGTGATTTATAAATTCTAACTTGTTATACATGGCAAACTGCTGTTGTATGTTCCTGTAAACTCCTGACAAGTTGTTCAGCCAGTTTCCAATACTGAGTTTTACAGTGTAGAAATGAATTATCATTATATTATGTTAGCTCAAATTTATCTGGGAAACAAATTGTCTAATTCCAGTAACTGGTTCATATATACATAATATTAAACTCCAAGCTCCATTATTCAAAATTAGATTGTTCTCCTAAAATTTTCTAACAATTCATTCTTTTATCCTGTAATTCAAGATCAATGAGGACTGAAAAAACCAAATTTACAGGGTAGAGTAGGGGAGTATTGGGATTGAGGAAATTCAGTTCAAGGATGATGGGCTGCAGTCTATCAACAATAGAGAAAATATGAGTTTGTCTTTTCTCTCAATTCATACATTTTTCTGTCAAACTAGAAATATCATTCACTAACTAGACATGAGATGAATTTTTGATATCTCATTCATAGATATGATTTATTCTAAAAGGGAAAATATTTTAACTGATATTTTAGCATCCCTCTATGAAAATTTACAGAAAGTATTGATTTCAGTTTATAAATAATGCAACTCTGACTAGAATAGGAAATCTTCAGGGAAAGGAAATAGAGAAAATCACATTTTTCTAATGTGGTGTTTAGTAGTATTTAGTTTTAAATATACTTGATGTAATTGGAAGTGAATTTTTTTTGGTCAAAGAAGCAAGTTGAGGGCATGAAAAATGAAAATCTGTACCTTTTTGGAGAACATATGTGACTGCAGAGTTGTATTAGCACAGTTCCCTGATGTGTATTATTTTGGTGCTGGGAAATTATCTCTCGCAGAAGAGCAGAATTTTATCTGCATTCACCTCCCTGACCTTTCCCTGAAACACTCAGGTTCAGTGGTGCCAGTGTCAAGGGTAACCTTTGAGGCAGGCAGGAGCACACTAACACTGAAGAATGGATTCATCTCAGCTAAACAAAAGAATGTTTGTGAGATTTTTGAAGCTAAACTGCACTGGGGACAGTTTCTCATGGTGCAACCCATAGGAGCTGCTGTGAAAGGAAGTTGGGTCCCAACACCTCCAGCCCTGCCCCAAACACACCACTGAGGCATTACCATGAACTGCAAGGTTTTACCATCCCGTTCCAAAGTGTCTCAGTGCAGTTCTCAGCAGGGCTGGGGGCAAACTGCAGGGGGTTTTATCCATTTATCTGTTTAGCAGCTTATGTAATATCACATTTACTTCATGATCTCCTTTTATAATTCTTCCTTTCTTGTTAAGCACTGCTCTGTAACACAGCTGGTTTGTAAAGAGGGCCTGACATGCCTAGCTAAGCATCAGGGATGTCACAGCCACAATTCTGGGTGATGAACAATTCCAAAAGGCTACTGCATGGAAAATCCATGCAGATACTGGTCTTCCATATCCATATCTATAGTAGCATTCTGGATAAACTTCCTAGAAAATCCTTGCATTCTCATAAACATAATAAAGCTAAGCTCTTTTAAGCAGTGCTGTGAATAAAATCTGTTTTCCTTTTAAGACGATGGTTACATTGTCAGACATTAAACATGTGGCTTTCTAAGGCAGTTTTAGGGAGAATAATGCAAACATCTTCAAAAAAATTGGGAGTGGGTGGAATATATGTCATTTTTTATGAGCAAGTCACTATTAGTCTCAGTTGATGGAAGATTAAAATTAATTAAATATCAGTCTGTTTTTTCTATGATTAAATATATTTGAAGGATAAGAAAAGCATAATACTATATATAGTTTTGTTTCTGCGTGCATCCATATATTATAAAAAAAAGTCTTTCAGTATATGTCTAAATAGTGTGAAAATAGTTTGTCACTGATTCATTAGTCTAACTAAAACTAAATGCAAGTTAATATGTTAACATCTTTCTGTTTGCTATAAAAATATTTAATTTTGTGGAAATATTTTGTAATATTTTCATATTTTCCATGGAACTTTTTGGAATTTTTTTGTTCTTTCTACTTAGAAATTCCTGCTTATCTATTGAGGTTTTATAGATACCTTTGCAATAATTAAAGACTAAAAGATTTAATAAGGGTAAATGTTATTACAGCATACTCTTTGGACTTTAAAGTATGAAAAGATTCCATTATTCTGAGTTACAGCAATATATAATAGTCCTTGTAAAAACTGCARTATTTGCAACAGGAAACAAGAATAGCATGAATTTCTCTGCAGTAATATGAATTCTCCTGATTTTAATAAAAGAGATTATTTTACTTCTGGTGACTTTCACAGCCATTTCACGCAAAACAAAATGTGTGTGATCAATCCTTTAATTGGTACTGCTCTTCTGTGTGGTTTTTTTTTTCCTTGAAGCTTATTTCCTGTATGGGACATTTCATTATGAAGTGTAGCAGGCTCCTTTTGGCTGCTTTACTGGATGATAAATTGGGAACGGAACCAATTCAGAGTAGTAGAGTGGGGGTAGATAATCCCATAAATTCAAGGATTTACAGAGAGACTAATGAGAGAGAGAATTGCCCTCAAATCATCTTTTGCTATTTCACAGCTAAAATGTGGAAAAATCTTCCATGTTTGGTGACACTAATGGTCTCAAAACAAAAAACAGTGATTCACCAAAAGATTATCAATTATTAAAAAAATTGTAGCATCTCTTTCTGGGTGGAAAACTGTGGCCAAGGAAAGGCTATTTAGAAAACAAACCAAAACAAAGCATTCTGTCCAAATATCCAAATGAAGTCTATTTTAACATTTTTCAATTACTTCCCAGTTTCCATAGAATGAGATTGTTTCTTATTGTGTAATATAGAGTAGTGTGAAATAATATGTGGACTTCTGTTTCTCTCCTTCACTCTCTATTTTTCTGACATGAGTAGATGGGTGTTTTCATGACACCACTATACACAGACATGTGGATGTCTCTATTCAGTCTTTAGTATAATTTTAGCAAGTAATAAAAGTAAAAAAAATATGTACCTATCTATTTAACTTTTGAAAGTGATATAAAATAATTCTAATTCAAATTAACTGCTTATTGTGAGATATTGGACCAAATAATCCAGATTATTCACCTTCTAAGTGGTTCAGAAATTTAACTGACATTTATTTTCACAATAAATTCATATGAAGTATGTTCTTCCATTTACTAATTTCTCTTAAGTTTTTGCTACTTCCTTCCAGCAGTGAAACAGTGCATGAGTTGTCTAAAAAGAGAACAGCAGCAACAATCAGCCAGTTCAGGGATCGACATTCGGTTATTAGTGCATGGTTCTTTAGGTTGATGCACTCACCTTTACTTGCTTCACAGTATTTCCTGAGAGCACATCAATAGTCTGCATCTGTCCAGCAAGTAGTGGCTTAGTGCTGCAATAAAAAGTTATTCTCAGTTTAAAGTGGGAAAGGAACTGTTTGAAACATTAAATTCCTTCTGTCAGGCAGATGGGATTTAACCGGAGCACTCTCAGTTATAAAACAAGTTTTCATTGATCTGAGTGGTTGAATTCCTAACTGGAGCTTATTTTCTCTTTGATTTTGAAATCCACAAATGCCAGTCATGGCTTTAAGAATGAAAAATCATTGGCATGGGAGTTTAAATTAAAAGTGATAAGTAGAGACAGCTAGTGACCACTGCCTCAGCCAAACATGAATGTCATGACTACATGCTTCATTTTAAATTTTTAACAAATTAGGCATGATGTTAATTGCTAGCTTGGAATAAAAGTGATGATGCTGATTGGAAAAGCCATCATAAAAGAATTTTTTTTCTTTGCAGCAATGCCATCTGACATATCAAAAATAAAGAAATACTAATAAAAATTAGTCAGATTGTGAAAATGGGCATTAGTTACGGGTATGACTGTGGCAATAGCTGTGTGTCTGTGAAGGTGACTTTCCTTCAGAACACATTTGCCAGTTTAAAAATGTAAGAGAAAATTGAAAGATGCACGAGACTTTGTTCTCCCCCAGCTGTAGGTTGTTGGGGGCTGGGGACATACATCTCTATCACTGCTGACTTGGTATTACAGTTGCTGTCCACTCTTTCAGTGGCAGCAAGTGCCAGGATGAACAATTACTCATTAAGAGAGTGTGACCTTAAAAAGCGAGTAAAGCTGTAAATCTTAACTAGTCTCTCATTTATTTTACTCTCTGTCCAGAATGCACAGATATAAAAGCAGACACAACAACATTCAGGGATTCACCAGACAACAGTTTCCTTTTTCTAAATTTCCAGATAGTTTCAGTATCAGTGGGACTATTTCACAACTAATCAGTTGTTTGTTCTTTCTAGCAACGCATTACTTCCTTATTAGTAGCATGAAAAGGCCCTTGATAGTACATAAAGTGTGAAATATTTATCTGTTTGCCTCAGGTGAAAAAGTGTAAAAAAACCCAAACCAACTACAAATGCTGCATCAATGCAAGGGAGTCTGCCTCCTAAACCCAGGACAGAAGTATTTGAAGTTAAACATTTATTTTGAGTTAAGACAGAGCTCCCACAGTGCACATGCGAAAGCATAAATGAGAATACTAAACTGAGCTCTTTGTTTTCCTTGTTACTGAGCAGCTTGCTTGGTACTCACTTTTCCACCCTTCCACTTCTTTTCTGATCTCCTGCTTGATTTGTTTTGCCACTGTGAAGTTGGTGGTGTCGTTGTGTGGGTGTTGTCCTGCCTTGGAGTGACTTGTAATGCATATATCCATCCATCCATACGGTACCAGTTGTCCTGGGAAGTTTGCCACTCGTCTCGTTTGCTTAGTCTTAGAGGGCACAGCCTGGAAGTTAAAAATTGCTTTAACCCGTGAGGGAATGCACAGCAGACATTCAGTATCCTCTGCAGTTTTGAGTCTTGTACCAGTTTGCTAATCATCAAGTGAGATAATTGCTGTATGCTCTCTGTCACTGTGCAAGCCCTCTTTATTTTGGAGAGAGATGTACAGTTTTAATCACATTTTGTTACTGGTTCTGCTTATACAGTTAAAGGTTTTCCAATATTCCTACCATACATGCTTTCAACACTTGAAGAGTCCACCATGAACATTTCTTTTCAAGTTACAGTTTTGTTGTAGAGCATCAGAGCAAGAGTTAAAATTTGGTAAACTTTTAAAATGATTGTGTTAGGCTGGTACCATGACAAGAGAAAAGGTCTTATTAATTTGGAAACCTTTTCTTGGACAACTAAAACTTCACTTGCAGCAGAACAAATGTTGCAGGATACTAGATAAAKACAGACCAACTGATACAGAAGAACTGAAAAATTTAAAAAAAAATTAAAACCAAAGCCCTTTATATGGATTGCATAGAAAGCTACAACTTCTGATGGGGTTTTGAAGGGGCAGCTTTCTGCTCTGGTGTTCTGTAATACCTGCCTACTACTTGAACACCAATGTTAGRACTGGAACAGGGGAGCTTCAGACCTTGAAATTCAGAGTTTGCAATCCTTGTGCAGCTCACTGAAGCTCACAGAGCTAGGATGAGCTCACTAGAGAAACACAAAACTTTCTGTTGAGAAAAAGCCTGGCTTATTAGCATTATCTGAAATTCAATAGTCCACCATTTGCTGCACTCAAAATCACCTTTTTGAAATATATTTTTAATAGAATTATTAAAGTTGTATAACTACACTCAGATTAAATCTGTTAATAYCATATTAGAATATGAGAAAAGGGCAGTTTATAGTCAGTGTATCTTCCAGTTCAAAAGCGTTTAATTGTTGTTTAAAAGAGTTGGTTTCAGGCATTTGCTGCTTATATTGCTTCTTCTGATCTGTTTGAGTAGTTCTRTATAAACCACTATTTTTTGGAAGAAACATGTCTAAGAATAGATTATTTTTACATACTGTGAAGCCATCACAGATTCTGCTGWAGCATTTTCAGTGAGGGTCTGTGTGTAACCATTTACCAGAACGCTTTTTAACGAGGAGATTTAACTACTCTGCAGTCATTTAGAAGTGAGGCATCAGCTTGGAGTTGTGTCTTAAAAGACTGATGTAAAAATCACCTTTTTTTTTTTTTTTTTTACTTTGCTGACAAGAGACAATGACAAAGCCAGAATAAATTCATTACAGTTTTTCACTGTAGGCTTGTCAGGCCTGATTTTAACATGCACAAACACACATATGGACATATATAAAAATATATACGCATGCTTGTATGCGTATTTACGCAGAGAGAGAAAGAGAAAGAAAGAATTTTAAAAGTTTGACACCTTTCAACCCATTCTGCATTCTGTTACAGGCAACACTTGGCCAGCTCCAGCTCTGTTGTCTGAACTGTGGCCTGGTGCCATTCCACATCTCTCTTCAGCTTGGCTGTTTTTGAAGTCCAGCTTAGGAAACAGAGACATTTCTGCCATTGGGAGAATGAGCTCTTTGCTTTAGCACATTGAGTCTCTCCATGCCAAGCTCAGCACAGCAGTGGCAGAGAACAAGCAGTGAGCCCTCTTGTCCCCAGGCTGTCCCACAGAGCCACAGCAAGACAATGAGAGCAGGAGTTTGAGCCTAGAACTGAACGAAGGGGCTGTTGCAGCTCTGAGTTGAGGTGGCTGGGCAGCCTGCCCGGGGTGGCTGCTGGTGCCCACTGCCAGCTGCTGGCAGTGCCTTTTCTCCTCATCTGATGCCCTGGTGCCAGCCCTCCCTCCTTTCTGGGGCAGAACAGCTTCTGACAGATTTTTTTGTCGTGTTTGATGGGTGTGGAGGAATCACGAAAGCTTTTACAAATCGAGTTTTGCTCTTCAATCACTGTTAGAGCAGCATCACAGCAAACCTGCTGGATGTCACACTTCACAGGGCTGTGGGTGACAGATCTGTCATGTCATGTCAGACCTCAGGGGAAATGGGGAGGGAGGGACCCTCCCTCACACAGTCACTGTGTTGGAAAGGGCTGTGCATTGATTGGGAAGCCAAGATTTCTGCATGCCCTCTGACCTTTGTCAGTCAAAGCCTCGCACTGATGTACTCTGGGCAGCAACTGTTGTTTTACTCAGAAGTCCCCTGAAAATTTGGACAAGGTCATTTCTGGAAGATCTGGCATCTTCAGTAAAACCTTTGTTTTGCCAAAATTTAGTTTCTGATATTCGTGACTTACTGGGTAATGATCTTGGTTTGCACTAACTTAAGTTAGAAATCAGCTAATTAGGAATTGGTTTAAATTCAGTTGAAATAAGTCATTTATAGTCTGAAAACAAAAAAAAACCCAAAACAAAAAACAACCCACCAAAACTTCTGCTAGATACTCGAAAAAGGTTCTTCATCCAGAGGGTGGCTGGGCAGTGGAACAGGCTCCCAGGGAACTGATCACAGCACCAAGCCTGACAGAATTCAGTAAGCATTTGGACAATGCTCTCAGGCACAGGGTGTGATTCTTGGGCTGTTCTGTGCAGGGCCAGGAGTTGGATGATCCTTGTGGRTCCCTTTCAACTCAGCATATTCTGTGATTCTATTTGCTGTAATTTCAGAAAACTCTTTTTAAATTTGATTTTTGCTTTAGGGTACATAATTTGGGGTACATTTTTCTTTCAGCAAGGGTCTCAGTTTCTGTTTTGATGCACAAATACTTTCTCCTGCTTGTCAGCAGTTGAAAAAACAAGATGAAATCCCACAACTGCAAAAGTCCTGAAAGCAGTAAGTCCCCAGGACTGAGCTAAGGCTTGAGAACACCCCAGTGCAAACAGGGAAATCATATCTTTTTGCTGTACTTCACATAAACAGACAACTTCATGAAGCAGAGCTGGTAAGGCAGTCCCTTCCCCCATCACCAAATCCATGCCTTTGTTAAGTTCTGAAGCTTTCTGCATATGCAATTTATGCGTGACCGTGCAATTTAAATTATTAGAACCAAACCTATCTGCTTGGAAAATTATCAGAGCTCGTTTTCTGTACTCTTGAGTTACAAAGGAGTCACTTGCTGGGCAATTTGGAGCTCTGSAAACAATGCTGTGAGAATGGATGCAGGCGGGGAGGACACTGAATGACATCTCTGTACTCAGAAACACAGAGCAGAAATAGAAATACCCCCAAAGAGCTTAAGATATTTCGGTTTTCACATATGCTACGGAGTGGAGATAGTGACAGTTCTGGCATCTTCATTTCTAGACCCATAATGTTCAGATCAGTTGTGAGGATGCTCTCCAAATTATGGCTCAATAGCAAAAGCCTCAGTAATCAGAATGCAGCACATCAATTCCTATTTTGTTAATTTTATTATCTCTACTCCTACTGTTAGTGCTAGTGTTATTTTAAATATTGCTATCCCTCCTATAGTCCTTATCTAGAGTCAAATGTTTGAGTGTAAAAGGAAAAGGGAGGAATTCTTAGTTGGGTTGTCTCTTTTCCCATCAGACTGCAAGATACTAACCTTATTTTTAATATAATTCTTCAGTTCAGGTAAGGAACCCAATTTCCATTTCAAAGCAAGGTTTTAAAAAAACATTTTTACTGCAGTTGCTAAATCCTAGTTGGAGAATGTGTTGCACAAGCATTTATTTAGTTATTTGGCTGAGCTAATTACTTGTATCAACCTATATACTTTTGAGGGATTACAGGCTAGGTCACTTCAGAAAGAGACCTTTGCTTGCCTGGAAGACATAATTTTGGTTGCTGGAACAGATTGTTACCAGTTTCCATCTTCATCTGTTCGGCATTAATGCTCACTAGCATTCATTCAATTTTCATTTAAAATTTTAATTGCCTCACCAATGAAAGGGCAAAAAAAAGCAATTGGGGATAAGGAAAATAATCCTGTACAAATTGCTACCTTTTTAATTCTTCAGAAATACTTTATTTGGTTTTACTCAACATGCCAAATATGGCTGGCAAGAATCTTGTGAGAAGCAGCTTTTCCTAGTGGTTTTACAGTGCCAGCTACTGTATATAAATTTACACTGCGGTTTACTGGTTTCTGCTGTACAAACTGAAAATGTATTATTTTCTGAAAATCTGCTGTATTTTCTTACAAGTCAGTTTGCTTGCAGTAGTTGTCTTCTGCAGTCCTGGTTATGACTTCCATAAATAACATGAACTTCACTCCTTAACTGTGGCAGTTCTTTGTACCTTCTCAGGTACACTTTCAAAGCTCTGGGATGAAACCAGGTGCTGAACAATCAAATGTGATGTGCTGGTGACTGTGTCCATGCAAGGTTATGGAGGTTTTGTCTCTCTTCTCCCCTCACAAAACTATTGAGATCCTCCTCAGCAGTCACCCCCTCACCCGTGTCTGGTTTGTGAAAGGTGGTGAGAAACGCTTCCTTCTGGACCTTCTGAAGGTCTGCTGTAGAGAGCATCTCTGTACCTTTGCCACTGTGTTTGGAARTGGGGCCAACAATATTTGGGTGTCATCATTTTTTTATGTGAACGCTTTCTAGACCGTCACATGAGCTGTTCAGGCTGCCCCAAGTGCAGTAGTATTATTGCCTTAAGTGCTCCTTTTGTGACCTGAGCATGCACAAAAATAATCACAGAATCTTGGAACAGTTTGGGTTGGAAGGGACCTTAAAGATCATCCAGTTCCAACACCCATCCTGTGGGCAGGGACACCTTCCACTATCCCAGGTTGCTCAGAGCTCCATCCAGCCTGGCCTTGGACACTTCCAGGGGCATCCACAACTTTTGAGGGCAACCTCCTGAGTTGCCTCACCACCCTCAGAGTGAGTAATTTCTCCTGTTAGCTAAACTATTACATTCTAGTACAGCATGACATCCCCAGGGACAGGCTGCCATAACCTGCTCTCCACTGGCACCTCAGCAGAGGGTTTGAGTGGGGTATTGAGGATGGTCATTTMGCCACAGTGCTTTAAACTTTGTGTTCACATCTGCAATGAGATATCGCAAAGATTTATTTAGTTCCAAACTTAAATAATTCTAGAGATCTTCTAACAAATGTCAGACATTTGAAACATTTCCTGTCCTAACAAATTATTMTTCTGGTTTCAGTAAAACATAATATTCAAGCCTGGAGTGCAATTACACGCTATCCTGTTGAGTGTTTCTTGTAATTGGGGAACATATAAAATAATATGAAGATAATATATCTTTATCGTAAATTTAAAGTGGTCTCACTCCTATTTGCTGCTTCTGTTTTCCATAAAGAAATGAAGTTTCTTAGGCTTTGATTTTCTTTAGGCTTTGTATGCTTACATATTGTTTTCTAAAGGGCTATAACAAATCCATGTGCCAAAAGGCACACTTTGGAAAATCAGCATAGAATGAAGGGACCTTAAAGATCATCCCATTCCAATATCCCTGCCTGGGGCAGGGACAAAAGGCAGGGAGTTGTGGGCTGAGAAAGGCAGCAAACTTAAACATTTGAAACCACTTCAGATCCTAGAAGTGCACACCTATAGGAAATAGAATATAGGAAAAGGAAAGTAGTTAAGTTTTAAATAAAAAAATAAACCCCATCATTTTGAGAGGATGTGCAAGTTCAGAATGTCTCACGGCTCAAGTAAACATGGAAAGCCTTCAAAGTTTCTGCCAGTGTAAACTACAGCATTTTCATGATTTCCCAGCTCATCACCACTTAAGTCTCCTGAGCAAAGCTGTGTGACTAACTGATCTTTCATTTCACTGGCCATAATGAATATTGAATAAAATGATACTAATTGAGTGTTAAAAAAAAAAATCTAAAACATAGGTTTAAGTTAAGCATGCATGTAGGGGTCAAAACTGTATTCTTTCTTCAAATGCAATCAGTTTTTGAACACTCCAAATTCACCACCCTCCTTGATAATTGTTTATCTTCCTTGCCTGGCAAAACCACTTAGACAAGATAATTAGGTGTTAGGCATGATGGAGGGTCCATTTAAAATTGCAGGGTTTTTAAATGACGGGTCTGAGAAGCTGTCTGTACCATAGYCATGATTCTGTCAAATGTCAATAACAGGGACTCAGAATTCTGACTGATAAATAAATTGCTAGATGTGTTTGCTGTTTAAATGCAATGTTAGCCACAGCTATACCCTGTCATGGTTCTGTTCTTTGTTTACAGAGCTTTTGCATCATTCCCTGATAAAGGGTTCTCATTTTCAGCAATTATGAAATCTTTTACTGTCAGTCATTAACCAAGCACAAGATACAAGAAGATTGATTTATGCTAGTTTGGAGGGTTTTTTTCTTTTTAATATTATGGCTTGATTCTCAAAGAGTAACTTTGGAAATGGTTTTAGAAATACAGAAAAAAATAACTGGAAGCATGCAATGAAACTATATGGTTCCAGTCACTGCTGAAATCACAGAGATTTTTGCCTTTTGCTTCCTTTGAAGTTGGTTCCTAGAATTTCTTTCTTTAGAGTTTCCTGTGGCATTAGGTCCTGCCTATACAGAGAAATGAAGAAACCTATATTTCTGTCTGGAAATTTCTCCTGATAAATGTACTGTGTCTGTATGATTAACTAAAGTAAATGTCTTATGCCAGTAAATATGCTGGACAGAGATAATTTTATTTGTAAAGTAATCATTCCTCTACTGAAAGTTCTGAACTTCATTACTTCAAGGACCTTTCTGATTGGCAGTGGAGGGAAGTATAATAATTATGGTAACAATAATTAAAAGTTTTACCTTTTTTTCAATTTAGCATTGAAAATGTGCTATAGCAGATCAGATCAATTATCCCTCTAAGCCATTAATTAATTTTTCTGACAGTTTTCAATATCATAGAATTCGGAGTAAAATTCAAGAACCATTTACCAGTTACAAGGTCATCATCTGAAGTGAAATGTCATGTAGTTCACAGTACTTGTTAGATTTTTTCCCTTTCAAAATATTTATTTGCTTTAAAAGAACTTGTTGTTTATCTCTSACCATCCAGTCAGTTTTAGGTACCTTTGGGTTAGAAAACACAAAATCCTCTCTGCCACAGAAACAAAACTTTAGGCTTTCATTCTAGAAAGGTAAATATTCCTTTTTTCTACAAAGATCTTCACATTGTCCTCTACTATTTGCAATAGACTTAAAAAAAAAAAAGCTACAACATTTATGGTTCTCAGAGGCTTAGCCAGGAATCTGCTCAGTGTCATAAAAATTTGACATAAAGCTGAGGCTTTTGGGGACTGAAGGTGTATGACTGCCCAGGCCGGAGGCAGCTCACTGAGAGGTCTTGCTTTGCTTTTTGTCCTGGAGAGCTCAAACCCAGACAGTTCCAGGAGTGTCTGCACATGGAGTAGAACCACTGTGGGATGGTAACAGTGAAACACAAAATTCTCCCTAAGGCTGTGAGACTGTTTTTGGCTTCTTGCTTATTTAAGCACTTTTTTTTCTTTTACTTTTCTACCTCCTTCACCACCTCTCTACTTAACATGTCCTATTTATTTTTTTCTTTTTTTTTAATTTTATGCTTTTTAATTGTATGCAATTGGAGCATGTCTACATGATCTGCTGAAAAAGCTGGCTCTTTTTTTTTTTAATGGCTCTTCTGTTTGTTTGACTGCTGATATTATACACTAAAAGGAACAGCTGCCTGAGATGCCAGTTTGTCACAGTGGAGTAGAAATACCCAGGGTGGGAGCATACTTTGCAGTGACAAGAAAAACAGTGGAAAATCAYAAAATTATTTTATAAGTGATTTATCAGGTTGCAAGACAAGTAGTCAGTCACTATTGGATTTTTCAGAATAGTTTTCAGAAGAAGGCATTCGTCCCTCGGATTAAAATAATGGAAACGTTTTTATTTCATTGTATTATTTCAACTGTCTCCTAAATGTATTCTGTACTGTTTTCTGCACTTTCACCTGTACTGTTTGCAGTTTGAAATTTTCTGATGATACTGTACTGAAACAGACTAAGACAATTTAAACGTCAGCCTGATGAATGTAGCAATAATGGTATCTGATAGATTTATCAAGTGTTCCATACAATGGTTGTGAATATCTATTCTTACCATGTTAGCTCAGAATAAGAATAAAAGTTCCTACACAGAAGACAAGGGACCAACATGGAACAGAACAGCAGAATAATTAAATCAAACTGACCATCTAACTATTTTAGCTTTCCTTTGTGTCTTCTGAAGAACAAGGATGAAATGAAGGCATCTTCCTTGGGATAAAAAAGTTACATAATTACATCTTGGTTAGTAAATCATACTGTGTATATATAACTCTACAGTAATGACATCATGGCATCAAAATATTTTTGGAAAATATTTGGTATTGTACCTTCCTGACAAAAGTACTCGTCATAGTAAACTTTCTAAATATGGAAAGAGCTAGAAGTCACAAAACAAGATGCAGTTTTTAACCTGAAATTAAATGCACAAATTTCAAATTAAATGCCTTGATGAAATTTAAGATTTAAGCTTTAAGATTGATTTTGTCTATGTAAAACAAAAAGTGTTGATAAGTGAGGTAACTGTATCAAAAATTCTGCAGAATAAACCTAAACTCACACATCAAAATCATTTCTAAACATCAGAGAAACTGCCAGCATTAATATCTCATTAGTTAGTTGATAATTAGTAGGACCTTGCTTCTTATTGCAACCCAGTAAACAAATGATAGGGACTGCCCTGCATCTCACCTTAATGCAAAAATAAGCTGTAATTATAATACAACTGAATTTAGAATAATTAAAAAAAAGATACAAGGGAGGTCAGGAAAATGAAAAAGATTGGCTGATGTTTTCTCTACATAATTTATGAGGGTTAAAAGGAGCCCTGGCTCCTGTGCAGAACTCCATTGCAGGACAGTGCCCTGATCCTGCTCAGGCAGTATCATGTGGTTGTGATATCAATCTGAGAAAGGATAAACTTTATGTTAGACAGAAAGTGAGACTGATGATTTTCAGAGCTGTGTGATGTCTTGGGCCGAGTATGATTTCCCAGGACTTCTGTGCTCCTCTGGCTTAGGCTCTGTGCTGTGGGGAGAAGGTGTGAGGCCCATGGCAGTAGATCCCAAATGCAATTAATGTGGTGAGAGAGAACAGATGAATTTTTGACAGTTTTGTTGCTCTTATTTTAAAYGCTCTGTCCTGTGGTGTATTCTGAGTAACTGTCACCACGTCTGCAGGRATATTATCCCAGCTGTGGGCAGAAAAGGATGTACTGAGACATGATTCAAAACTTTTGAATGCTAATTAGGAAGTAGGTGTTTCACTCCCTGTCTTCCTGTTTTAACATGGAAGTTCTCTCTCTCTCAGGGTAGCTTAGGCCACTGGAACCTGCTGTGCTTTATTGGTATTTCCTTACAGTTTCCATAGGTACAAACCATTGGCTGTCTCTTGTTATTAAACTTTGTTGGAATATCAAGACAGCTCATTTTGATGGCCATTATTTTTCTGTATGAAATAATAACCATAGTGATTATTCAATTTGTATGCACATTGAACAGAATTTAAAAAGCACTGGCAGTAGGCAGGCAGATAAAAAGAACTCAAAACAGAAAACACTTCCTGTTCCCACAGAACAGGACTCATTAAATACAAAATGTGTGTAAGAACAAATGTGCCATATTTCAGCATTCCTCATTTTATTTGTGCTACATTACATCATTCCTTGTTTTTTTAATGGCTTTATACTGGCAAATTTCATTACTGACATTAGATTTTTTAAATTATTATCATTTTTTATGTATGCTGTGAAGATACTCGCTTAGGGAAACCCCTAAACGTGTATTTGACAGGTTAAGGTTTCTCTTGGTGTTGCCTTCAGCACAACACTTCAGTGAAAATTTCACTGGGTGCTTTCCTTCGTATAAGTGACCAAAGTGCTCTTGAAGTTGTCACCTCACAAATGCAGTACTTGATTTTTATTCTTTATTTAATTTTAAAATAGTAATTCAAAGCTCAAGTTTTTAAATATCATAAATACCAATATATTTCTTCTCCATGTAAGTGATTCCAAGAAAGAAAGAAGAAAACTGTTTTGTTTTCTCTATACCCCCTTTTCTATAAATGACTAAATATTCTGCTTCAACTGCTGTGGTTAAGGTGAAAAATAAAATAACTCTTAAAAGACTTAGTGGATCAGCTTATAAACATCAGTGAGTAAAGACAGAAAAATACAGAATCAATAACTACAATTCATAGCAGAAGTAATTTTTTTTCCAGAATTAGAGCATAGAATGGTAAACAGCAAAATAATGGGTAAAAGACGAGATAATTCTATCTGTGGAAATACTTGAATTGGTTTTAGTGTGCTGTCCTTCAGATTTATTGGGACAGGATTGTTAGGTAGAAAGGATTGACAAAGGGAATCATCAATTCAGAAGAATGTATTTATTCAGCTGTATTACAGGAAAAGGTGTCAATCCCCTTGTCTCCTTTGACATTAAAGTTAGAAAATTGACATATGCATATGTCAATCATAGCATGTAAAGCCACCCCTTCCAACAATCTATAAGTAATACGATGCATGCTTGAAATACTGATTTCCAATTCGTTTTCTCTCCAGACCAAATTCAATCACTTTCAAGGGAAGACTCAGATCTCTGTTACTTATGAAAATACAGTTTTTCTTAGTGCCTGTTTTCTAAGCCCTACAGTCCTTTTAAACTTTATCTATCAGGCTCAAACTCTGTGGTTCAGTCCTTGTGCATGATTTGGACACGCACAGCTCGTGTGGCCTGTTCCATGCCCTGCCTACAGTGCTGCAGGAATTTCTGCAAGAAGATACCCTGCAAGATGATGTAGGAATTGGAGGGAGAGAGATTTTGGCAGTCTTTCATTAATGAGAATCTCTCCTTCCAGAATAACTTCCCTACAATTATTCTTCTAATGGCTTCACACTCAGAAGGAAATAAGTAGCTAGCTAGAAGGAAGGGCAGCACAGACTTAGCACAAATGCCTTTGCTTTACTTGTTTAGAGATGGGCATCAGTGGGTGATGAGAGATCAGAAATCTCTAAGAAGGAGGCCATTTAGCTCACTGTWAGAGGGAAATTAAAATGTACTCAATAATCTGTACAGTCTTACATGGCAAAATTAAGTCAAGTTTGCAATATTGAGAGCTCTGCTGGTGCAGAGCTTTACGATCTGCTTCAGAGTTGCTGTGTTTAGTGGTGTGAAAAAGCACCAAACAACTTTTTATATATTATTTTTATCTGTTCTGTTACCAAGCTGCTCAGTTTTTAACATCTTTACTTTGCTAGTTAACATCCTAGAGTATAAAAGGCCTAGAGGAAAATGCTGCTTGCTTGCTTGCTTTTTTTCAAGCAGTGTCCTATGTAGAATAGAAAATATTATTTGCATTTTCTTTCCATCTGTGAGGAAGCTTCTTGGTAACAAATGGAACCTGCAGTACAATAAAATTTACATGAAACAAGCTGTCATTTGAGAGCTATGTGGTTGGAATGATGCCAGTCAATAATAGATTGCATACCTCTGGTTAATTTATTAGCCACCTGTTCCAGAATGCATTACAAGAGCACATTAAGATGCTATCAGGTTGGGGTAGCATTTTGAGCTTCGGGCCTTTGAGGATGTTTTTCTYGTAGAAAGTCGAGCTAATAGAAAACTGAAATGAACAATAGTACATACTGCCCTCCATGGAGGAGAAGGGGGAATATTCCACAGGTGGCTATTTCTGCCTCCGTCCTCTTTGAGAAATAATAGAGGGGTCTATGGAAACTTCTTCTCAATTAAAATGGAAGCTAATAAAAGAAACCTAATAATGCAAAGATTGCAAGTGTTAGTGCAACTGTTGGTCTTTACAGACGTGGGAATATTACAAAATAATGAGGTATTATGGGCTAATTTGTTTACTGCCTTTCATGAGCGAGAAGGCATCGTTTTCCATATAAATATTTCTGCAATTCAGAGCTTAATTTTTCATAACCCGGCTCCTGAGAGTGTATCCATGTCACATGCACAGTTACAAAGTAGAATTACAAAATCAGAAGCTAAGAAAACAGTATGGTGGAGAAGGACATTGGGCAGATTGCCAGAGGAATTAAGATTTTAAGAATAAGCACGGATAGAAAAGGATGTGATCCCTTCTGTGTGCTCATTCAGTGTGCACCACCGTGTATGGTCCACACACAAATGAGACAAGCAGATGACACAGGTTTGCTCTCAATCCTGAGGAGTAGCACTGTGGCACTGAACAATGGGGATCTCATGGAAAAGATCCTAAAGCAAGTCAAAGTTAGGGCAGCATGGTCCAGGTAGGAACTATCACACCATTGTTTTTAGAAAATACAGGAGAACGAAAGTGGCAGAAGTGAGAATAACACACGTTCTCAAATTCATTTTGAGTAGTACTAATGGCAGATATTTATGTGATCTGAGCAGCTCTGGCCCATCAGAAGCTTGTTTATATATCTCAGCTATTTATATGTCTCTTTTTATATATCTAAAAATATATATTTATATAGCTCAGTTGGTGAGAGCATGATGCCAATAACACCAAGGTCATGAATTTGATCCTTGTACGGGCCATTTATTTAAAAGTTGGACTCTATGTTCCTTGTGGGTCTCTTTCMGCTCAGAATATTCTGTGATAAACAGCACACAGTAACTTTAGCATTGATTCAGTAYTGATTAGAGAGTAGTAATCAGAAACACATTCCTTCAGTATCTGAATTTGTTATAGAGATATATCTTATTCAGATTCTTACTGGCCTCATGTGACAAGAGGATAGCCAGAGGGGTATTGCTGTAGGCATGAAGGGAAAGAGGGAAGAGAAGAGAAAAGCTGAAAACCCTAATTCAGCATCTCATCAGAAGGATTGTCAGAAAAAACCCACATCTGTGATTAATGCAGTATACCACAATTACCAGAATTACCACATTTGATTGTTTAGTCTTGGATGAGACAGCAAAAAAGTTTTCATGACCTATCAGCCCTCTAAGTGATAGGCAGAATTAAGAAGTTTTTAACTGTAAGTTGCTTAATGCTAAAGGAAGAATACAATGTTAAGACAGGAATATGTATCCTTGAAACAGCTTCACTGCTACCACTTATTTCTGGGTATAGGATGGAGTCATACTGCTCAAAATGTCATTTTGGATAGTTTAATCTATCTCTAATGTTACTGCTGGATATTCTCAGCTGAGAGAGAATRATTCAGGTTCTGTACTTACGGCTGCACTTGGTTTCAGCCAGAAAGAAAAGTAGCAATAAAACACATGGAAATTTGTGTGTGATCCTTTGCTACTTCTCCTCTTGTGTAGACGTGTTCAGTTTTGCAAAGAGAAGGGAAATACTGTTATTCTGAGCTGATATCTGTTAGCCCTAGTACTGTATGTATGTAAGTACTTACAGAAGAGACATTTCAACAATGAGTAAGACCCAGTATCTCCTCAAGGAACAGCCTCACTAATATGCTATTCTTTAAAAAAATGTTACAGATACCTGATAAGGGCTCTGCAAAGTCCTACACATTTCTCCAAGCTGTCCATGTATGCAGCTTTTGTTCAAACAAACTGATGCTGAGAATTGCTAAATAAATAGACTTTTTTTTAGGAGTGATAGCATGGAGCAGGATACTAAGTGGATCACAGTGTTGTAGTTCAGAGCATCCTCTGCTTGTATTACCAAAGCAGATTTTGTGTTAGTAACAAACTCTTATTACTGACCTCAAAGTGATATTTTGGGTGACTTTATTGTAGGCTTTATAACTTAAGTGACCAACACAGGTGGCATACCTCTGTCAAATATAAATATAGAATGGTTGATTTCTTCCATTCCTGTTCTCCCTTTTGTTGCAGTATGGTATAAACAGAACAACTCCTTTGGGAATCTCCTTTTTATTAAGGTGCTTTGTCCTGGAAGCCCTGTGACCACACTGTTCCTTGGCCAGGCAGCCACACTGAGCAGGCACAGGGTATYTGAGCCTGTGCCAAGCCCTAACAGCTTCTGTGATTGCTCTCAGCTGCTCTGGGGGCCAAACATCCTGCCCCAGACCACCTCAGTGACATTAAGCCCATCTTTTTCTTCCACTGCCTGTGCTGACTTAGGCAGGAGAATAAATTCACTAAGACCAAGCACTTTTAAAAATAGCTCAAAAGTCKATGCATATATTTTCATGTTCTTTAGAATTCTTATGCAATTCTATTCCATAATTTTAAGGCATTATTAAAGTGGCACCTGTCTTGCAAATGGCTGTTCATTTTAACATAGTCATAAGTACTGAAAGCAGAACAAAAGATTAAAAGATCRCTGCTGAGTTATTTTTATGAAAACATCTCATCATTCCTAGCGGATTTAAAATTAAACTAAATTGATTTTAAAGCAGTAGCACTGTACTGTTCCCTCTGGTGAACTCTAACTAAGATCAGTGGAGAAGAACCTAGTTCAGAAAAATCATGTTCCTGTCAGATCAAAAACTTTCAGATTCTGAAAAGAACTAAGTTCTGTCTCAGTGTTCATTATAAAATGTGCTACAATAGTCACCTTTAAGCAATACATAGGCCATATAAAGTCTGGACAAATTCAGGGAGTTTTGAAGCAATTATACCTGACCTTTATATCTGTGAGCACTGGCTAGAAACAGAATGATTTGAAATTGGTTTATGAGAACAATTTATTTTAATGTTTAAAAATGCAGTTAGAAGGTTTTCTAAGCAAGTCCTGTCCTCTAAACTGGGTGGACTCCTAAAGCAGTGAAATTTCCACCACAGTGTGGGGAAGAGTAATTTCCTCCATTTGAACAGAAAAAACATAACGTGTGTCATCACAACAGAGAGGTCTGCTGTGAAAAATTATTCAAAATTGTCTGAGGCTAGAAAGTGGCAAATGAAAATACAACTACTGAGAAACCGCCTTTCTAGTAGTGAGAACCTCGGGGTAGTCTGGCATAAAAAGGGCATCTAGAAGAGACATAAAAACAAAGGGTTGAACAGCAGAGACACCTCCAAATCATTGCCACTTGGCTGTTTAGAGGGAGGATGAAGAAGTGCATCAACAGGGCATTTTTCTGAAGGCTTCCAATGCACTGGACCACTTAGACTTTGACAAGAAAGATAAAGGCTTTCACAGAACTACAGAGCTGTTCATAAATTCCTGGTGCCTTATTCAGATTTATTATTAATAGTTTTGCATATTCCACTTAATTTGCATGGAAATTACCTCTACCTGAAAAAAAAWAAATTCTGACTACTTTAGTGAAGTGGAGATGAGCTTCCCTCACTCGTTCCCCTGCTGTTCTTGGTCAATAGTACATTTCCTCTGAGGGTAAGAGRATGTTAGTCCAGCCTCGTGGGTAAGTCAGCATTTCAGCTGTATGTCCAAAGGRGTGAAAGGAGGTAGGAAGTGAAGTGAAACACTCTGGGTTCATTTAGTGGCTAAAAACCTTACTGACAGAACAGGAGGTGTTGATACTCACCACCAAGAGCAAGGCCTGAATTCCAGAGGCGCCGGTTTGTTAAATGTCTTTGTGAACGTCACATGGAACAGGTCTTGCATTAAAGCACTGAAAATACAACAGCAGGAAAATAGCATTAACAAAGTGACTAAAAAGGCCTGACTTTATTCTGGGACCACGTGATTCTTCAGAGCTCCTCTGCCTCAGCAACTGAAGAGCTGTGGGGAATCAGTACCACACTGACATTTCACTGCAGAGCAAAACTAGGAAGACTGTAGTCTCAGTGTTTGGGTAGATCTCATCTTGTTCCACCTTTCCTCTCTCTCTGTGTGACTGATGATCGTTGTATCCTCTTAAAAAGATAGGAAATAGGGACTTTAAAAGACTCTGAGATCCACAGAAATGTTGAGCATTGGCACAGGATGTGGAATGAGAGCTCTGAAGCACTTGCCTTTGCTGTTTAGTCCATCACAGAACATTGCCCAGGAGGGTCTGTGAGCACAGAGAATGCTGCTACAATTCCCAGGCTGTGTGCTGGTAGATTTGCTCTAGCAGTCCTAAAGAAACCCAAAACACGACGTAAGCTGACATTTTCCTTCTCTGAGCAATCTAGCAAAAGCTAGTAGGTTTTCTCCTCTGCCTCTCAGATTTTTGTAATGTTATAATTATGCAGGAATGAATGTACATGTGTCATTAATGGAGCAGGACAGGTTTTGGGGAAAAAAAGTCAAAATTATGTGAAGGTATTAAATGGTGAAAAAGTGGGAGGAAGATAAGGGGAGATGGTAAAGGACTTCCCTAGAGTGAGAAAGAAGAGGGATGCGTTTTGCTGGTGAGAGGTTTTGTGTCATTGTAGCCACTTCTGGGAAGACTTCTTGAGTTTGATTTTCCAGTATTATGAAGGCGTGTCTGAAGCATGTAAATTTTACAAAACTGCTGAGATAAGATGTATAAATTTACCCGGATGTATAATTTTATTTTGGTTGCATTTATATGAATGCATTTCTACTCTAAGTTCTTGCTAGAGTAATCTTCTAATTATAGGAATTGAAAGCCTCAYGCAACGGGATGCTAAAAATATTATTTAATCATTAGTCCAGAAATCATAACTCTTTAAATATTAAATATTTCCATTACATTTCATACACATATTCATTTAGACTCAGCTCAAGGAAATCTGTGATTCAAACCAAAGGTTACTTGTTTAAATGCTTGCTGTATCTCTGTGTCCGTGTGTTACAAATTTCCACRCTCCACTTTACCAAGTAAGTGAAGAGGCTCTGCTTCTGTACGAGAAAAATAACAGCAGTAACCTGTAGCTTTGTAAGGACTGAAAGCAGTGTGTTCTCTCCTGCCATTTAGGCTCAAATTCTCCTACATTTCAGATCTGAGTGTTCATAATCTTTGCAGAGGAGCTAAGGCTGGGCAAATGTACCTTTGTTTGCCAAGACCGCAGCTGGTGTCTCTCCTGTGCTGAAATCCTTTTGATGTCTCATCTGGCCAACTCAATAATCAGTGCCAGGCAACAGCTCCTTGTTGTTCCTAAATCTGGTGAAGTGTCAGGGCATAATCAGAGCTGAGGGGAATGCATGCTGTCTTCGAGCTGGCAGAGCAGTGAGTGGTGCAGAATAAGTGAAAGAGCCTGCCAGTGAACGTGCAGTAAACGAGCTCCTTCCTGGCGAAGCGCTGCTGCAGAAAATGACGCGCTTCAGAGAGCTCGGAGAGCCGGCATTGCGAGAAACTCTCCGGGCTGACAAATCCTCCTCAGGTAAAGCAACAAACGAGCGCTTCACAGGAAGGAAAGAAAAGTGACAGGACAAAAAGCAGCTCCCTGCAAGGGGTTACGAGGCAACTTCCTTCCTCTCCTCCCTCACAAGGTGCAAGTTACATAAATATTCAAAATAAACATCTGTTTTGGAGGTTGTACCCAACCCTGGCTATAAATTAAAAATAAAAACCAGAACAGAACTGGTAGGGAATAAAGGGCCAACACAACACAGCTGGYACCTTTTCCTTAAAACTGCGTAAATATTTGTCTTCTTGGTGTATCCTTTTCCCTTTTGATCTCTGAGAAAATAGCAGATTACAAAGCCCCTGAAACCAAACATTTCGGGGAGACCCATGGCAATTACTCCATCACTTGCTGTGAGGGTTCCTCAGGTACAAGGTTCTTCAGCTTTCCTCTTGTGAGTGACTCAGGAAGGTTTGGGAGATAAGCAAGATGTGTCCTCATCCTCCTAAAGGGAAGAGCATGCAATAGCTTGTCTACATTTGGAAATTGTCTGAATTGCTGTTGCACAATAAATTATTCCACAGTAGCTGACTTTATACACACATTATTGTGAAATATTTATTGCATTTTCTGATTAATTTTTCAAAGAAAAACCAATTTTTCTGAGATAGAATAACCCCACAGGGAGTTAAAGAGCTAATTCTTTAGTAATCATTCTTGTGAGGTGACCTAGGCAGACAGCTTCTTAGCAATGCTACAAGCAAAGAAAAACATTTCGCTTTTACCACTATTTGGGCAAAGGGCACACTAAGTTATACTGCTCCAGTTTCACATTCRTTTAGTGATCCAGCACTGCATGAGATTTAAATTCTGTTGACAATTCAAGGAAATAAATATGTTTTGTGATCAGTGCTGCTGAGTTACTCAGAATGAAATATAAATTAAGCCCACGTGTATTTAACATTGCGTGCTCAACGAATAGATCATAGGCATCCTATTCAATTATGCAATTAATTTTGTCTTTTCCCTTCTAGCACATGTTTCTGGGTGGGAGGAAAGAAAGGAAGTGGTATCTTGCTTTGAAATTGCACGCCAGTCAGTTTAGTTCTGTTATACACGGGCAATACTGATGGAGTTAATTGAGCTGCAACTTGTAATGGAGATAGAATTTTGCTCTCCCAGTGTTTACTTTCCAGTTAACCTGTACKTCTCATTTTTTTAGTAATTTAGTTCAAAATCTGTGCCTCTGCTTTTTTTCTATTCATATTAATTAAACAGATTCCTTGCAAGCAAAATTCTTTCAAGTTTAATAGTACTGGCATTCGACCTTATTTCTTTTTTGTGAGTTAAAATGTGAGGCTTTAAAAAATACATTGGGAAAATGTAATGGGGGCCAAATGAGTCATTAGAACTCATTCTGGCTCTCATTTACTAGTCTGTTTTCCTCAGGATGCAGTATAATGATGCTCAAATTGTTATCTGCATTTGCTAAGTTAGGATAGGCTGTTCTGTAGGATGAAAAATAAATGCAGATTGAAAATACCTGAAGAGAGGGTGCAAAGAARACAGAGCCAGGCTCTTTGTTGTGTTGCCCAGTGACAGGACAAGAGCTGGTGGGCACACACTGGAACACAGGAGATGCTGTCTGAACATTAGAGAACACTTATTTTTTCCTGTCAGTCTGACCAAGCACAGGCACAGGTTGCCCAGGGAAGTGGAGTCTCCATCCTTGCAGATGCAGCAGACGTCTGAGGATGCAGAGGGTTTCTTTGGGCACCTAAGTTCCCTGCTGACAAGACCTTTAGCTTGCAGGAACAATTATATGGCAGGTGTGAGGTTTATTTATTAGTTTTCATAAGGCAGCAGATTGCCATGTCGCTAGAATTTGCTTTTCTCCYTGTTGCTGGTTAATTTTCACCCTCTGTAGAAGGAGCTGATTTGCAGTTTCCCTTTGAGCATTAAAAGTCAGTCCAGTCATCAGACCCAGGCAAAGTCAGGAAATTGTTCAACAGAGGCTCTTTCCCAGGAGCTGAAGGAAAAAATGTTAGGTCCACAGTTTGAAAGTACCTGGAATCTTCTCCAGAATGCATATTTTGTTTTCATAAGTTCAGGTTTTTGAACAGGGGAAACTGTACCCTGTAGATACAAAAACATATTTAGAATAGTAAAAAAAAAAAAAAAAAAATTTTTTTTCATTTTCCTCCTTACCATACCAATTTATAATATCTGTCTTCTTCAGGGATGTAAAGGAACATAAATTTTAATGGGGTTTACTCTGGTTTGAGATTCTACCTTTCCTATTTCATTATTACTTCCTGCCTAATTAGGTTTGTTTCCTGTAATCCTTTACAAGGAAGTATCCAAGTTGAGTTGAGGTTAAATTCCACCTAAAAAATCCATGTCCTTTTACMGTAAGAGACAGTAACTTTGATGGAGAATCTTCTTTTAGGCAATGAAAAAGTGATACCTCTGTCATTTAAAAAAGAAAAGAAAAAGAAATAATCAGTGTTTCATGTTTCTTCCATGTAGTAACTGAAAAACTGCTGATATCTCTATTCAGATTAAAACTGGGTTAGCTATTGATGTCAGGGAAAGAAAAAAARAAAGAGAAGTWATTTAATTCATACTTGACTGTTTGACCCAACTCAATGTGCCTGTATCTGCCACAAAATGCATCTGCCATAAAAGAAAGCAAATGATTTCTGGAAATTAGGGCATGTTCACAGCGCTTCAGCAGCTAAACTGAGAAGTTTATTTACTGTCAGCTGCAGGAGGAATGGAGGGTGGCACAACAAGCAAAGGCCAGGCCAGGCCACAAGGAAGGGTTTGTGGGGCACCAGTTCTAGAGCATGTCTGATAGCATTTAAAGTTGTTATTTTGTGGGAAGTTATTCATGTCCTTTTAAAATGTGCTGTGGGTTATGCACCAGTCTGTGCAAAGAGAAAAATTCTCTGCTTTGAGCAGGATGAAGAGTACTGGACAAGCAGCTGAGCAATTTTATGTTACTTGACCTCGAATAATGTGTTTTTATAGGCAGGAGACCGAACTGGGGCTGACATGAGCTCCTGCTCTTGCAGACTGCATGAAAATCTGCCCATATTTAACCTGCACAAATATCCAGGTACCTGTGAGTGACCCAGAAGTTATAAAAACCTGATTATTTAGAGGACAGCATGAACTCTTAAGGAAAAAAAAAAAGCCTGCACACCACACTTGGAGACACAGACTTCAATTATTTAGTTTTTATATTTTCAGAGTCAGTTTCCAAAAGTGTGGATCCCATTTCCAACAAAGAAGATTTTGTCCTGGGTTTTTTTTTTCCTGCCTAGCTCCCTAGAGAATGCACCTGCAGCAGATGCCATATGGTTGGTACATCCCCATGTTGTCCACTGATCAGTCTTCATTCACTTCTGAATTTTTGTGTTGCAAGCTGTGTTTGTCTCAGGTTTGCAGATCAGTGGAAAAGCTGGGGCACAGAGGCATGAGGCGAGGGAGATTTCACTTGCAGTGACACCACACACCTCCAGAACCCCATTTAAAACCTGACCCTGCATTATGCTCCCTTCCCCCTCTCTGGCAGCTAAGGCTGCACTTCAGAGCTGAGCTGAAAGCTTTTAGTGGAGCAGTTAACATTTTTACTTCTGTTTCTACGTCCAGTAAAGTATATGTTAAGAATTATTTAAAACAGTTAACCACTGATGAGTCTAAGTAGTTTTTTAATATAGATGCATTTTAGGACTTTGGTGTTAAAAACCTGACTATCCATTAGCCTAGAAACCAAATAGAAAACAGTCACATATAGGTGTGTAGCATAAATTGAACTGTTTGGTGTTGCCTTAAAGAAATAAAACTTGATAAATAATGCTGCATTCCCATCCATATTTCCTTTTACTTCAGTAATAGAATGGATGGAGAAACCAGATTAACTTCAGGAAGGCATTTCAGACACCCATCATCTGCTAAAGATGTGTCCAGATATTACTGTGAAAGACTCTGGCCAAACCCTCTCTATTCCTGTTTGGGATTTTTATTCTGCTGGACAAATTAATTCCTGACAAACTCCAGTTCTGGTGTCAGTGGGAAKCCTGACAAGGCAAGAGCATCAGTGTACTTTGAAACCCTCGTGAGAGAAGAACATCAGACAGTYATTCTAATGTGGCTTGTTTATTTTTTTCCTATGTCACCTACAATACAAATAAGGCAAATAGGGTGGATTTTGCTGCTGCTGAATGACCTTTATTTTTATAAACACTTCAGTGCTGTTTTAGTAATCAGTAGCAGAGGCAAGTTATTGTTTTGTACATTGCTTCACTGTTAAAGCCATTCCCAAGACAATTTCTCAAGTATTTCTGATAAAGTAAAATGAAATACTCTTTGCTGCCATGCCCATAGAATGATACATACTGAAGATACAGAGCAAAAATAATGAGACAAATGTCAAGAGCTAAATTGCCTGAGACAGAAGGCTAAATTGATAGAGTCTTTATGTTATGCCTCAACCACTTCAACAGAATTTCTAGTTTATATCTTAAAATGCTCCAGGAGGTAGGCCTGGGGGTTTTTTGTTGTTTAAGTGCAGAGCTGGTGGTTCAGGATGATTGTCTTCAAGCATTACCTAGACTTTCAGATGTTTATTTTGATATGCTGTTAGTCAATACTGCAATCATGACATTTTATGCTGGAAGCTGCTATGTCAATAAGCCTGTTATTCTCTACAGGCAGTGCAGTGGCATTTGCTAACATTTTGTATAAGATCTTCATTGAGCTGTTACAGTGTGAATGTCACTAACTGAAGCAAATTTTAAATTAAAAAAAAAAGAGAGAGAAGGAAAATACCTGTGGTTTTGCTTCCATAATGTGTGACTTGAGATATCTCTGATTTCTATAAACTTATTTTCTTGATGCAATCTTCTCGTTCAAAATGTGCTCCTAATTAAATGCACACCAAATGCCATGCAAAGGTGAGATGCATGTAGGGCCATATCCTCCTTGACTTGCAAACAATTTTTTTTTTTATGTTTGGGGCGTGTACTATCTGAAGAATATGTTTTGCTATCTTGAATTATACAGTCCTAATCTTTGTTTCATACTTGAAGCAAAAGAAATGTTTAAGTGCATTTTTAAGCTAGTTCCTATTCAGACACATCATCAAAATAGTATTTTTTATCCTTTTCATCCTGTAGTTGATCAAAAGTGATAAACTCCCATCTTCAGATGCGTCTGAGCTTCTTTTTCCCAATCAGGCAGTGCACCTACTCCCCATCCTGCCCCTCAGCTGGATCTGCTGCTGTGTGCTTTCTCTGCTTGTCTTCTGCTAATTTTCTCTTTGTCTGGAGCTTCCCTGCTCTTCCCCTTTCATCTCAGMAGGTGGTGCATCAGCATTTCATGCTTTTTAGCCCAAAACTTTCCCTCACACATAGCTAGGTCACCAGAGAGTATGTGTGCCATGGCTGAGTTGCTGTTTGGGTGTCTTTTACTAGATCAGTGTTTCTGAACACTGGATCTGTTTCTCTTTTAACAAAGGAAGGGGGTTATTAAGGCATATGAGTTTGAAAAAGCAGGGTATTCTGTTGTAATTCCCAGTATCAACTGTTCCGATTCCACCCGTTTCATCAAGAATAAATTGAGGCATGAAATAAGGCTCTGGTGTTTGAATTGCTATTGTCAAAACCTAGGAAGAATGGGTGATGTATGGTACTGGTTTAGCATGGCAGAAACCCATGGATTATGATTTTTTTGCTGCTATATTATGGAATGGAAACTTACAGGACACCCTATCACAATGTAGATTTCACTATGCCAAAGGCAGCATACACATTTAAAGAAAAATAGCTTTTAAATCCTTGCCTTTTTTTTTTTTCCTTAAATGTAGAAAGTAATTCACCTCACAAAGACAATTTTGACACTCCATCTTGGTATTACATTTACAGATTCCTAGAATGGGAATGTGGCTTTTTAGAGCCAACAGCAAATATGATCCGGGACCATGTTGGTTGAAGATAAGAAATATTGAATTACTTCCTATTCACTGAATATGATTCATCCCATTCAGTAACTGAAGTGGTGGAATAATGGGTTCATGCTTGTAATTAAGGATTGTATCATGGTTTAAATGCATAGTGTTTAATTGGTTAATGGCCAGCCATAATTCTAAACTCTTCTAAATTTTGAATGCTTTACTCTGCAATATTACCTTCTAAACATAATTTAATATATGGTTACCCGTGATAGCAATACATGTATAACATTAGCAACGTACGTGGTTTTATCATAATTGTTCAAATAATATAATCACAGAATAATTTTGGTCAGATTAGATATCTATGAATAGTCAGATTCAAATCAAAACACGTAAGGTAAGATCAGGTTGCTCAATGCCTATTACATTTGAGTTTTGAATGTCTGCAAGAATTCTCCACAGTCTCTCTGGACAAACTGTTGCACTATGTGACTATTTAAATGGTGATAAAAATGGGTTTTTGTATCTAATCAAAATGGATTGGCTYCAGCCTTTACTTCTCGTTCTTTTGCTGTTCAGCTCTGASAATAGYCCAGCTTCATCTTTAAACCATCCTATGTGGTACTTATGGACAGCAGCTCTTTCCCTCCGTGTATCAGTCACTCCTGCAGATTTGGTAATGACCACAAATTAGGCAACAGTTTATTTCATCCCATTGTCTGAATAGTTAATGAAGACATTAAGTCAAATTGGGCCCAATCAGGTGGGCATTTTAGGTGTGTTAGCTACTTCTCTTTTCTCTCCTCTTCTCTCCTCTTCTCTCCTCTCTCTTCTCTCTCTTCTCTCTTCTCTCTCCTCTCTCCTCATTACAGCTTGTAGAAACGGTTTTACCCAGCTCCAAAATTTGCCTTCCTTTTATGGTGGTAATTGATGATTCCTGAGTTGCTTACAGCCCTGGGGTTTCTGGTGTCATCCTGTGAGTACACTTTGAAGGTGTGTGCTGTCATCCTGTGCCTGCATTCCTTTGTGCTGCAGTTAACTCTGTGGTCCCGGATGGTTCATTCAACATGAAATAACAGTTAGTAGCAGACTGTGTGTATGTAACACAGTGCACTACACCCATCATCACACAGAGCCAAGTAAAAGCTAAAAGAAATTAGAGGACCAATCACCTGCACCTGAAATACTTGCTGTGATCAGCTGTATTAGTTACAGCTCACCAAAGGTTGAGATCAGTCCAGAGACCTCTGTGGTTTTAGCTTTAACCAAAGTCTAGTCTGTCACAAGCAGTGGCAGCATCATATTTACTGAACTGTTAACTGCTTGAACCTAAATTTAGACTATTCAGGCTATTTATCTTTTCTCCAAAGTGCTGCTGACAGGTATTCTGATCAGTGGAGGTTTTCAATCATACCTAGTTAATCAGCCAGAGGTCTCCTCCCACATACAGACTAAATCTTCTAGGCAACCTGTATCTCGTGGGAAATGTGCCACATACACCATAGGGAAAATGTTTGAGGCAGCTCCGTGACATCCAGGATGACACATGATCGGATACTGAAGCTCTCCAGGCTGTGCCTCTGTGTTTGCACTGCCTCACTCTCGGATCAAGGAATGGCAAAGTTCCTGGCATGAGGAACACGATGGAGGGAGGCTAAAACAGGACTTAGGAGATGCAAGTCAGTACAAAAAATTTACCTTAATCAGTGAGCACAGATTTAATCAGATCCTAGCAGTGCTGCTTAAAAGATTTGGGGTTGTTTTATACAAAACTACATGATTCTTAATCAATCTCTTTTTCCAGAGAGTTGATTTGCTGTTTCTCGACTGATATGTTTAGCAGTGCTTAACTCACTTACTCAACTGGGCTGTCGAGCACTCAGCAAACTTCAGGACCGAATTAAAAGTTATTGGGTGGCAGTTTTGGAGAGAAATGGATCTTTAGATCACGTGATGTTCTTACTGAGACTAAGATTTCTGTTAATCCAATTTGTTTAAACACTTTTCTTCACACTGAGAAATAGAATAAACAAAACATGGGCAAAGAGCCCAGCTCCGGATCACAGGGAAGAACCAAACCTCATGGTTTGAACTACTGAGCTGTTGTAAAACTTCTTTTCTCTGTATATAATGATGGAAAACTTAGGCTTATTGCACATATTTTCCAGGCTAAGTCTGTGGTATAATTTCATTCATAATCAATAATCATTTTCCTCTGTACTTATTAGATTAACATAATTTAGCATATTTAAGGAGATGCTTTAGTGCTAATGTGTTGTTATGATTGGCTATGATGTAGATGTTAKAAAGTTCTGTCGGGTTTTTGTGAGGTTCTGTCCAGCAGAACACCTCGTTCTGAAAACAACAAACCCAGAGAAGCCCCACATGCTGTGGTTTCAGGTCTCAGACACTCCTGGGAGGATTGTCTGGTGTTTCATAAGGGCTGAGAGCAGCCTTTTATTCAGTGAAGGATGGTAAGAAAATCTTTCTGATCTGCAGAAATACTTAATGCTTGTGGAAACTTGACTCACTGCAGACTACTATCCTATCTTGGGAAATACTCAAAACTTGATGGACAAAGCCCAGATCTAATTGGGCCGTGCTTTGAGCAAAAGGTTGGACCAGGTGCCCTCCAAAGTCCTTTCCATCCCAAATTATTCCCAGTTTCTGTGTCCAGCTGGATTGGGATTGATCATCAGAAGTTTCTGAGGAGATGCTGAAAAGATATATATGGCAGACCATGAAAGTTTTTTTTTTTTCTAAAATCTGATGCTAACAATAATCCTGAAGAGGGTTATCCAAGTACTCTAAATTTAGGTAGAAGTAGCAAGCATCTGCAAGATAAATTTTTATAATAAAGCAAAAATTCACCCTATTTGAATGAGCTTTTTTGCTTGTATTTGGCTTGTGGCTCATGTAAATAGCATTTGCAATTTGATTTTACAGACCAGTGATGAAATGCTAAAATATGCAATAAAATCTATGGGCTTAATTAGACTGATTAGCAGATTTTTTTTTCACAAACATCTGGTGCATATTTATACGAGAGGAGTTGGAGCGTCCCAAAACATTCTAGTCTATAAGCAGAAAAGGAACAAGTAGTTCCTAGTAACAACATTTCTAAAAAGGTTTTGCTTTCAGACTTTGGTTTAAATAGGGAAGTTAAGATTTCCAAATAGGCCAAATATAAAGCTGAGAACAATCTTAAAAGTTCCTGTGAGCCCCATACCTGAAAAATATTCATTGAAGTAAATACAAGAGCTCTGTGTCCTTAATGTAGAAAGGAAGAGCCCATCTAGGAGAGTAATTTGTAGCTGAGGTTATTGAAAACATCACTTTGCTAGATTTGGTAGATAAAGAGGATTCCTGTCTTTGACAGGGAAAAAAAAATCATTTAATCATAACATGATTTTAAGGCATTCTTCTGAGCTCTCCAACAGAAAGCAGCTTTTCCCCTCCTTGGTCACTTTGTGATTTCTAAGTATCAATGTTCATGTGAGGGCAGAGCTAAATTATGTATTTTCTTCTGCACTGCACTGTCTTTGTAGATTTTTATCGTGTGGATGCCATGGATCACAGTCACATTACTAAATTTAAGCTGTTTGGAATAAAGCAGTTCATATTTGCTTTTCTGTATACTTGCTAATGCCAGAGAAACTGGGGCATTTCTCCATCTCCTTCAAAGGTATGAAGGTTTTTGAAGGTATTGCCTTGGCAAAAGCCAAGACTTTTGAAGAAGCTCTTTAACCATCAGCTCATCAAAACCAGTAAATATTATATTATTTGCCTCTGTTGACCACATTCAGTTGAATAAGATTGCTGCCAGATTTGGAGAAACAACAAACCATCAGTCATGCTCTGAAATGCCCTTGTCTGCTTAGTAATTACAGAGAGAGCTGACACAGGCTGGTGCAGTTCAACACCACATTTACCTTAGCTCTGCACTGGGTGGTGGAGTGAAAAAATCTCATTTCAAAGGCTACCTGATTTTTTTTTTCCTAGCTGTAAAAAAAGTCTTAAAATGAAAAAATGTACTCATATCCTTTGAAGTAAGATTTTCCCCCAACTTCCTCTTTAAACAGCGGTAGAAGATAAATATTGTAGGAAATATTGTAGGAAAACTTAAAAGCTTCACAGACAGTTTTCTTTTACTAGCACTAACTGTTTYTTATAGATTGAGTCTCCGTTTTTGTCTCCATCTGAAAGCTCTAAAACAGCTCAGGCTGTAAAAATATATGATTTTATATGGTCCTAGAAGGACTACAGAGGTTTAAGGATGGTTTTATGAATTAATGCCGTTAATCTTTCAGCACTAATCTCTAACATCAGTCATTATAAGTCTACTTTCTAATATCAGTTCAGACATCCTSTTTGCTCTGAAATGCCCTTCTTTTTTCTTTCTCCTTCTTTTCCACTGATGAGATTTWAAAAAAAAAAAAAAAASAAACAAAAGCTTCTCTCTTCTCAGTCCCCTCTTAAAGAATTATCCAAGAGTAATCCAGTTCCACCACACTTTTGTTTTACCTTTTTATATGAGTAGTGTTGGAATAAAAACAGTTGTGCTAATAGTCCATGTCTAAGCTATATTTTAATTGAGAAGCCTTTTAAACCTAAGTAAAACCAGTGATTATAGGTAATAGGAAAATCRTTACATTCCCTAGAACAACAAGGGGGTTCCCACTTGGTGATTATCCTGTTTTACTTGCAGGTACCTGTCAGCATTCAGCAAGTCCCTCTGGCTAGTCCAAGGTGTTCCATTGTAGAACTAAATTCAGGAAAAAATTAACATTTAGTATATGAGAGAAAATGAGAGGCCCTAGGTTTACTTTATAAATGATGCACACTGAAATGTAATATAGGGGATAGTCATATTTTCTGCTTTTGGGCACCTCTGTTCTGCCAGCCACCCTCAGCTTCCCACACAGCCTGGCAATGAGAGGCCAACTCCATCAGGATATGCCCAAGTTAGGACTGCCCAGTGTATTTATGCCACAAYTATGACTTTCACAGGAAAATACTGGGGTTTGTCACAAAAGGGTCAGCAGCTGGTTCAGGATACATTTCAAAAGCAGTGATGATTTYTAAGCCTTTTTTTTTTCCTCCTCTGATTAAAACTTTCAGTTACCTGGCAGGAAAAATACATCAAATTCAAAGGAAAATTTATATAACATGAAATTCCAAGGATAATGTTGATGAACTAATCCCAAAAATCCAGTAAAAACTTTTTGGAAATGTGAAATTTTATTTTGCCCCTGCTCCAGTCTCTAAAAACAAGATGTGTAATAATTTTATTGTTAAAAGGGAATTCGGTCTTGAAAATTAATCTCTAGTGTCTTTCAGGTATTGTGGACTTTGAAAATACTGCTATTAAAAAGRCATGGGTGGCACTAGCACAGTGTGATTGACCTCACATTGCTTCATCTGCACAGCTATTGATTTTTCTTTTTCTCTTCATTTTGACATTTCACATGATTCAATCCAAGATTCATCATTTTGGAAATGTCAAGTTTTAAGGTAGTTTGTTTTTTTTTTTTTTTTTATTGAAAGAGTGGTCTTTGAAGTGGTTTGCTACCTAACTTTTTCCAGACACATCAACACTGAATCAACTCAGAAGTGAGAGTATTTTTTTTTTTCTTTCCTAGTGTATTCCAATGTGCCTTTTTACTGAGTAGCTGGTTGTATCAAAGTCAAAGATAGCAGCACTGTTCTGGATAGATTTACAGTGTCTCAGCACTTTCTGTGAGAAAAAGCTCTCTGGGGATAAAAGCCTTTATGCACCACCATGCTATGTGATGGGAAAGCAACAGAAAGCCATCATGGCACATACTGATGCAGTGTGTATTACAGAAATACCAGATAGCAGTTCTTGACATTTATTCAGCACCTAATAGCTAGAGTCATACTCAACAGTTGCRTGGGGCACGAGAGCAGTGGGAACTTGAATGGAAACTGTCTGAGCTGAACAGAAAGTTCTAAGCAGCACCATGAACTTGATGTGGAGCTGGTGCAGCCGCCTGGTTCCACTTCGCTCCTGTTTGCTCTCCAGATACAGCACTTGACTGAAAGTCAAGGAGTCTCCAAAACGCAGTGCAGCCTTGAATGTCCTTCTAATGGGTGCTGGAACACACATTTAAAGTGTCGAATGGCTGCTGAAAATAAAACTTAGGATGTTTGCTTGCTCACTGCATCAGTGTCCCATGAGACCCTGAGAGCCACACAMCAAACTGCATGACCGATCAGGACATGTGAGTTGTGTGCCACACATCAGAGAGCAGAGAGGAGCTGGCCACCAGGAAATTACAGAGTCTCCCCTCCAGGTTTTGGATTCCATTTTGACACAGGACTGGAATCAGAAGACATCTGGTTGCCAGGAGAACCCAAGGAAATTCCCTGTAGGTGTCTCGCTTTCTCTGCTTTGCTGTGGGTCCATTTCATCCAGCAGCCCTTGTGGTAGCCCTGCTCCTGTGCCAGGCAGGAGATTTAGTGGCCCATGAACCATGGGGGAGCTGATTTCTGGCTTTCTGAGCAGGCCTAAAAGCCCTTTAGGGATTGGTCACTCTGGAAACCCACGCGTGCCCTGGTGTTGCTCCACCTGTAGCAGGCTGTGGTTGATCTCCAGCCCATGGAAATTTTCTCTCTGTACAGATCTGATCCAAAAAGTGCTTTTCATTTCTCAATCTTACCACTCCCTTTCTCATTTCTTTTTGCTGACTTTTCTCCATCTGACAGAATTCAATTGTTTAGTCTGCTCTCTCTTCACATCACAGATCCCAGTAGTGTACACCACACATGTACTTGTCTCTCACTCTCCTTCCCAGTGTGTTCCTCCCTAATGGGTGCCATTGTTTTGACACTGCTTGGAAACTTTCCCTTCAGGCTTGGTGAGAGAGGAGAGGTATGTCTCATGCAGAGCAGCCCTGAGTTTTAAATGTCCTGGTGGAATGTGTATAGGCAACATGAAAACAGAGTTTGGAAAATGTCTTCTGAAACAGCGAAGTGCATATGGTTCACTTATGCTGTGGGGTAGCTGAAATTAAGGTGATGATTTGTGCAAGCAGAAGCTGTCAAAAAACCCATGATAAAACATTTGAAAGAAGGTATTATCTCAGTGATGTGAAGGTTGATTAATTAATTTTTGAGACTTCTCTGATCTTTGYCTCTTACGAATTTAGCATTACCTGGGCATGGTAGTAACTGCATAAAGCTTTGTCCAGTTCCTATGTCCACATCATCTTATTATTCAATACATCTGCCAGGATCCAATTTTCTTCAGTGTTGGTGATTCAGAATTTCTTCTGTTAACTCCTATGAACATTCTTTATGATATTAAAGAGATGCCCCTAAGCAAATAAGAATTCGATATTCTGTAAAAGAAGTTAATCTAAATTTGAAATACAAGGTTTTATGAACTGTGGGCTCCAGTACACCTAACATCCAGCCCTTTGCTAAGATTATTGAGTTTCTTACCTTGAAGTTTCACAGATATAGAGTGATGGGTTTCTCTAYTCTTTGTAAAAAATCCTTTCATTGTACTCAGAGTTGCACCAATTTTTGTCACGCTGTATAGATATTTATGTAATGATTATCCATACACAAACTGAGCTACCCATGTCAATTTTCCATTAATATTGGTAGTGTCCTCCAAATTCTGCGTATTCTGTGGGTAAAAGTGGAAACAACGTTRTAAATAGCTGAATAACCTACATACATTTTTTAAGCAAAATAATACATCTATGGAAGACAATTCAGTAGTAGTGATACCACTGCATTAGTAAAGGTTTCTTTATAAAATCCCAGAAAAGCCTTTCCTGCTCCAATTCAGAGTCAGAACTTTTTTTTAATTTTCCATTAACTGTTGATACCTTCCTAAGTTAGAATTGACACTTTTCTGTGTGGGAGAGTGGAAACTCAAGAGCATTAARAAAACTAATCAATAACCAGTAGAAACAATATTTCATTTACTCAGTTGCTAATGTAGGAGAGTTATCCCTTTATAAAAATTTAGTGACTGTACTGCTTTTTTAAGATTAGAGGTATCAGAACTTGAGGCTGAACTCATATTAAGGTGGAAAACAAGGGTAGAGCAAAGGTCAGCACTTTGAGTTCTGACTGATCCATCAGCATAGTTCAACTTCAATGCCAATGGGCCATTTCTGGAAGTGTTTTGTCTTCATCCATGGCATGCCACCTAATCTAGTGGAAGATGTCCCTGGGTAGGGGCTACATGATCTTTAAAGGTCCCTCAACCCAAATCACTCTGTGGTTCTATGATTTATGTCAGACCTGCTGCTTTACTGGCAACATTTAGTCAGGGTGTCTGTCTATTAAAATTAAATTACAGTACTGACATCTATAATTTCATTGTTAATTTTATATTTGCAACAATTTCATAACTTTCCTTTAATCTGAGAAATGTTTAATACCTTTTTGTGAAGTGCATGGGGTGCACTCTCTGAAAAACAAAGCAAAGCGAAGGTTTTTTTGTCTTCTTAAATGATTCTAAGTCTTGTACAGGAACTTTGTCAATGCTCATAGATTCCAAATATTTCCCATTCAAATGGTGTCTTCTTGCAGTATTTTTCTACCACTGTTTCTGGCCATTTCTTGAGCAGAGTGCTGCTTACAACCCAAAAGCYGTGGTACTGCTGCGAGAGCCACAGGAGTGGATGCCTTTTGAAATGATTGCAGGTTGGACTTATGGGGAGTGGAAAAAGAAATACTTTTGCGCTGTGAARTTAACATTTTTCAGAAAAACATGAATATTAGAAGTTGTATTTGTCAGCTACAAAAACTAGGTGTTGCAAAAAAGAGATAAACAATGACAAAGAATGAGGGTAGAAGAACAAAATAGGGCTGGATTTGTCCAGCACTGAGGGGCTCTTATCAGTTGTGACAGCCATGCAGTCCGTGCATTGTGTTCCATTTTAAAAAACAATAAAACCTCCAGTGAGTGCATTTGCTGACTGATTGATACTCCTGAAGGCCCTGTAGCACTTGAATTTAGTAAAGGTGTGCACAGCACACCGATAGAAATAGTTTGTTGAACAAGCATGTTATCTCAGCACTTTAGGTTGTAAGAAGCAGTTCTTATCATTAGATTTATAGGTGACCACTCATAAATAAATATATTTTATGCCAGATCTTGGAGAAACAGGAAGACAAGAAAATGAACAAGAGACATTTACTCTGCTCTGGGTGTTCTGCAGCCATTCAGAATAAGTGTTATCAGTTACATTATTAAGTGTACCCAGTAAATCATTTTCTTACACATTCTCTTCTGCATTTTGAAGTAAAAAATCCTGTATTTTTGTGTATTTGCCAGGACAATTAATGAGCATGTTTGAAAGCTACTGGACAATATTTCGAAGTAGAGCGACTTGAATCAATTTTCTTGATGTATTCCTGACAAAAAGGTTGATATTCTCTGCTGATAGTATTGCAAATAACAACATTGCTGCTGATCTCTAGTTCAGCTTTATCTTTTTCATGGCATGGCATTTTTTAGATTAGCAGTTTAGTAGATTGAAAGTGATATGAATAAGAGTCATCGTTTTCCTGTGTGTAAATATCGCATTTATTCTATTCTTTATCAGCAACTCTACACCAAATCCCAGCAYAAAAATACAAGGTGAAGGGCTCTAATGTACCTGTTTTCTGAGATATTTCCTGACCAATACAGTAAAAGGTAATAAATATTTTTAGTTTTTATATATATATGTATTTATAGTTAATTAAATATTAATTATTTTAAAATATTGACAGTAATTTTTAGTGCAAAGAGGCCTAGGATTTGGAAGGGGGGCATGAAGGTGTTAGAAAAACATCCTCTGAAGGGRTGGACAGGACATGTGGCCCCTTCCTCCCTGTAAGAATTCAATGAGACAGGGCCACAGTGCAAGGCAGCCTTGCAGAGGGCTGAGCTAATTGCTGGCATTTTTTTCTGCTTTAGGCAGGAACTCTTTGGATAGGAAATCTGATTTTCTATTAAATGAAATTTGAAGAGGTCTTGGAACGAGCATTCCTTAATGAATACCTTGTTAACTCTATCTCACCCATTTCTTCTCTGTAGGAAGGGCAATGCTTCCCTTCCAGTTAACTGGGAAATCATTTGAAAAGTATGAAGGTTCTGATGTTGGCTCTTTGGGAGGCAGAAGCCAATAAAAAAGAACATGAACTGTCTCCAGTAAAATATTGCTGATTCCCAGAAGAATGAACAAAGTTGTGCTCCAGTTAATAGTCTTCATCTAATAGTTGTCTCTGTTTGTGAATGCCAGGACAGATAATCAGGAAAAAGCTCCAATGCTGCCAAATCCTGTAAACTGTTAAGCAAGTTATGGGATATTTTTTCTTGACAAATACTGTCAGACTGGAGTTCAACGTGGAGCTATGAAAGTAAAAGATAAATGAAAATTGAATGCAAATGTGATTTAAAACTAAACAAGGCATCTGTCTTTCATCACTCTGTCAAATGGGGCAGAAACACAGGTCTGTGAACAGGCGAACTGTTGTGTGCAATTTGTAGCAATCACCTTTCTGGAAATGAATGGGAGCAGCAGGAGCAGCCTCACACGTGTGGATTGCGTTAGAGATGGCAATTGAGTCGTTGTAACTTAAGGCAGCAGGTTCTAATTGGGAAATGCTATCCGTAAAGGAAACAAAGATGGCCTTTGGGATGAAACTGAAAGATGAGGTGTCAGAGAAAGAGCTCCATCCTGGCATATTCTGTAGATTCTCCTCATGGGTGGTAATTTGAAGTAATGAGTAGTCCTTGTTGAATGACCTTGTGCATCTGCTGTACTGCCTGTTCAATCTGTAACTCACTTCCCATCAATTGCGCTTTTATTACAATTAAATGTGCCATCATAAAGCCCTAAAAATGAGCAGCACAATCTCTGCATATGTTCACAGCCATTTAGCTTGGGACTGGGAGGGTGGCAGAAGTCCATCTTAAACCTTTTGTTCATGCCAAAGTGCAATTTGTTGATTGAAAGATGCTGGGTGATGGAGCTGGGAGAGCATGGCAGGATTTGTTTAGCATGCACGGAAGCACTCACGAAATGATTTGGGGTTGGAATGCCTGCTTGAGCCAGCGTGCTGCTAAGAGACCACCTGGATGGTGGCATGAAGAACAAACTGCCCTTTCCCTCCCCACACCATCCTAGGCAGTACAAAACATGAACAAAAATGTTCATGGATGTTGCCATTTTGACAACAGAGACATTCTTGTTTTGTCAGGATAATGACAGCAAAGTAAGAATGTTGTTGATAGGTTTTGGTTCTACTTTTAGTTGTAGGGGAGAAACACTCATTCCAGTTTTTCACACCACAGTATTTCGACAATACATTGCTTTTTAAAAAATTACTACTGAAGAGACGTGAAAGGAATGGATGTTGGTGAATATTTTTCAAGATTTAATTTAGCATTAGTTTCAGCATTTTGTTGAGACAAATACTGCTTAGAATTAGTGTTCAGAATTTTTTAAGTGTGAAGTAGGTCGTTGTATTTTTGTGAAGGCCAGATTCTGCTGTGGAACAATGGAGTTGCTTTATTTCATTTGCCTTTACACATTGAGACATCCTTTTCTGGATCAGTGAGTAAACGAATGCAATTGAGTGAAATATTTGTGCTGAATACAATGTATAGTGAATAACTGTATTAAAATTTCACTTAAATTATCTTTCCCTTTAATGTGTTTTAATGCAATTTGATGAATTTGAAGTTATTACAGGATGAGGCGGTTTTTGATATTTGGTCAAAGCATAAAACCAAAATTTTTGTGTCTATGTAATTTTCTTCATTGTGGTAGGAGAACATGGARAYTTTAAGTWCTRAAAAAGGATCTATTTCAAGTCATCTTTCAAAAGAATGGCTGTTAGGATAAATTGTCCACTTTTGTAACAGAAGTCTTAGAATCTTAATATAATTGYGWGAGCTGCTCTGGAATGATTAATTTAAAGATCATATGCATTTCTTTCTRTAMGTAGCTTTAAAGAAAGCTGACTCTATGTAGGCACTTTATTTTCTGAAGTTGAGTCAGGCTAAAATGATTCCAACAGTAACCAGCACTGCTTATGCATTATTTAGGATACAAATGGTCTCAGATAATTTCAAGTCATTTTATTGTAATTGTTACATATTCCAGACATAGGGACAGCCTGGTAGAACTGACAGGAAAACACAATTTATGTCCTCACTTAGGAAATCATCTCTTACTTTCCCTTCTGTTTTTAATCCTTCACCTCTCATATCCAAGCCTTTGAGAGAGGGACCTTTTCCTCCTACCCACAGTTTTCGTGTTAGATCATAAATTATGGATCATAATCAAGCACTTTGAAGTACTTTTATTGGCTGCCARTGTCATCTCCAGTATTTATCTTGTCTACACTTCAGTGTTTCCAAATGCARTAAATCTGAGACTTCAGCCTGGTAACAGTCTTATCTCTTTATGATTTCRTTGACTAAGAATTCAGATGTACACTTTTTCCATCTATCATATCTTAAGAGCTTTTACCACGCTGTAAATTGTTCAAGACTAGATTCGCTCTGTCTCAGGAATATGATTCCTAGCCTGGTCTGGTTTTGAAAATTCCCCTCATTCCTGCAATGTTTCATTTGCAATGCTTGTGGTGAAGCCAGCCCATGGAGTTCTGGGATTAATTTGCATTCACCTGAACATTGTGGTGTATAAATTCTGTAGGATTTTAGTGCATCATTTTGATCAGAGGGGTTTTTAATTCCTTTAAAAATGTGCTCTGCCTGTGTCTCAGATATATATTCACGAGAGGCCTGTATGCTCCAGGATGAATCTATGTGCTCACTAGCATCCAAATCTTCTGTCATTTTGACATTTAAATATGTAAGTAAATCATMTAGGGAGAAAGCAGAAAACTTATAGATGTAAATATAGACCAACTGGTTAAAGTTTTTCGTTTAAAATTATCGTTTTCATTGTGCAAAGTATGTTTTTATTGAGAAGGTTTTGCTTGCAGAAACAAACGTTTCAAAACTAAAGTTTGGCTGTGATCAGAGCTGTAATTTGCTCATGTTACCATCTTCTGTCTCCTTGAGGCAGTTTCTCACATCCATCACAATGGCCTGATGTCCCAAGGATCAATTGCCTCCTTTACAACTAGAGAAGGAATGGTGCTTGTAGGGAATGTGGTAAAGGAACAAAGTCATGATGGTACCTGAATAAAAACTCATAATGAAACACCCCAGCCATTCCCAAATTAAAATGTTTAGAGTTATGCACTGAATTATGTGACCTTTTCATTCTATTTACTCGAATACTGAAATGGATAATTGCAATACAAACAATCTTCATTTTCTGCTGGGATTTTCTCTGGCTGTGAAAACACCCTTGTCTTCAATGATAACACAGAAAGGGACCAGGATGGCTTCTAAGTAGGAAACCTAAGGACAGAAGTATTCTCTGTGTATTTTACTGACCACTTTGACAGCACGCCTTCTTTAAACAGCATGCACTAAGAAGAGCAGAAATAAGCCATGTGGAAAGAAAAATAACTAGAGTTTTATGTCTAGATCAGTTGTATTTCCTTTGGTTGCTCACCCAGTTGATTCCAAGTAGCATATGTTTGCTCACAAGGCTAAGCCGTACAGTTGGGTCTTGTAGATGGAAACACTGAGATAAATAATCACTGAGTTTTATATGCACTTATTTATCAAGTAAAAAAAAATGCCTAGTGCAGTTACTAGATAGCAATAACAGATTCTGATCTCTACCTGTTTTGAGGGGGATTTTAAGAATTATTTATTCATAGAAAAATATGTTTGAAGGGGTAACTGAGTTACCACAAGTGTTMGGGACAGATATGCTTCTGATACAAAATAACTTAGGAAAATGAAAGAAAAAGCTGAAAAAGAAAGTACTGCGGTGCTGCAAACTGAAGTGAAAATACATTCTTAACATGGACAACAAAAATTCTCTCTCTGAAAGCATGTATCGGTTTGATATTTTTTGTGGGAATTTTGTTTTTATCTTGTATCGCTGTGGTTGCTTCACACCTCCTAAGTAATGCATACAGACTTTCACAAGTATGCAGTGTGCTTCAGGTTCAGAATATACACGTTCTCTGCCTAAAAACTTTTCAGTAAATTAGTAAAACCTGACTGAAGCCATCTGGCATATCTCTGTGTTCATACTGTTGTTTCTTGCCACTGGATAACAAAACTCAGTTTAAACTTCCAAAGAAGTTTGTGTCTGTCTCTGTTTTTCATTGCATGACAGCAGCGTAGTCATGAATAGAAAATGTGGGAGCAGAAGGGATGTTTTGGGTTGGTTTTCCACATGTTGAGGCATCTCTCCTTTCTAACACCAGTTTGCAATAGATATATGTGTAGACACGATGACAGAAAATGTAATGCATTGTAAAGCCACCCAGAAGCTGCCTGGTTTTATGCATACTTAAGTTCACATGCCAGGCAGACTTAAACACAATCCCTGTACAGCCTTGCTTCCTGGACAGTTTAGGCAAAAAGCCAGTTCCTGTGCTGGTGATCCATTGGATTTSTGTGGGCACAGCATACAAATGTCTGTGGGCAATGACACATCCATCAGGATGTGACTGACAGCCTGAAGTGCCACCCTGGCCCCTGAGCCTGCAGATGCTCCTCCACCTGCAGCTGAAGGGGCTGTGGGGGCTTGCAGTGCACAGGCAGGGCAGGACTCAGCTCGTGTCTCTGATTCAGACACAACTTGCCTCAGYCCTTCTGCTGCCAGCACACAGATGGGGCAGCTTCAATCTCTACGTATGTTCAGTTTGATCAGTAGCCAAAGTGTGCTTATTATTTTTTGACCCGTGGAAGGGAAGTAGATATTCCTTATTTTATGTGCTGCAGGATAGARGCAGTGAACATCCAAGGTTTTATGAATTACATCCAGACTAAATGTGCTATGCAAACTTTATTAAGTAATAAATCTCTCCACATGAGTTTTTCCATCCATTCCCATCTTTACTGAATTAAATGGTTGCTGTTTTGATAGTGATTACACTTAAGACAGTGCTGAGTTCTTAAACCAAGAAATTCATGTTAAGGAATATAACTCATACTTTAAAGAAATTAATGTCTCAGCCACTCTGTGGCTTATGAAAAAAGATCAATCCAGTGGTGTGTGAATTTCAGCACCTATTTTGTGTGGTTATAAAAATCCACAGGCAATGTAGATGTCTCTTGGATAATCCACTCACAGATTATCTAATATTTCAGCTTACCCCATTTTTGGTACCACTAACTCTCTGTAGATATTCCAATAAGTTTCATTGCAGTGCTTCCCTGCACAGGATCTTTTCTTCCTTTGCTGCTGCACTAAGCCCGATGTCTTGAMGTGTCTTTGCTCCTGCATTTCCCTTCACTCAATGCATAACCTGCAGCCTTTGCTCATCTTCAAGCCCAGTACATGGATAACAAGTGGTGCAGAGAGGACTCTTCCCATTCCTGACCATCCCAGAGCAGTTTGTCCTCTGATGAGTCTGCCCYAGGCCACAGACACAGAATCTGTCTCCCCCACAGAGTCGGCCAAATGCATGTACCTGTTGTTAAGAAATTCCCACATTTCTCTGGCTTATCTGCCTGGCAGATTCCCTTCTGGAAGACTGGCTGGCTGTCCAAAGAGCARATGTGCAGTGTTTGGGTGACTGCCTGACTATGGGGGTAGCACCCAGTGCCTCAGCCTCCAGATGAGCTGAAGAATTCCTTGGTGCGTGGTCCATAGGATCATATGGGAGTGTGCTGCATTTTAGGTTTCACTCCTGTGACTTCAGGCATGGTCAGCACTTTCCAATTTGTGATAAACTGTCTCCCTCCTCACGAGGCAGTTGTTGAATACATGCAGGTGGACTCAGTGATGAATGACTGCAGTGAGTCTCAGATACAGCAGAGGTGCCACAGATGGTACAGATCCACTACACTATGCAAGATGCAAGCAGTTTCTCCATGCACGTGCAGCAGATTCATTGAGAAGACTCCAGGCTTCTCACCACCACCATGCATACACACAGAGAGATGAAAACACACCAGAAAAAAAAGGACTAAGACTCTTCATCAAGCTACTAAGTACAAAGCCAGGCAGCAACCCTGCTCTCCTCTTACATTCATTTTCTGTTCCTGTTGATTATACAAAAGAGCAGCTGTATTGGATCACACCATCGGTTCATCTGGCTTCACATCCTCTCTGGCAGTAGCCAAAAACTGAACATTAGAGCTGAGTGAGAGAACAGAAAAAGTTTACAAGATGCATTTCCTGAATACTCACTGGCTTCTGAATACTTTGGGGACATCCTTGCCCAGTAGCAGTTTAACAATTTATTATTAAATACATGTTAAAAAAAGAATCTATGGCATCCCTTGGCAAGGAATTCAGCAGCTTAATTTCATATTTTATTAAGAATCCCATCCTTTTGACTTCACTTGCCATGTCTAGCTTTTGTGCTGCAAGAAGAAAGGATCACRCCTTGTGTTCTTCGTATCATTCCTGCTTCAACCTTTCATTGCATCCTACTTTTCAGACTGGAAAGCCACATCTTTTCTTGAGTTACCTGTGTATAAGCCATTCCACAACTTTAATTTACTAATTACTGTAGCTATTCCCTGTTCTAGCATACCATTTTTGAGGTGRCAGAACCAAAATTACACAGTGTTCAAAATCTGTTTCAAATGTGTACATATGCTGTGGCAGTATGAAGGTCTGGTGGGTTTTCTTTTCTTTTGTAATACCTAACATTTCATTTAATCTTTTTTTTTTTTATTACATTGGAGCACAGAGCTGGCATGTTCATAGACCTATTTATTAGCTATTTATTAGAACTCAAAAATCTTGTTCCTGGGTGGAAATGGTCAGCTCAGAGCTCATTTTGCTTATGAAATTAAGGGTTCTTTTCCTGTGTGCATTACTCTCCTCTGAATTTCATCTGCCATTTTATTATCCAGTCAGCTGATTTCATGAAGCCCCTCCACAGTTAGTCCTCCCTTTTTACTACCCTGATTAAGTTTAGCAGACTTTGTGTCATCTCACCAGATCATTCATGAGCATCTCAAACAGCACAGGATAAGCAAAATGTACAGCAGGAGGCTCCTGGTAACTTTGYTCCACTGTAAACAAAAAGCATATGTAGAATATGGACATATTTTTCAGACACTGAGAACAGTCTACATATGACCCTGGAAACAGAATTATGAGAGCTGAATATTTCAATTATGTATTTATAATAACAATTGTGTCTTACAAATTATTATTCTGAATCATAAACCTTCTAGAAATCATTCTTAAAGAGATGAAATTGTCTTAATTATTTCCTCAACGTGTATAAGCATCGAAATATGTCAGCTATTGTCTTCCTTGCTAATTCCAATTACTTGGGAGTGCTAATAAATGTCTTCCTATCAGCTATTCTGTATTACTTTTGTATTCAGGATTGTGTGCTGACTTAAAATGTCAGGTAATGGTGACTGTTGTTATCYTGGAACCTGAGGCTCCATGCTCATATTTCTACTTATTTTAAATGGAAGCAAACAACATTGAACTTGGCAATATAACAGGACTGTACCTGAATACCTGATGGGAGGTTCAGATGCAAAAGATTGCATTAGGAAGTGTTTAATGCATCATTTTAAATATTTTACATGGGGATATCAAAGTTTATAGAATGGAGTGGGGTTAGAGTGATTGTTATCTTAAAAACAAAACCATTAAGGTGATTTTGTGAGTGTAGATGAAAGGTGAGACATTTCACTGGTTGAGGAAAGGGAACTCAGTGTCTTTCCAGTGTAGGCACTGAGAAGAGATGCAGAGCATGGACCAGGCAGGCTGAGGTCATAACATTTTTAAGATGTGCCATCTTACAAACTTCAGAAGAAATAGAATTGCTACATTTCTTCTGTTAAATGGGCTTTTGTTGTGTTCTCTAAGGTCTTGTTTCACTGTTCGAAAAGGTAATGGTGCAGGAGATTTTTGGAGGACAGGAAAGTCTGACTAATCTGTCTCCAGGCAAGCAGCACTAAAAGACAAAATCCCATACAGCCCCTGAGGGTACCTCTCTGAGCCCGAGTTACTTGTGGGGCACCAAAGAAGGGGTGRGGTGTTCAGTAACTTCAGACATCTCAGCTGCATTCTGTGCATCTCCCTCTGGRCACCAAATCTGTCCACACTATTTTTGCAGGGTCCTGATCGTCCTAACTTTAGGTGTTCCCATGGAAGGAATTAGATGCCTAAAGTAACTGAGAGTAGATGGTGTAAATTTAATGGGACCTGACCAGCAAATGGAGACTGGTAATAAACACTGACAAACTCGAGAAGTTCAAAGAGTTTGAAGAGTTCTTGTCAGCCAGAGCCAATGAATTAATTATCAAGATAGCCTTTCTTCCTCAAGACTTTATGCATTCAGTTAACGTGGAATTTTTTGGAAGGACATTCCAGGGGAAGATTACCTTGTATAACATAAGCATTTGCAAACCCAGTCACAATAAATCTGACCAGCCACGTCATGAGTAGTTAAGTCAACACTACAAATACTTTGTGATCATGGTCGTTAATGAAACATGGAAAATTCTGATTTATTGCAGAGTTAGCATGATGGCTCAGCAAATTCATGATATTGATGCAGGATCCTCAAAATAATAACCAGTATATTTTAGGAAGAAAAGTTGCAACATGCAAATAGTCCCTTTGTTTCCAGTAATTATTTTCCACATATTTATTGGCACAGAATTAATCTGTGCAAGCAGAATAATATTTTTTAGGAYGCTATTACAAAGTTGTCCTGTATTATTTATTTTGTTGGTGTTTTTAAACTTTCTTTTTGACCACATTTTACTGACCCTTATTTTGTGAACAGTACATATAAAGAGCTGGAACATCTGGAATTGACACATTTGAGTGTGTCAGGACCCTTTCATAGCCATGGGAGGTTAGTGTCCTCTAGATGGCATTCAAGGAATTGCTGCGTGTGTGGAGGATATTTTTTTCCTGTGTCCAAGATTTCCTTAATAGCTGCTGGTTTTTGGTGTTTGGGGTTTTTTTTTTGTCCAGGTTTCACCATATGTTTTAGTACAGAGGGATTTGAGATGATTGTCTGCTGTAGAAATGTTTAGATGAAGGTCACAGAAACRGAGATGACTGCCAAGTTCTGAGACATGGGTCTGAATTAGCAGGCCTTACTGTTTGGTTTTGTTCGTGTGCCAAAGAACTTTAAATATCCTGTGTGGACACACTGATTTCTCAGACTTTCCAAACTACAGACTCAAAATCGAATCACAAAACAGTGTGCTATTGGGCAAAGAGAATTGCTTAAAACACCTAAGGAGGATTCAAAGAAGGAAGATTTTCTTCATGATAAAAATAAAAGAGGCTGAGCAAACTTTTGCTCCTGTGATCATTATTTTCTGAGCTATTCCAATGTAGCAATATTGCTTGTAAGCAGTAGTGCAATACCAATGTCTAACCCTGGTGCTTAACAAGAGCTGTCAAACTGAAAGTTGTCGAAATTCTCAAGTTCTGATTTTGTGCATGCTGTGCTTTCTTCTGTTTTTGACAGTGTTGAGGAGCTTGGACGTGGAACATAACTCTAAGTATCGTTTTGAGGATCAGGCACTTAAAAGTTAGACCCCGAAGCACTCAGCTGCACATCACTAATGTACTGTGTGGATATGAGCCATTAGTTCTTACAAGCAACTACCAGAGCTACAGAGATGGGTGTTTTCTCTCTGTAAAATTTCTGTAGTGCAGAAGACTCTTCAGGGATAGATAAAAGCTCATTCCAGGAGAAAGCTGTATGTAGCCAACTTGCCTTTGCACAGGGCTAAACAGAAGGCTCTGTAACCAGATAGTGTTTCTGAATTTCAGAAGGCTCATCTAGTCTATTTTTTTTTCCTCTGGCAATAAGCTGTGGGGGACACTGATGGAAGAAGATCAGGAAGATATCAAATAATGCCTCTTCATATGTGGTCTTGCAGTTCCCAGCAGCATTCAGTAGCATCTTAGTTAATAAGGAATGTTTTCTCTCTTTCTTGCCTCAGTGTCTGTCAACTCCCTAACTTTTTAGAGGCCACAGAATTTTTGTGGTCCTTTTTAGAAAACAACCAGTGCAAACTCTACACGTGTCAGTTGGTCCCCTAGACTTCATCCCTTGGACAAGAAGAGGTTGTGTAGGACAGCAGTGCTCAGCTTTCCTCCTCAAACCTTCCTGCTTTTCTTTTTTTCTGTAGGAAGCATATTTGTTGTGGTGCTAGAGATAGGAGATGAAAAATAGACCTGGRAAAAAACCTCCAAGGGCAGAGTTCAGCACACAGAATGTTGAAGAACACAAAAACTCATTAAGTGTCAAGAAAAAGAATWGGAATACCAAAGGGGTAGAAGGGAAAAATTCTGAGAATTCAGATTCTCTTGCTAGGAGGGCATTCATTGGATAATTAATTTCTTGGGAAGAAAAGACAGGCTCCTTAAGCTAAGTGATGTACTGACCTGGAAGTGTGGATGTTCAGGTTTCTTCCTCACATGAATCTCTGTCAGGAGATTGCCTCTCCATGAGCATGGATATGTGTAGTAAGTATTAAACCACAAGCTGCAGGGCATGAGCTGACTAGCAGCAAATAGTTGAAGAGGCTTCCCTTTTGAAAGGTTATTCCATAATTGCCCAGGCTTCCACAAACCTTGCTCTGAAACATATTTTACTGCCTATCATCTGATCTAATTTCTGGGCTACTCTTCTTTCTTGGTGTTTTAATTTTTATACAAGTCAGAAAGATGAAAACTCTTTARATCCCAATGGTTTTTCAACTCTGCGGAGTTTTGTCTTTGTGAATAAAAGCAACTCAGTCTTCTTGAAAGAGGAAAACACACCAAAAAACCCATTAATTTTTCAAATTCATTTAATATTAGTGTGACATGTTTTCTGAACATGAGTACAGTAGTCCAGAAAGAGCCACTGGCCTCTTCTGAACCTYAGGTTTTAGACATAACAGAAGTTAAAGGCTGACAGCTCTTTGCTTTTAGAGTTGATTTGCCCTGATGCCTTCAGGTGTCATTGTTTCTATCCATCACCTTGAGAGCCTGCCCTCAGACTCAGAGGTGTGTCAGCATCCCCAATGAGCTACCTAAAAGAACACATAAATGATTTTTCACTATATAGCGTGTGCCTCGATATTTTTGATAACTTAACCATGTTTTTTTGATAACTTAACCATGCTACTCCATGTAGAAGTATTGTATAGATACACCCAACAAAAAAAAGAAAAAAGAAAAAACCAATTTATTTAGGATGTTGACATACCTAAAATTACTCTTGCATTGCTCTAGAGGTCGCCTTTAAAGAAGATCCATGGCTGATTTTGCAGTGAGCTTCTGTGCTGATGGTAGTGATGCATGTAGTGAATTCTGTGGCTAAAACCAGGGCATACATTTGATCAACCAGCACCCAAAGCAAGTGCAGCATCTCATCTTCTGACTACAGAGGGATTTAAGACAACTTTCCAAAACTAATCCCCAGTTTTTTAACTTATTTGAGTCAATTCAGATTCTACCTACTTGACTAGAAATTGAACACCTCACCTGCATTTGGCAGCAGCAGTGCTTTGCAGTGATTCCCGTGCATCGAGTACAAACCATTGACTTCCTGGCCTCCTAGAAGTGTTTCTTGTCTGTATGCCAGAGTTTAAAAGGGGCTGCTTTTCTGTGCATAGGTTTCCACATTAAAGATTTAAAAGATACTTGACCCTCAATAAAACAGAGCTAGACTACACCTTTGGAATCTTTTTAGCATTTCTGAAGTATATAATAAGTTACATAATTTTGTTTGTAACTTCACTCTGGGAATTAATTTATGAGGGCATATTTATTTAGCATCAGTGTGATTTATAGAATGCTTTGTCGAAATCAACATTTTTGGGGAAATTGTCTGAAGATGTACATTTGAAGTCAGTATCAGATGTGTCTTCATGCACTTACACACATTCACTCAAAATGTTGAAGTACAGTAGCTCTGACATTCTCTGCACATGCCAACAAACACAGCTTTTACAGAAGGTTCACAKAAGATGTTCACATAAAATATTCATGATATTCTTGCTAAAAGAAAAACCTCTTTCAGACCTGTAAAGTACTGTTTGACAGAAAATTACTTACAATCTGATCTAGCTTCATATTTTGATATAAACAAGAGCAGGAAAGATTTGCTGAAATGAGTGTACATTTTATGCTCGCCTTTGTTACATTGTAGGATGAGTAGCAATTAATGGAGTRAAAAGATTGCAGATTTCCTAGTGCTTTTTAACCTGCTTATTTCATTTTCAAACTTCTGAGATCAATTTAGCAGCAGGAAGTTCTGCACAGCAATTTGGTTGCAGTTGACCCTGGAGGGGTTGTTGCTGAATGAGACTTAGTTACARCYCTGTTTCCATAATGACACCTTGCCGCAATAAATGACGCCTTCTTAACCTCAAGTTGTATTTCCAATAAATTTATAGCAATAGCCAAGTTACACCAGGAGGCTGAAAACAAAGTTCTCTGAAGAAATGTGTCACCACAGGTTGTCCCCACATCACAGGGCAGCTAGCAGTGCTGGCATGATATTTTTAACTTACATAACACATGGGCTGGAACGCATCTTTCTTCACGCTGATTAACATCATTATAGTAGCAATCTGAGTCTGCTGATAAACCAGTTTCTCCTGCCTCCTTCTCTTTTAGCACAGGTTTCCTTAAAAAGGAAACCCTGTAAGCCACTCTGCCTTCTCTGTTAGAGGAATCCTGCATGTCAGGAATGGTACCCCAGGAAAGCACACACACCAATTTCAAACGTGCCTCCAGCCGACAGTCAGTGGCTCTCAACAGTGTCTGAGTCAGGAGGAACAGTGAACAGTGCAACACAGAACATTTGAGGTTGTGAAAGCAGAAGATCTACTGGTTAAGGATGTASTGTTGTTTTACTTCACCTGTAGGTAGCACAACAGGGTTTATAATTGTCATAAGGAGTGATAGGAAGGGAATTGACTTGCCCGGGATGGCCTCTTGCACCCTTCCCTGGTTTTTGCTCCAGAACAACAGGCCCAGAAGAAGCCAGTGAAGAGAAGGGCTTTTTTTCCCCCCAGTTACCACCTTTTTACTGTGCCATTCRGCCACATGAGTTGTTGCCACCTGTTTGAGCTGATGTACCAGTCCCACAGAACCTCAGTTTTGTCTTCTGCCAGACAAGGAGAGGGCAGCTCTGGTTTGCAGGGAACTGTTCCCTCAGGAATCCCAGTGACCTATTAGGTCTTTAAGTCATTCATACCTCCTGCTGCTCCAGCTGTAAAAGGCAGTGGAAAGGAGCCAAGAATCTGCTTATTCTGATGCAAATCCCTTTGGTTGCCAGAGGCCTGTTGATTTGACATTGTTTCCATTTATGTGACAGGCAACCTGGTTCAGTTTTGCATATTTTTTTTTGTTCGCATCTGATTCCTGGAATCGTACCCTCCCACTATGCTTTTTTGAACTGAATTTATTCCACTTGCTTCAGACATACAGACCATATAAAGTAACTCCTTAAAACAYACATTTAGGTAAAGCATTTGTGTGTTTTTTTAAGTGATACTATTTAGAAAAAAAAAAAAAAAACAAACACAAAAAACTTCAAACTAAAATATTCTAAAATGTTCATTGTGTCATAAATTACGTCTGATGTCTCACAGTGCTTTTTACCTTTGAGGGTTTTGCACATATCCCTCCTCAGAGAGTGCAGAACAGCCACATAGTCTGACTGACAGCTGATAAGGCTTTATTTTATACTGTTGTTTTAAGTATCTTCTCCTGAAATCCACTTTGAAGAATCAGAAGCTGAGTARGTCTTGTAAGAAGTAAAGATTTAGGAGTGCTTCTGTCTGAAGCTTGAAAAATGGAGAATGGCAGCACATTCTGTAAGTGAAAGAAAATTTGTAGTGGTGCAAAATCGTGTGGATGAATAATACTGTCTCCTTACATAAGACCAACAATAGATGAAAGAGAAATTAAGCAGCAAGGAAGAAAGAATTGCATTATGGAACAGGAAAAAAAAAAAAGCTATGTTGAATCTACATTTACCCTGGAGGAAATCTGGGGGTTGTGTCTATCGTGACCTTTCGCCCACAATTCTGTAGCAGAATCCAGTTTTTGACAAGGGTATTGGGTTCAGYTGGCTTCCATCCACCATTTCTGAGCAAGCAAAGGAAATCTGCAAGGGGAAAGACTTTAAGATGGAGGGAGAGATGATAATTATAACTTGCTGGAGGCCTATTTTCAGTAAATGAAGTGCTTCAAAAGAAGCACAGTGCTCTGCTGTCTTTTGAGTGCAAACCTTTAGGGAACTARTGTAAGAAAATGAAGTAAAAAACACTTTTATTAACCCCAAACTTGTTAATGTGCTAGCTGTAATGCTTTGTCAGGGAAACACCATGCTCAGCTTTGWACTCCAAGGTTAGTGCCACTAATAGTATCCCCTCCAAGCATTGTAACTGTGAATTACTGCTGAAATGATTAGGAAGATAAGAGACTCTATTATGGGAAGAATCAAATATCTTATCTAGTCACTGTACTAATTGAAAGCTAGCTTGCGTGGTAAGAAAACAAATTCTTACTGAATTCAGTATAAACCTGAAGAGGTTTCATCCATGTGAACATCTTTAATATACAGAGATGGGTTATGAACTGGGKTTTTTTTTATAAAAGTTTATTATCTGTTCATATTTCTGTGATTTTTTTTTCCCATGTCAACTTGTGCTTGGGTTTTAGTCTTTTATATTCACACACTCACACTTCTAACAAGAAAGTGCTCACGTATTGCAAATAATGGAACTTATTGACATTCACATTGTACGTTAACATAGCTCAGTCAAAAGATTAAAGCAAATCTCTGGAGCACAACCAGAAAAGAATATAAACWGAGGTCTCCTGGATCCCTATCACATCCCTTGTTCATAAGATAGTCTTTCTTCCCTTAGCTTACAAAGATAGCAACAGGAAGATGAACGAACAAACACAAAAGAAGGAAAGGATGAACTGCATCTCTGCTGGAGGATTAATACCCGTATTGCAGGAGTAAAGACCGCTCTGGATGACAGACAGCACAACTACATCCTTCAGATGACTGATCATACGTGTCACCCATGGCATTAGTAATGCAGGATGAAGGCTTCGGGCCTCTTAACTTCCCTGGAAAATCCTTGGTAAATAGCTCAAATGGGTAAAATACTGGAGGCACTATCATTGATCAGGAAATGTTGTTTCATTACTTCAGTTCTGTTACTGGAGTAAAATGTCTTCTCTAAGAGAGCATCTTTTTACTGCTTATTACCTTTYTAATAGTCTTTCTAGAATCAGAAGTAAAATCAATATTTTCCTTACTGTGCCCTGAAATAACTTTTTTTTTTCCAAATGTGGCACTGTGAATAAAACCTCAGTGATCTCAGTGCTCCTTTTATTGATATTTATAATATAAAATCATACTCAGTGTCCAGTAGTATAGGAATTCTAATTTAGTTACAGAACCTAGGCTGGTGAAACACTGTAAAATTATAATAGCATTTTCTGGTACAGAAAAAGTGCAGACAGTGTTTTTACCATCTGGAAAAACAGTTCAGATTTGGACCTTGATACATCTCTATTCTGTTCTATTAATTTCCTACCATTTTTGTTTAATGGGCTTGGAATTATTAGATAACTATAACTTCTACAGTGTTAAGCATAGTTTACTGTTGGTTTAATTTGTTCCATTAACCTGTAATTGAAGCTTGAAGAAGCCCTTTCCTTTTAATGAACAGGAAAACAGTTTTCTTTTGTTTTCTGACCCAACACAGTCAATGTAAATTAGTCATTATAGCATTAATATCTCTTCCAACCTCAACTGTCTTTCTCTTACTGAAATAACTTGTTCCCCAACAAGAGGAATGCAGGCTCCCTGCAGGATGTTAAAGCAGGTTTCCTCCTCTATAGGATGGAACTAGGAGGGATTAATGAGTTTTCAAAGAGAAGCAAGGTTTTTGAGTAGGATTTAGTCAGTATTTCCTCATAACTGCAGTTGAGAAGTGACTGAGATAGGAGGGAAGGAAGAGGCAGGGAGAAGGGTGGATTCCCTCCTCTAAAGGGAAACCCACACTCAGAAAACACGTGATAAAGCCCTGTATTTTGGTGAATGTGGTCTCTCCTGTACTTTGAAGCAGGCAGAGGTCTCAAGAAAAGAATAACGTTTAATGATGTGATTCACGTTATTGTTGGTAATGGCAGAGGCAYAGAAACAATAAACTGAATTAAACATGTTATCCCAAATGGCATTATTTTACATATTGAGACCCCCAATATTTTACATATGGAGACCCACAGCCTTCTCATGAGGATGGTGTCCAAAGGAGTGAGGTTGCAGTCCTCCCCACAGCATCCGTACAGTTCAGATCCCACTTCCACTCTCTCCTCTCCGAATTTGTATCTGCTGGCACGTCATTGGTTTTGGGCAAAACAGATACAATTCGAGGGGAAGGAAGGACAAAACTGGTGCAGCTGTTCTTGGTTTTTTGGATGGTAACTTTTTTTGACAAGAAAGTGACTGTTCATACCTGGTACAGCCTCTACTGTCAGCCAGGGAGAGGCCATTGAGCTGTCACGTTTTCTCTTCACTAAAGAAACAAGATTTGAAATGAGATATCAAGGGGTGAAATCAGGTGAGCTTTGGTCATCAGCTGCCTTTGGGTCAGAAGCTTCCTCACCATGAATGGGCATCCTATAAAAGCTGTTCAGTCCTGGAAGCRGGAGACATTTCTTTGCCTACTTTCAGGAGTGTGAAACAACAAATAGCACAATTAGAAAATGCACTAAAGGAAAAAAGCTTCACAAACCCTACAGATCAACTATTTTGAAATCCGACAGTTACGGATAATGGAAGTCAGCTTCAGAAAAAGAGAAAGTTTCTAGGGAAAAGACACTGTGATCCAGTCATTGTTTAAAATACGCATTTTCTCCCCTGTATGTAGCACAAGAGAAAAAAAGGATTCTGAAAAAGAGAAGCCAAAGGAATTCAGAATAAAATCAGCTCACTCTGAATTAAAGAATGAACTTCCATTCTTCAATAAAAATTTGAAAAGACCAAGAAGCTTATCRGGCTAAATTAACGGAGGAGCTCGGCGCATTGTAGATTACTCATCGTAATTCAAGAAATTTATAACAGTGTAGAAGAAAACTGATGGTGCAAAGAATCCTCAGTACAGAACACAGATCCAGTGCTGAGCTCAAGAGCCAGAAACCACCCTTCAGCCTAGGACCAGTGGCAAGAAAATGCTGCCATTACAGTGATTAAAACCCATGCTGCTCTTCTAAGCATTTCTTTTTTCAAATGGTTTCATTGGGTAACCAAATGAGAGCTCTCCTGCAGCTACTGGATTTGAAACAACTAATTAAAAGAACTTCCCATTGATTCATCATAGGGACATTAGAGCAGTCTTTAGGAATGGGAAAATAGGATTTACCTATCTTACAATCTTCTGGTTAAAAAGAGCTTTAACAATAAGTGGAGAGGATCTCTAAGGTCTAATTGACTTCTGCTCTAGTGAGCAGCAGTTATAAGGAGCTGAAATTTCTCCACAGAAATTAGTGCTCTTTAGTAGCACTTCGCAACAAAAGAAATAGAAACTCAGCTAGCTGTGCTTTTAATTACATGGTTTTATTTGTCTGTTTCTTCCTACAATAAATTTCTGACTGGAATCCYATCTGGCAAAAACAGGATCATCCTTCTACACGTACAGGAACTGGTCAATGGTGACTTCTCTGGGTCTTTTTGTTAAAAGCTACACTTTTTTTTTTGCCTAGCACAAACACAAATACACTTCTCATTCATAGCTTTATGTACACATCTGTGCATTTTGATTTAGAGGATTCAGTGCTGGCCCAGTGCTACAGATGTGATGTGAGCCTTGCTGTATGGGCTTGTTGGTTTCAAGTGCAGGTCAAGCACAGCTGGTTTAGGAGAGATCTAAAATAATTTTGTTCCATTAATTTTCTACTGAGTTGTTTCCCAGGAAGACAACTGGGATTATTTACTGTACTGAAGTTTTGAGAGGATCTTCCAATGCACCACGACTGTGCTTTGATGTGCACTTCCTCAAATGGAAGAACTACTGCGTTGAGCTCAGGCTGAAAACATGCATGAATTGCTGTATAAATTTGGAAGTCAGAATACAAAATCCCCGTCCTGCAGTACATATGGAAAGCTTATAAAGGTTAGGCCATAATTTGAAGACATGTTGTATCAGGAGTCTATATTTTATAAGCCTAAAAGAGCCAAGAATATAATTTTATCTACAGCTTAACCTGGTGTTTTCTGTCATCAGTCTTAATAATTTTGCAAGTATTGGGTTGTCTGACCAGAAAACTCCCAAATGCAGCAGAATGAAGCCGCAATGTGCTGGGAAGGTGGCCCAGCTGATGCCTATCACCTCTAAGCAGGCACACAGCGGGTACCAGATGTATCTGAAAGGTTTCTGTAGCTCCCTCAGACCCACCTGTAAATCACAGCTCAGTGCCAGTGAACGACTCCAAATAACAAATAGTAAAACAATTTATGTGAGCATTGCCCTCCTAGGCCCTTGATCAGTGTTTAACAATTACAAATCCATGTTTGCTAGCTCCTGTTTTCCTTTAAACAAGCCTGACTGTGTATCTTGCTTGGAGAAGCTGATTGTACCCCAGAGAAATATTATGAGAGCTCAACTTCACCCTCAGTTTCAGGAGTAAAAATTTCATTTTAGCTGGGGGAGTAGTTATACATACCCAGGGATAACATTTTGGTTCAAATCCTGTGAATGCTTTTTATTTATTAGTTTGTGTTTTACTCTGTTCAGTTATTTACATTATGCTGTTTAAGGACTTCCTGAAAACCAGATTAATTCTTTATTCTGCATGGCAGGAAATTTTTTTTTTTCTCTGATACCCTTGCATCAGACCTGTGGTTAAAATGGCAGAAGTGTAGAAGTTTCCTGTGTAAGCTATGACACTTTGGTAGGTTTTGTGGGCTTTTTTTTCTGGTGTTATSTGTTGAGTTGGGGTTATTTTCACATCAGAGAGGACCAAACTACTRTCCCACAGAACAGTTACCCAAAGGGAAGATTGACAGGGGATGGAAGTTAATTTTCTCTCTCAGATAAATGCATTATTATAGAGAAAGATGCATACATCTCTGTGTGGAGTTTCCCTTTTTTCAAAGGCAAACACACGGTTTTGTTTTCTTCAGTGTTTGTTTGCATTSTAGAATTTATTTATTTTTTTCATTTCTTAAACTTCCTGAAATATTTACAGGAAAGAAAACTAAGGCGTGAAATTTTGTGACTAGAAGCAGATTCTCTTTTCATTTTCCTAGGGAGACTCTTGCATTCAAAAGATAAAACCAGAAGTCATAAAAATATGTTATTTTTAGGAGACAACTCCATGGAAACTTGGAAGGAGTTAAGTAAGATTCAGAGTAGAGAGGAATGGGGGAAGGTGTGTCATAAACTGATATTTTTTGGTGGAAAGACAAATAGTGAAATCTGTGAACCACTTWTGGTAGCTGGATTGTTGATCTTGTTCAGTTGTGTTCAAGACTGTTGAACGATATGACTGGATTTGCTGTAACATTTGGGAAAGCTGCACATCAATACTATTGAAACAACATTAGTGTCTGGAGAAYACTTTTACATGCTTGACCAGATTAATAAAATAAGCAAAGATCGTGTTCTAGAATGCAATTTTTGCACCATTTGAAATTATTGCACAGATAACCCTGCACCTTCTTTTCCAAAAAGGCAGAAAAACTGTGTCTTAAAACTGGTTAACCCCACGGTGAGATAATTTAGCTCCTGGGTGCATGCTGGGCCCCTTCCAGAAGCTGCTGGAAGCAGTTCCTGCTTGCTGTGCTGCTGCAGGCCTGTGGTGTCAGCGATGGCACGCGGGTTTGGGGGCACCTTTGCCCCCCAGCTTGCCCATGGCCCAATCCCTGCCAGTGGCCACCTGAAGGAGCTGGCTCTTGGTGCACACAGACGCCTCACAAAAAGAGGGAGAAAAGGCTTTCACTGCGTCCGTTTTAAGCTGTGTCGCTTTATTTTACCCCAAAGAGTAAACYGAATGTGCATCCTAAACAGCTGCATTATAACATTTAACGAAGATTGGCCTGAATGCAGAATTTGCTGCCTCTGAAATGTGGTTCTGCTCTGGGCACGGTGTCCTCGGAGCCAGCAGTGCGGCCTGGCTGGGGCAGGGCCCAGCACAGGCGTTTCTTTCTGTGTTTTTTTGCATAGAGCCATTTTTCAGAAGCTGCTCTGCACTTCAGCAGAGGAGTTACTAGCGTGTACTCGAGGCATTAATTCCAGGTTATATGGTTTCCCTGAGAATTGCCATCTGTCATGCTTTTCTGTCTGGAGGTCACTCCAAGTTGCCTCGGGTTGGTATCCTCAGACAGGAGGTTGGAAGGATAAACAGTGTGCTTCGTCTTTAACCCTTAGTTATCCTTTTCCCTTTCAGCACCCACCTTGATAGGTATGGTAAGGAAGGACTGGGCTTCCCAAAACAGCATTGCCCTCTCCTGGCAAGAGCCGGACTTTCCCCATGGAGCAATTCTGGACTACGAGATCAAGTACTATGAGAAAGTAGGTCTCACTTACAGCATCACCCACACTCAGATCCTAAAGAGCAATGTGTTTCGTATTTTTAATAGTATTCTTTACAAACTTTTCACTTGACCCCACATACAATGCTGTGTATGCTAAAGTAGACGTTTTATTTTGTGCTGATTTTTTGTTGTTCTGCTTCTAACTTGTTAATGACTGTCTTGTTTCACATCAGAATCGAGTAGAGCAGCAAGTAGATCGTAATTTACTTGCCTCATAGTAACTTCATTTACAAACATGGATAAATGGATCACATGCTTGAACATACTTTGATTTATGGACTGTAAAAACTTCACATTAGAGGGACACTGAAGCAACAGAATTATGGTGAATGGGAATGTGATTTCATTTTGAGGCAAAAAAAATATTTATTTATTATTGCTGAGTAAAGCAATAATTTGTCCTTAAAGGATACAGTGTACCAGCCTTGTTTAGAGAGTTACAAAAGGTTACAAGAGAGAGAAACTGTCGGATTTCTGGCACTCTGTCAAAATAAGGCAATTTCACACAGAAGAGAACTACAACATGCATTACAAGTAAAGGTACAGGGTGCATAGACACAGCATGTCTTGGGAAGGCATAATTTGAAGCCTCCTTGTCCATAAGCACAAAACATACTTGGTCATTTCCAGTTGCTACAGGGCCTTGTACCAGTAAAAAAAAAAAATTCTGCTGACCAATGCCTTCAATCTTGAAGACAGAGAGAGGAAATTTTTGGTGTCCATGCCTTGAACAGTTCCCTGCCAAGTCAGTTCTTGCTGTTTCTCTGTCCCCATCTGAAGTCACAGTGAAACTGATGTGTGTGTATGAAGACCACAAAGAACAGAAATACAAACTTAAGTAATGGAAGTAAGTTTTAGGGATGTTAGGCTCTGTAAATATCTAAGAATTTTATTCCTTGACTGCACTTCTCTATTGAGATTATGCAGCTTTAGTGATGCAGAAGAAAAGGTAAACTGGAGAAAAAAATCCAAACAATTTAAATAGGACAGCTAGAGCGGGGAGACATTTGGTAAGCCAAAGCAAAGAACCCCATTTTCCTACACTAATGGAAGTCCTCCAGGTTCTGATCCATTATCATAAGCCACATCATGACTTGAACTTCCTTTGTTTTCTTTGTTGATATTACAGAGGTGAATTAAACACAACTATTTGTGAGATTTTATTCAGTTGAATAGGAACAGTTCCAAAGATCCGCAGCCATTCATATGGATGTTAAACTATAAATCTTACATAAAGATATATAAAAATCCTTCATCAATGGATTATGTGCCAATACCAGTCAGTGCTGAGTGACAAGGCAAATAATTTTCCTTCGAGGTCTTCTTATTACTTAGCCTTGACCATTGTTCAGCAAGACTACATGCACAGGATTTATGGCCCTTTGCTAGATACAGTTTAAACCACTCTTAGCTGTTTTTACGAAAATAAATTTCTTTTTCCACCTTTTAAAATATATAAGGGATCTCTTCTATCTATAAACTCTTTCCTCTGAGGTCTGATGCACTGCTGGCATCTTCCATTGCTGTGGCCCAGGTGTAATTTGCAAGAATTCTCTTGGAGACCAGGTTCTAGATCAGAGAGATGAATAATCCAGTACTGCAAATCAGTCTGCTTATTTACAGCATTAAATTAGAAAATGTTATTTTACACCACTTTAGTAATATTTAAATCTTGCTTTAATAATATTTAAATCAAGAAGCATACATTATAACGCTGGGTAAGTGTAGTTGCCAAATGAAAATGAAATTTTATATTGAGAAAAAAAAGGGTGGTTCCTACCTCAAAACCAGAAGATATTAATATGCACAATTAATTTGATTATTAACAGTTTTGACTTCATTTTTTTCTTCCTCACTGTGGAGCTCTGTAATATTAAGTAKCATGGTTTGTGTTATGTCAGGGCTGGATGCAGCAAGTGACACTGTAATCTCTCAGCCTTCCCAGAAGCTCTGAAAGAGGGGAATATCAGCATTCCCRTTCTCGGCAGAAGTGACAAAATAGGGATGTTGTTGAATGCCCACAGGAAATACGATAAGAGTAAAATAATTGTCTGCTGGATTTAGTATGAATTTATCACAAAGATATCCCTATAACAGAGAGCAAAAACTGCAGCTAAGGTTGAAGAACATTTTAAATATGAAAAGGTCAGAAATTTTATTAATGKCTAAGGGAGTCAAGAAAAATGCAGAAAACAGTAGTCTTAGCTACTAATAAACACAGTAGGTAGAAAAATGGAACAACTTTTGCAGTCCTGTCTCTATCCCTTTCTGCCTGTCATTTGCATTTAATAAACAAAGGAGGGGTTTTTTTGTTAAACAATTTAAGAAATCGAATGTCTCCATCAAATACAACCACTCAATCCCTCAAATTCAACTGATAATGTGAGCTTCTTAACTTAGTGAAGCTCTGAAGAATTATGCAATATTCTAAAGTTTTACAAGTATTTACTGCTATTTCTTTTAAGGTTCCTTATTGACATTTGAAAAATTGCCAATACATCATTGAGGAGCACATTAGGGGAGCATGCCTGCTTTTAATTATCACCAGTAGGAATTCTGCAGCTCACAAATGGAAGTTACATCTCTCATGGGCTCCCAAAGTTTCCTGGAAGATACGTAAACTTCAGAAACCAAATAGCTGCCCARTAAACTGTAAGCACTCCACAAAATGGGGCAGTTTCCAACAATTTCATAAGGAAGACATGTTAATGATGAACATGGAACAAAGAGATGCATCTTTCCAGAACAAGCAGAAGAAGGCAAGGAGGCTAAACTGKGCTAATTATGCAAGAGACTTACATTTATACTCTTGTGAAATAMAAATTACACAGAGAGAACTATCAAAAGATCAAGCCCTCCCTGTGAAAAATATTCTTCTGAGAAAGACTACCAAATTATAAAGAAATAAAGTAGAGAAGGAGAGTTATACAGGGGTCTCAATAAGTTACAAGTATGCRAACATATATTAATTTCAAAATACAATAAAACAGCTCAGTAATTTTTCTGCTTTTAAGTACTTTTTCCCATATGATCTTCACTTCTCCAGGGAATTTCTGTAAAACACTCAGAACTTCACGAAATATTGTCTCCAAAAATGAAAATCTTGTGGCAACGACAAAATTTCATCGTGAGCCAATTGTACCAATTTGTAGTTTCTTATTTAGGAGTGCACTGGTACATTTTTATGTAGTTGTCTGACAAGAGGTCTCTTCATTCTGCAGCCTTTCAGCCAAAAATGCAGTGAACAAAATCTGACCTAGGACATAATTAGAGAGCTGATTTGGCCTGGGAGAACAAAAATTCCTCGACATTCAGTCCAAGATGCTCTGAGCTCTGTCACAGCAAAGAGAAAGGGTTTTCCATTGCTGGAATAGTTGTGTGATATAATCAGAGAGAGAATAACACGATCCTGAAATAATAGTCTGTGTTGAGGCCTGGTAGTTGAAATACCTGATTTCAGGTAGATTGTTAGTCATTCTGAGAACTGTACCTTGGACAATAAGTGAGTCTTTACAGGAACACACACAGGATCAGTTAAATGTTTGTCCTTTGAGATCTAAGGTGTGCTCATAAAAGCATTTCTTCTTAGACATTCTTTGGGGTCTTTAGATACTAAACATTGCAAATTATCTCTCTTGATAGAGGGTGTCTGCCCTGTTCTGCACCCTCTCTGTCCATTATATTTTACGATCCCTTGATATCATCAACAAACACTATTTCTAAAAGAAAAACTCTCTCATGGGCAGTATTGTATTTCCCTTTAAAAATCAAACTCCAGACATCAGTGTAATCTCAGTGTCATTGCTAATTGCAATTAATTTTTCTTTTATGCTTTAAACTATTACTCAGACACTGACCAAAGCTTGTACTATTTGCAAGATTCCAGGGCATCATAATCTCTTTACCTCTCATTAAAAGGGTTTCATGTTTGAGGCAGGTGAAGGAGTGGGGCCTTGTTAGAGCCTTGTAATGACACGGAGTCCTTCTGTAGGAATTCCCTCATGGGAGAGGGAACACAGCACACAGTGGATATAAACCTCACCAGCTGCACTCCAGGTTGTGCAGCTGAACTGGAAAATGCTTATTCCTCCCCTTTCCATCCAAACCCATAAAGTTAATCATCAAAAATTAATGCTCCCTGAGACCTGTATTAGGCATACCAAGCTGTGCACGTTATCAGCAACTGTATTAAGTTTGTTCTCCCACATGGCCCAAGCACACCAGCTGGATTCCATTTCCTGTTACACACAAGATAACATATAATTAGCTAAGGAAGCCTGTCTGTAGGGAAGAGATTTTAATGGAATATACCCAAGCAGTAACCGAAGGCATTGCAATGAAATCTCTAAATAGAGAAACTAGAGAATATCTTTTGAATCAGCATTTGGAGGAGAGGGCTGATATTTCTTTGCTTTCTTGTCTTTTGGTGAATTTTAAAGCCAAATTCCTTTGATAAAATACTTCATTTTGTTGGGAGACTCAATTTGCAGCTCACAGGCAGTTTTCACGTAAAAAAAGTAACCCGCCTCCATAGGACAGTGAGTGGACAGGATATGTGGGATGTCAGATATTACTTTTCCTTCATCTCAGTATTATTTAGAGTTGAATTAATAAATAGAAGTGAGAAAATAACTGAGCAGTAGAGGGAAGGGGGGAAATTAGTTTTCCAATGAGATTTGAAAAAGAGATGAAGAGCTGATAAGGCAGAGAGATAGAGGCAAGTACCAGATTTAAAGAATTAGAAAGCAGAATGACCCTGTTAATTTTCTATCAGTCTACAGCTGTCTTTACTTAGCTTATACAAGAAATGATGCTCTTCCTTAAAATCCAATATTAAAACAAAGACCGCTCTTTCTTTGAGTAATCATTAATATGAATTAAAATGAGCCACCCTGAATCTGAGTGACAGACCTTGAGGTAAATTACATGATAGGAATAATGAGAAGTTTTAAGACTCTCAGTGCATAATTTTTTGAATGACAGAATTATTTCTACAAGAATTAATATGGAAAATTATAAACATCATGTGACTCATCCTGGTTTAGAGGACACCAGATGTTCCTCTGTGTCTTCTCCAGCTAAGGAGATATTGCATTATGTTCTTCTCAGATTAATTAACCTGACCCTGCTTGAGTATGGGCTGGAATCAGCCTCAGTGAACAGGAGTCACAGGTGTTCTCATTAGATAAAATAAGGACATTTCTCATAAGATGCCACCTCATGTAGATGAGATTCAGTCCTCTGAATTTCTGGGTGACATTTTGGAAACGTGGAGTATAATCAGTCATTTCTCTTGTAAAGCCCTCTGCCTTTCTGTGAGGTCTGCATGGCATGTGTGAAGTTCATCAACCCTCAGCCTCCCTGCTACTCAAACAGCCAAACCTCTCCAGTCTCTCCACCTCTTTCATCACTATTTTTCACAATGTTTAACTAATTTAGCAGGAACACATTTTTTCAGACACAACTGTTACAACTCCCCCATTTCCTTTAAGCACCAGCTATTACTTTTTTGGTTCAGGTATTGCTTGTATGTTATATTTTTATATCATGAAGAATAATATACGCAGCAGCTCCCAGTGGCATGAGGCTGAAGGGAGCTTGGGGGCTGTGTGACATTGTCCATGGGCAGAGGTGGTTTGTTTGGTGCTGGTGTGGCCGGGTTCTTGGCATGCACAACGTTTTTTTTCTGGGCATGTTCCTTTATTGTTGCTATCCCTACTGTAGCGTTCTTGACAACCTTGCTAAATTTTAAAGTCAACATCAGTAACAGGATTGGGGAACAGGAATAGACTGGCAACATTAGGGATAAGCATGTGAGCACTTCAGGTACCGGGCCAGTATATTCAGTATAAAAAGCTCTTTGCTTTACATGATCAGCTGGGCAATTTTTAACTTCACGCTACTAATTTTTTTTTAATGGACAGTTTTCTTCTGTAATATTTTTTGAATTATTCAAGTCATTTGAGGCATAAGTAGCAATCTGCTGCCTACAAAATATTTCTGATATGACTGGAATCAAGAAACGTAGGCCTCATGCAATAATACATTTTCATTATATTTTCAACACATTCTCATCAAAACAAGAGTGCTGAGTATTTGGGATGTACAAGAGCTTTTGGACAGTAGTTTTAGGCAGCCCTTAGTGTTTGTTGATAGCTGCAGGAACAGAGCAGCATGTCACAGGGAGGCACCAGGGCTCCGAGGAGCACCTCAGGCATTCTCGGCCCTTCATAGCTCCTGGGAAATGAACCATGTCCGCTGAATGTTTTTAAAAAATAATCACTACAAATGTGCTTTGGGATATAATCATTACAATGAAATCTCCTAGCTTATTTTAGCATAGTAAGTGGTGTTAAACAAGCTTCTCAGTTTTTCTGTTCCGCTGTTATTAACCCAGTTTCCCAAGGGAAAAAATGTAAAAACCTCAGATTCTAAAAAGAGAAAAAAATAGGTCTCAGAACTGTTGAAAATGAGAGTGAATAATTACCAGACTCTCTGACCTGATATAATTTTTGCCTGCAGGAAAGAACCTAAGGACCTTGCAGCCGCCATTATTAATGACACCCATGTAATTACTATTAGGAGAAAAAGAAATCTGGTGTCTAAATATCAATTACATGCAGCAAACTGTTTATCAAAGAAGTTCTGAGCTAGACCTCTATTAGATGCCTGGGTTGGCTTGTCTACCAATCATTGTTGTCAATTATTTAGAAATAGCTTCTGAACTTTTGTATTTAATAATAAAGTAGCCTATAGAGGTATTACTGTTGTTCCTGCTGAACCAAAAATTCTCAGTGAGAAGTATAATTCTGTTTAAGCAAGCCTGGTGGATTTGATATTAAAAAAAACCCCATACTTAAGTCTCTGCTAATCTTGTGTTCTTGCCTGCAGCCAATACCATTTTCTCCAAGGAAAATTACATGTACAGTGCTCATTCCAGTAACTGCTAGAAGAGCTGCACAAATGCAGAAAAAGTGTATTAATGGTTTTGAATAAGTGCTTTTCAAATGCTTTCAAGGGCATAGGAATAGGCATAGGAGGTATGCAAACTATTACAAGACAACAAACACAGCCAGTTCCATACCTCAAATTAGGCTAAGAAAGCTAAATCCACTGATGTCAGAGATTTGTTGCTAATAAAAGGAATTAATAATTTTTTTTCTAGCCATTACAGCATTAGAACATTAGGAAAAATAGTTTTCAAAATTGTGTACCGACACAGCAAGAATAATGATAATACTGTTAACCTCAGGAATCAGCGTTAATCCTAAGTATGTGTTTAAGTAGGACCAAAAATCAGAAGCAGCTATTTTATAGAGCAGAAAGTTTCAGCTAAGGACAACATTTAGATGATTTTGATGAATATATTGTAAAAAAGAAATGTTTTCTCTTCAGAGATAATATAGCAGTTGCACAAAAGGATGTGGTATAGAGTTTAACATATTTAATCCTGAATTAACAAAATAGAGAATGTCCTCCCAAAGCATTTTATTTTTGTTGTTTCTGTTGTTATTAACTGCCTGCAGTTAATGTGTTCACCTTTGAGTTTAGGTGCAGTAAGTTTTAGTTGCATATGATAATAGAGTTGTAGTTCCCTCAGATACCTTAAGATAAATTCAGGAGTCAAACTTTGGGTTTGAAAATTTGACAGATTTTTACGAAAAAGAATGGCGAGTTTTGTGAGCAATGACCTACATATAATGAGCATACCTTCCAAAAGATGGTCATCTAAATGAAAGTGATTTCCTTATTTATAAATTAAACACAACATCTAGCTCTCCGTTTCCTTAAAACCAGTCAGAATATTTCCTTTAGACCCTCTTAAAATATGAACTAGCTTTAGAGTTCTCAAAAACCATCTGTGAGCCCAAACTACATCACAAACTGAAGGTAGCACAGTGTTTTTTATAGTACACAAATGAGTTAGTGTTCATAAATTGTTGATTTGCAGCCATAAAGGTGGATTCAGAGATTAAATCAAGAAGAAACATACCTCGAGACATGGGTTTATATCTTTGTCTAAATGAAGGAGTGTTCAGATATCATTTCACTTTCAGTTTCTTCCTGCARTATTCAATGCATTCAAGAGGTACTTGAGGAGGTACAAAGGCATGCATCATTTTGGAGAGTAAAACCAGAGAAAGTTCCTTTTCTTTTCTCTCTCTTTTTCTAAGAGTGCATTGCAATTGTACTTTAACCACAGAAAAGGACAGGATATTAGTTTTCCTCTTTGAATGTTTTTTTTTTTTTCACATTAAATGAAGATGAAGCCACTGACTGCATAATAATAGCAACCTCTTTTTTATTAAGTAGCAGTGTCCCCAAGCAGTCATTCTGGGAAAAGGGAGAAAAACCCAAAGGGAAAGAGGAAGCTCGTGCAGGGAGAGCCACTCCATTTTAATGCACTAAAACCACGRCTTTCATATTTAATATTAATATAATCACTTTACCACCTATTAAACAACAGCTGTGGGTTTGGTGTGGAGACGTGGTTATTGGAATCAAAATGAACACTAGAGGAGCTTTCCATTTAGATTAATAATTTCATTAGCCAACTTGAATTCACAGAAATTGTACCTTATGCAGTAACTCCCATGCAGTTTTTTTAGCTTTGTACCCGAATAAACCCACAAATATTTATTCTCTTGATTGAAAGAAGCACAGTATTACAACTCTCTCTTTTTCTTTGAGTTTTTTATTGTATTTGCATTAATAGTTTCAAAGTGCCCTTTCTTGATGTGCTTGCTGGGATGGCTGAGTTAACAACCTGTTATTATGTACTCCTTACCGAGCTGTTAATAGCTTTAGAGTCTTTTGCAGGAATTCACCTGCTGCTCATAAACACATTTATGTTGCTGTAGGAACTTCACCAGGTTGATGCATCTTGTATTTGCAATGACCTTGCACAAACTACCTGGTTTTCATGMATATACTGCAAGTATTCATATTATATTAACAAAATGACAGTTCTTTAGTGATTGAAAAGCTCTTTTTAGAAAGGTATTGACACCTATCTGTAATTTTCTTAACATTTTTTTCAGACTTGTTGTTGTTGTTTTTACACCTCCAAAAATAATATTTCTGCTAAAGTTAGCTACATCAGAAATGGGCACGTCCCAAAAAACTTGAGCAAAAACTTGCTTTGTCAGTTTTGGAAGTGCAAAATCAGCATTTTGATTTACTTGCTAGATTGTTTACTTTGCCCTTGAAATTCATGTTCAGCTAATGGGAAAAAAAGATTGCTGTTTTTGCTTTACACCCCATTAACTCACCGAGGTGTTTGAAGAAAACATAAACTTAAGGAATATGCTGTATTTATTGTTGATGTATTGCCAGGCTCTGCAGTACAGTCATGACACCAGAGGTGAATTCAGCCCTTCTGAGTTAACATTACAAGACAGATGTTTGCTGTTTGCCTGCACTGAGACACAAAAAGGTGCTCACATATGCTCACAAATGCACCAAAAAATGTGATATTCCAGTGACTTCTCAATAGCTATTATATGTTTATATCTGAAGAGGCTTGCATAATGAAAAACAATACGTAGTCTCTATGTAGAGATCAGCAGGTTCCCTCTTGCCTCTGATTTATTATTTGTATTGCAGTGATTAAAGTCAAACACTAGTTAGTGTCAGAGTTTGTGTTTTAGAGCCAAAATTCTTCCTCCAAAATTGATTTTTGTTGGATGGTTGAAATCTATCTAAATATTGTCAACATTATTCTATACTTATAAATCCTGATTTTCTTTGAAAAGAAAATAATTTGTCCCAAAGAAGTGTATTCACAGTTAGCATATGAAAGACTTGTTACCATATAACATTCATGTGATCTGAAATGAATCCTAATGCCTCCAGTCATTTTTTTCCAGAATAGCAATCYGAATAGCAATCTGCATCAATTCAATCTATAAAAGTAGACCTTTTGCTTACTTAAATAAAAGTGATAGCTTTATTTATACCACTGAATTTGTTTTGAAGCTGTTGTATATCGATAAGGATCTTTTCTGGATTTGCCAGGCAGGAAACATCCAGTAGCAAATGAAAAGAGAAAATTCTACATTAGTCTGCTCTTCTAAAATTAAAAGGTATTTATGTAGGAGATTCAAACTAAGCTTAAACCAATCTTAAAATAAGCCCAGCCACTCTACCTGTCCTAACATCCTAAAAGGCTGAAACACATTTTAGAAAGGAGTTGGACAGGCATGTTTCCACAAGAGGTTTTTAGTACGAAATGTGGTTTTAGTACAGAGTGTGTTTTTTATGAGGGTGTTTGTAGAGCTGCAAACATCACACAGCAGTTAAAATATCCCAGCAAGGTGTTAACAAACCTGACAAAATATCCAGCACTGAAAGGGAGCCCTAATCCAAATCGTGGCCCTATCTGCCTGGGAATATTGTAGGGATTCTGAAATTAGGTGAATTAAGCAAATATGTCATTAGCCCCATTAGAGCTAAGTTCTGTGTAGCTGACACAGTGCTGTACTACATTTTTGGATTGGTAGAATCTCACTTGATTTTCACAGCTTTGAACATATGTTGTGATTTGCTGGGGKTTTGGGGGTTTTTTGGGTTTTCTTTGTTTTTGAGGGGTTTTAGTTTGTTTGGGTTTTTTTGTCAGAATAGAGCACTGGCTACTCTGTACTGTCACCATCACTGTGGGAGTCTTCTGAAGAATTGGATGACTGCTCTTGTATTGAAATTCCACTTGGCTTGCAAGATGCTTCTTTGCATTTAAATTGYCTTCGCACTTCAGAAGGAAATAGGATCACCACAGTTTTGAGTTCTGTCGTGAAGGGACACAGCAGTTCTGWGTGTACAGCTGTGATGTTACCTGTGCTGGTAATGCTGGGTGTGAGAAGATTGCCTGCCCCATGTCTCAGCAACTTAGAGACCTTCAGGTGTTTGGGCTGTGAYTTTTTACATTGCAGATTTTTCACATCACATGAGTTGTCCCTTTTTGTTATCTTTCTTCCAAGGTCTTGCATTTGCAATTTAAATATTTCATTATCCGGTGACCTACTTCCCATCTGTAACTAGAAGTACTGTTTCTATGATATACACAGATATTTTCCAATTGACTGAACAAATCAYGGATATTCATGATTGTTCACTATTTCTTGTAGACAAGAAACTAAAGTATATTCAATAAAATAATCAGGAAGCAGATTTTTTTTAAAAAATCCCCACAGTATTTTTTAAACACAGTTTGTAATTAAACTTGTTGCCTAGGGATGTTTTGGAAGCCACAAGCAAAATAGGTTCAAGGAATAATTAAGGAAATTCATGGAGGAAAAGTCCATGAGCTGCAAAACATAATGAAGCAAATTTAGTTAATTCAGAAAGCCACTGATCTGCAGATTGCTGGACTCTGGGGGAGTGTTAAAGGTGAGCATGGGGAGAAGGAACCTGCACTGCCAGTGGTGAGTGTCAAGTCTGCAGTGGCATCAGGACCTCTTTCAGAATTGTGAAATATGAACCTCACACACCAAGGGAATTACTTGGGAATCAGCCCACTGGCTGTATGTCCGTAGTTCTCTGGGCTTGTTTCACAGCAAAGAAAGTCACAGAAGCCTTCCAGTCTTCAAATTTTCAGGATTGCTTCTGTTTCCTGTTGCACTGTATTTGTCAGCAGGTTTATTATATCATTGTGAAGTAAACCTTAGCCTTAGGTATCCCAGGAGAAACTGTGCATTGCTGTCCAAAGGCGACTTTTGGATACTACTTGAGCTGAATTTTACCTTTAGTAATCTAGTTCATGCTTGCAGTAGCTTCCTGCTTCTTTCCAACTAGAAAAAAAAAATTTAAATGAGTGAAAAAATAAGAAAAATCTTCGAGGCAGCTGGAGAGGCTGGCACTTTTATATGCTGAGGTTAGAGAGACTTCTGGAGATCCTGGTGCAGAGGTTTTCACTGGTAGGTATTTTTAATTAGCAAACAACTGTTATCAGAGTAGCTCATTACTGCCAGAAAGATGGGATTTAATATCTATGCTCATCTGACAACTCAGGCCATGTTCTCCAGCTGCCTTTATTATGTGCTGGATTGCACCCTGTTCCATCCCTAACTTAAGGCACAGCCTGTTTTTATTTCAGTTTAATCTCCTTGTCAGGACAATAAGCTGTGTCCTGTCTGCTGCCTTCACACCTGGCAGTCCCACTTGGCCCAGCATATGAACCACACAGCTTTTGCTCTGCCCACCCCTCACCTCCCTGTGCTTGCAAGAATTATAACACTGTTTTAGTGTCCCTGTCTTCATCTCTCTCCTCATTTAATTTTCTGCTTTTCATGGTTCACCTCACATCAACTCATTTCTGCCTTTCCAAGTATATAATCCAATTAAAATGAAGTTTGTCTGGGGTTTGACCTTTCTGTATTTTTTTTTTATGATTGGTTATCTGCTCTTCCCCTTTTCATGTTGACAGCTTCACTTTATATATGGAGAAAGTGATGAGCTGACTGACAGGCAATCAAAATATAAAATATTGAATGGCCAAACAGGTAAAGGACACTTGAGTGTTTCAGCTCCCCAGACTGTTACATCTCAGATTAATCATGAGGGAGGCCAAGGAGGGAAGGGAGAGGGTTACAGCCTGAAGGGGTGAAGCCTTTAAGTGCTGCAGGTTTCTTCTCTGAAGCAAACACTAGAGCCATTGGTGATTTTCTCTGTGGCCCTGCTTTTTTGCTGCCACAGTTTTCCACTTAGTTCAGATTGGTCCTCAGATCTTTGCAATCACTTCTAAATTTACTCTAACTTTCTYGTTCAGCTGAAAACCAGAGATATAAGGGTTTTATGAAGAACATTGTTTTAGAAATCTGAATGGTATCTTTTACTTTTAGTTCTGTTATTGTAATTTTTCTTACCATTCTATGTTACAATAAAAATTTAATTAATCCTGTTGATCAGATTGTAATCAGATAGTAATTAAGGCTAGAAGCATGTTTTTGAACCTATAAATCTTTTCTCTAAAATCTTCCAAGTGTTACAGCCAGCATTCCTGTTAATTGATGTACTGTAGGTCAAAATAATTTTCTAGGAGAAAATCATCATCACCAAATTAGTGAATATAAAGAAGCTTTCAGAGACAGACACTGAATTTCACTGGTGTAGTTGATTTTATTGATTTCAGTGTAATTACTCTTTATCTACAGCAATCTATGTAAGGTGAGAAAGGATCTACAACTACAGGCAACAGGCATTCAGAAGTTGTATTATGAAAATATTGTATTGCAAAGAAAGAAAATACTTTTTGAGAATTATTGGGGGGAAWTTACTTGTGAGAGGAATGTGGGCTGTATAAATCAGAGGCAATTTCCATAAATTAGAGCTGTGGGGACTCTTTTTATTGATCACAGAGAGTAAGCACAAACTCCACAGTTTGATGTTACTTGTCTTTAATAGATTCTATTTCAACTGATTAATCAATTAATGACTCTACCTAATAATTAACTACTGTGTTATCCTAATGTGCATCACAGCATTAAAGTTCAGGTGACTGTGGAGTGCCAGCGCAGCTGATCCCATGGGAAAAGTAAGGAAGAATTTGGAGATTTCATTGCACAGTGGACTGCAGCTATGACCAGTAAAAATTGCTGTCTTCCAGAATCATGGTCATTCCTTTAAAATAATGATGCTTCCTCTGTAGGTCACACTGTGTGTGTTCCTCAAACTGATGTACCTAGGAAAGAGGAAAGATGTGACCAAATGGTCTCATAAAAATTTCTTCTTTTTTTATTGGTGCTTTTTATTTAAACATTTTTAGTGTCTGAATCATGAAACTCCAAATCTTTTTTACTTTAATGTGGTACTTATTCAGCTTTGACATTRTGCTTCAGTGTACAGGATAAAGACCTGGTCCCTGTGGTATATAGATTTAATCTCTATTAGTACTTCTTTCACTTAAATAATAGTGCTCTGAAAAGCACAGGCAGGATTATGTGGCTTAATACAGAATTTTCATGTTGCAGGACAATAGATATAAACTAGAAAACGTGTTTGCAAGCAGCTGAGAGTAAATTCACTTACTCTCCCTGGGTTCTTTCTACACACACACAGACTTAGCTGTGGGTACACAGTAAGTCTGTTTTAGCTGGAAGAAGGTTTGGAAATCCCTTTCCCTAGGGTCAGTTTAAGAAGACTTTTGTTACTCGTGAGACTGAATGAGCTGAATACCTCCATTGCCATTCATAAAATAAGCTAGACTAAGAGTATATAGCTCCCAGTATATATTCTAACTTAGAGAAAATTATATTTGGTTATMTTTTTAAATTGCTAAACTGAGAACTGATACTATTTTGATTAGAGCCGTGTCTCTTTTTGCCACTCAAATATTAATGGTGATGAATCTTGTATGCCTGAAAGTGCCAGGATTTTATCAGTGCTCTACTGGTAAAGTTAATCTTWTAAAGGTTATTTCATCACTATAAGCAAAATTCTGCATTTCAGCTTTTATTTATATTGATTTTTTTTTATTAAGATTTTTAGATATATAATCTTTTTCTCACATGTAACATCAGAATGTAAACCCTTTGATTGCCATAGGAGTCTAAACTGATTAAAGGTCATCACATTTTGGTTAGTCTTTATCAATATTTTTCTTCTATGTGTCCACAAAGTCTTAATTTCTGTGCTGTTTTCCTCTGTACTTAGGTGGGGATAAAATTAGAGAGCAACTTGTTCACACAGGTGTGGCATGTGAACGTTTATTTATTTATTTACAGTTGTTAATGTTATTGGRGGAATTCCCTTTCTTTTAAGTATATGAGAAAAATGGTAATAATCATCACAATAATAGAACATCTGGATATTGAATGCTACTCTGCTGCACTGCAGACGCAGAAATTTCATTAATATTTATCCTCTGATGCTGCTATTCCATTAAATTAGGTTGTCTAGTCTTAGACCATTAGCACCATTGTGCCTTCCACTCAGCCACTCTGTTTCTTTAGATAYGAAAAAATGCCTTTTCTATAAAGCCAAGTATAAAATTCGGGTAGATACAGGTTCAGATAGTYAGGCAGAGGTGGCTGCAGGAAAGAATTTGGTTCTGAAAGGTTTTCCTGTTCATGCACAGAGCAAACTGTCATGGATTTGTGAACACTGTCCCTMATAATCAGAACTGAGTCCATTTGCAAGAAGAATCACACAAACAATAAGAAAAATACAATTTCCTTAGAACAGAGATACCATTTTCAAAGTTCATATTATAATTCTGTTTAACTTGGATAGGTAGTCATAGACTTGGTATCACATTGTGTAATAACATTGGCATTGCTTGCATTTGGATTATATTTATGTTTTAATTACAGATTTTCACCAAGATAAATTTGCAGTAGGCTATGGAAGAGGACTTATGAATTTCCTCATATCAGATTGTGTCTCGTAGTTATATGAGTGTATTATATTAGATAGACTCCTTTAACTCATGTTTAACCCCTCAGCCCCYGTGTTCTCAGAACTGCTTCTTGTGAGTCCTGTGCCCTCCTAAGATCACAAATGCCGCTCTGATACTGATTCAGAGGATCAGAGCATTTCATTTTTCCCTTTTCTTTTCGTGAACACTGAACCATCCATAGTAGTAACTATGTATTATCTCACTTCTTATGTGCCATGGGAGGTACAGCCATGTCAGTGGWACTCCTGTTTTATTTTGCAGATTTTGTAGTAGCCCTCTGTAGTCATCAAGAAGTACAGAATCCAGGTAGTCCTTGGCACTTCCCATTGATCCTGGCCGTGTCACTGCCTAGGTCAGAGATCTGTCACAAAAGACAGATCCTTCTAGCACACAAAATCATGCTTCCTTTTGATGGAAAACAGGGTGCATGGTAAGTGGGTTGATATTTATCTATATTTTGCCACAACATGAAAGCAGGATCTGGGAAAAGCATGCAGTAACATCCAGGAAGTGCATCTAAGTCCTTTTTGTCGCTGTTTTCTCCACGGACGAGTAGAGAAACAACACAAAGTCCAGGCTCAGGGATAAATGGATGATGATTTTAATGAATTCTGAGAAGACTTTTACATGTTAGTTCGCAAAGTGTATTAAGTGGCATAAGGTAATTGGTTTTTGCCATCCACCCCCCAAGGGGATTGGTCAAGTTCTAAGACACCCATCTCTGAATGTTTTTCTAGTTAGAACCATAACAATTCTTCCAAAACAACCCACAGCTGCAAGAAGTTTACAAAACTGTAACATTGTTTTGTCTTACTTGCATGAGAAAGACAGAACTCTCACAAAATGCTGCAGAAAGCTGGAAAATCTCTCTGCTAAAGTTTTTCAGTGTCCACACTTTTTGAACCCAAAATCCCTACAAAAGTAAGTGCATAGGATCTGTAGCAAAAATAAGACAAAGCATCCCCTACTTGTCTACAGACTAGAATTGTATTTGTTCTGAGTCCATCTTCAGCCTTCCTGGAAAAGATCCYGGCACAAGGATTGGCCAGCCTTCAGAGCCACCTCCTTGCATCTCTGTGGAAAGCTCTGGCTTTCCAGGTAGGCTGCAGATCAGTTGTCAAGAGAATGAAATAATGGCAAAGCATCCACCCTTTGGAGAATTCTCTTATGTATGAATCCCGTCCAAAAAGGCTGAATTCTTTGTGCAAAACATTCCAGCCCTGTGAAGTTTCCAGCTATGAATCATTTTGTCTTGAGTTTGAGCAACTTTTTCCTCAAGCTTCGGAAGCTTGTTCTCAAACCAAGGTGGCAGGTTCCCTTTCCTCTCTTTCACGTGCAGTAACAAATCTTGCCCCCTTCCTCATATGACAGCACTATTACTTTTAAGGTTGTGTGCTCCCAGACATCATTTTTCAGTCTGTGGGATGGATGGCATAAGAGGCTGCAGAAAGAAGAAAGGAGATGGGAGGGCAGGAAGAAGGGACCCTTCAGGGCTTCCTGCAGGCAGCCCCAGGCAGGTGGTGAGGAAGCAGCAAGCCAGACAACCCCTGGAAGTGCCCAAAATACCTTCCAGAAGGGACAGGCAGAGATGGCTGCCCCTCAGGAGGTTGCTGTTAGCCCCAGAGGGACCCATTTTGTTGGTTAAACGTTGCCATCACAGCCCTTGTCACACTCATTGTCTTTGACCAACTACAGTTAGTGAATTACACTTGCTAATTGCCTGCCCACAGCCCTGGTTATGGGGCCAGTGTATCCCAAATGTCACCTTTACACAAGCAGTAGTTAGCCTGTAATAACATACAACAGACATAGCTCAGATTGTTTCTTTTTCAAAAGTCATTCCCAATTTTTGCTGCCACTGGCCTTGTTCTGCAGGCTTCAGGGAGTAAATCTTGTCATTGGATCTTGGRGAATCTCCACTGATTTTTTGACAAAATTTCCATTTCCATCCTTCTCTGAAGGACCCCATTTCTTTTTACAGTTCCATCAGTTTTTTCTGCAATCTCTCCAGCAGGTCAGAACAAGCAGCACATTGTTAAATGCTAGGACTTGATTTCAMGCAGTAATGTGGGGAAAAGAAATGGCTTGCAACTATTASAGTGTACAGTGAAATCCCTTGGGTGCTGGTCTCTTCCTTAGCTTACAGAATCGAAATTAAAATTTCCAGAGCRTTCCAGAGTGTAAAGTCACTGCCCATCTATGTGCCAAGACAGACAGAGCACACAGAACTCACTACAACTTTGAATCATGCTAATACCTGTATGAAACAMGCATTTGCTGTTTACATAATCTGCAGTGAAGATTTCCAAGATCTTTCCTTCACTGGAAGTCATGTATTTACCTGGACTGAAGTGGAGTCTTTTATTGATATTATATTTAACAGGTAAAGTCACAAACATCATACCAATGATTCGGTGTGGTCTAAGGATAAGTGTTTGTTGCAGAATCAGGTGTTTGTTGGTTTGGGGTTTTTTCTCTAATTCTTAGATTGATTTTGAGCTGGTTGATAACTTGTGTTTAAAGACTTGGTCTCTTTGGGTAGGTATTTACCCTGATTAGCAGCTTTATTACTAAATTAAAAGTCTTRGGTTCTCTAAGTGTGCATACCCTTGCCAAGTTACATGTTAAGTTATTCATCCCCTTTACACATTAAAGCCCCTGGAAGTTCCACATATAACATAGAATAGAAATTAGSTATTCATGACACACTGAATGTTTGTGAACCGTCCATAAAGTAGTATGAAAACTCCCTTGGATGAGTAGAAGTTCTCTATTCCCTTGAAAATCTGATTATTAACTTGTTACACCTTTTTTTGCTCGCATACCTGATATTTTTCAAGTTGAAGTAAGCTTAACCACAAAAAAAAAAAATCACTCAAGCAAGTAGGCTGTCAGAAGAAAATAGGTGTTTTCTGAAATGCCTTAAAAGGATGTCTAAAATCCGCTAGCCTGTTCAAAGTGAAATTACAACATTTCAAGTAATTGAGAGAAGTCTTATGTTTAAAGTAATTAGATGGTATATTAATTATAGTCTCTATCCGTAAGATTGCATGTGTATTTTATCCTACTATTTCAGTTTAAATACATGCTCCTCACAGCTTCAGATTTTGGTAGCAGACCGTAGAACAAATAAATACTTCCTCTTACTGTAGTTTCTCAAATTATTTCCACTGTTTGAAGTGCMAGTTAAATGCAGTTATTTTTTATATTGATCATTGTTGCCTTCTTCCTGCTCCTTCCCTTAACAGAATCATTAGGTTGCTTCTGTGTGTTTGTTTTTTAATCTGGTTTTCTCAGCCATCTCCTTGTATTCCTACTGGGGGAATAGTGATCCACCTGCTGCCCTGTGCTAATGTGATTTGTTACACATGGCTGAAGTTAACTCAGCATGTTTTATATAAAACTGTTTGTTTTATACAAAAGGTACATACATATTGCTCAGAAGAGGTTAAAAGTCCAACAGAACCTAACTGAAGCCTATTCCTCTCCTGGTTATGTCTCTTCTGTGAACTAGATTTCCTTCTGAACAGGCTGGAAGCCTGTTTGAATAATTTGTATCTGCTCTAATATCACTGCATGGTATCATAAACATATATGGTGCCCTGTGGGTGTCACAGCTGGACTGTTAAGCACATGCCAAGGACATTCCTGCTCACTTTGGAGACAAATCCTGCTCCAAGGCAGTAAAGCTAGCCTTAAGGCACCACATAAAATATTACAGATTACTGGTTTGTCAAGTAACTAATGACAGGGAATAAATGTTCCTCTTCCTGATGCCTTAGGTTTTAACTGTTATATTTTTCAAATCCTGTACTGCCTAGTGTGTAATTCTGAAGTTTCGTGTGGCCTGTTAGCTGCTGTTCTCTCATGCTGGTTAGACACAACAAACCTCTCTAGGTTTGCTCTTCGAGGACACCAGGCAATGTGTAAACTGAAAGCCTCTGAAGAGGGGGGCAAACCTGGGGTAATTACATCATAAACTGAGGTTATAATTGGAGAATTAACCCTGATACACAAATGATACACAAATGATACACAGACTTAGAGAAGTGTGAAGAACCCGTGACCCAGGGTCCATCTTGGGTGTACCTTTTGACTGCCCAAAGGGTGTACCTTTGAAGGCCCTTCAAATAAATACCTCCTTTTATTCTCTTATTCTTGTCTAGTCTCTGTGTTTTAGGTGGCCACCTCAGGCATCATTCGAAGTCATCCTCTCATGTTAAAAGCATCATCCAAGACCTGTCYAGAAAAGCAACACTCAGTTTATGCACAGAAATTGATGTGTCTGGTCTCCATACTAGAGCAGCTGGTCTGCAGTGGTAATTCCCAGGGACCATAATTCTCAAGGATCTCTGCTAGACTCAGGAATTGTCAGCAGATGCCCAGGATCAGCTGCCAGGAGATTAACAGGGGACTTTTGCACAGACTGTTTCTCCTTATAGACTTTCAAAGTGAATTTCATGTATGACTACATTAGAGCTACCTGGAAACACACACTGAGCTCAGCAGCAGTGAAGCAGTTGAACCGTGCTCAAAGTTGACAGGCCTTAAAGAAAAAGTTAATTCCTATTTTCTTTTACCCACAGGTCTACCCACGGATAGCGCCGGCATTTTGGCACTACCTGCGGGTAGAAGTGAGTAGCGGGTATTTGARTACTCCCACATCTTTATTTTACAGCTTGGTAGTGTTTACTGACCTCCTAGTTTGTCCATTGTGCAAAAATAATGCGCTGCCATTCTAGTTGCCATTCTTCTRTGAATGTGGTCTTGTACTAATTCCATGTTGGTTTGACTGCGGTTGGGTTGGCTACTAACCCAAGTCACAAAAACATGTCTGTATGCAAGGGTAAAGACAAAAAACCTGAAATCTAAAAGTCAAGGCCRTATCATACATTCTGACTGTAGCACAGAACCAAAGTACAGAAATCCATACCTGCACCTCCTTTTATAAACACGTTTTACATTCATGAGAAGAAAATGGAGCTTCAGTTCTGTTATATCATTTTTGCAAAGTTTGTTCAACTCAACTTGATATCATTTCTTCCCTCTTTTGTCCCTCAGGAGCATGAGCAGCTCAGCTATTCCTCCACAAGGTCCAAGGCTCCAAGTGTTATCATCACAGGTCTCAAGCCAGCCACCAAGTATATATTTCATATCAGAGTCAGGACGGCAGCAGGATACAGCGGCTATAGCCAGAAGTTTGAATTTGAAACTGGAGATGAAAGTAAGTTTTACTGAAGGAAAAAAAAAAAATTAAATACAATAGAAGTAGCATCTAATTCTAAACCAGTGAGACATTGGGAGTTTGAATGGCTGAACCCATACCATTTGCTTATCTCAAAATGACCACTGCTATGTGATAAAAAACAAGCCTCAGACTCACAGTTCTGGATTTACAACAGCACATAGAAATGTTAGYCCAATGCTGCAGCTGAAGGAGTGTTCTCTTCCATAAAATTTYCTTATGGGTCCCTTCCAACCTGAGATGCTCTAGGGTTCTCTGACCCTTCCTTTCCTTATAGAAGTCCTGCCTCTTGGCATCTAGAAACACCCTTAGCCAGGTTTTGCCTAAGTCCAGCAGCTTCACACAAGCTCCCAGTGATGGACTCTTCACTCTGTAGTTGTCAGTGCTCCCAGACTCCACAAATAAAAAACTGAAAACTTTTATATGCATTTCCATCAGCCAATAAACCTACGAAATTTGGCAGTAAGAAGCAAGAAGCCTTCCTATTCCTACAAAATATGCAAAAAGGCTTCATGTGTGATGTTCATGCTTTCAACAATTTTATATTTAAGTAGTGTGTTGCCCTCCGTGTTCAAAGAAACATAAAAAAAAGTATTTACATGTATTTGAGAGAAAATGAGTGCAGTAGATACAACACTAAAACACGCATTAATTAAATTACTTTAATTAGCCAATTATGTATACCATGTTTTTCATTAGTGTTTTAGAATTCAAGTTGTTTAAGCTAATGTACAGACTCAAAACTATCTAAGTGCTTCCAAGAGCACCCAGGGATTTGTGTTCCATTTTCATTGCTTCTTAACTTCTATTTCGAAAATCAATCAGGGATAGATTTCCAAGTGCTTAATGCCTAATTGGACTTTCGAAAATTTTCTGGGTACTTAAACCAATTGGTTTGAATAGGAGTTGAGCACTTGGGTGCTTTCAAGAATTTCAGTAGATCTCGTCTGTATCTTTTGGTGCCATAAATACGAGGCTGAATTCATATAAAAAGAAAATAGTATTTAAACCTCTGTGAGGTTTGACATTGTGAAAATGTCACTTGTCCATCTGAATGAGGAAGACTGTGGCTCCAGTGACATTTCCCTCATTGGTATTGAGGGAGTCTCCATCCTAGCCCCGTTTCTCCTTTTCAGTGCACTGATGCAAGTGGCCCTTGGGCTGCATGGTGAGCTTAATTTTAACATCCTTTTCTAAGTATAACATCAGAGCTGAAGCTGATACTGAAATAAACTGGAAAAATAAATCTGTTTACGATGCCATAAACAGACTTTAACACCRTTTACCTCCCAATAATTCTGATTTCTTTTACTTCTAGGTCTAAAACTAAGTGCCTAAACTAGCACGTTGTTTCACACAGCTGAATAAATAGAATATACCAATGGTTATGTCAGTATTTCAGGATACTGCTTTACATTKACACAGAGAGATTTGGGAGAGCTGTGTTGAGATTTGGGCTGCTTAATTTTATTAGTACCCATTAATGCTGATTGGCCCTTGCTGGTCTACATCGGTCTTACAAACCTGTCCTAGTCCAGCTCTGCAGGAATCTCTCTTCTTCATTTACTGCTCTGGCAGTGTGCAGCTCAGCTGAAAATTTGATTTTTTTAGCATACTTTCTTCTCAATTATTCTGAAAGATAGCAAATAATATTAGGCCAAGGCAGACTATTGCAGCTCCCTCCATCCCTGCTCACTAGAAACAAGTTACTTGGTGAAAATTCCACTTTTGCAATTACTTTTTGTGGACTTTCAGTTAGATTTTAATTAACTCAACATTGTCATGAGAAGGCTGGGAAGAATAGACTGTTTTAAAAGTCTGTTGTCAACAGAAAATTTATCAACCAACACTTTCATGAAAATAACAAAAAATATTTTAAGTCATGTGTTTGATAAAAATCCTCCTCAATTGGCATTAGCTTGTAATATCCTTCAGCTCTCTGCCAACTGCACATGTTATGGAAGAGAAGAATTCTCAGACCAGTTGCAGGTAAAYATCCAAGGTTATTCCATTTACCCTGCTTGAATACTGAGAATTTGTTAATAGAGAGCGGTAAAGCGAGCAATCAGAAATGAGGGTTTTTCTTCAATAGACWAATTATAGAAAATTAATGGTTCATCAGCTGTGAGATGTGTATATATATCAGTGTCCTGAAACACACTGCCCTTGGCAGGACAGTGCCCTGCCTTCTCTGCTGTGCTGCTGAAATAACCTGTGTCACTTCAGTTATAAAGGGTAAAATAGATGCATCATTACCAGGAACTCTAAAACATTTTGGTGTGATTGCTAAAGGGGGTGCACGAGGGAGAGAGAAGACAAATCTGCAGCAGCAATGGGAAAAGTTAGTTAGCAGTGCTGATGTGTTTTTTGGGAAGCGCCCTCGCTTACTGACCCACAGACTGAGGCAGCCACAGCTTGGGGAGCTCTGTTGTTGAACTTCTCCCTGCTGCAAAGACAAGCAAGTGGAGCATCCAAAAGAGTAACATTTGTATTTTCTTTGTGATAGGAAATGGAGTTACCTAGGATAGTCAGAARAATTCTCTTCAAGGAAGCGGGGAGGGATGAATGGATGCTGACAGGCATTTCTCCCCTGTTAAAGCTCAGAGGCTGCAGCTGGGAAATGTGAAACCTTTCCAAAGCACAGCAGCCACCACTTGTGACTGCGTTTCTTGTTGCCATTTTATTCAGTCTCTGTTTCAGCACTTTACAGGCAAAACACTCGTAGCAGGGCTGGCAGGTTTTCATACACTCCAGCACACACACAGGTGCCACTGCTGGGGCTATAAATTGGAGCATAAACCTCACTTGTAGTTCCTGCTTTTATCTGTCAGAATTACCAGCTATCTCAGTCACCACAAAAACACTCTGGTCCTTCTTAACAGAGAATAAAATGTGTTCTGACAATAAAAAAACATTTGTCCTAGGGCAAATATGCTTTAATCTCTGTTACCCTCTCTAGTTTTTTTTCCCTCTCTTCTAACTAGCTGGTTTTGGAAGACTTTTTTCTGTTTGGCTGGTTTTGTTGGAGGGTTTTTTGTTTTGTTTTGTTTTTTAATTAATGATTCAAAGCTTTTTTTTTTTCCTAGAGATGTGGTTTTTTACAACGTTACCTCAGAGGCCATTCTGCCCAGAGGAATTTGTAAAATATTGAACCATTTACAGCTTTTAGGCAGTTTTCATGCCAAAGCAGGGCTTGTTCTAAAACCAAGGATATTTTCCTTGTCAGCCTTCCCATCATTAGGAAAAAATAATCTGGAAGTGAAATGTTCTGGAAGGGACCTAAGGGACAAAGTAGCATTTGTGTAGTGTGGACTTGTGCTTGGGCTGAACAGAGTGATAAATGTGAGCACATGATGATATTTAATCCAAAAGCAAGGCAGACTTCGTATACTTTAAATTATTAACAGTAAAAACTTAAACATTTCAGAAGTACTAACGGAATACCTTATTAGGTGTTTTATAGAGTTGAAGACTGTGAAAAAATAATTGGCTGAAGCCCCGATCTTGATGAATCAATAAGTTTAATTTCTTTACCATAGTCTCAGATGGTGATTTTTGTCTATTGCCAGAAAACTCTGCTGAATTTTCACATTCTTCTCCTTCTTCCCACATCCACAAAATCTACCTTTAACTCTTCATCTGCAAATCATGCAGCAAGGCTGCCATGACAGAGAAGCCATCCTTAAGATTTTTAGAAATAAACTGAATTACCAATTCAAAATTGAGTTGGTTTTTTGGGGTTTTTTTGCAATGTTTTTTGTTTTGAAAATAGTTAATTGAATTATTTGTTGAAACAAACAAATCAGATGACATATATATTTAGAAACTGCATTGTTGGATCTCTCCTCACCTCTGCCTCATCCTGCTGTTCATTCAATATTAGTCAGCAATGGATACCAAAGAATGTCTCTTTTTAGTCTTTAGTCTCTTTCCTTACCGTGTTTAATAGTTGCAGCCATTTGTTCTTCACATTTGATTTTGGTCTATCTGATTGCACTACTGTATGTGTCCAGAAAACCCAGAGACTTCACTTTTCCTCTGCATTTCCCAAACAAGAGCAACATCCTTGTTCAGATCTCAAACTGCTTGCAGAGGCTTTCCATTTGTCCACTGGCCAGGAAGTGAATGTTAAGGGAAACACTTGGAAGAAAGCTTTTCAGGTGAATAGACACCAAAAAGTTTTAGATTTGTGTGCTAGTGACAGCACTGTTTTTTCATTCTAAAAGTCCTTTTTAAGATCACCTTTCCTTTGCCTTCTCATTTCCCCTTGGATCGGAGCCCATCAGCTCGCTGCATCACAGAACTGCACAGGAACTACATTTTCATTTGTGAAAATGTAAAGGTTGCCCTAATGAGACTTTGTGTTTTTCTTACCTATTGTTCTTAAGCACTGTTGTTTACAATGCATTCTAAATCCACCTGGCATCCTGTTCCTGCCTATTAGAGCTCCAGTGCTCACTGTCCACACTTATCTGTCTTACAGCTACTCACTGTTATCAGTCTAGCTGTCTTTCTGTCACTTTTTGATCTTTCAGTCTGCTGGAGGGTCTGCTGCTTGATAGATGTCAAATGGAAGTAACGAAAGGATGGAGCTGAGAGACAGAAGTGAGCTGTCATTAGGGCTTCCAGCTCTTTTACACCAAGTACACAAACTTGTAAAATGTTTCAGAGAAATTTGTTCAAAGAAAAAGAAATAGCAGGGCTGAAAGATTCTCTCTGTCTTTCAGCCTTTTGCACTGTGACTGAAACATCTGCACCATTTCTTCCAGTCTGCCCAGTGAGGAAATGAAGCCTCAGGATATTTCCCTCCAGCCCAGAGAGGAGGGAAAGTGCAGCTCCTTCTCCATACATTTGGCTGAAGAGCCCAGAGAGAAGCTGAGCCTGGGCATGGATGTAAAGAGTGGGTTGTAGGGGCAGAACTGACACCAGGCTGGATGCAGAAGGGATTTCTGGGCATGGTGTTAAGCAAGGAAGCTGGAACGATGCAACGAGAAACTTTAAATACCATTTCAGGCATATCACATGAGTTAAGCATGAAGAGCAATGGCAGTGAGGAGTTTATCTGGATAATAAGCTCCTGGGTGCATGTATGAGCCATGCTGCAGTTCTAAAATCAAGTCACCACTTTGACTAATCACATCAGCTGCAGGTAAAATGTGCTTGAAGAGTTTTGCCACCCAAACATTATACTACTGAAACATCTGGGATAAGTCGTAAATTCTCCCTTTTCCTTGTTTTAACTACTCATTTTTTTGAGTATGTTTGCTGCCAAAATGAACTTATTGAGCACACAGGTAGAGAGAATGAGACATAGTACCAGGCTAAACAGTCAGCCCAGTTAGAGAAGTGCTAAGCTTCTTTAGCTCTGCTCATGGTTTATCATAAAGTTGAGGTGCCCTAGACAGTGTAGAGACAACAAAATATTGATTTTTAGCTATGGGAATGCTGGCCATGTTGTCCAGCAAATGAGATTCTGGAAAAAAATGCTGTGTACTTCTGTGATTAAATGCAGCACTCTCATATGTACACACAAAGAGATGAAATGAGGTTGCAGGTTGACTTTGCAACCTGTCATAGTTGTTTTTTAAACTGAGTTTTTCCATCTTACATAATCAAGAAGTTCTGAGGAGAAACACAGGGTCACATACCAATATGCACAGGAAACATAAGGAAGGAAAACCAGGAAGTGACAAAAARTATTCAAGAACATGCACAACAAAAACAATTAAAGCTCTTAGTGTTTACAACTTGAACTTTACCTTAAGAGAAAGCTGGAGAAATGAGAAAAGAGCAGAGAGGTTGACAGACACATAGAACTTAATTTAGAATGGCAAAATGCTGTAAAAATTCTAGGTATGGAGGGTCCCTGATTACTGTCTTCTCACTGCCTAAATAGTTTTTTTTATGGAACTTTTTACCTGCATGTGATATATCTGTGTATGTGCATACTTGTGTGCTTATATATGTGTTGTTCACTGCACTGTGCCTTTATTGATTTTATTGAGGGATCACTTCAAGCAAAAATAAGTATTTCCATCATTTTGCCTTACCTGCCTCTCTGTCAGTTTTTAACAAATCCACATTTTCCAATTATTCTTGTCTGTCATTTGACATTTTTATCTGACAAGTAAATTAAGGTCATCTGGAAGTTTCAGGCTTGAAAGCTCCTTGTAGTGATTTAACTACATGAAAAACAAAACCCTAATGTATTTGAATCTGGCACCTCTGCCAACACAGTAAAATACAAACAAGAGAAACAGTATTATCACTTTTTAAGTAGGTAGAGTCTCAGCTAAAAATCATACTGTTTGCAGGCAGAAAGAACTTAAATCAGTCTGGAATTTCTCTCTCTCATTAATGTCACGTTGGTTCCTTATAGAAAATACATGTTATTAAATGGCTAGATTGGTTTCTGTTTTAGCTAGAACACCAAAAAGTAGCAGCTCCACCCAGCAGAAATGATCCAGGACACATCTTCATCTCCATAGTGCAGGTGCTTCTTTGGACGGCAGAGTCAGTCCCTACATTTGCACCAGGAAAGTTCCTCGGTTGTTCCCTTGGCAGTGAATGTCTGTTCAAAAAAATCACAGTTAATTTGTCTTTCGACAAATTAATTTTTCTGTTAATTTTGAGCTTGTGTTTTGCTTTCCTCCTGCCAGATTCACTAATTTTGCACACACCTTTTTCCTATTAAAAACAAAAGGAGAGCTGCAGTTTGTCCTCTCCTTTCCACTGCAGAGATGGGCAAGAAAGACTCCTCTGAACCCTTCTCTGTGTACAACTTSAAGCCATGCCTGACTGTAACAATCTTTGTCACATCTAGCACAGCTCCCAGTAGTCTGAAAAATGGTATTCAGCATTTGCTTTGGAGAGCCTCTTACTCTTTGCATTGTTACTTGTGTGGCATGATATTTGTTATGTCGTATTTTTCCAAATAAACCAGAGCCTGTGGAAGATAACACAGAGCAGGAATCCACTCCTGTAACATCACTAGATATCATTTAACTATTCAGTCAATATTTGCTCCGTCATTTATTGGAAGATGTGTTTATTTAACTTGTCTGACCACAGGTACTGAATGCCTTGTAATTTACTGCCTGTGCATGCTTCCATAAAATTATATGGACAGGAACCTAATGGCAGAAATTTAACAAGTTGGGTTTGCTGAAAATTTGCCATAAGCTACTCTTGTTTTTATTTGCTTTGCTACTCTTACAAAGCCAGTTTACACCACGAGTTTTTAAGCCACACACAAATATTATTCAGAAGCCAAATGCTTTTCTTGGAAACCGCATTTTATGAGGCTTTGGATAGCAATGTGTGCATTGCATTGAGCTTCATCAGCTGCAAGGTGTGGGAAAATAGCCTGCTGAGCTTTCTAGACAGCAGCCTAGGTGATTTCCCTAAGCTTTAATCACCTGGTGCCTGAATAAAGCTGAAGATTTTGCTTATTGAACAATTTGCAAGTTCACCAAATCAAAGTTTCTTCCCTGATGTAAAAATTATATTCTTTTCTGTATTTACTCCTGCTTTCAGAAGTCATTGACTAGAATTATTTATTCTCCTTTCAAAACAATGTTTTATTTCCCATGGAAATAGAAAGTAAGAATTGGGTAAATGTCATGTGGTGTAAATGTTCAAGTGTAGCAGAGTTCAACAAATAAAACTTCAGAGTCCCAAGACAGGAGACAGAGAAATAAATGAGCCTAATTCTTTTTCTGCTCATGTAGCATTTGGACAGTGAGGACCACCTGGACTGTAAGTAGGTAAACTGTCAATGTAAAGATTTCATATTATACACAATAAATTAACAAAAAGAGGAAGTGTCCAGCGACTGGATAATTTCAGGTGATCTTTTTTAACTCCTAAACATCCTACAAAAAGCAGAGAGAAAAACAAGAGGCCTAAGACATCTTTTGATGAACTGTGTGTGTTTTGTGACAATAGAACTGAACACCAGACATGCTGAAGAGTGTGTGAAGCTGCACATTAGGTGTGGGTTTTTTGCTTTGCTTCCTCCTCAATCCAGTTTAGTATCTCTCACATACCCAGCACTGCTGCTGACTTCACTGGGACAGGGGGATGGAGAGAACTTCTGAATTAGATGCAGGATTAAGATAAATAAAGCTAAGAAAGAAAATACAGGCTTGTGTCCAAAATCCTGTCATATTCAAACTTTAGTAAATTGCAAGTGTCTGATAGTGACAAATCCTCACTTTATAAACCTGCAGACATCTTCTCCCCTCCATCCTAGTTGGGACATGGATTATGGTTTCTCACTTCAGATGCATTTGTATCTGATGTCCTTGCTAAGCACCGAGGAAACCAGCACAAACAAATTGCAACATATGACCACTGAAATGATTTCAGCCATTGTGCAAAATCCCTGGGCGATGGATGGAGCATCAACCTCTTTTCTCTGTGCTTCTCTTTCAGCTTCTGATATGGCTGCGGAGCAGGGACAGATTCTTGTAATTGCCACTGCTGCTGTTGGTGGATTCACTCTCCTGGTCATCCTCACTTTGTTCTTCCTCATCACTGGCAGGTAATTAAAACACTGTTCTCATACAGTCCCACCTAAAATTAAGAATTTAAGAATAATATTTAAGTCATTAAACCACATTTTCAGTGCTGAAATTAGGGTTAGACATAGTGGAATATCCTCTTTGTTCAGCACTGTTCATACAGATCTTTTGTGAGTGTTATTTTTCTTAAAGACACAGTTTGGGGAGATAAGAAATTATGTGAAATCAGGAAATAGTTTGGATATTTAAAAAGTAAGTTTATGGACCTCTTGCCTACAGAATGATAATTTTAAAAATACAATATACCTGCTGCACCCTCAAGGCTSTGACATTGTAAGGAAAAAAAGAAGAAGAAAGATCCCCACGGTGTATTTTACAAAATCTCATAACTGTCAGTTGCAAAGCTTTGGAGGGTGTAACTGTGGGTTTTTTGATGTCTTGGGGTTGACACTGTACCTTGCTAAAGGCACTTGAATGGACCATTTTTTATTATTTCCACTATATTCAACTTGTAGGAAAAGCCACACACAATTTTATATATATATATATATATATATATATATACATACTGTATTTTTTTATATTTTATATAAATACATATATATTCTCTGTACATTTCTGCATCTGTTACGATAGAATGCAGGAATTATGTAATGAAAGTAAACTAAGGAAAACTATACTCTGAAACACTAAAATGGTTCTACTGCCTGTGGTATCACTGGTGGACAGAAAATACCTTCCTAAAGGTTCTGTTTTATGGCTTTTTGACTTTTTGTTTTTTAATTGAAGGTATCCCAATTAAATCTATGTTGCAGCACTACTGTTGCRTTGGCAGGGGAATTTACCAGTTTGGACAATGTAGGGTTTTTTTATAGCCAGCCTCATTCTTGTACTTAMAATTCTTTTAGTGCAGTGCTGTTTGTCCACCTTTCTTCTGTGTTGATCAGGATCAAATAATGACATTACGCAAATTAGATGAGAAGGCGTTTTGCTCTGAGTGATTTTGCTCTGAGTTTGCTTTGGCAGATGCTGAGTTGCACAGTGAAGGTTTTAAGGGAACTCACAAATTCTAACTGGACATGCTAAAAAAGACATGTGTAGGTTGGACCATCAGTCCTGGCTGCAGCTCAGATTCCCGCAGCCCCAGCTCCTTCCAGGGTGCCTYGTTTCCTTTCTCCCCGAGCCTCAGGTGTTTCCTGCATGATTTCCACACTTCACCTCCTTCCACCAAGAGGAAGCAAAGCAACATTTAAAAGGACCCATTGTGTCCCCATGTCCTCTGTGAGACACCAGTGGCACCACGGTGCTGCCGTGGATCAAGGAACCCTAAAGCCAGGCTGTTGCTCTGTATGGATAACGCCCTTCAGGCAGAGGAACTGGGCTCAGAGCTCCTGCAGCAGGATCTGTAGCAGGGCTTGTGTGGGCTCTGGGCYCTCTCTACCCTTTCCCCCTCTCCCTCCTCAGACACAAAAATCAGATGCTGGAAGAGCCTCCATGTGGGTAGGATTGTCCRTGAGTTTCCTTCTTACCTGGTTCAGGGATGGAAAAAATCCAGAGTTGGGGTGGGATTCTGCACTGCTCCTCTCGTGGTTTGGATCCTGTTTACACTCTCTAAGATGTGACACTCACTCTTCTGAATGTGAAAATGGTCATCACTGACAGGGCTGTTATCAATAGAGGGTGCTGCACTTTTAGATTTGTAATTACACATCTGATTTGTTGATACAGCATTACCTCTGATTTGAAAAGAAAGTGAAGTTGTATCAGTGTAGGCCTGAGGTTTTATTTGCAGTACCCCAGCAACTACATATGTCACTGCAGTAGGTGCCATTATATGAATTAATGCTCTCTCTGCTAAATAATAAAACCAGTTAAATCTAACGTTCTGGTGAAGGTAATGAGAGCAGTTAACCTTGGAACATATTGTGGCCTTAGATAATCGTAGAGGCTAAGTAAATATTCCTACAATTACTACAGAAGGTGACAAACAGTAGGGTCTTTTAGAAGAGAGAAGAATTATTTAGACAGAAACAAATTTCCAGAGAAAATGATTGTGTGGAATCCGTATCTGAATTCCTGAAACGTAACTCAAACACTTCCTTTAGAAAAAAATCACTAAACTCAGGAATTAAAAATAAAAGGAAATTTTTTTTTTCTGTTTCTTCCTCCTGTTTTCTAACGTTAAGGATATCAGAGATTCTCATAGCTTTCTACTGCCTTCCTCAATGGGACCATTTCAATTATGTAAGATATGAATTCATTTTGAAGTGCTGCTTAAATGCAGTGATAAGAGCATGTTCCACAGAAGACAGAGCAAGAAAATTYTGAATAAATACTCAATTTACTCTAGGACTGGAGGCAAATTTCAGCATGAAAAATGGCACTGGTACCCTACAGATGTGCTCTGCTCCACTGTTTAGAATTAACAATTTGATGAGCTGTCGAGTCTCAGGGCTGCTGATGAGCCTATTCAGAGTGGAGAGGCCGGGGTAAATGAGCACCTGCCTCTGCACTTTGCTGAGTGATTATCCACCAGGAGCAAGCAGGAAGCACGGCTGTCAATTGCAGATAGGAATATGAAAGCAACAGAGATTTCAAGACACAGGACTGGGGTCTCGGCTCAGTTCCAGGAAATGGGATGGTAAAGCTCAGTCTGATTCAGTCTTAGCTCCGATTGTTCTGTAGCCAACCTGAGCAGAGAATGTGGAGATTCCTCTGCTGGTGATTAATCACTGGCTTCTGTAGTCAAACTTTGGGGCCCCGTGGATGTTTAGGAGGGTTGGGTAAGGTTAAACTCTTGTTTCTTTGACTGTTCTCTTGGACAAACACTTGGAGTGTAAGAACTTTTGTTTAGGGCTCTTGGCAGGTGGCACCGTACAGACCAGTTGTTCAGTTATCCTAAAAGTGGCACTGGCATCCTTAGTGAGTGCCAGCAACTGGTGTTCAATCTCAAGGTTTCCACAGAATCTGAGAATCCACTGGTTTGCATTCCCTCCACAAGGGTACATCASCTTCAGGAGTTTCTGCCCTTCATTTGCTCATCATCACCTGTGTAGCAGTGAATGAACTTGTGACTGYTCCTACTGTGTTTCAGCAGTTTAAACAAACCACTGAAATGAGGTGTTCACCTATTCCTCATGTCTCTCCACTGTTAGCGTGGATATACTGACTGTAGTTATTTTTATTTAATTTCATGATGCTGTTAATGTTCACACAGAGGACAGGAATTTTTTTTTCAAGCTGGTCTAGGAACTGCATGTCTGTACTCCAAAGCACATGTCCACAGGCACTGCTGTTCTCCACTGCCATCAGTGCCTCTACAGCCCTTTGCCATCCCTTAAACCAAAAGACTTCCCTCCAAATAGTAATTTTTAGGCTGTTCACTGAGTGAGAAAGAGCTTTAAGACCAAGAGCAAATATTTTGGTTTTTTCTTGACTGAAGCAGTTGTTCCTGCCATGTGACTCTGTAAATGAGCAGTATCAGTCCTGCAGGTAGGCTGTGTTCAGAAGCTCAGACTGCACAGAGCCACTCAACAGAAGACAAAAAAAGGGGTCCTGATGTGAAAAAATATCTTCTTTTTTCATGAAACATGGTGAAGTCATTATTATTCTATTATGAAGAAAATGAGAGTGTTTTTTTACCCACGGTATATGAAAGTTAAGAGGATATGGTTTAATTACCACAGGCCTGTGTATGCAAACAGGAATGCAGGAAAGTAATAATTTTTTGAAGTATCAGAATTCTTTGGAGGAGTCAAACTTGAAAATAAAGTATTGCATCAAACTTAAACTCTGGTAGTCATTATCATGCTAATCATTCAACCATGATTTGTTTTTCTTTGTACATAATCTGTAGTTCATCATGCATATTTCCCTCTTTTGATTCATAAGTAAATATGTATATATTCCAAATGCAAAGATTTTGGCTTTCATAAAAGTGCAGATAAAACTTAATGTACATCTGTTTTATTCATGGCAAGTATTTTATTTAAAACCTCACTTGTTTTTCTTGAAAGATGCCAGTGGTACATAAAGGCCAAAATGAAATCTGAGGAGAAAAGAAGGGCTCATTTGCAAAATGGACACTGTAAGTAGTTCAGCACTGTGCTACATAATATGTATATCATGTTTTAAATGAAGAATGTCCACTGTTTCCTGAACAGCTTTTGCCCTTGATGTTTTAATCTGATTATTTGAGTAGTTCCTTACTGTCTGCATCGTCAAAGGTCTTTATTTTTGTTTGCTTGTTCTCTTGAACAATTTCACTAAATGCATTCTAATTATTAAAGGTTTTTTGGTATTCAGCTAATAATTTTTAGCAGTTTTTCAGGCATATTTCTTTGAATTCTCAATTGTTCTGGGTACTGAATTTCTGCCTCAAAACTCCTCTCTTGGTGACTGTATGACTTATTTATATCCAGTTCTCTTTGGATTTAGGGATCTACACTTCCAGCCACCCAAGAAATAAGAAGTGGAATGGGTTGTCTTCCCTCATGTTCCTGCTCACTGATCAGTACAGTGAGAGAAAATCCTGGTGATCTTTCATGGGCAGTAATTAGTTTATATAGTTTAGTTTAGCTACCTACTTTAAATTAGTTGCCTCACTGTTTTCTGTTAGAGTAGCAATTTTTTTTTCATTTTTAGTCAACGGGTATTATACAAAGGGCATCAAATTTTATTCTTTCAYCATTTTGATAACRTCTCTGGAATTACTRTGATCAACACAGAAGTCACYAGAAGTAAAATCTTTTTCAGGTGACACCACTGTATCAAGCCAATGTCTCTTTCTGTCAAGGAGAAGGGCATATTTGCCCGTAAAGTATACTGCCTAGAAAGATGTTTTTGTCATTTGTTTCCAAACATGGCCAGAAATGAAAGAAGACAAAAACCCTCCTGCTGGAGAGTTTGATATATGCCACTCAGACCATGAGTGAATTTAAAAAAAACCCTCACTCAGTGTCTTTCAGGCCAGGGTAAATGATGTCTGTATTTCATGTTGACACAAAGCTTCATCTGAGAGCCTTCCCATTCATTTGTAGTGATCTCAGCATCACACTGGAGGAGGCAAGTCTCTACTCATATATGTGCTCCATAGAACCAAGAATAAAGAGGAATTACTGTTTTAGACTCAGCTATTAAGTGACAAGAGAAAGAAGGCTGAGAAACGCTTCATTCTTTTTAAAAGAATTCTCTGGACCCAGCTGCAGAAGCCTCTTTTTATTCTGATAAATTGATGCGTTATTAACATCAACTTCTGATAATGGATTGAAAGTTTTCCAGAACTTAATCATGATATGGCAGCAGCCTAGGAGAATTCCCATGCAGATAGTCCAGAAGAAACAACACAAGTTCTTGAACATGCTGTACTCAGGAACACAAGGGATATTAGCCATGCCAGGAAATGATGGCTTGCTGGAGCCTGCCAAAGCAATCTGGCACCAACCCACTACTGCCATGGCCATCTCCAAGGAAACAGAAATTGTCCTGAAAATGGATTTGGATATTTTTGTTGTCATCTTGCACCTGGCTCTCTGGCTGTTCCAGCTGATCAGAAGAGAACAAAGCAGCACAGTCCTCCAGGATTCATCCTTAGAGAAAAGGAACTCAAAGATTTGACCTGTTTGGCAAAACAGGATGTTCAGCCATCCACTCCTAAATGAAAGGAGCGAACTAGAAACAACTGTTTTCAAAGTAAAGGACAGATTGCCTCAATTGCCCAAGGAGCAGCCAAGGGGAATATAAACTGCTTTGGCAATAATCACTGTTAATTTTGAGGCCCTGCTTTTCCCCATATCATTGAGCCCTCACTTGGTGTCTCTGCAGACCTTTTTTCAAGTGACCAGCTCTTCTGTCRGGTTCTGAAATTTTAAACCTGGAAGATTTCATATATTAGTTTCAGTTCTTTAAATTGCCTAGTGAAAAAAAAACAAAAAAAAAAAAAGAAAACTGTTGTTGCAGTGCATGAATGTCAGGGAGTTCTTGATTCCTGTTATTCTCTCTTTCTTGCAGTACGTTTCCCAGGACTCAAAACATACATAGATCCAGACACGTATGAAGACCCATCTCTTGCTGTCCATGAGTTTGCCAAGGAGATTGATCCTTCAAGAATTCGCATTGAAAGAGTCATTGGGGCAGGTAAGACTATACCTACTGTAAAAAAATCCCTAGGCATGGCAAGACTGCTTTTCMTAAGCATTAGGGAATTAATTCATTATCAATTTTTTGTGTAGGGTTGATTTTTTGCCTGGTTTGTTGGGGTTTTTTAAATTTTGTTTTGGTGTTTTTCCCAGACATATTCAAAATACTGTGTCACTCAGCATTTGCCATAGTTATTGTCCTGTATTCTCAGTCACTGGGGCTGAAATTAGATCAAAATCTCTTTCTGTGGGGATATAAGCTCAGAATATAGAAGACTGAGAAAAAGTTATTCTCAGATAGAAAACTGGAGGAGTATGAGGGGAAAAAAGGAGAGGCTGGCTTGGGACAGGCTTTTCTGTGTGGAGAAGGGTCACTGGCAGAGAGGAAAAAGAGGAAGATCTGTTGATAGGATGCAGACAGTATGAAAGGTGATGCCCTGTAATCCTTCTTTTTTATATTTGTTTCATATATCTTAGTCACTCTAGAAAGGAAGGCTATTTTTCAGTTTAGACCCCTCATTTAATGATATGTTACTACACTGATAACCATGGAAATACYCCCAGTGTTGCTAAAAAGTGTTTTAGGCACTAGAAAATGTCGTGCAAATAATCCTACAGAAATAAAACCAGGTCTGGTAGCAGACAGGAGAGAGAAGGTATTGACCTGAAAGTAAAAGAGAAAATTCTGTTTCACTGCAGTCCATAGTGCTGGTACTCCAGTTCACCTCATTGCTTGAGCCACATCATCTGGAGCTGGAGCTGGAGCTGGGCACTGCTGGAATGATGAGCTTGAGAGAGCCCCCAGAGGGCTGAGCTCTGCAGAAAACATTCAGTTTGCTTTCTTCTATTTCTTCCTTTTCTTCAAACACGCTTTAGATATTGGTGTCTTAGATTATAAAGCACATTGAGCTACATCCCACACCTGTGTAACTGCTGATTTCAGTTGAATACAACAGATAAGGATTATTTGTTTTAGTTCAGATTAAAGTTGTGTCCGTATTCTCAGCTTAATTCATTTATGAAAACTCTTCTCTCAGCTTCCCTCTCCTTTTTCTTGTATGCATGGAAGTGCATGCTTTGACGTATTTTATTTTTATGGGTTTTATTTTTATGGTTTTTATTTTCCAAAATTATGTGGGTAATTTGTCAACTTCAAAAGTATTCACCTAAGAAGACTTGCAAACAGGTTGCAATGAAATTTAAACCTATTTCCATGCRTACAAGATACAGGTTAAACACCATGGCTGAGGCAGGGAGAGCACAAATTCCCACACAGTTCTTCAGTAGCTGCTAAGGGACATAATGTACCAGTAAAATTCACAGCAGTCCTAAAGATTTCTGTACATTCTCTCTAATTCTGTATTATACRTTCAGCTGGATATAAAATGGATTTCTTATCACAAGAGAATTACTTTTAAAAGATGTTTACAATTTTCACCCAAGTAAAACCAAAAATCAACATCTTCTCCAAAATGAAACGTTAATATCTTTTAAGAGTTAGTTAATAGATGTTGTCCTGTTTTGACATTTTATTTTGGCCAATAATTCTCATTTTTAATTTCTATAACTTTAATTTTTCAAACAAAAATWATTTCCATTCAAGAACCAAAAGATTTCATCTTGAAACTGCCAAAGGGGAAAATCACAAATATTTGGGAAAAAAAAAAAAAATTCTAGCTTTTCTGGTCATGACATTTTTAAAACTGATCTTCTGAAAGCAGTTTCCAGTTTGTTTTTTTTCAATGGAAAAAGTCATGTCCAAAAGTTTTTGATAATTCACTACTTGCAGTTCAGATGGCTGTGACACTCAAGGCAAGTATTTTTTCTTAGTTTCTGTTTTCAGCTTAACTCAAACCTAACTCTGTACCCAAGTTATACTTTAAAGTATTTGGTAATTATATCTCTCCCATGATACTTTTTTCTGCCCCATCTCTTCTTGCTATTAAGGCTTCAGCACCTCTTCAAGGAAAGAATTCCCAGAGGTACTTTATCAAGTCTGTCTTAAAATGTACAATTATCCTCTTATTTTCTTCATTAAAATGTTGAAACTCAAGGAAGAGACCAACTCTTCAGTTTTTCCCAGAGCAGAACAATATTGTTTGCCTGATCTACATCTCTTGCAAGTTCTCCCCCAAGTGTGATGACAGAAGTGGGGAAGTGAGTTGAGCTGTATTTGGTGCTGTGACCTTCCAGTTCTGTCAGCAGCCACTGTCCGTGCTGTAAGACATTTGTTCTGATCCCGTGCAGTAACACCAGGCTGCACATCAGACTTCTAAGTGACTGACTAGTCCTGTTTCACTTTCAGTGTCACATATGCTCTGCTGAATGAGAAAAGGGACGTGTGGTTTGCACAGACTGAATTTCTAGACTGCTCAATTAGCTCCTTTTTGTATAATATACAGTAAGATGGATGAGGTTTATGTCATTAAACCAGGGATTATTTACATTTTATTAAAACTGAACAGGCAATGAACTCAATCTTTTTTCTCTAGTTGTGACCAGCCTTTTCCCTGGAGCAAGGAAAAATGTTGACTTCATTGACATCTGGCTCTTAGCTTCTACTTATTACACATGCAGTCATGAACCTCAGCTGCTGCAGGGTCAACATTTATCCTRTTTATCTTCAAACTTGAGCAGTGAGAATGAGATTCTTAGATTTTAAAAACCCCTTTTGTTGAACACATTCCCCTTTGACTTTAGAACATTGAAAATTCTTTATCTGAACAGAAGTGTAGAAAAGCTACTCTGGGATGGAATCTTGTCAAACTCTCAGTGTAAATAATTCAATGCTTAAATTATGTCAGTGATCTCCATCTAGTCTAAAACAGAATTAGAAGTTATTACACACCTTAGGTTTCTAAATGTAGGAAGTGTCTTTTGTGGGAGCTGATGATCTAAAGTTTGACATCATGTCACAAAAAACCTGCTGGTAGTCTTTATGGTCACCAGTTTATCAATCCCACTATCCAAAAGTGAGAATTTTCTTTCTCACTTTCCAAATCATGCGTCCAAAAAAAGATGAAAGAAACAGGTGTTCCTTCCCCTGCTTTGGATGTTGTACAGATAATAAATCTTGGAATTGCAAGTCATTCAGCTGCCTCCTTCAGTTTAATTCATTTTAAAGCCCTTGGAAACAGCCTTTTACAGTCCCTGAGGGATGAATGCCATTATTTATGAAACTCTGAAGCTGTAGTACTCTTGTATAATCTTGTAGTAGCAAAATGGTATATTCTATAACCTATGCTTTCCAAATTAGTCTTCAAATAAGAGTTTGCAGTTCTGCAGATTTATTGACCATGAAATTTCTTTTAAAATCTGCATATTAATGCTCTAATATTTTTGCTTTTCACTGTTTCCCCAAGAGAAAGAAATTGGAAATTTTTCTTATTTTAGGCATTTAAGCTTGAAAAACCAGCAAGATGCAATAATGTTTATTTATTTATTTATTTAGAGATGTGTTGTGGTCCTGCTGAATATGTCACAGAATAGAAGATTGATAGACCATGTCTCCTGCAAAACATTCAGGTTTCATGGCTTTCTTTTATGGGAGGACTTTACAAGTCCAAATTAGCTGCTGCTTTTTCAGTGGCAGTAGTCAGGCAAGCAAACTTTAAAGGAGAGCCTTCTAAAGGTGAAAGGGGCAAAATCATATGGGAAAATCCTCACACAATTTACCCTTTTGTCAAAGGATTCCCAGAGCATTACTCTAATGACATATTTTCACATMTCTTGTATTTGCACACACCTTTAATTTATTTTTTTGAAATTAAGTAGAAATAAATTGGTGGGGGGAACTGTAGAAAGAAGACCTGGCACAACTTGACTTCTTTTAGCTGTTTAGGAAGCTGCTCTCTCTCTTTATTCAGAGGTTCTATTCAGCATCTGTTAATTGTACTCCTGTACCTGATGATGCCTCTGTCATTGAAGTGAAAGACAAGCTATGAAATTGTTCTTTTAATCCCTCCACTCTTCCTAGTTCTCATTGGCTGATAAAACTTAGCTTTGTTTTAGTCGAAGCGACAGAACCTAATAAAGTAAAAGTTGTATGACAATGTCCATTCTAATCCTGTAACATCAGGGAGTCATCATTTTCTGAAGTGAAGGTTGTGCCTTTAAGGTCCCTCTCTTCTAGATTTGCTTCATATCTGAAGATGAGCTGTTACAGAGTAGAGCTCCTTTCTTTTGTTTGCTTCTGTCCTTAAAGTTTAGGGAAAACTAATTCAGGCAGCACTCAATGAAGTGTTAAATCCCCAGTTAAATGTATATCTGTTCATTACTTGCTTTTTAGTTTTTAGCAGTCCTGATTCCAAAATGACTGAGGTAGAAAATTTAGATTTGCTATGAGAGCAACCTGCAGTGAGAAATGCTTTGAAATATTTCTGTGAATATTGTTTTTAATTTACTGAATTAGGACCCATTGAAAACTGACCTGCAGGCACTCAAGAACGTATTTGGTAGGGCCTCTAAATAACTTCTGGGTGACTTCAAGATCAAAGGAAAGTTGTGATTTCCACACAAACTGAATTAGTAAATGTGTAAGGAGAATGCAGGGAGACACACATCCTTCACAGGCTCTACATATGAGGGGAAACATCAGGGGAAACAAGTTTTGAGATTCCTCTCATTACACAGCTCCAGATTTGCTGAGACTGGTGGCCTTTGGCTGTCTGAACAGGGAAATATGTAATTAATTTCAAGTAGGTGTGGAAGTCCGTTTAAATAAATCACGTGCAAGTGCTCTTGTAGGTCATAACAGCATAAAGTAGTTTTTAAATGCTTTCTGCACCTGGAGGATAGTCACGTGTTCTGATAGTCTCAGAGCTTTTCTTATCACATAGGTCTTCGTGCATTTCWCCCCTAGGGATAAATATTGCTATAAATAGATACTTCACATAGACATTTTGTCATCAGTGGAATAAAAATCCACTCATTACATTCCTTTCTCAGTTATGTATCACAAACATATTGAAACCAATGTTCAGTCTCAAAGGAAAGCAAGATGAGCCACACTGGGGAGGGCTGAAGGTTTGGCTTTTGCAGGCACAGTACAAGGTCCCATGATCTCTGCTGTGGCACARAAGAAAGATGGTAATTTCTTGTGAAGCACTGCTGAATATTTGGATTTCCTGGGATGTGATCACACTCATAAATTTGAATAWTCTATCCGTTATTTCTCTGTCCACTTCTACGGGATGTGTGAGTTCCTTGACTATTTTTGTGTACAAGCACTGTGCCTTATTTAACAGATGTTTTATCTGTTTAAGGGGAGTTTGGAGAAGTATGCAGTGGACGTCTGAAGACACCAGGAAAAAGAGAGATCCCTGTTGCAATTAAAACTCTAAAGGGTGGCTATATGGACAGGCAAAGAAGAGATTTCCTGAGGGAGGCGAGTATCATGGGACAGTTTGATCACCCAAATATCATTCGCCTTGAAGGAGTTGTCACAAAAAGTAAGTCACTGGTACCTTTCCTTAATAGTTTTATGCTGGCTTTCCCATTCTATATCATTTAGTATTGAAACTAAGCATTATTTCCACATTCAGTGTGGATTACAGTTCTCAGAAATCTTCAAAATCATTGACAGTTGATACTGCAAAGTTTGGGGCCGTAGTAGGAAATGCATTGCCTGTCTGTTTTCGATTTGAAATGTTTAATTTTTATTTTTAATAACAATTTTCTTCATTCAAGAGAACTCTTTACAGGTTTTTGTTAAATAGAATGAACAGGTTGTTTATAGGCAGCTAGAGAAAACCATAAACRTTACTGAGCTGACAATGAAGTCAAATCCTCTTGTAAAATACCAGCTACACTCTTCTTTTTGCACAAGTCTTATTGTTTATTTGGTTGAGGTTTACTGGTTTTGGAACCAGAAAAGATGAATTTCCTATTTTGAAGAAATAAAAAGCAAACTCTTTGTGACTTGTTGTACACTTGCAAGTGMTTGACTAAAATTCCAGAATAATCTATGAAATGTTTTACTCTTTGTAACTGTTGCAGCTGACAAGAGATATTCCTTGCCTCTGAAATCTGTCAGGTTTAGTGGTGTGATGGACTTTTCTGAAAGGCTGAAATATCTAGTTATCACTTAAGTACTAACAGGTCTAATTAACATGCATGTAATTTCCTCAATGCCAATTTTTTTCAGTAATGAATTAAAAAACTCATGGTGTATTCTTTTCAAAATTAGTCATTGTCTCAACCAAGCCATGCTGTTCACTAATTTGCAGAGTTTATATTTTTCTTTTAAAGGGAAGTGTTGTGTATATAAAGCAATGTCCTCTTACCATCACAATAAATATGTTATGATTCTTTCCTGTTTTCACCTCGTTACAACATCCAAAGCTATGTTTGGAAAACACAAAAACTAAGAACAAAGAGGAAAGTTCAGCTCCTGAACTTGTGTTGTTGGAATGGAATTTCAGTAGATTTATGGAACGACCTGACCATGTTCAAATCTGTCTCTCTATGGTTCTAAATTAAGATGATCTTTTTCTTTCTTCACACAGTATTGCAAGGATAAATTTATTATTATTTAGGTATTTTTAGTCACTAGACTAACAAAACCCATTGCACTGCAGGAAAGACACAACTTAGTCTCTCCACTGCTCTCCTGTCAGTAACAGCTCTGTGACAACAAACAGGAACACAAGTTAATACTGGCTGARCAGCACTGGAGATCTTGTCAGGAGGTGCAAATACACAGGAACTTAAGTGAATTTAGCTCCTTGCTTCACCATGAGCATATCAGCAATTAAATTCCACCAGTCCTCACCAGCAGGGGGGTTTATGAATCAGTATCACAGCTCTGATTAGGATCCGTGTGGTGCATCTCACAGGGTGTGTCTCATGTCTGAAAAAGGCAAAGGGCTGTGGTTTACAAGCATTGTTTAAATCCAATTAAATGTTCATAGGGAGTACAGTATGAGGTCCTTGGCAATGGCATGATTGTTTAATCTTTACCACATTTGTAAATTCTCTCTCTGTAATGTCTCATCATCAGTCTAGAGAGAAATCACTGTTGCGTTCAGAAAAGAGAAACAAACAGATAAATCAGTGCTCCAATATTAGGGTATTTGTTCTGGTTCTACAGGAAAGATTATAGAGAGCTGTAAGCCAAAAAGTTATTAGCAGTTCTGCTTTTCACCAAGGAGTCAACAAACTTTAATAATGTTATGTAATGTTTGTTTGAAGGTAATATAAAAATAGTGCGTGTCACACTGTCATATAAAAATAGGCATCTCTCATATATAAAATAAGTGGTATAAAAAAAAATAAAACAATTATACATCCATAATTATAGAATGAAAATAGGCTACATGAGTTATGGAGAAAGTTCACCCCAAGGCATAGAAAGTGCAAGTTATATCAGTTGTARAGGACAGGGTTGTGCAGCACTGCTCTGCCACAGGGAGGGAGCCTGAAGGCAGGCTGAGCCATGGACACGTGCACTCTGCTCTTCCCAGCTCATCTTTAGGGTGTTGCCTTGCATTTATACTGCCCCATCTGTGGTATTTAGAGAATAATATGACTTCAGCTTGGAGGAGAGCAGTTGCCTTGCCTAAGTACTAAGTCTAGGATTGCAGAATCCAGATTTCCTGTAACTGAAAGGTGTGCTGTAAAAGTCAGCCAAAACTTTGTCCTGGCCAAATTATTTATGTGTTGATAGCATGATTAAAAGGTGTTTTGTGCTAAAACCTGGATTAATAACAACAGAAACTATTTATCTGATGTGCATTACAGTTCCACTAACCTGTAAAGGCACATCAGATGCAGTAAATTCGGTTAATGGATGTGTACTGCTGTTCTTAGCACGAGCTTTCCTCTGTATAACCATCAGTCATTAACTTCTAGCTGTTGCTGATACATATTGCTTCAGTTTGTAAGCAGTGCCTTCCATTACAGTGTCATTGACTATTGAACAAAAAAGAAAAAGGATTTGGTCGTAATAAGCAGAAGAGCTGTCCCAGGTCAATAGCTATTGACTGAGGCAATAACAAATTTGCCTGTTCACTGCAAATAAGAGCTTTTGTCTGGTGGTACCAGCTAAGCAAATGTTAACTTTTAAATTATACTGTTTTCAAAATTGCTGTGGAATATGTACTGTACAGGAGGAAAAAAATGCTAAACTAAGCCTGCTCAAAAGTAGTTCTGAAACAGAGTTTTAATTCCTTTTTCTTATAGCTTCATTTCTCATTTGTCCTAGCTGCAATCCCTAATCACAGAGAGCAGTAGGCAGAACAGTTGCTGTAGCACAAGCTTTCTGTTAGCAGGGAGTTCATTTCAAGGGCAATTTGCTGGGCCAAGGCAGAAACACCGTGGCACAGAATCTGGATCCACTGGTATTGCTAATCAGAACTTACAAGGGAAACATTATTCCTGTTTGGTTTTGTTCTAACAACATCATTCCTTGCATGGTTTGCCATAAAGAATGCTTSATTGCCTCGCAAATTTATCATAGATGCTTGGGCACTTCATAAAAACATCCATGTTTCCTTTCAAGCCGTGTTAGCACAGTGATAATTTTGGGAGCTCTTTTGGGTGTGTCAGGGCGTGCTCAGGTGAGTTTTATGTCCATGGCCAAGCTGCTGCTATTTCATAAGCAGGTGTAAGAACAATAACTTCTTTCTCCAGTGCAAACATATGTGACCAACACTGAAAGCTGGACTCTAGAGAAGAAAGATGTGTCTTCATTTCTGCATCATGTTGAAGACTTTCCGTGAAAAGTCTATAAATAAAGCTGTGCCTACAACAAACATCAGACAGCATAACTGTATCTACAAAAGGCATGAAAAATGGTCCCTGACTATTGTAACTGTGCTGGAAGAAATCCAGACTGGAATCTTTCGTTAGTTTAGCTTGATGGTGTCTTACACAATAGTTTACAGCACAACCTAATCAGTCCTGTGTAATATTGTGTCAATACAAAATATCATGCAAAATAAAGCATGCAAGGGCTTTATTACAGTCATAATCTGTTTGTTCTCCTGCCCCACAAGCTTTACCCTAAATAACTTTCAATTATTAGAAATTATTTCTAAGGAATTGGTTTCATTTCCAAATTTTGACTGCTGAAGGATTCGTACCTGTCACATGTACAAGAGGAATCTTTTTAAGGCATTCATTTTCTTTGACAGCATTATGTACATTTGTATTCTCCAGAAGGATTTTCAAAATAGTCTCTTCACAGAAGGAGGATAAATGAAGACAGAACCTAGACCTGTGGCTCTGTGTAAACTCACATCCTCAGACACTGAGCCTGGGTTTGGAATGACGCTTTCAACTCCCTTATTGTCTCCTCACTGTTCTGATTTAGTGGCTTTCAAATTGTGAAGACTGTTTCAGTTCTGAAATCTTCAGGCACTCATCTTGCAGATGAAATGTAAAGCTTTAATCATTGGGTTTCTTTTCAAATTACTGCATATAACCTATTCACTGCAACAAAAGCCCTAAAATCAGTGCACCTTACCTTGTCCATGAGGRAGGCAAAGCAGCAGCATGATCCTCTTTTACTGTAATTTACAGTATGAAGCTCTTAATATCTGACCCATTTTTTTATTTTTCAAAAATTTAGGACATAATGAATTTTTCTTTTTTCAGCCATGATATTGTGTTCTAGGCYTTTGAGCCTTTATTGTAATGATCTAATGTTGCCTTTTTCTGCCATTTGTTAATTGAAGTTCAGAATCCATTTCAGAAAGTGACTTATTTTGCAGAACATGTGTTTATTGTACACATAATGTTGTATATTTGGTTGCTACGCAAAAGGATTGAGGAAATTTTGTGGCAATATTGACAATATTCTTTCCTTGGTCATGGATGTTGAAATTGTACTCCCAGGAAGTGTGATTCTGCAAGGTTTAAATGCTGCTTGTGGACAATCCACTGTGGTGGTGAGACTGTATGTGTGTCATATTAGCCAGTGGACTTTACACAGCATTGAGCATAAAGCTGAATTTTCCYGATAAAAGATTATTGTAGTTGTGCACATAATGACAGACAAAACAGCAGGATCTCAGCTGTGTTATAAATTGTTCAGTAAGTGGAGCTGTAAATTGAAATTTGGCTCACTCCCTTTATTTTGCTTTGTACCCGAATTCATAGATAAATATTGCAACACATTACTGAATCCAGGGTTGGTGTGGCCATCAAATTAACACAAAACCCACAGCCACCACCTGCATTGTTAGCCAAATTTGTGAGCTCAATTTATTCAAGTATCATCCAAAATACAGRGCTGAAAGTTAGAGCTGTGCACATAACACAGACAACACTAAGTATCTGTAGCCTTCTTGCAAAATAGGTTACCCTTCCTGATGGTACTGGAAGAAATGTAATTAATGTTGATGGTCCTGAGCTATTTTTACACATGCATGAATCTGTGTGGACATTTCAAATTACACATGCAAGCCACCATGCATCCATGTGTTGAAGGTTGCTGGCAGAAGTTAAGAATCCACAATACTCAGTTCTCCTGCATGACATATGCTTAGAAGAAATTAGCTTTTAAACCTCTGGAAAAACTTACATTTGTCTTTCATGCATTACATTCTGAGAATTTTGTTCCAAAAATCAAGGGGCCGTTTTGGTTTCCTGCAGTTCAAATCAGGCACGTTTTGGTGTCCTGCTTTTCCCTTTTTGCAGTTAGCAAGCCATGCATTATGACTGTCAATTCTGCTGCTACATCTTTCACAGGGCGATAAGCAGTGAAGAAAAAGCACATTGTCAAACAGTCAAGCAGTCACACCCTGTTAACAGCAGCTTTATCTGACCAGGGTRCACTATCTAACATAACTAAATTCCATAATTCTGCTTCCGTAGGTTACATCAGAGAAACAGGATTTCACTTTCTTCAGGATCCTTTGCCTTCAGATGTCTGTATTCAGACACATAGGACCTGACTTTCAAAGATATTTAGATGCTTTGACATGAGATGACGTGAGAAAAATAGGTGACAAAAATGATTCCTACTAATAGCCATAAAAAGATAAAGTCCTGTAGATAAGATATGGCCAGACTATTTGTTTTTCCTTTTCTTTTGAAGGGAATGCATGGTCATCATGTTTCATAATTAGCATCATTATTAACCACAAATGATTGCGTTTCCATCTGAAATAATCCAAATACAATATGCAGTTTCTTCCTCCGCCGTGAAAGTAGAGAAGAATATAGTACAATAAGTTAAAGGGCCAGATATTTAGAGAGTGTAGGAGATATATGAAAGGTTGGGGCTCTTTTTAACAACTGCAACCAGAAGATCAATGAATATCAGGGGGAGACAAGATTGCACTGTGCTGCCAGATTTGCTGCACAACATGGCTGATCTGTTGCCTGTCCAGGAAAACCATAAAAGCAACGATGAGAGCAATTATAAATGACAATGGCAATTGCAGCTGACAGCTAAAGGAGTGAGGGGGTTAAAGAGTGTATAGAAAGCAATCAATAATTCCAATTCACAAGCTGTATTTGGTTGATTTATTTTGGTAAGTGTACCTTCATTTGTTCTTCTGTATGGAGGCAAAAACACACTAGTAGATATTTGTGTGGTTGGGCATTGGAAAAGACGTGGGATAACTCTGCAAATGTAGGGCATTGTTCAGGTTGTTTTACCCCATCCCAGGCAGGGCATCCTGCTACACCTTCCACTGGCAAGCAGGAAATAACTGCTTTAAATGTAAACTGCCTTACTCATCTTTAAATACATGGGGTTTTTCAATAGCAACCATTATTGGGTTTTGGTATGAATTATTAATATTTTTGTTTATTATTACCCATAGCCCCACCAGCTGGCTGTCTAGTCTCTCCATACAAACCTATGCCACGAAAGTTTGCATTGTGATATTTCCTACAGCTTAAAGGCTCACACCCAAATTTCTAATGCAAGGCAACAAGCTTAAGATATCTTTAACAGCAGATTCATATCAGAAGAAGAATTGAAATATGGGTTGGTAATTTTCTCATATCAATATCTGGTACTGTATTTTATGGAAACATGAGAGTTAGATGTGAGGAAAAGAAACCATTTCACTGACTATGATTATCTTTCTGATTCTTAATATGTACAAAGTTTGGGTTCCAGAAGAATAAATCACTTAGATGCAAACTGATTTTCCAACCAAACTCCTGGTTGGAAAATCAGTTTGCAAAAAATATTGCTTCCCAAATGTTACATTTCTTTACAGATAAACAGTGCTTGTAAATCAGGAGTGGATGATAAAGCTGTTAAGGGAGACACAAAGAGAGAAGCAATATGGGAAAGAAAAGAACATGATTTTAAAACATCATAATAGATGGTGTGAAGTTACGGAGTATTCAGTTTAAGTATGTTCTAAATATAAGCACAAAACATTAATTACAATCCTGTAAACACATTTTAAGAAGCAAATGTATTCAGTCAGACATTCCCAAATAGATTCATGACAACATCCATCTGTAAATGTTGTCATTTTTCAACTAAACTTTAACAAGGTAATTTCTGCTGAATAAAATTTGAAAGCAAATAAGTAATGACTTCATTTCAATATTTTATCTAGAGAAGCATAGTACAGAATTTTTATAGTAGTAAAAATCTGAAACAAACCACTGTACTGTTGCTAGAATTCACATAATTGATTTCCTTTCTTCCTGAAACAACAGAAACTTGTTAATATCTCTCTAGACTGACAATAATTAATTTACCTGCTTTGGAAACAAGTCTCCCCTCTTTCCTTTCTCTGCTTTTTTCCTCTCAGCTGTAATTGAGTACATTCTTCAGCACACAAGTGTTTTAGGTAAGACTGGCAATTTACTTCCAATTTTCAATGAATGCCTTTATAAGCATTGAAAAATGTGACTTTGTGGCCTAAGTAAACAGTGACTGCCCAACATCCATCCTGCCAGAGTCACTGTTGCCAAAACCAGCACAAGGAAGATGAGATGAGAGATATTTTACCATGTGGCATTTACTGAACACCAAGTGGTCTTCGAGCTGGAGAGAAAATCCTCTGAATACACTGGTATCACCAAGGAGATAATTAACAAGCACAGATAATTCTCCTTGGTCAGCAGCATTTTTCAAAAAAGAAAACAGAATTCCTGTCCATGTGCCTCAGCCCATCAGAGAGATACAGGAGCTGCCCACAACCTGTCTTGGTTTATCAGATGTGGGCTGGGACACCTTTACTGAGCAGAGGCAAAGAGGATTTTCTGTCTCACATGTAGATTTGTAAATCTAAAGCAGCATTTCGTGCACTTCTAATCAAAAAGTTCATTCCAAGTCACAGTTACGGTAATGACAGCAATCTTTCCACTTCTGATCCTGGCATCTTTGATTTGAGGAAGTCACTTGGTGTTTGTAACAAGGAAGGAAATAAAACCTCTGGACTTGAATTCATTGATATTACTGAAGTGTGAATTGTGAATGGTATGAATGGGAATAGTGAAAGGAATCCTCAATTTATACCCTACATGTGGTTAATAGAAAATCGCTCAGCCCCAAATGTTTGGGTTTTTTTAACTGAACACAGTGAGGCTTTTTCAGTCATACTGATTATTKTCCAAAAGTGGGGAGTGTTTGTCTCCTACCCCTGGTTCATACTGTAACAGGGTAGCAAGGCTAAAAGAGGAGAAAATCAGAGCTTTAGCTGCAGAACTGTGGAATGTAYGGCATGCTGCATGAACACATTCATCTTCAGATGTCACCCATGAAAAGCTCTTCCACTCATTCAATTAAAACTTACTGCAATTTCTAAACATGAAGTACAAAATGAAAACCTAATCTCTCTTTTTGTGGAAATACCATGAAAATGGGCAGCTGAAAATTAAAAAGCCCCTAGGACTTCTTAACAGTCTCATTTACCCCATCAACATTTCACATGGGAGTTTCCTATCTTAAAGGATGAAGAATTTCATATGATAGGAATGCTTAGATTTTACCCAGGATTTTTTCTTCCAAAATAACAAAAAATGGACGATGAAAAGATGACTGAAATTCATGTAGCTAATTATTAATGGATTCATAATTCCCTGAAATAATGATGTATACAAAATGAATCACAAAGGTTTTGGCTGATAGTGCAGGCTTTCTTTTTTTCTATCATAAAAACTGTAATTTTAAAGTATTTTGTTTCCATCTGATAATGAATGCATGATAATGAAATCCAAATGTACAGCATACAGTGCTTGTAGCAGTGTCCTGGGTATCGTACATCCCTATAAATACATAAAGATTTCAGGGTCTTGCTTAGCATTGTGCTAAAGCTATTTTCAGTTTAGCAGGACTGAATAGACAGCTTAAACATACATTGTTTTATCCCATAGAAGCTCAGTATTTCCCATTACTATTCCATTAAGACTACAAAGATGATTCAACACAGCAGTTGTTATTGCTGTTAAAAGCCTTAATCATATTAATGTTGTCACACCAATCTTCCCAGCAACCAGAACTTTCAGTGTGCATTGACATTTAACACATCACAAAATAAATGCCTGTAGTGTTTGTATAACTCTTTTCAAGCAATTCCCTCATTTCCCCCCCCAAATCACCTGTTTGTCTAGAAGCAGCAAGGGAAATAAATTAGATGTTGATATTCTCCCCAAATATTCTGTAACTTACATCAGTTCCTCCTCAGGAACTGTAAGCTTCTTTCAGCATTTGCTTTTTGTCCCAGAGAAGTCATAAGTAAAGCCAAAAGTTGTTATAATTGGGGTTTTCTGAAATAGTCTCGTTCTGTGTAAATATTCCTACCTCKGGATTTATTCCCATCTGCCAGTAAAGAAATGAGAGTTCAGGTTTGTAGGGAAGCATTGTCTTTCACAAGGATCTCAAGGTTAAACACAGCAGGGCTGGAGACTTGAACAGCAGCTTTGCCCTGCCCAGTGTTTGTCTTCTTCACGTTTCCAGACAGACCCTGTAAATTTAAATCTGGAGCAGAAATTGGGCATTGATATAGAAAAGCAGGACTTTGGAAAATATGTTCCCCAAGAGCTGGGCTAGGATGGTCTGTTCCTCAGAAATGAGGCCAAAGCACAGGAATGCTTTATTATTTCCAAACCAGTAGACTRAAGGAAATTCAGAGTTAAAATCAAACTGAAGAGTAAACCCAAAAAGCATGGAAATACATAATCCAGGCACCAGGAAAAGGCAGTCAGAGGTCTCTGAGAGTTCTTGAACGTTCATGGAGGAGTGACACAATTATTTGTGGGTATGATGTCAACTACTCTGGTGGAATCTGGGGAAGCAAAATGGAACCATCCCTTTGAAAATCTGCAACTGAACATGAGAGTATAAATTTCCCTCTGCACAGCACGATGCAGGTTTGGTTGTACTGGTTTAGGTACCCTAGAGCAGAACTCAGCCTTCAGGAGTTTCACTGTGTTACTTGCAAGGTAATGGAAATCTTCACGTGATTCACTTGGACTTGGTGGCCTCCAGAGGTCCCTTCCAGCCTCAACCATTCTGTGTTCTCTGATTTCAGTAGGGGTTAAGTTAAGCACAGTAATTTCAGTCAATTCTTGTTATGCTCTAATATTTTATGATGTCTGTTGCAAAATATTATTTAGTGATCGTGAAAATTAGATTTTTCTAAGACATATGAATTATTAGTGAAAAATTTAGGCATACCTCTCTATCACCCTTTGCTTTGCTTTCATGTGTCAAAAAGCTCTAAAATAAATTAAGAACATATTCTAAATCTCCAGATTATTGCATTGAAAAAAGTTTATGTTTTCTAAATGTACTGAAAACGTGATCAAACAAATTCATCGGGGATAAACTTTTTCCCTGATTCTGATTTTTTTTTTCTTTCCATTGCAAGTCAAACGTTTTGAGTGCTCTAAAAATTGTAATCTGACATCATAATTTCAAAGTTTTATAAAGCCATTCCTTCTGAAAACCTTCCATATGTTCCCTCATAAAAGATTATGAAGCTGTATGCCATTCCTGGTGGTCTAGAAAGGATAAATCAGTAAAATCATGTGAGAAAAAAGTCAACTGGTTTTTAGTAATTTCCATAATGGATATATTTWAAAAAATTTTGGAAAAAATGCTCTAACCCTTCTTCTAACTTCCCCAAGGAAACACCAGTAACAATAAAAACCAGGTTTTATTTTAGAATGGAAAGTGCTCATAACAGAAGTCAGTCTTCTCTCAGACATTAAGTGATAAAATTGGATAATTCCCCTATCCAGAAGCAAGAAAACTCTTTCTGCATTCTGTGCCTCCAGTATTTTGTTACTAAATGTTCAGCCCAGCCTGCGTGAAAATGCAGTTTGGAGTGAAAGCAGCCAGTTGCTTCCTGCCAATCTGAATGCAAAAGCTCCTTATAGGCCTCACTTCCTTCATCTGCAGAGTTCCTGAGAACTTTCTCTTTGCTGGGTTTTACAATCCCTGCATGGAAAGCATAAAGAGAACTGACTATATAGAAAYAAATATCAATAGGGGTTTTGTACATTAAATACACCAACTGTGCATTTTTTCTTTTTCTTTCCAAACAAAATCCGTGGGAAAAGAACAACAGACTAAAGTCTTCTGTGGATGTTACCAATAAAGAGATGGTACTTGTACAAACAAATAGCAGAAGTTAATTGTGACCTCTCTAGAACTTCTCATTCCAATTTATTAAACAAGGCAGCCAGAGCTGCTTTGGAATTTGTAGCTGCTAGATGCTCAGAAGTACACAGCACCCRAAGTGGTCAATTCCACCTGCAGAAAGTTTTGAAGTGCAATAAATAAGGAAAACCAGCAATGACAACGAACAGGGCACAGTTCTGTCCCTGGTGCAAGGCCATGGGATGTGGTGTGGGAGCAGAGGCTGTTCCTCCTGGCTGGCCATGCTGTGACCATGCAGTGCCAGTAAATGGGTGTGAATTAATGTCTGTGCTCTGGAGCTGAACTAAGCATATGGATTTCCCTTGCCCAGCCACCTACTGCTGCCCTTCTTCTCAGTGGGATAATATCCTACTAAACCCATGCCAATTTAGGATGCTATACCAGTGGTTTCCCTATCAAATTCTACAATTTGTGGGATGATATTCCCTCTGGAACAACAGCTGAAGGTGTAAGGCAGGCTAATTGATTCAGCACTCCTCCGCCACCTCTGAGCTCAGGCACTTAGCTGTAATTATTGTGAAACAGAAGAATTTACACTGAGTTACAAACTGGTATCACAGGACTCAGAAAGTGGTGGATGCTTCATGAACTGTCAGCTATTCCAAGTATTGCCATATACTTCTACAGTTTCAATGCACTTTTCCAACTAATATTGTAACTAATGTGTTTTCCGTGTTAAGTTGACACAATGTTCATAGTGTGTATGGAGTGGGGAGAGGTTGGGGTTTTCTCCTCAATAAATCCATGACTGTAAACTGCTAAATAACCACTGCATTTGAGGGCACTGAAGAATCGTGGCTAAATATTCTTRTCTCCTTTTCCCAGTTTAGAATCTTGTACTAAAAGATCCTCCCCAGTAGTGTGAGTGCACCCACTGCAAAAATGAGTGTTCATTTTTGCAGAAAACAGAGCTGGTGGGAAGCACGAGTCTCTGTATGATGTGCACTGACAGAATGGCATTTCTCAAGAAATCTGGTTAACTAGATGACCTCCAGGGGTCCCTTCCAACCTAAGACATTCTGTGATGCTGTGTGATTCATTCAAATATTTCACGAATGTTTATGCAAACAAGCAAATATTTGACTAAACTCCTAAACTACTGTAAATGCCCAAAGCTCTTATCAAAGTTCTGTCCATCTGGTGGTGATTGATGTGGCTTAACAAGAATTAATTTGCTTTACCTGCAGTGATGATCACCTCCCCAGTATAAAGTCATGTAATCGAGTCTCAAACCCTGTTCACATTGTGCAGATGATAAAAAAAGCATCTGTCTGTTCATTCTGGGGCTGTATTTTAATTTAAGACCATGCATGCTTTAAGATGAATGAACTTTTAACCTCATACTTGTGCGCATTTTTTTTGCTGATGGATATTGGTCAGGGCTGAATGTTATTAACTTTGTCCTTTTCAGAAGCTGTTTGTGGATTTCTAGAAGAGATTAAATGAGGTCTTGTTCTTGTAACTCTGTGTTCTGCTTAGTCAGAGACACTTCTGAGGTGACAGGAGACTGTTTGGATGGGATTCAGTTGCCTAAAATGACACTCAGTGCCTGCTCTTAAATATCCAACTGCTGCTTTGCCTCTCACTGCCACGTTCAGAGTGGAAATCTGCAGATCGTGTCCTGTCTGCCACTCAGCTGGCAATGTCTCAGATTTTTTAGAGCATCTCAAATGACACAAAGCATTTACACTTAAGCAACTGAATCCTAACCTCTGAGTGTGAGAGAAAAGTGTTAGTTATACTTATTCTTTTAGTTATTTGCTCCTTATAAAACCTCAATAATTTTAGCCCTCTAGCTCTCTTCTTATTATTCACAGATTTACTTGCTCTAAAATTCACTGCTCCTTGTTTCTTATTTCTGAATGTGTACAATGAGTGAAGTAAATTTGGGGTTGTCTTCATTACTTTGCATAACAAACTAACTTACTGTAAGACTGCAAGGAAACTGGAGTTATTTGCCATTTAGCAGCATTTAAATAGAAGAGAATGTCAATGGTGAAGCTCGAGCTGTTTGGCTTTTCTGAAGGTCTGTACATATGGTGTGTGACTCAGTGGCTGAACTTTATGGTTGGTACAATTCATCTTTTGAAACAGAGAAGCAATGTTCTATTTGGGAAGTCTTCATATGTTCATTATTTAGCCTTTATATTTTAACGTGCTGTTTAGTACCAAACATCTTTGAGTTAATGGGAAAATTTCCATTTTAAAATTGAATTTCTGTGTATTGCATTCTGTACTATCTGTCCATGATCACTTCTGCAAATATTTTAAAGTGAAAGCCATGGAATTTGGAAACACTTTTACAGGAATGCCAAAGACTTCTCTGGAGTGTCCAGAGGGAAAATTTATCTTTAGCCATCAAATATAAAAGTAGTGCATCTAGATCACCAATTAAATTAATTCTTTTTCCACAGACTGCACCATGTCTGATTAACAAATTTAAAGGACAGATGGATTGAGGAGAAATAATAGAACTCTTGCTTGAAAATAAAAGTAAAAAACTCAAAGCTCTCTTAGGCTGCTTTAAATTCAGCAAGTACATGTGTGTTTTGAGGGTAACTTTTCCCCACTGTGTTTTTATTAGTGGGAAAAAAAATCCCAACTGTTGAGGGCCATTTATTTTTCTCATTGTGTGTAAAGATCAAGATGCTTTTGTCTCTTCAAAGAACAAATATTAAATAACCTGCAAGGTGAGGAAAACAAACTTGCCATTGCCTACATTTTTGGATGGATGCTTACTTGATGCACTTGCAGAAATACACAGATTATTCTGATTGTCAGTTTAGATTTATTGCCAGGTGGGAGAATCTTGACTCTGTGTTTTTAAGTGAGATGTACAGAGCTGTCATTTCAGATCCATCTTTGATGCTGGCACTCACTGAGCACTAACATGAGGAAGTTGAAATGATGTCTGCAGATCTCTGTACAAATGCTGAAAGCTGAAACAGTGGATCAAATTCTAAAGCACCTTCATTTCTCACCCCTACAGTAGATATGTCACAAGTGTTTGTTTTAAAAGAGGTGGATGAGATAATCATTGTTTCCAGGAATAAAACTGTACATCTAGGCGATGAGAGGAATGTACAATTTATTATTGTAAAAGCATAAAATGTGTTGAGCTTCTGGTGAGAGCAAAGCAGAAAGGGGCCATGTCCATGTTGCCTAAAATCAAAAAGTTACAATTATATGAAAAATATGTAAAAATCTTTAGGCATCATCCATACTCCTGGTTTTTGCCTGTATCAATATATTGACAGGGGTTGGGAGATGTGACACAAGCTCTGACTGATGTGGCTGCCTTGACACAGAATTCAGTATTTTAGCTGCAAATTCTGGTTCCCCTTTGCCCCCTGCCTGACGTGACTTTTGTCAGGTGGCTTTAAAATACTGGTGTTAAACAGCTTTGCTGGTATAGCTTCACCTCTACTGGTCTGTCTTTGATTTGAACACAAAATTGTATCATGCCTCTACGGTGGAGTCATTTGGAATGTGTTATGAGTATCCTACAGGTGCAGTTTGCTGTTGAAACACCAAATTTTTCTATTCCTTCTAGAAGTGCTGGAATCCTCCATTTGCAAACTATGCAGAAAACCTTTTTCTGGTTAAAGCTGTGTATTGTATGACTTGGTTAAAAAGCAAACAAAGGCTTTTAACTGCTTTTTATGAAATCTGTTCCCATGAAACCACCGTTAACTCTGCAGGGATTTGGTTGTTCTTTCTTTAAACAGTCAACTTCTTTTGTCAGCCAGAGAACAAGTCATTTGATTAATGATCCTTTTTATTTCTTTGCAAGGATCCTTTCCGACCATTGGGGTGAAGTCTCTTTCGAGATTCCTGAGGGCGGGATTTTTAAATAGCATCCTGGCCTCACATCCAGTGGCAGGGGGTGGATCTTTACCCCCCAGCATTTCCTCTGGTAGGTATTCCAGCCTATTCCCACACATCAATTTTTTTTCCTTCATTCTCTGCCCCATCTCTCCACACATCTCAGGGAAACAAAATTTGGTGTTGATCAGACAGGGAGATCAGATGTCCCTTCCAATAAAAAGCCAAACCAAAAGGAAATAGAAAAGACAGTAACTTTTTGGGAACGAGCCATTTTCCTCAATCAAGGTATAGGAGAGATTATGAGGGAAACTGGTCTGTAATTAAGTGGCCAACGTAAATAGTGGGAGAGAAGACCTGGTATCCTCTAATCATCCATTTCATGAAGCATGTCCATGTGCACCAAAGAAAGAGAACCTTAAAAATGCCACTGTAAAATCTCAGAATTTGTGTGACTCTGTGACTCTTCTCTAAAAATTTATGCTTCCTTGCTAAAACATGGAAGCAAAACAAATTTGGAAAGGGAAAACTTAATTATGTATTAATTTGATGTTTGAATCTCTTGTATGCTTTGGTAGTTGCAACTTGTATCTCATGAAAACCACCTTTTTTTTTAAAAAATTACTTTTACCATGATTTGAACTATAATTCTCTAAATAAGTGAGGACAGGTTAGAGGCATCCTTTCCAAGACAGACTATGTGTGTTATCCATTCTCTTCTGGAGCCATTAAACACCATCTTCCATCAAAAGTAATAAATGAAGAATAAATACATATAACTATAGTTCAAACTGAATCAAAGTTCCTTTCCAAACTACGTATTTCTGTGCAGAAATGGATCCGTGCATGGGCTGATGTCAGGCTGGTATCTTTTCTGAACATCCTGCATCATCTGTAGTGTTACTTGAAAGTTTTTCTTGAAATAAAAAAAAAAAAAAAAATCTCTTTTGGTAAAAAGAGGGAGAAAATTGGAAAATTACATAATGTTATTGACTTGCTATACAAAAGAAGCTATTGTACTTCTCTGTGCCCCATTTTATCTACTGCAATAATTCTAATTACAAGATGATTCTTAATTTTCTTTTTATTTCAAGTGCTGTTATTTCTTTGTTTGCTTTCTTTGAACAGAAGCTTCTCAGCAGCTTTCATGTCTTTTCTTATGACTGTATGGGTTTCTTTTGTCGACAGTTTGTGAAATACTTTCCCTATTTTTTTTCTCCATGGGATATCTCAGAGTACTTAATAGCCCTTAGGTATCTGCAACCAAACAACTCTGTCAAAGAGGAAATACTCCAGGCCCCATAAAATTCTCTGTTTTGAACACAGTGTTATGTAGAGCATCCCACTGATTCTATTAAATTACAAATGGCCTCAAACTCATGAACTGGCTTCTCAACTACCTCCCTACCTACAAGTTAATTTTGTAAGATCCTCAGGACTATTGTTTTCTGAGTGCTTGTAAAGATTTTGCTCTTATGGACTTAAAACTCTTAAACATAATTTATTTAATGAAACTCATTTATAATGCCTTGCTATTAAATGTCTTTTACTAATAATTCTGATTCAATCTGATGAAACATTGAAAAATGGAAATGCAACTACATGATGGTTAACATCTATCCTAGCAAGTTAATGGAGATAAATGTGATTGTTTGATCACGTCAAAAGCAACAACAAAAAAAAAAATTAGCCAAGCAGTAACCCCACAGAAAGGGAAGATTTTCAGGTGGTTGAAAGCCAGTGAAGAACTGTGATAAATCCAGTGGTTGAGATGTGTTCCTTTGAGAAAGAATGCATGTGGGGGGTCATGTGGCCTGAAACTGCAGTGCAGGTCAGAACTTGCTGTTAACAGATGCATCCCAGTGATTTTACCTGTAGTGCTGCTATTTAACTCTTCCTTTCTTACTTTAACGCATTTACATTTATGTTAAGCACGGTCCTAATTCTGAATTGCCTCTTTTTGTATCTGAGATGACCAGGGGATGCCCTTTCCATTTCTAAATTGCTAAAAGCAGCTTTGCTTTACATGTGAGCAAATAAGAACCCTTTTCTTTACAAGTGAGCAAAAAAAAAAATCCCACACATTTTTGAAAAAAAAAAAAGAAGACACAAAACCAAATCTTAACAAGGTAGAGCTGATCTGGGATGTTAAAGACTCAGAACTGACTCTCTTGCTATGCATGATTCAGTGGAGATGTTTGGGCTTATGTTGGACAGTAGCTCTCATAAACCTAACAGAGGTACTTAACATTTAATACCTGCAGAAYTATAACCTAATTGTTTCACATATTGCTTATGTGTAAGATTTCAGTTAATTTAACTACATGGGGGACTTAAAATGCCAGCATTATTCTGTCATTTGGAACAAAGATAATGAGATGCTTTTTATTTACCAAAACCTTTAACTCAAGCTAAGTGGCAGATTCCCTTCCAAATACTTGGAAAATTTATTCCTTACTAAAGACAAAATGCTTTATATATCTTTATATCTTTTTTTTCCTTACAAAATTCACCACAGATGTTTTGATGAAACACAGAACTAAACTAGAAAGCCTGCTATAAATAAGTATCTGGAAAACAGCTTGGCAGAGCAATGCAGCTGTTGGTTTCCTTTTTTCCCTTTCTACTTTAATCTCAGTAGTTGAGAGGAGTGTATTTCTTTTACCATTGCACTGACAGCTGATGTTCAGTTTTGTGTAATTTGGTGTCTGCTTTTACACTGTGCAGAGATTCTCTTGTGTGAAAGATATCCTCATTTAGCCAACTTAAAGATTAATTTATGCTGCTGGGATGAGGCATTATATCTTTCTGCATAAATAGATTGTCTTGAATGTAGGTATTTTTAAAGCCTAGACGTAACTTCTAATGCAATAGTGCTTATATTTGATAGTTACATCAAAAATCTGTCACTGCTGTAGAGCAGGTTCACCAGAAGCAAAGCTTTAAGCAGGCCTCCAGAATCTATCCTAGATTCTTGCAGAAACAAGCCCATTTGCAGACAATAGCTTCCTTTTGATTTAGGTATCATTCATGTCACAAATTACTTCATTTCTTGTTATTCCACTTGTTAGCAGTACAAATTGACATGACTTAGCTGATGGAGGTCTGCACTGACAGATGGATTCACATGAGCAATAAGTACTTTTTTCTCAAATGATATCCTTGCATATATTAAATAGAATTTTTAAACTACTCCCTCATCATACTGACACTGGCACAAGCTGTGGAAGCTTCCTTCATCACACACACACACACACACACACACACACACACACACACACACAAACACACACAAGTTGTGAAAACCCAAATTATAAATTACCAGAGCTGCATCTCTCCCTTCAAATGCCAGCTCTTCCAAACTAAACACTCCACTTTGGGGAAACTCTTAGCTCACAGCCCCTGATTGACGTGAGGTGTGAAGGGTTTGTTGTGTAAATGCCCACCCATGTTGCCTGGCAGAAGTTACAGGCAGGAAGCTTCGCGGTGCGCTGCTGTCTTTGAACAGCCAGRCAGATTGCTCAGCTTGCTGAGCTGGAGAGGAAAGGAGGGAAAGCAAATACCTCTCCTACTGTTCCTTTCAAGCTAAACTCCCTTCCTAAGTTTTTCTGTCAACAAGAACTAGAGATGGGTGTTGGGCTCTGAGGAACTATGGAAAAGTTCCTGTTAGCCAAACCTCTCCTTCAGACTGTTCAGCATTAGCAGGAGAGGTGGGAGAGCCATCAACATTGATCCTGCCATAAACACCTCTCTGTGAGCATCATCTCCCCACATGGCCAGCAGCTGGGCCATTGCCCCCGGTTCCACTCACAGAGCCCCTCTCTGAAGCTTCTGTGAAAGCATCCTGATGTGACTTTTGTAAAGAAGTGTGAGCATCAGTTATTTCCTGTGAAAGCATCCTGATGTGACTTTTGTAATGAAGTGTGAGCATCAGTTATTTCCTACAACTTAATTTGCAGTGGTTAACCATCCAGCTCCTTGACACTGCAGGAAAAATAGAAGCAAAGAAATCGGTCTTGATGAAACAACCCACCTTTGTGAACCTCAAAAAATTTATTACATGCCAGAAATTGAGGGTGCACTTACTTTCCAGAAACTTGGAAGTGATATAGGATTGCTCACTGCTGTCTTGGACTCCTCTTCAACAAAAAGTACATTCTACATAGGATGTTCCCTCTTCAGTGTTTGACTGCCTGGTTATTTATGGCTCTTTGTCTAACACACATTGCAATGTTCACAATTATTACACAGAGCTCCTCAAAAAGCTCAGGCATAATTGCGGAGTACTAAACTAGATGATTATCGGTTTTCTTTTGCCCAAAATTAATATTTTATTACAATTTCCAAGTGCACCTGAGTGAGCCCATTATTCTTGATATTGTATAAACTGACATTTGAAAGCAAATTGTATTGACAGACCCTCATTGAACGAAATTACTCAGCAAGAACCACCAAGGAGAAATTGTACATTGTGAATTCAACTATGATTATAGTACTCCAATAATGAGAAAAGTAACTTTTTTTTTTCCTCCAGTTAATGCATTTCTCTCTGCTCTGAATTCCAGCACCTACACTGCTGTATTTGTTGTTAAATGAAAATGGTTGATCCTTTCTCAGTGACTAACAAATTGATTCTTCTATTGCATATGCATTTCCTGGGATACCTGAGCCAAACGGCTCTTCCAGTTTATTCTTTCCAGCCTCAGTGCTGTTCCACTGGAATGTTTAGCCTATAAACCCTACAACTAATACATAATGGCATGTATTTTCTGAGAACAGAAGTTCAAATGTAGATGGACTTTTCCATTAGGCAGGCAAGGAGTACTTCAGAACCAAAATAAGGATGAGCAGCAAGTAGCCTTAATACTGAAAGAAACATATTTTTTGCTGGTCAAGTAGGGTTAAGCTTGAACTGTAAAACTGGGATTCAGCTCTGAGTGTAGGACATGATAAAATGAGGTTTTCATTCTCCACCCTTGTTAAATATCTCATTTCATGCTCAGATGGTCATGGTAAACAATTCCAAACATTTAAATCCTATAAGTTCAGAAAAAGTATTTGCATATGTGGTCATTTTTACATAATATTCACTACTATTGCATATTTTTAAAACCTGACTACAGAAAATGTGGAAATTTATTGTTACAAGCATGTGAGTTGAAGCAAGTTGCTGTTCCTTACTACCAGGAGCAGAAATATATGAAGAGGAGAACAGGAGGAGCCTGACAGACACACACAGAAATGTATTTGTAAATAAGCTGCACACAGCTTCCCTTTGTTTCAAGATTAAGGGAAAAAAATCCGAACTCCCTTTTCTGCCAGTGCTAAAACAATGGCTATAAACGCAGAATCAGAACTGATTCATCTTTGTGAGGTGGGAAGCAGGAGAAATAGTTAACTTGAATAATGTTTAAATATTTTTGGTCTGTTTTAGGTAGGAAGCCAGTGTGCCTTTACCAAATTCAGCTTGCTGAAGTAGCATTCCCAGGCCCAAATACTGAGTATGGGAATTAATCTGCCTAAATCTGGATTTTCTGGATTTTGTTTAGGTAGCTTATACAGTTGGTGAAGACTAGACAATCCTGTACAGACTCATGTGACCTGTATGTGACACACAGTTATGAAAATTAGGCTCTTTCCCTTGAAATTCCTTTTTCTTTCTCMGAAAAAGAAAATCAAGCTATTGCCAGCTATGGAGATGTCTCCAGTTATGAGAGTTAAGTTATGGGAGATTAATGCTTTTGGGTTTATTCTTCATGTGTCAATGAGTTTGCATATTTTTCTTCTTTCTTCAAGTTGTATTTGCTTGTCTAAAAACCTCTGCATCCAAAGTTGGCTGCTTGGCCCATCTTCATTGTAGCTCTTGACTTTTGTTCATGGTCAGAATCAGAACTGAAGGGAGAAGCTTGACAATGTGTGCCTTCATGTCCTGAAGGTACAAACCYTCAAAGAGAAATGGGAAAAACCTCAGGAGATCACAGAAATATCACAATCTTAGGTCCAGGGCATCATGTATTTGCTGGAGTCCTGACTTGTGATGTCTTGTTTTCTTMATTTTGGATTTAGCAATGCACATGTTACAACCAGAGCTTCCTTTGTGGGTTTTGGAACCTTCAGGAGTGTTGATGTGTGGCCTCCACTACTTCTGGAAATGAGAAATGATGCCTTTCTCATAAAGGAAGAGTTGGAGGATCATGAGTTTTTTATAACTCAGTGGTATCTCAGAAGTTTAGTCTTTATGTAGACTAAAGGGAAAGGGTCAAAATGTGCTCAAATAGTAAATGGAAAAATACACAAAGGATATCCTGAAGTCATGTCAGAATCTTACAAAATTCACAGTCAGGTATAATATGGAATAAACAACAAATGACATTTTAGAATAGGATTGAAATAATACCGTAACCATGTCATTATGCTTATGAAAGCACAAAACCCTGTTTCATTGTAACCTTATGTATGTTTTTTTTTTAAATTTTGCTCCTTTTCAAATTCACATTGTAGCTTACATCTTCTAAATAGAATTCCCCTATGATCACAGGTAAATTCACAACAGAGATTAAGTAGGATTTGCTTCTTTTGTTCCCTAACAACTCGTTATGGATCATGGCAGGCTGAATATGGAGGTGCAGAAGCCCCCAGTGCACAGATTTCACATTGTTTAAATTCCTTTACGTGCTCTGGGGTCAGCAGGGCAGGTGATCATTGGTGCAGTCGGACCCTGTGGTCTCATTTTGAACCGAAGAACATCCCGTGCTCTTTCCACAAGAGGATGTGGAGTGCAATGAACTCTGAGGAACTTTAAGGGTGGGGTGTCATTAGTTTAAGTGAAATATGCTGGATTTCAGTTACAAAATAACTGAGGTGAATTGTTTTGGTTAATCCAACCGGGCAAAAGTATCTCTCTTAAACTGAATCTGAACAGAATTTGTTATCTGTTATGATTTTTTCTCTTATTCTTTGCTTCCTAAAGCACTAAAGCCAAAGTGCCAGAATTTTTAGGATTTTAAGTCACATTTCAAGCAATATAAATCTTTTCCAGAATCAGTTCTCTTAGCAGGTTGGGGTAGGTTTTTTCCCCCCAGAATATAATTAATTTAAAACTGAGTGGCCAAAATATTTTGTGACTGGTCTTTTGCAAATTGCCTGTTCTTGTAAAGAAACTATTCTACCTTCTCCCACCTACTTATACACTGATAAAGGCCTTCAAGGCCTTCAATGAAGGTTTCTTCATTTAAAAGGGGATGATATAACCTAGGATTGGAGACAGGATGGTCAAAAATGCAATCTTTGAGCGCTGTTCGTTCTTGTGACTCATGATTTTGTCATTCTTTAAACCCTAAATGGCAGCTTTCAGAACTGGTCTACAACACACCAGCTCTTGTTCTCCCCCATCTGTACTGCTGAATTCAAATAATCCCTCTCACACTAATAAAGGTGTTGGGGTTTTTTTTTAATTTCTGCTTATAATATCCATGTAAATATAAGCAGCAGGAGTGAAACTGAACTTTCTTCATCCATATTGTCTTTGTAATGCTAATAAATATGTAGAAAGAGATGATACAGATAAATAACCGAACAAATGGAAACCTAGAGAAATTCAATTCCTGTTTTTCAAAGATATGAATCTGGAAAGCATAAGTGCAAGGAAAAAAAATAAAAATTTATGCCAGTTTTTGTATTTCCATAATATAATTTTAGTCATTATTTCTCTCTCACCTACCCAACCGCCAAGTAGTGACAAAAAACCTATTTCTTCTGGTTTTACCCTCTCCTGCATTCCACTTGCTTCTCTCATGGAAAGATAAGGATCAGAAAATAAATAATGGAAACAACACAGCTGCTTTCTCTTTATGGTTCCACTTTCCTTTCCTCAGTATCTTCCAGAATATCTTCTGTAGGCACACTGGAGGATTGATGTGGATTAGGGCTTGCAGGAGCAGCAGGAATGCTCAAATTTCTGTTGTCCAAAGCACATTCTCCCTTTGTGAGGAACCAGGAGAACCACTTGCAGTGCTGGCTGCAGCACGAGGGGAAGGCCAGGAGATTTGAGAAGGTATTTTATACATACAGACATTTCCTGGCTTCCAAAACACACCAACAGGCATAAATTCTTGCCAGTGGGTCACGGGGTAGCCAGTGGGTCACGGGGTAGCAAGTGGAAAAGCATTTAATGTGTAATTACAGGAAAACAGCTCAGAGAGCAGTGTTTTCAGATTGTGTTGATACACTAAATCTTCAGCTGGCAGTGACAGCTGTGTGGCCATACCTTACTAACAACTAACCAGCACTTTATGGTTATTCATGTATTTTGTATTGTTATTAATTGATTTGCAGTAGTATCTTCCTCTGACTAAACTAACTTAACTGATGGGAAGTGGTATATACACATGAGAAAATCCAAAGTGCACTAGCCGCAAGATAAGTGGGTTATATCTATGTGATTAGGATATATATATGTTATCCCATCGTGTTTGCAAACTCTGGCTTCTGAACTCTCRAGCAGGAGTTTGGAACTGCAGCTTCTATTTTTTGAACACAGGTGTTAGGGGCCTTCTGTAATGTGAGACAATAATTCAAGTGGGGTGGCTTGCAGTAAAATTCACATTGGCTTCATGTGAATTGATGTGGCCTAACAATGCAAAGACAAAAATGCAAAGTGGCAGAATTCTTTTTAATTGCTTTTTTCCATAATCTTTAGTTTTCTTTCTTTCTTTTTTCCTCCACCCATTTTGTATTATGKTTTTTTTTTTTTTAAATTCACTGAATTTAATTCCTTTCTGGTGCATACAAATGCATTTTTAATCGTGACAGGAGAGAGGAAGCTGCAGTGCCAYGGCCAGTGGCTCTCTGATTTGAAGGGATGTGTAATGAATGGAGCAGGTGTGGGCTCCAGGAGTGCCTCCCAAAGCCTGGGCATTCCCGTGGGTTTCCCTGGGGGTGCTCTCAGTGCTGTGGGAGTGTGGAAGGCACAGCCCTGACTGAGGGCGTGCCTGCGTGTTTGGGGCTGCCTTACCTCTCTGGCTTTAGCAGGAGATAAATCAGTGGGCAACCCACAGCACAACATGGCTTTGGAATGAAAAGATGCCTGATAAGGAGGTGATTTCCTGAGCCACGTGGATTCTGATCTGCAGAAGTGATGGAGCAGTATTTTCTAATACAAACCAGGGAACAGGTGCCAACCTGTGCTGTTTTAAGTGAAAGAATGAGTATCATGTGTTTATGTTAACAAATCTATCCCCATAATTGGTATTAGAGAATTCATTATAAGTCTGTAGAAGAGGAACATGTGCTAACTGTTCTTTTTGGAGGATTAATCTTACAAAAAACATTCATTAAAGGAGGCTTTGCTGCATTATTTAAAATGACAACAGGAGACAACAAGCTGAATATTTTGTCATTGATATGACACTTCAGATTCTCCTCCTTATTCATCACTCTGGCACTCAATTAAATTGCATGCTATCAAAATCTTACGTTGTGGAAAAGAAATAGAGATCTAAAAATRTATACAATGTGAATTTTAGATTTTATCAGTGTTTTACATTATTCGGCAATGTATGGCTTTCTTTTCTTTTTTTTTGCATTCCTGCTTATTAAAAAAATGCCAAGCAGATTGATCAATGGAAAATACAAAATTGCAGCATATTCTGAGGTGGCCTGACATCAATACAGATTGTTTGTCATTTTCCCTGGTTTTGTCAGAGTGGCATTGCAGTAGAGCCAGGTGGGAGAACTCCAGCGAAGAACTTTCTTAGGGAAAGTTGTCAAAACCAGTCAGCCTCTTGTCACAAGGTGAGAGTTGCCTCAAAACAGTGAACAGCCCCTGCACCTTCTACAGATTCATCTCAGTTCTGATAAATTAAATTGCTGTCCTTTTCCTGCATCGTGCCAAGCCCCAGTACTGCTCTTGTGTGTTCAGTGTGGCTTTCTGAGATGTTGGAAGTCTGAAATGGATCTCCCAGAGCCACAGTTACTCCATGTGCAACGAGGGGAAGCTGCTTTAGACAATATCCCACATGTGTCTGGGGTGGGAATATTTATACTTGCGCAAAAAAAAATGAGAACAGGAGAACAGCGAATGTGGGTATGGTATCAGTGTGTGTCATGTATAAATACAGTTATTATCTCATGTTGTTATCTTAACTATGTAGTAAAATGATACATCTGTTATAATGTGCTGCAAATTATAAATGTGACATACATCGTGTGTAAAATCTGTATTTGGGGCTCAAACCTATTGCCTCAGGATGCTGTATAATTCCTCTACTCTGAAAGTCTGTTTTCTCACAGTACTCCCCACTCCAGCAGTGCTACGCATCTAAAACTGCTGCAAGTCTGATTTGTTTGACTGATTTGATCCTTAAATCCATCTTCAAACATTTTTATTCAAACAAGAAGCTGTGTGCTCTCCTCCAGCAATGCCTGCAGTTTTCAGCTCCGTGGTTCCAAGCCCTCAGCTGACACTTTTTTCAGAGTCCTTTTTTCCATTCCTTCTCTCGGGTGGCTCTTGACTGTAAAATTAACTCAGATCCTTCTCCTGAGCCTGTTCCTGTATCCGTGTGGAAACACTTCCCTGAACTGGGCAATTCTTTGGACTGGAGATTGGGTGTGTTCCTATCCCAGGAGGTGCAGCCAAGACAGAGGTCGTTGTCACTCCTAGGAAGAGCCTTTGCTGCCATCTGTATCCCACTGCTCTTTGTCCTTAAACCTGTTTAACTTCTCCATCTTTTGTGCTGTAAGCAGTCCTTGGAAAATAATTCAGTGCCTTCCAGCATTGCAGTAGCCTACCCCTTGATAAAATAATCAAAGACTGCTTCTCTGTCTCAGAGACTTCTCTGAGAAGCTCCCATTTATTCATTCCTGTTCTTGTTTTGAGGATGAAGAATTCTTGATACCATGAGAACAACATGAATTTTCATGATAAGTAATAGTCCTTACTTATTTATTTATTTAGATGCAAACACTACACTGGTTTAGAAACCTCCCAGTATTGTTTTTTAAGTCAATTTTGTAGTTATCTTTTTAAAAAAAAGCAGTATTTTGTGTTTGTGCAGGGGTCCAGCACATACAACTTTTTCTGGACTCAAATTGCAGTACTTGGTAAAGGATAACATGCTGGCAATAGAGCCACTGCTACCACTTTGATGATAAAATTTCCCATTGGATTCTAYGGTGTGCCAGAGTTTTTTACTCTTCGAGCCACCCTGACAACAGCTGAGACATTTTTGATCCACAGGTGCTCCAAAGACAAACACTGTGCTGACTAAAAATTCCACTGTCACAGTCCGGCTTGGAATACATAAATAGCTCTGGGGATACATTAAACTCGCAGCCAAAATCAGGTGGCTTTTATCAAGTGCTGTCCCACTAAAAACCTGATTATTTCAGAATTTAGGTTTGTGTCCAGATTAAAGATTTTTGCATGAGATAATCAAGTGATGGAGCCAGGTTTATTTTCACGGTATCATGACACATTGTGGCGTCTTGACACAATCTCACCTCAATTTCATTTGAAATTTAGGTAGGATGGCAAGTGATACAGACTGAGTCAGTGGGAAGCTATCAGCCTAAGTGACTAAATTTATTGATGATATGCTGATTTTCTGATATGCAGCAACCTGATTGAAGGAAAATGCTGCGCTTTTTTGGTGTATTTAATGCCATTCCTGTGCTGTCACTTGGAAGAGCTGGTTTTGTGTTAAGGCATGTCATTTCAAGTCATTCAAGTTGAGTAGTTTAAAACCTCATTGTCCAGTGAAAAAATACTGAAATCTCTTCTTTAAATCCACAGATAAATGCATATAAACACATTTCATAGTTACTTTAACCTAGGAGCATAGGATCTGAGTAAAAGGAAGTACAGGTGGGGGTTTTTTGGAGAGAATATTTTGTGAGAGAATGTAGAAGAATTAATAGTTCCATTTACAAAGTGTGAAAATAATTTGTTTTGAAAGATGTGAATCTAAGGAGCATAAAAGCTGTGATGATGTCCTGTGACCCTCTAGAGAACCTTACAGCTTCTGGAAAGTGCAGAGTGCCCAAGGATTACCCACAGGAAACCAGGGGTGCTGTTTTAGAGCTCCATTTGTCCTTCCCTTCAAATGCAGATTTTCCGTACAGGTGTTTTAGTTGTTGATTTACCCAGAAGGAGAAATTTCTGGGTAACTTCCACCTGGCCAAATATGCCATCTGAAAGCCAACTTTACATCCCTATTTATTGAAAAATGCTATTGCCTGCAACAATTCAGAAATTACTACTTCCTCAAGAGGGTTCTGCACAGTGTAAGATTCTCTAGCATCAGGCTGCAGTTTGTTTACTTCTTTAGATTACAGGATTTTCCTTTCATGTGGAGGTGTCAGCCCCTTGACAGTAAGGAAATTATAAAGGCAAGGGAATCTAGGGCATTCATGTGCTTGAAACTGAAGAGGCTGGGCTGTACAACCAGTCATCATTAGCAAACTGAACTAAAGGAGACATAAATTTTTGCAACACTCTGATCTCTAGGAGCTTAAAAGTGATGTATCTTTTAAGTTTATAATGCAAAACCAGGGTATAACCAATGGGTGCAGATGAATATAATTGATTTGGTGGCAGATGCACATCAGCAGCTGGGACTAAACATTCAGTTTAAAAGAAAGAAGCTGGTAACTCTTCACACTTCCCAAAGCCTATCCATTAAGGCATATGGGAATTTTCACACAAAAAAAAAGTTGTAGTATTGTGACAATACTATGAAGTGTTTTCTTCATTGAAGATGTAAACATGAGAGTTGATACAGAAATAATCACAAATCTTATTAGAGGAAATGAGGGAATATTGATAGGAACTACAGAAAGAGCAGACTAAGCTGTTTGAATGGGCATCACCAGGAACCCAAAACTCTGGATCAGTGTGCTGGGACAAACACAGAAATGGATCATTCACTTTTTAAAATTGAAGGTAAACTGTACCAGCTCAGGAGAAATACCTGGCTGTGGCCTGCTGTACACTGTGGACAGTTTAATAAACACTTTCACTGTTAACCAAACTGAACAGAAATGAACAGTTGTGCTGGAACAATCTAAATGCACTTCTACGCTTTATCAGCCTGAGCACTGCGTTTGTTTCTCATCCCCCCATCCAAACAAATCACAAACATAATTTGAGCAGAAGAGGGGAAAAAAGTGATGAAAGAGTCTTCTTTTGGGCTTGAAAATTATTGGCCCAGCTGGTGTTGAATTGAGGAGGTGAAATGGTGGACTCGCAGTGTCACCACGTGGCATAGCTGTGGTTTCCCACAAACCCCAAAAGAGATGGGCATTCCCAGGAAAAGAAAAGCCCACCTCCTTTCTMATCTTATTGACATTCTTCTTCATTAGTTTTTTGTACAGAATGGCTTCTTTGGGATGTTAATAATTCTAAAAATTGCTGTGCAGCCTGGTTGGCAGCCTGATTGCACCTCTCCTGGTCAAGCACTTGTAGAGGGGTGGTTTTTCAAAGGGTACCAGCAGTGAGCTGGYGTCTAAGTTAAGTACACACTTTAAAAGTGTGCCTTCAGATTTGGATATCCTTTAAAGAAATAAATGTAATGTCTTGTTCTGCTTCAGTCTGGATATGGTGCTGGTTGAACAAAACCTTGCTTTGAGTAACACTGTGTATATTTTATGTATTTACAAACATATGAACTCAGAGTTTTGCTGGATTATACCCACCCCATAGACACAGGAAATCTAGAAGAGCTTTTTTTGTGACACCCCATTCTGTCTCTCTCCTATGTTCCTAAGTCACTGAGATCTTTTTCTTTGAGAGGAAAATTATGWCCCTCAGTTTGTAATTACTTGGACATGGCTTACGAATATTTGGGTTTTGCCTTAATTCAGATATATTCCAAAATATTGCACAGCAAGTTTTGCTATTTGGATATAGCAGGCTCTTYTTTGGTCATTTTTAAGGGAGAATACACCAAAGTGAATGATGTGCATTCAGCTAATCCAGTAAAAATCAAAAAAGAAAAAAATAAGGATAGTAAATAATTCTTAAAGAGTAACACAGAGAATTGTGTTTGTGATATAAATGAGAATTTTGGAAATATTTTACATATTTAGCTACTGTGAATAACCTGTGCAGAACAGCTAGAATTATAAAAGCCCCATATTATGTTTGTAATCCTAATGTGTTTCTTTGCTGTTTTGCAGGCAGACCAGTAATGATTGTAGTTGAATACATGGAGAATGGATCCCTTGACTCCTTCCTGCGGGTGAGGTGCCATTTTCTGATGACATTTGAATAAGACACCATTCTAGCTTAAGATTTTAAATCATTTATCACAAATTAATTTCTACATAATGTTATTCATGGATTTTTAGTGAAGAATAGAAGCCTTTTCCCCAGGGTACATTTCTGAGGTACAGTAATACATTAGAGCATGGCTGGGAAAAAAGAAGATTTAAACTTGAGAATGTAATTGATYTCTTCTACAAAAGTAGTTCCTGAATTTAGCAAAATGTATTTCAAATTGTGTTGTTGTGAAAGAAAAGATAAATTGAAGCATAAATGCCTGGCCTTATGGAAGTGGTTCATTTTTCTCAATCACCTTCAAAAATACTCTGTTACAATTTTTTTGGTTGGTGAAGCGTAGAATATACTCAGTAATTGATTTATAATATTTATGGCTACTTGCATTTAACAAATTGAATTAGAAAACAGTTCATGGGTGAAATGTCCTGGCATTAATTAACCCCCAAAGGTCCTTAGTAAACATTAAAGAAGRGCTAAAGAAAATGTGTGAGTAATATGCTGGCAAATTGTATTTCATTCTTCTTAGAAAAGTAAAAGGAAAGGATGACCCCTCTGTGAGCTAAACTTATCCTAAAATAGTCTCTTTTTTAACAGAACCCCTGGAAATGCTCCAGAGGCCCACTGACCTGAGACCTTGTGTGAATAATTTTAATGTCAAGTATTTCAGATTTGTCTTAAAAAGTAAACACCAGCTCTCAGTAGCCCATTGCCTTGCCATTTCCATCCTGCAGAATGGTAAATCTGGGGTTGTGGGAAGTCTGTCCCAAGCCCGTGGGTTTGGGCACTTGTTTGAAAGGGTATCCCAAAGGAGAGACGTTCAGCAAGGAGCTGTGGAAATACTGGCRTGAAAATCTTGGTGATGGTGACTGAAGGATGCTTTGGTAGCAGGAAGAAGGACCTGGTAAGAGGAAAAAGTGAATAAGCAGGAGGGAAAAGCACCCAGCACATCAGAAAGAAGATTTACGTGAGAGGGGAGAAAGTCATGCAGGCACTACTTGTTGGGAAGAGGGGGAGCCACAAGAGAAGAGCATTTGGAACAAAGGATACAACCCTGAGAGTACAGCAGAAGCATTGCCACAGATACCTGTAGACACTGATTCTCCTTTCCTTTTGGTTTTGATTATTCCATAGTAATTCTTCTCTAACATTTCTTGTTGTCCTCTTCACCGACTGTCCCAAATATTTTTTCATTTTCCACTGTCWAGACACATAAAAGATACCTGTTATGTTGTCAAAAACACACCAGCACCACAGTTTCCTGTGAGAATTTGCTGATTTCTCAAAATCAAGCTATTTTTATGGAACATTTAATATCATCCATGTCTTAGACACTGGGTGGTTTTTAAAAATTACTCCCCTTTCCTTTCTGGCTCATCTCTCTGTCCATCTGCAGCAGAGGGACTGGCACTGATTTGAGTACCTGCAGCTCCTCTGCTCTGTAATTTTTCAGCAGTGCCCCAGGAAGATTTGTCTGGGCCTGAAACATTGTTCTGTGCATGTGTGTGTGTGCAGAATTTTGTGGAAGAGAATAGAACCAAGTCCTGAAATAATTCATGAGAGAGAATTACCTTTCTCTGAATGGCTCTGGTGTGATATCTATATTCCAGGTTTATTTCACATGCATTCATTTATCAGAACAGTTAGTACTTATTAGGATACTTTAATAGAAAGTGGCATCAGCAGAATTATGATGTTACAATGTGGAGCAATGCTTCTCACATTGCACTGGATATATCTGGAAGCAGAACTGCTGGGGGGAAATGTGAGCTAATAATTTCTGCAGCTGTTTTTCATGTATATTATGTTACAGCTTCAATTCACACTTCAGATATGGGTTATTCTTCTGAAATGCTTTTTAAATGTACTGTAGATAATATTCAACATCCCAAAGCACCGTAGATATATGTCAGCATTTCTGTTTAATAATTAGCAGAGCAAATGGCTGCAAAGTAACCTATTTAAAAAGAAATCCAGCTGCTTCATTAATAATAGTTGTTTCCTGCAGATATAAGTCCACATTTTTAAAAGCTTTTGTGAAGATACAAAGCAGCAGAGAGGCTTTATCTTTAGCAATCCTAATGAAAGGCGTTCAGTGACTATAACAAATGTTGTGGGATTTGGAAGGGCTTATAAGATAGTCTGTCTTTCTTATTATTTAAAGGAATCAACTGTTCCAGTGCAAAGTGTTTTTACTCAGAGGAGAAAAAAGTCCATTTCTCACCATAAGAAATATTTCCCGACATACCACAACCGGCAAAAATTCCCTAGCACATCACTCCATCTGTGTTTCTCCAAAAGCCTGCAAAAATGGGTCAGTCTTACAAATTCAAAGTGAGATTCTGTGGTGAACCATATGAGGGTATTCCAGAGGAAGAATTCCATTTGCCATCACCCTCCTCACAGCCRTGGTGGGATATTTGCTTTCATGCCMGTACAGGTTGTGCCATGAATCAGAACCCTCCCCCCAGCCTTTAATCTTTCACCTCTAAAATCTTAATAGCCTTTACTTCCTTGCTTTTCGGAGAGCAGTGTCCACTTTCTGCTATTTGTATGGATTTAACAGCAAGCTCGGCTGAATTATGTCTTCCCCACCCCACAAAATATCCTGTATGCCAGCTGCTAACTCTGAGCTTTTGGGTAAAAAACATTGGCATGGATTTGCAATATGAAGCGGCTTCAGAGATATTCTAGTGGGAAGGCATCAGCTAATTAGAACCAATTTCGTAAGATGATGGTAATTAATTTCAGTGATCGTGCATCATCAGACATCCTAAATTGCTGGATACACTTGACACTGAGCTTTCCTCAGAAATACTGCATTATTTTCACAACTATATAAAACTCATTTACAAAAGATGGAACTTAGTTTTTTGTAGTGTTGTTTGGGGTTTTTTTATCATATAAGATTGAGTAGTGTTGTTTGGGGTTTTTTTATCATATAAGATTGAGACATGTAGGTTAATCATCCCACTAAAGTATACCTGAAATTTTCTATCAATGAAGCAGTTGTCTGCCCAGAAATGAGGTTCCTGTGGCTTCATTTCTGGTAACACTTGGAGAGATTTCTCTGAAAAAGGATGTGGGTTTCCAGCTAAGTATTTCCTCAGGGGCTAGAAGCCTCTTTCAGCATTACACCAACAACTTCCAGACAGAGGAAATCTGTGCTTGGAAAGAAAGTGGCTAACCTTTGGGAATTGAGGAGACCCAGGTAAAATTTCCTGTTACAAGCTTCACACACAGACTTTGGATGGGGCTCATTGTTACTATGTTTTAGCACCTGCCTGTGTCATGGAGATCTCAGCAATCACTTACTCTGCAGGCACATGAGGCAAATTATAAAGGCAAGAAGGGTTGAAAGGGCAGCTCTCTGTATTGATAGGAAGATGTTAGTGATTAGACAGGCTAGTTGCAGTCAGATGTGTTTGCTCGGGCTTGTTGATACAGGCTGCAGAAGATATGACAAGAAAGACAACCAGGAGAGATGCTTAATAACCACAAACAACAACCAGAAAAAAGGCTGAAAACCCACAAAACCTTGTTAGCAAGCAGTCTGGTGGTTTGCCACTGCCGTGGGTTGGAGATGTCTGTTGAACCCAAGCCTGTGAGATCATTGCAATAATTCCTACAAAAGTCCTTTCCCCAAGGTTGGTMTTTTCACCCCGACACACCGTCCCCCACTCAGCCCACTCTCTAAGCCTGTGCCTCACAGATTCATGGGGCTGTTCAGATTTAAATCTCATCTGCTCCCTTTTGTTTTCACAGCTCCATTTAAGGGGTCATTCTTGGATAAAATAATTGGATTTAGCATCACATGGACAGGAACAGGGTGATTAGGAGGTGAGGTGGCTTCTTGAGAAGAATGATACCTGCAGAGCTCCGTGCTGCCTGTGGTCTATGCTCACCTCCTCGTGCATCAGGCAGTGGGGGCATGGATTTAAACACAGAAAAGGAACATGTCTGGAAGCTGTCTGTTGGAGGAGGTTTGTGGTTGGCTACACACAATCATGTAAAATGGACCAAAAAATATCACCAGAATACTGAATTCTTTCATACTTTCCTGCAGCTACAGACTACCAGAGCTTTGTTCCTGCTCAGTGTCCAAGGTGTGCTGAATAGACAGAGGTATTCAGGTTTGAACGATGCTCCAGTCTTCCCCAGTTTTGTGAGTCTCAGAGCTGTAAAAGGAAGTGATGCATTTACCTGGGGTAATCACAGCAGCACCTTGCTTTCTTCATTTGCCATTGTAATTCTCCTCCTCCTCCTACCCAAAAGCTGGTGCTGATATATTTCCATTYGCTTCAGAAAATTAAAATACTTGTTGAAAAAAGTTAGATTTATATACAGGCAAGCATAGTAAGTGAAAATGCTGCCACACATATATTTTTCTTTCAGAGAGTCCGTAAGAAATATGCTTAATTGCCTTAGAGCACCAACTGCAGCAGACTGTACAGCAAATGAAACCCTGGAATTCAGCTTCAAGTTTTAATCCCTCGAGGCTGGCCTAGCAGAGGCTAAGATAAGTGTTACTAGACGGAGAAAATATTATGATATATTGCTCTTTCTTGCAGTAATCGTTATGAAGTTATTCTCAGAGCAGCTTTGCCATCACACTCACCCTTTTTTCAGTTTAGATGCTGTGGCAGACACATTTAGCAAGTTCGGGGGGAAGGGAGAGAAGACAAAAATGAACACTTGTAGCAAATTCTACCAAACAATGTTGTAAAGTAGGTGTTGTATATCCATCTAACATGGCCTCCCCAGACAGAGTAAGCTGTGGGGAAGAGAAGCCAGATGGTCTTTTCCAAGTTTAATGGTTCCTGTTATTATTTATCTGCATTCAGAGAGGCAACAACCTTGGAGCTCATAACTAATATTCCCTCTTTTGCTTTCCCACGCAGCATTCACGTGCACTTTAATTTATTGGAGGCACTTTCCTCTCCTGGCAGGATAAAGGTGGCATTTTGCTTTCAAAAATCAGTCTGTAAAACAGAAAACCTGTACTRGAAACCTGGAAACTGCTGATACACATTTTTGTTGGGTTTTTTTTAACCAAAATCAGATTGAGCAATTAGAAAGTGAATTTGAAAGACTGCATTACCTTACCAGTGAAATTGTAAGCAACATGTACTGAAGTGATCTAAGATTGCACTGAGAAGCTGTCACTGATGCTACAGAGCCAGCATTTGTTCTCAAGCAATGTTTTACCCTGCTAAAAGGACACATAAAACAGCATTTCTGATGCTGCTGTGAGAAGTTCATTTAGAAATGCTGGGGATTTTTAATATGTAGATATTCTTACTTACACATTAAATACCATAGATATTCTTAGTACTAAGCAACAAGAAATTTATTACAAACTGTCTTGTATTTGAAGGCAAAAAGAATTCRACAGGTAATGTGTACTCTTTCAGTGTGCTCTTTACCTTTGTGAATTTGTCGAGAATGAGAAATCAGAAGATCAGAACAGAGCCAGTGTCTTTTAAATGAAGGGATTTTGAATGTCTTTTAAAAGAGAGGAAAAAAGAAGCCAAGAAATTACAGGCCAGTCAGCTTAATGTCAACTGCTGTAAGATTTCTGGAACAAATTATCCAACGAAGTCTAAGCATCTTAAAGATAACAGTGAGATAAGTGTGAGCCAACATGGATTTGTCAAGAACTAATTATGTCAAACAGATCTGGTTTCCTTTTGTAGCAGGGCACAGGCTTTGTGGCTGTGGGAGAAGCAGTTGATCTCGTAAACTTTGGCTTTAGTAAGGCTTTAAAACTCTCTCACATGAGATCCTTGTGAGCAGCTAGAGAAATATGGTCTTCATGAAATTTCTGCTGTATTGGCTACATCCTGTGTGGAGGGAATGGAATTTGGATGGAAAGATGTATGAGGTAGGGCTGTTCTGCACTCTGTGTTTCCCCATATGTTTTTTTTAACTTCTGGATCCTGAGACTGCAACTAAACTATGAAATTTTCAGGCAATACAAAGCTGAGAAGGAACACAGGCTGACAGCAGAGTAGAGCTAGGATTTAAAATCATCACAACAAATTTAAGAAATAATTTAGTAACTAATTAGCTTAAAATTAATTAGAAATAAGTAAAGACAAGGGCATGATACTCCACTGTGGCTGGAATAATCAGCTATAGAGTAGAGGACAGAAAATACCTGTTCAGACAGAAGTCTGCTGAAAGAAATTACTGTAGAATTTGGGGTAGGTCAGGGGCATTTGCATTGCTGTGACAAATGCAAACAGCAAATACCACCATGGAATCTACAAATAGGAGTCTCCCCTGCAAGGTCTGTGAAGTGACTTTTCCTCTCTGCTTCACACTGGCAAGGCCTCAGAGTACTGCCTTGTTTGCMCCTCAGTTTTTCAGGAACTGCATGGAGTGGTTGGGCAGAGTCCACAATAAAATCAAAAAGAAAAGTAGCCAAGGAAACGAGATCTGTGGACTGAACCAGTGTGAAGCCCAAAGAAAAGGGCAGGAGAGATATTTAGTCTTCRTGGGCATAAAAAACAGTTGCAAAGAGGAATTGAAATCTGTGCCAGTCCAAGTGCCAGGCTCAAGGGAGGCACCTTATATAAAATATGGTATAAAGTGGACAGGATAAGAAATAATGGCCCTAGWGGTCTTCAAGTGCAGGTTATAAAAGCATGTCAGGAATGACACAGGGTGAGAGGTGGTGTGTTCCCTGCTCAAAGACCCTTCCAGGTCTGTGATTCTGTGACACCTGTGTTCCAGTGCACCAAAGTGGGCAGGGACCCCTGGTTATTCCAGGGCATCCCTTTCCTGCTGTAGCTGAGTGAGGAAAGCAGGGCCACAGGTCACAGGGCTGCTCTTGCTGTGCCTCCAGATCAGAGGGTGGTTATTGCATCCCATAATAACCTTTGGAAGGGCTTCGTCTTGTACATATTTTTTAATAAWAAAAAGATTACCCATATTTTTAATGGTTGAAGAGTCACTTAGAGTCTCACGTAGGATCACTCATTAGCATTTAAAACGAACTAAAGTAATTATATTTAATTGAATTAATGGAATCTATTAATAATAATTAAGTCTGCATGGAACTCTGTCTACAGTTGAATGAAGAAGAAATTATCAGTTGACCTCATTTAGTACCAAAAATATAAACTTTAGTGTGACACACGTGATAGTTTGAAGCATGAGTTACACTTCCAAGAAACACCAAGCTGCAACTTGAATTTTGAAAGACTTATCAGGACAAAGTTTTACCATTTACTTTGCACAGTAAAACTGTAAAAATAAATGCATAGCAAAAACTGCATCTTTCACACAGTGATCAGTAGGAACTGTCAGTGGTGAATATGATCTAGGTTAGACACAGACACACCATTTTCAATGCTGTTCTCCATGTAAAATGAGATCTAAATAATCTGCAGTAAAATATTTAGACCTGTAGCAATCAAATCCTGCACAGAAGATAAAGGCCTAAAAGTGTTCTGACTCATTTGGCAAATAAAGAAGTGGATTTTGGAATAGATGGAACTCCAGAAACAATACAGAAAAATCCAGTGGCTACGCCTCCAAAAGGTTACTGGGTAGTGAAATGGAAAAAAACCTTCTAAAGAAGAAAAATTCCACAGGCTTGTAAAAAAGCACTAAACTGGGCACTGGAGCTGAAAACTGGAGGGCAAAATGCAATGAGAGAAACTCTGGATATCCTCCTTCCTCCCCTACAGTAACTGGCCCTCTTCACCAGCCCATTATATGTCAGTGCTCTTGAACAGTCTGTAACAGTAGGAGAATATTTCACTTACATAAGGTTTTCAAAAGCAAACTGTAGCTGAATAAAAATCACATTTTTAGGGCTTCAAAAATGCAAGAGCAACTACTCAGATATTGCATCTATACCCAGCTGTTGAGAAAAGTTTGTTTAGCAAAGCCATCAAAGCTTGATTAAAATTTAATGGGATGATAGGATAAATGTAGTGAGTCCACTGAGGTCTGAATTGCTGCCAGTATTGATTAACACCCTTAACAGCCCAGTGGGATTCCTATCAAAAACTTATTTCAAATCTAAGGTATGGGAATCAGAATAAAGCCCTGGGTAACAACCATCCTATCAGTAAGATGAGTGTTTTATTTCCCCATATGACAAGTGAATGAAACAAGATAGTGGAAAGTTGCCAAAGGATTGTACCTGGGGACTTAAAAAATGCTGAAGATATGAGGCCAGATTCTAACTGCTATAATTTCATCAACCTAGTTGAATGTTCCAAAGGTTAAATATAGCCCATAGTCTGTATCCAGATCAGCTTACATCAAAAAAAATTCTGATGCATTGAAAGATAACAGTTTATAGATTGTAAGGGGATACAGCTGGCATGGAAACCGATGCAGAAGTGATTACAAAGAGACTTGATTGAGAAAAGACTGTTCTGCTGACAGTAAAAATGTAGTTGTTCCAATTGCAAGGCTGGCAGTGAAAAAATATAAAACCAAGCATGAGAAAAGAGAGAGGAGAACAGATGCAGTAGAGGATTCTGAGAAATATACAGAGGGAGAAGGAGGACAGAATAAAATTGCAGCAGGTCTGTTAGCAGGTCTGTCATTTCTTTAAAGGTGAAGATAAGCTTTAACTTTTTGTGTCAAGGCAGAAGCCCAAAGAAATTTGAAAGAAGGAGGGAGAGAATGGCAAAAGCATGAGATTGTTTTAAACTCAGGCATTACTGCTATACTGGTAAGGCAAGTACTGAGACTTGGAAAGAGCAGAAAAAAGGTTATGTTTTATGAAAAATCAGCCAAGCATGGTCTAGATTTGAAAGAGCAGAAATTAAAAAAGGAAGGAATGAATGCTTGCAATCCAAGAGGACAAAAGGTTAAGGGAGATGCTGCAGATGACTCTGAGGTTTGTTGAAAGAATGGAGCTGTTAAGGAAGATAAGGAGGAGGTAAAAATCTACAGGTTTGAGGGGTTGGTTTAGTTTGGTGCTTTGTTGTGGGGGTAGAGAGGGGCTTGAATGGTCATTTTGCAAAAGTCAGGTGCTGACACTTTGTTCCAAATCCTAATTCTACAGTCACCTGAAAAGAGTAATCCATACATGGTAAGTGTGAAGAGTATTAACTGTTGGCAACCAGCTTTGTCATTTTTGAATCAATTGAACAATTAGAATTACTAAATAAAAGGCAAAACCCAAATCCTCTGTGGCTTCATTACAAAAATACTGAGTTAGAGTTCATGTCCTTCCTTTACAGGAAGCAGCTTAACGTAGTTAAGAATTAAATCTTTTGTCTTTCTTTGCTTAATTGCTGGATGGAATGAGTTTATTTAAAACACCTGTCACTGGTAATTTGGGACTCATTACAGCTGTGTCTTGACCCTCAGCTCAATGTGCTCTGCAGAACCAGCTGCTCACAGGTGGCCTTGATGGACACAACGAGGGAGGGTGTGGCCTCATTGCCTGGGGACAGCTGCTTCCACTTTTGTGTGGAGATTTTAGAGACAGAAAGGCTTTTCTGCCCTGACATAAGACACTGACACATTCAAAGGGAAAAATTGCTCTAAATCAGTTGTACAAAGCTGGTTTCAAAGAATTGTCATTAAATGTGCTTTACTGGGACGTGGCTGTGGTGTTTGGCCACTGATAGAAGCATGGCTCCTTAAATACAAATCTTGCTGAGAAGTATAATAAGGCCCTGAGGTCTTCTAGCTGACAACGTGTCTTGGTATCTTCCTTTTACCATTTTCTTTCTGGTTTTTGTCTTAAAATGTTCATATCCTGACTAGCTGGATATAGGCCCCAAATCATTGAATCATTATGGAAATGCTGAAATACTTTGCTGACCAGGGATAAAGCTAAGCATATCCATGCAGTTCAGCCTGTTGCTTCGGTGAGTCTAAAGAATTGGCTGAACTTCCTATAAGCTTCTCCCCTATAAAAATCATCTTGTTTAAATGCATGAGCTAAGTAATAGAAATGTCCTGAATGCTGATCAGAATTTGCTATTTGTCTGTAGCCCAATGCTGAAAGTGTTGAAAGAGAAAATGGAAAGTTAACTTGTTTGTAGGAGTTGTTGGTTTTTGTTTGGCTGTTCCTGCTAACATAAAAAGCCTGGCTCACTGAATAATCCATGARAAGCTAAATGTCTGCCAGTTTAGGTCACAAAAATACTCCTGCAAGCAGTCTGCTGTGAATGGTAGATAGGGCAGGCCTAAACAAGGCAAAGAGCCTGTAATCACATTTCTGTGCATGCACTCCCTTGGTCCCCACGTAATTCAGGAGCTGTCTGATGCAGGACAAAAAGAAGTGTTCACTTWAATGCTGCAGATGGAGAAACTGAGGGCCAGCAAGGCTGCCCAGCTGGGCAAGCACAGTTAATGACATAACTCTAATTTACGTGTTCAACTCCAAGAGATTTCAGAAGGTGTTAAGCAGTTTAATGCGTTCATGGGTCTGAACATAACCTTAATCAACCAGGAAGATTTTGGGAAAGCTACATAACCCCTGAATTTCACCCCAAATCTCCTTTTTAATCTAGTGTTCAGAGATTAGGTTTTAGGTGCACAACAAGCATGAGCTAAAGCCCCAGACTTTTTTCAGGTTATTTTGGGATTTTTTTTTTTTAAAAAACAAACCCTCCAAAAAAAAAAAACACATAAAAGTGAGGTAACAGCAGTACCTCAATGCAGACAATCAAGGCTGAAACAATAAAAAGAGGGTTCTTTGTTTCCTGAGGCCATGGAGTAATAGGTGAAGATTTTTGTGTCCTTTCTCATTCTGGTACTWAAAATAGTGTTGGGGAAAGGCATTCATAGTAACCAAGTATGAAAAAAATTAAATGTTGTCAGTGGGAAGATTGTGAAATGTGTGAAAATGTGGAGGAAAGGGGGATAAGCTGCACAGCGAGAGATGAGATGGGATGCACTGCCAACCAATTTAAGTAGTTGAAAAAACAAGCTTGCAGTGGGCAGCTTGGCTGGATGGGTGACAAAAGTATTTTAAATAAGAGCCGTGGTTAAGATCACGAGAATGAAACAAATGGGAAGCAGCTGTGATGTTTCCTCCCTTGCAGAAGCACGATGGGCACTTCACAGTAATCCAGCTGGTGGGAATGCTGCGGGGGATTGCCTCTGGCATGAAGTACCTGTCGGACATGGGCTACGTCCACCGGGACCTGGCAGCGCGGAACATCCTGGTCAACAGCAACCTCATGTGCAAAGTCTCGGATTTTGGCTTGTCACGGGTGCTGGAGGACGACCCCGAAGCCGCCTACACCACAAGTGTGAGTTTGTCTTATCTCATTTGAACAGCTGATTGCCTGGTGCCTCTTTTATTCCAGCTGCAGATTTGTCCGGGCCATAGGAAGAACAGTCGGAGTTGGCTTTGTTCYCTTCTGCCTCAGTCATGTGATTCAGTAAACACACTGGCAGTGCTAAGGGAAGTTGTTTTGATTTTTGGCTAAGGGATGTGTAATAAACTTTGGAAAAGTTTATTTTAAGCATAAGTGGGAGACCTTTTTCATTCTTCTTTGCATTTCGTGTTTGGTTTTGTTGGCTGTGGAGGGTCTTTTCCCATGTCATTTCCTCTTCTGATAATTTGTGTTCATTTACAAGGATATATTTGTAAAAGAGAGAGATAGGAGAGGAAAGAACCTTACCAGCTTCACTGTTGGAAGCATGCTGTTAAGCCTTGCATTCATACATTAAAATTTAATTTTTATTTCACTGAAATTTACCTTCTAGCTGGACATGTAGGACTTTCCTTGCGTGGTTCAAGTCTCAGTTCATTAATGCTTAATTCCTTATGTGAGGCAAGTAAATTGTTATAGTGGCAAATGGGGTTTGGGTGAGAGGTTTGGGGATGGGTKTTTTTTTTGGTTTGTGGTGCTGTAGGGGGATTCCAGTGAAGTGAAAACTTCTTGAACATGAAAAGGCTTGTTCAAATGTGACCATTGTTCAAATAATAAGTCCCAATATAGCATTTTCTCCTGATACCAAAATGGTTCAACTACATTTCAGTTCCAATTTTTATCACAACATTAAGAATTTTAGCTAATTATAAGCTGATTTTTGAGTAACTTTCATATCTATCATTGAAACCAAAACTATTTCAGAGCCAGAGTGCATTCTCATTACTACTCTCACAAAATGTGCAGAATTTGTGTATTCCCATGATAGGGCACAGTGACAGAATTCTAATAGAGAAGATAAATGAGCATTAAATAATTTATTTCACCCTTTTTTCTATTACACTTTTTAAAGTGATGTATGGCCAAAATGAGGAACTCATCTAATTTCTCTGTACTGCAGTAAGTACTGTGGTGCATCTACTGAATTCAACGTAGATATTGTAATGAGATTATAGAGCCTATATATTTATATATGTAGAATATATGTTTACTTTTAGTTTAGGCCTAAAATAGAGGTGTTCTGATAATTTTGCTGCAACTTCCATTTCTTAGAAGTTCTATACAGAACTGCAAGCTGACTTAGAAGAAAACAAGTCACTTTGCAAGGTTTTCTATTGGTTTTAATATGCAAGCTGGGCAAAAAAAAAAAAAAAGACCCCAGATTTTACTTTATAGCAGAGATTTCCTTCATTTAGTTCTCAAAACCCCTTTTGCTTCACACTGCTTCTTAGWATGAGGCTTGAAAGGGAAAATAAACATCGCTGCAGCTTAACACGTTCTCACATGAGGGCTGAGCCTTGCTAATTGCCCGTGTGGGCGAGCTCAGCTGGCACCAAGTGCCCCAGTGACAGGAGTCAAGTGACAGTCTCAGCTCTGAGCCTGGGCTAATGGGCCCAGCTGGTGCAGGGCACTGGGAGTGGCCTCACTCTCTCCCAGTGAGGTGCAGGAAAGATCCCAGATGATAAAGAGAGGCTTTCAGCTATTATTTATCCTGTAATTTTCTGCTGGATCCCGACGAGGAACAATTAGTTTTATAGAGTAGTTAGTGCCTGTCCTGTTCATCGTGGCTAGAGCTGCTTTTAATGAGGAAATGCTATGTTGTAAAAAAACCAAACAGTGCCATGACATATTCCTTTTTGCCTGTATCTGTGCTGAAGGACTTCCTTGAAACGCGGGCCAGGCTTTGGCGAAAGGCTCTCTTGTTTTCCTTTTGCTTCACCCAGCTGCTTAACAGGAGAGCCTGTTGTAGGTGCAGAACCTCAGCCGTGCCTCAGAGCCACTGCTGCAACCTGCCAAGGCTGCACCCAGGTGCTGAACCACCAAATCCTGCCCAGCAGGTACCGAGAGCGTGTCCAGCAGGAGGGGATATCACAGAGGCTGATGGCCAGTGGCAGGTCCCTGTGTCAGCCAGACATCCAAGGTGAATCTGTTTTGACCATGGAACCCCCCAAAGAAGATCAAAAAGCTTTGAAACTAAGGTGGGAAAATGCTATGTGCCATTATTATGAACTAGAAACTTTGTAAATGGGAAGAACTCAAAGCAACAGAGTCAGGTATAAGGGGAATGGAAAAGCATTTCAAATCACTCATTCCTTCAGCTCCAGCTTTCCTGTCCTTGCAAGTGGGTCCTCACACGCTGACTGCGTTAGTCATTGTGGCAGAGCCTGCCCAGCTCCTTCTGTCACCTCTGGTCCTTAGGAAATGTCCTTCCCTCATTCCTGAGGGCAGACTGACAGCTGCAGTCCATGTTGCACTCACTCTCTGTGAACTGGGGGTAGCCAGTGTTCTGTGGGATGCTCTTGCCTTCCATAGGYTCCATCCTCAGGGTCCTGCTCCCCTCGAGCAAGTCCAGCAGATTTCTCTGTAGGAACACTCAGCAGGAAGTCAAAAAGCCCTGTCAGATTTTAAAGGGACTCCGCACAGCTAGGACCAAAGTAGGGTGAGGACTGAAAGAAGGAAGGATTTGTCACAATGGCTGTGGAGGACTCAGGGAAGACTTTCACCCTTTTAGGAGTCTTTCATGGTAACAGAAGGGACTAGAACCCCACACTGTGTGGGGTGCCAAATCCTCTTGCAACTCTCACTGCCCATCATTTTGGCATTGACCTTTTTTCCCTCCTCGTGAACATCTTCCCAACAGCAGGCCATGTGTATTACTAGAGGATTTTATAGCCTCTCTTTTGTTCCATACGGTGCTTTTGCCATGTGAAGGTTAAACCCTCAGTGTTCTCTCAAAGATTCTGGTGTTTTTAGAATTCATGTTTCCTCTCCACAGAGATTTTTATTGATAACAGCCCAGTACCTGTAACTGCAAGAAATCCACAGAGTGGGTGTGCATATTGAATAGTGGTATTTTTAGCCTCACATCYCCCAGTACAGCACTGTCAGTGCTCAGAGGAAACTGATTATTTTATCTTCCCCTTTTTGTCTTAGTCCTGGTGTCAGAAACTGAATGGTACAACTGGATGTTTTCTTTGGAARTGATCTACAATACAATGTAAGCCAAAAATAGACTTTTATGTCTATGACGCAGTGGTCAATATTGTGTGAATGTATTTTTTTGTCTTCCAGCCTGTTGAGACAAGGRTGTAAATATGTGTTTGAGGGGGTTTTTCAGAAATAAAATAYTGATTCCTGTTTGTTACCTGGAATMATAAAATTTACAGCAGTAGACAATTTTAGAATAGAAAGGAGGAATTAAAAGCCAGGAACATTTAATTGCAAACCTTTGTGTTCCAGATTGATCAGGAAAAGATGAGACAAACTTTGGGATAACTCAGTACTATGTGGGTTTTGCTATTGGAGACAAAACTTTCATTTTTAGTAGTGGTTTCCAAGGCAACAGTTAGTCATAAAAAGACATTTCTAGTATAAAAACAAGCATTCCTGTCAATACAGAGGACATCCAGGCTCTTGCGTCCCTGCTTTTAGATAGACTGTGTTAGTTGTTGTAGATTCATTTAGTTTAAAAAATAGTCAGGGTTCACACGTATTTCAAAAGGAACCACATGGCCCCAGAAAAACTCTTTACATGTAGAAAAATATTTATAATCAGAACAGAATCTGTGGCACTACTGCAAAAAGGTCTAAACCTGTATTTCTCTTAGCGGTGACACCTTAATAGTCTGCATTAAATCTGATTTTTAGTCAAACGAAAAGCTGCTACAAACAGAAGTATTAGATAGATAAAGAAATGTATTCTAGATTTTTTTATCAGCTTTATTTCTGAATTCAGCCTTAATATATGAAATATTTTCTTATTTCCATAATGGTAGGTAGAGAATTGATTTATTGCATTGTATTTCCTGAATCACTTTGTAAACTTTATGGATCTGATTCTTCTCAAGCCAGTTGGATGAAATACCCCACCCAGGAAGATTTCAGACTCATTAGATTCATTAGAGGAGCAAAGATTGATGCCAGTAATCTTTATAAATACTAGCAAGTAGAAGAATGTCAGGGGGATCAGGATGATACCTTCATAGTTTTTTACTTTCTTATATAATTTCCACATTGCAAGACACTTTCAGTTTTCCCTGACTGGTACACAAGTAACAGGTTTGGGGAGAGAAGGTTCAATTTGCTAAAAAGTAAAACAAGGTGCAAATGATTTTCCAATTAATTTGGGATGTTAAGCAATAGTTTCTGAACAAGCTCTGTGCTATTGCAAGCACGTTGCCTAGATATTTGCTTTAAGGTTCAAATTAATCATGGACCATAGAGTAAAATGGTTATTGGCAGCCATTGAGGAAAAGCTGTGTACTGCAAAGGTCTGCATTAACCTGTTTTCTTGAAAACTCAGTGTAACATAAGGTTGAGCACAAATGTTGTCAACTCTTTAACTCTGTGTGTGACACAACGTGAAGAGTCTGGAGCACCAGCGTGATGGGGAGGGGCTGAGGGAGTTGGGGGGCCCTGCCTGGAGAAAAGGAGGCTCAGGGGGGAGCTTATTGCTCTCTACAACTCCCTGAAAGGAGCCAGGTGGGGTTCGGCCTCTTCTCCTGGTAATGAATGACAGATTGAGAGGACACGTCCTTAAGTTGCTCCCAGAGAGGCTTAGATTGGATATTAGAAAAAAAAAATCCTTTCAAGGCCCCAGTGTGAGATTATATTATTTTCCTGGCTAGAGCTACAGACCTCAATGGGATCCCAAAAGGRTTGTCTTTGGATAAGTCACTCGGTACCACCCTGCCCCACCAGGATTATTGTGCTCTTGTGCAGAGATCCAGCTGCTGGCAGCTGCTGCCAGTCCCCAGATACTGCATGTCCCTGCTCGTAGCTGGGCACCACCCTGCTGAGGGCAAAGGTTTGCTTTTAACTGCAGTAGAACAGTAGGAATTACTCTAGTGGGACTCTGGCACTAACAGAAATATTTTGAAGTAGTGAGTTAATATCTCGGAATGTGGGCGAGGAGCAAGTTAATAAGAGCTGTGCTGGTGTGCTCAGCCCGCACCAGGTGTGAGAATTGCAGTAACTGGTTTTAAAGTGGGTGATGGGATCCCTCTCCAGTGCTGGTGAGATGAGCCACCTTCCCACGAGTTCCAGCTTCAGCTGGATCCATTCCCTGCTCTCAGAGGAGGCCTGGGGTTGGAGACCCTGCATGTGCCTTCTTCGAGCCTCTGTCATCTGTCATGGTGACCTGGACAAAGAGCATGCATGCTCAGGTTGTACCCAAGGACAAGTAGCCAACCAAAGGAGTAACCAAAGGAAGGAGTGTCTTGGAAAAAGACTTTTTGCCTTTTGGGCTCTACCAGTGTGAGATGTGATGACTTTTAATTAGTAGCTGTGTGTTTAAAAGGAACAGAAATCCCAGACTGAGTCATTCAGTGCAAGCCGTGGTGCTTCCTATTTCCTGGGGTTGTTTGTAGCGGCCCCTGAAGATGAAAATATGTCYGTGACAAAATATAAACATTTGAAAACATTCATTTTTAAATTCTCTCTTCAGTTTTTATCCAGCTGTGATGCYAAGTTCATCTAAGAGGTTTTCTGGTTTATTTAACCCTCCTTAAATTTAGTAACAGAAATTTAAACAGGCTATGAAAGACCACAACAAAGGCAGACCCTTAGGAGGAAGGTCCACGGACAGGAATGAAACGTAAATATAAAATTAAACTTTCTCCATGTTTTGTCAAACTTCGTACTTCTGTGAGTACTCACACAGTCATTTGCATTCTGAGAATGCATAGGAAAAAGTATGCAAGTTTGCATTTAGATGTGCAGAAATTAAAAAGGAGCTTAATGGTTTAATTTAATTMTAAAACTTAATCTCATCTCTGCTTTTTTCTTCCACACCCCTCCAAGTAGGAGCTCCAAATATGGGTTTGGCAGAGAAACACAGTTGGAAATTTGCATTTCACTTTTTCATTCGCAAAATTATTATGTTGATGAATTCAACACAAGCTTGCCCTAATATTTTGGCTGTAAAAAAGGTGGTATTTTGCACTTCATTCCTAATGTGGCTTTCAAAGCATTATCCTATAATTCATTGTAATCCAATTTAATTTCAWATTAGAAGAATATATTGCAATGTAATCAATCTAAAGGATACTGCCTTTAAAGATTTGCAAGCTCTGCCTTTCTTTTAGCTCGGATTTCAGCTTTTTGTTTCTCTGGCTCCTCCCATTTTCATACTGACATATTTGAGTGTAGAACTCTACATGTGTGTGCTTTTGCTATTTCTCAGGTTGGCTCTCTGTACATCTCCAAGTGGTTTTATATACAAATGTTTTATAGGATAGGATTGAGAATGAACTACTTACAGATCTACAGTGCTGGTGCTCTTGGAGATCTTTGCATCTTAGGAGATAACTGATGAATCTGTTTGTGACATTTGACCCTGAAAGTGCATTTTTTCCCCTCACAGAGAGTCACAAGTGTCAAGTCTGTCTTTGGTGTTAGATTCAAAACTTGCCAGTATTGAATCCAAATAAAGAGGCAGTGTTGCATCTCTGAGCAAGTCTTAAGTAGCTGTGCAAGGACAGAGGAGGTGGAAAAAGTCAATGCACTTGCAAATAATTTCTGAAGTAAGAGTTAAATGAGGATTATGAATTTCAGAAAGCTACAGGTGGTGTTTTTGGAAAGACTAGGGGCTGACCAAGGCASCAAAGTTACTGACCTCTCAGCTGGATGTGAGAACCTTGGAAAATTCTGTCTGTGCACACTCTTCTCGTTGGAAACCACCCCAATAAATGTAAGCAGTACACTAATATGTATGTGTATACATGCACTGCATACTATGAGCAATCATTTTATTGTTAGCTCCTCATACTGTTAATAGATTTTTTTTTTTAAAAGCTAACAATTATCAGAATATTAATCTAATTTCAGACACAGCTGGGGTTTTAGCCCCGCATAGATTTGATTGCACGCATTTATAATTTTTAATGAGAATTACCATTTTCAAACTACAATTGAAGATGCTATTGTAAACATGCAGAACATGCTTATACATTTCAGTGAGATCTTTATTCACTCAGAACAATACTATCCACACTTAAGATTAAAAAAGTAGGTGTACTGACATAAACCAAAAGTTATTGCTCTGCTGCTAATTCTGTGAATGAATGTAATCTTGAATGCCTGTTTTGCAAATAAAGGATCACAGTTCACTTAGGATTTTAGTATTCAGTATATTGACCAAGGTGCAGTGAATCMTGAAGTATCTTTCCTGTGCTGGAACACACCTGCACTATGCACAGCTCCTGATATACTGCTTAATGAGCTTCAAGGCAGTCCATTAAGGTCAAAGCAGTTGCTTTCAGTAGCATGTCAGCTGACAGTAATTCCCATAGGTTATGCTATTTTGATATATAGAACAAGGGGAACAATCTCTTGAAAGCCTTGAAAAAGAATGTAGCTTATTCATGTATGTGTTATTTTTTTTTCTTATTAAAAAACTACTGGTGCCTTTCAAAGATGAGTTAAGAAASTATTATAAAATTTGTTTACTGTGTGCTTACAAGAGGTAAGTAATTCACTGGGAAAAGAAAACCATTCTGYTCCAGTGAGCCAGACAGCTCAGCTCTAACTCCTTTATTTAGCTATTGGTAGGTGAAAGGAAATAAGATCTGGATGATTTTTTGTTTTCATTTGTTGTACCACTCTCCATGGGAATTTATGATCCACATTAAATGCCACTGTAAAAAGTAACTACTCTGCATATAGCCACATAAAACTTCTGGGTTGAAAATCTGAAGCACTTGGCTTCACCAGGCTTTTGTAAAGCTTCATAATTAAATCTTGACATATTCCACAGCAGGATGTGTTATGTCCATGAGTATAATGAAATGAATTCTTGACTCCAGTCAAAAAAAAAAAAAACCCCAAACACCTGTTGGACTTGGTTATTTAAAAGAAATCCAGTTGTTCAGGCACAGTCAGGTGCATATTTCAAAGATCTCGTGGAAGGAGCTTGGAGAGGAGGAGACTCATTCTGTGTCTTCAGCTGCTGTAGATCACTTATGTTTCTGTCTCATTTTCCCCTGCTCTGTTGTGTGTGGCACTGAGCTGGCTGTGCCAACTGGAGAGCAAAGAGTTACGACCCTGGAAGAGATGGAAAATTCTCAGCAGCGCTGCTGGATTGTGATGCAATCCTGTTCATTTTTCAGAATTGGGAATTCCTGTGAGCTAAAGATCTGACATATGGTTGCACTGTTTTTTATGGGGTGGAGGGTTTTCTGACTGGTTCCTGAGGAATTACCCTACATGGTATTTGCATGTGACTGTCATCAATTTGAAATTTATCAAATGAGAAAGAGGCATTAAAATTTCAGAGACACTATTTATGTTCATGTTCCATGAAAATAAATGGTAACATAGAAAACAAATTCTCTTAATTTAGCAAAGGACTTGACCCTCATTGATTTTAGCCTGGAATTCTGATATCCAGTCGTCAAAACCCAAATCTGGGGAAAACCAAGATTCCTTATTTTCTTTTACTTATGTGAAGAGAGCAAGAGGGGAGGGACTTTTTGGGGGGCAAATATCAGCATTATGGAGATGCTGAATCACCATCCCTGGAGGTGTTTAAAAGATGAGTGGATGTGGTACTTAGGGATATGTTTTAGGGATGAACATGGTGATGATGGGATAACGAGTAGACTCGATGATCTTAGAGATGTTTTCCAAACTAAATGATTCTATGATTCTGCCTGCTTCTGTGGGTACTATTGCACATCTAGGGAGGTTTAGGATACATTCATGATGGAAGAGTTCACAGATAAAAAAGAAGTATATCTTTTTATATTGCTTAACCACTCTTTATATAAAGAATCTGGCAAAGGGTAGATCCAGTGAAATATGAAAGGGGGGGATTTCTAGCTTGGTATGATTTTTGCTTTTGTGTTTAGGTGTGCAGTACTGATGTTTCATAATCTCTCCTTTGCTCTCCTGGGGGAACCTGTGGTCTGATTGCTGTTGTGTCAAGGTTTTGGTATTCACTTCAGCTAGAAGAAAGAAGTCAAAAAAAAGAGCACATCTCACATGCTGATGAATTTTTCTGCTCATTTTGATACTAATTCTAATATTTCTCCTGCACATGATATCAAAGTTGTTGTAAATGGGATTCTGTAATTACAGAAGGAAGTTTCTGAAGCAAGGTAGACACGTGTTAAACTCAATCTCCTTTCATATTTCTGTAATAGAAATGTTAACTTGGGAACAAGACTGACCTAGTTACTTACCTAAATTAATCCCCGGTGAAATCAACCAGAGGAATTTCCACTGACCATGTAGGAATTGTGATTTGCCCTAAATCAAAAGGATAACTACAGTAAGAAGTTTTTCCCTGTTGCCTGTTTGCTTACAAGAATGAAAGCCAGATTATCTTCAGTCATACACAAGCCCTTGGGAATCTCGCTTGTGCACTTTCCTTTTCTATCAGATTTTCAAAACTTTGCAATGGTAAACTTTTAGTTCCTTGGATTCCTTTTTAGTCTTGCTCTTTGGCAGACTTTCAGGATAGCAGCTTCTTGCCCAGCTGTGAGTTCTTCCCTTCGTTATAAGGGGGGGTTGTGAGGGGAGAATGATTCAGAGTTTGCAGTGTCTGTTTATTCCTTTAAGCAGAATGTCGCAGGAATATTGCGGCACGGTGCTCATCTGTCTGAAAAACGTGTTAGATTGGTGTGACTCTGATAAATCTAGGTCAGACATCACAATCTTTGCTCAGTACTTACTCAGGCAAAACTCCTGTTGAGGCCAAGGGGAGTTTTGCCTGACTAAGCACTGTGGGATTTTGCCCTTAGTATCTAAAATATTTGATCTGTTCCTTGCGCTTTYGTAAGTGCTCTAGAGGCAAATCTTGTATCTTGTCCTTGACTGCCCCACTGTGGCTGTATCCTCATCAGCTTAAAMGGTTGCAGAATCTTGTGCCTCCCAACATTAAGCATCTCTACATCGACAGAACATTTAGAAAATAAAACTACACAACTTCATATTTATTATATTTAAAGTAATTCCAAAATCTATGTGCGGTAACTGTGTGCATTTCTGCATGAAAAGGAAATGTTATTTTGTATTCTAGATTCCTTGTTCCACTTTTTTCTACTCTAGAGCTGCAGATTTTTGTTTTCAGTTGTGGAAGCTTGGGGGGAAAAGAATCTTTTAAGAAATCTCATGGCTTTTTGTTGTCTCCTATAAAATATTTTGCATGTTCGTATCACTGCCTGTCCCACACAAGGCTTTTGATTCACACTTCAAATGTCAGAAATTCATTCAGTGAGGACCAGGGTCAGTTTTGTGGAGTAATAGGTGAGGCAAACCAAGTCATTAATAAACTCAAATTCACTACTATCTSGATACAGTTTTATTTGCAAGTAAAGCATTAGATGAACGTGCTTAACTGCCCTCACAAAGAATTGTGTGGTATTTGGATATAAAGAAGGATATATAAAGACTTGAACTCACGWGGAAGCTTTACTTTTCTTCTTAGTAATGTGACCATGCTTAGTGTTATGATTTTGCATCATTTTTCTAAAATTAGCTGAAGTGCATTTTGAGATGAGACTTCTCATCCTCCCCCATAACACCACATCACTGACTGTGCTTTCATTTCTACTCTTAATTTCTATCTGCCTCTGTCTTCATTCTCAGTGCATTRCCTATTAGTGCTTCCTCTGTTTCCTCTTTTCATTGTATCTTGTTTTATATCAGACTCTCTGGAACTGCAATTATCCCTTTTTTTTTTTCATTAGGCACTCTGCTTTTCATTTAAATTCCCTCTTGAAGATCCACATCTGAGGGTTTACTACAGACCCTTTTGAATAAAAATGCAGTCACCCTACTCTTTATTTTTAAAAAAAAGCTCTAGGGTAAATCTCATCATAAATGTGTTGCACATCTCCTTAGAAGCTTGCTTATCCTTACTCAGGCTGAATAACTCCCAAATCTTCAGAGCTCCTCCTGAAATAAATACTCCTAGACATGGATAAGGCATTATCCAGCGTGAACAATTACCTTGAGAGTGTCAGCTTTCTCCCACTGTAGCTGTCACAGCCAATACTAAAGAACACTTGGTAAACAGCCAGTTGTAGCCTAAGAAAAACATGCTAGAACCATTTCTCCAAAATGAGGAAGCTGGGAACAATTGTAAAATATTTGCCTCTCTTTACACAGCCTCCCTTTAATTCGTCATTGTAACACACACAGTGAACTCCAAGAAAATGTTAATTTCCTGGCCAAATCCTGCAAGTCAGCCACCACACTTAGCTATTCCTCTTATTTCAGCCTCTTTAGCAGTGTCATGGTTGTAGATTAATTTATTTTATTTTTAAACGCAGAGAGGCTTTTCAGTGCTGATACACTCCCAAAATTACAGGAGCAGCACTATTGGTTAAATATGTAGGCAGACACTCTGTTCATAGTAATTTTTTTTCCTGGAGAAGCATGGAATGTCCATCAGTCTGGCCCTGGTTTCATTCTGTATCAATGAATAAGCCTTGCACAATCATTGTAGTGTCACTTTTGTATTACACTTGATGCACTTGTTTAAAACACATTTCTCTGAATTGTTCATTGACTTTTTCAGCAAATTATTAATGAAATCTTTGGATTCATAATAGTACCTAACATGAAGAGACTCTCTTCAGCCTTTTCTCAAGCTAGAATAATTAATTCAAGTTGCCAAATAATGTATTCAACAGCATCTTTAAGTAAATGTTCTTGATATAAAGTTTAATTTGGTCTTTGTTCCCTTGGTCTAATTTTTGATACAATTTTCTCAGAAATAACTCTCTGACTAATCTTTTCCTAGTAAGTTCAGTATAGTTCACTACAGGAGTGAAGTAATTCAAGTGTGTTTTAAAAGTAAACAGCTCCTGTGCTGGGGCTRTGGTTTATTCAGGATACTTTTCAAATGTGCAGATGCTGATTAGGGATGAAAATGTATTCCCAGAAGTTGAGAGAGCTTGTGTGTATCTGTCTCGAGTAACAATGATTCAGTTGTATTGTTCTAAATTAAAAGAATATGTCATACACGGGTCTAGATTTACTCAGTAAACATTTGGAGTTGGAAAAAGGGGAGGAAGTCAATAGACCACCCTATAAATCATCCAGGCAAGTCAAGGATCCCTATTCCAGCATCTCTAATTAACACTGTATAACTACACACATTTAATTCTGTCTTTTATTAATTTTTGTATGCTCAACCATGTAGCCTTAAAATTTTGTTTTACAGAMTTTCCAGTGTCATGTAAAAAGTATTCCTATAGCCAGCTCTTCTGGATAGGAAAGGAGGCAGGAGTGCCACAGTTTCCCTTGGCTTTAGGATCAGAGATAGGCACTGAATTGCCTGGTTAAACTGGGACTTTACTCCATGTGCTAATCTGAATAACTCTTGGCTCTCCCTTGTAGCTTGCACTAGAGTAAGTCAACAGCATTTCTGCTCATGTCTTTGTAGTGAGTCTGGCCTGTAGATTTGCCTGTCTGCTTCTCAAAAGCTCATCTCTGCACCTTGTTCCTTAGTGTTGGAGACGTGCTGATGCTGGGTATTTCCACTAAAACAGGAAGGCATGCTTCATACCATATAAATGGATTAGTCCTTGTGAGCAATAACTTTCCTGGACTGGGCCTTTTTTTTTTGCTTTTTTTTTTTAATCAGAAAGATTGAAGAACTTTCTGAGATTCCTTTAGAGCCTTGATCAAATTGTCTGGTTTTTTTTCATGGTACAGCAATGTCACAATAAAAGCAGGTAAAGAAAAAAAAGAGCAAATAGAAAGGTACACCTAACAGCTGTGACTAACAAAAGGAATATATTTCATCACATAGTATTTCTTTTGAAATTCGCTCAGTTTATAGAATAAAGGGGAGAAAACCCCACACTGTAAATTATTCAATGAAATGAATGCACACTCTGTGTGCAGACATTCTTTTCAGCCTTTTCTAAATGGGAGCTGCTGGAAGTTCATGAAACTGTTGTGCTCATAAATTGTTTAGCAGATCTGCTACATTCTTCTTGAAAGAAATACGCTGGGATGTGTAGCTTTAGTAATTTGATATGGTTTTAATATGCTTTTTATTTCTTTCCAAATGCATACAGAACATTTGGCCTCCCTCAGAAATAGAACCATAAGTAACATCTGCTTCTTAATGAGGATAGAGCAGTGAGGGGGCTTGTGTATATTTTTGGCAACAACTAACTCCACAGAATAGTAACATCACATTGGTATGTGTAGGTGACAGAATCATCTACAGGGTTTTTTTCATCATTTTGACATGCAGAAGATTCATGGTTAAATATTTTAACGTCAGCAGGGCTTTAAGTCCCTTTTGGAAATTGAGAGGAAAAGGCTCAGGACCCTGAGTCAGCCAGAACTTTGGGCAAAAAAATGGAGCTCTTTCTTGAAAGTTAGGCTTAGTCAGGGACTTTATGAATTGCACCAGCCCCTTCTCATCTCTAGGAAGCTCTTCCTCTCCTCTCTGAGGTTTGGCTGCCTGCTCCTCAGGACACACCTTCCCAGATCATCACAAACTTCTCAAGGCTGTCTCTTTCCTGACACATCTTCCCTTCTCCTGTGTCTCTCCCTGGGCACAGTCAGTGGCACCCCAAGCAAAGGGGCCTCAGAAGCAAAGCTGGAGGAAACATGGAGCCTCCCCCAGGGCTTTCACCTTCGGCACAAGAAACAATTGTAAACAAAAATAAAAAACCAAAGGAAAAATGAAAATATCTCTCTTGAAGGATTGCTGCCGTTTTTCCTGTTCTAAAAAGACCAATTATTGCTCCATCTCCTGACTGGATGGCTGCCATAACAAACAGCAAAAAGTATTTGTATGAGTCAGCTGTACATGAAGGGATGTTCTTTGCTATTCTATGCAGTAAAATAGAAATATCTAAAGTACATACAAAATTACAAAGATTGATGTGACGTGCCAAAGACTCATCAAAATAGAGATGACTTCCTTAGGCTCTGAAAGTTCTGTCCAGAAGGCCTGTTCCATGAAGCGAAATAGCAACATTGCATGCTTCAATTTGTGTGCAAATTTAATTACAGCAGACGCACAGGCTGGGCCCCACAAACTGCTGGCATCTCACTTGTCAGAACGGGTGATTTTACTCTGAGTTATCTTTGCTTGGGAAGCATCAACTGCTGCAATGGTCGTGGGACTGAAATACTGGTGCTTTTCTATTTTTTTTTTTCTTTTCCCCTTGTCTTACAACACAAAAAAGCTTAAGCACTCATCTCCTAAAAATTCCCCCTCAAAGTACTTGTTAAAAATATAGTCAACTTTTGCCAGTTGGGTCATAATTTTTTCATGGGAGATTAGGCTGGGACAAGCATTTATGAGGAACCTACCTCTCTACACCCAAGATCTTACCCTAGCATTACAGAGATGTGTATTTTGATAGATTTTTTTTGTGGGAAAAGGCTATTTTTCATAGCTAATATGCACACAACTCTTGCTGCTGGCTGTGCAACACCGCTTTTATAGTCCATGTGAATGGCACCTCCAAGCTGTTGAGCGTTCCTGCAGGTTTCATTAGCATCACACACTTTAATTTGCAGTTGCTGTGTTGCTGACATCTCCGTGGACCGAGCTGTTCATTGCTCATGAACGATTCCTTCATGTAAGCACAAGTGTTGTTTTCTTTATGTCAGAGTCCTTCAAAATACCAAATCCCAGTTTTCTGTCTTATTAAGTTTTTATAGGCCAGTATCTTTCAGGAACACAACAGAAGTTGGTGAGACCCCGTGAGGACTCTGGGAGGGTTATTCACACACTTGGGAGCCATCACAGTCAACTCATTTCTACCCAGCTACTAAATATAATTTCGCAGTTTTTTGCGCTTCTGAGTACTTCTACCTGCCTTGTTGTTTGTAAGAAAAATGCATCTTGTCACAACAGGCAAAACAACAAACGAATCTTCAAAGAAGAAAATCTTCTGGGATGAGGCATGAAAATCACAAGGATTTTTTCTCTTTTCCCTAATTTTGCCTCTATCACRTTTGCTTCTTGCTTTGTGTCAGCTTATCAAAAGTACAGCATAGGTGAGGGGACTCAGCTGATCTTGCTGCTTACTTGTCCAGGGTCATGACAGTGTGGATAAAGCAAGCTACGATGTTTATCCTAAAAATGGACCAAATGCTGCGTGTTCATTGGAACATCTGTGAGTTTGGCTTGATGACAAGTCCCAGAGCAACACAACAAAACCAGTGTTTTGCTCCTGCAGCTTAGTAGTGCTGATGTGTGTTTAATCAAATTAATGGTAAGAGGAATAAGGCTTAATAGATAACACACACAAAAAAAAAAAAAAAGGCTCTAAACAAATCCAAGCCTAAAATATGAAACTGAATTTCCATTATGAGAGGTAGCATGCAAGTTGAATAACAGAAAAAGAGAAATTATCAGCTTGCTTTCTGATCTTTTGAGCTAAACTGAATAAAGAAAATAGAACAGATTGTGTGATCTTAGAACTTAAATACCATTCTGCTGGTTTTGTAGTGTTTAAAAAATCAGAGATGGGAGATCAACACCATTGTACTTTGGGACATGCAACAGAGTGTTGCACTGAGGAAAAGGTTTGATTTATTGTAGTGAATATGATACATTGTTTAACAGCCTAGAGATTTATATGTGTTTCTGTGGCTTAATAACTTGAGCAACATTTCTCAATTGCATGTGGAATATAATGCAGGACTGGTGCTCATTATAAAGATTGCTCCAWGGTGGAATTGTTAGAGGTAATACCTTTCTTTCAGTCAAATAGTTTATCCTTTCCTGGTTAGGTGCACACTGAGAATAATTGTGATTTTTCCAAATCAGAACTGGTTCTGCTTTGCCTATGACTATTTCCTTCTTTAAAATCGGTATGTAGATTTTTTTTTTACTTTAGTGAACACACTGTGAAGGAGAAAGGTGTCCACGTAAGCACTCAGAGCAGTTGACCATTCTTTTGTTCTTCTGTTTTTATAAGTACAAAATCTATCATAGGTCACATGTGAGATGAAGGCACAGCCCAGGAAGCCAAAGACTGCTGAAGCTGGAACTTTATTCCAGAGATTTTTGCTCTTCTGCCTTGCAGTTTAACCCATGTAARTCGTTTACAGCCTGGTTTCAGTAACAACGGGCATCCAGAAATCCAGTTATTACCACTGGGAGTTGCAGGTATTCAGAATATTTGATGGTCCTTAACCTCTGTCTTTGTTTTTCCCACTGTGAAATGGAGACAGCAGCTTCTTCAGAGGGATGCCATGGGAGTAGTTAGTTGGGAGCTGTACAAGATGCTGAGGAGCARCATGGCTGAGCAGTGTTACTGCACCATTTTCATGTTTAATCGTTTCAGCAAAATCACCTCTTGTTTTTGGAAATATTTATAAAATACGAAGCGTGAAAAACAACTTTGCTGATTTGGCTATAGTGCTTGGAAAAATCATTATTGGTCAGCATACCTCCAACAAATGCTTTTTTGGCTTTTAGGGAATTGTGAAGACAATTGAGCAACAATGCAAAAACAAGATTGTTTATCTGACTCGAGGTTTTTGTACAGTGCATTTGCTGTGATTATCATGAATCTAAAGAAGGCAGTTTCAACACTGAGCTTTTCAACCCTCAAATACCTAAATAAATAAAATAATTTAAGTATACTCATGCTTATTTTTGCTATACATTTTTAATGAAGCAGCAATTGCCCATATTCCACTGCTGAAAATCTTATACAACTGAAAGATTTTGAAGCACTTAAAAAAGATCAAATGTGCAATAAAATGCCATGGCATTAGTCCATGGAAACACTGTGTATATTGCAAGAAGCAATACACATGAAAAAAAATTAGTCCATTGCTTTCATTAACTCTTTTGTGATTGGGGATGGAGGGCATGACTTTGGTTTTTTGTTTTTTTTAAATTAGGCTGAGTTATGCCAAAAGTGCAGCCTAATCTACCTTTCATTAGTGAAATGAGTATTCGCCCCAGAGTTATTGATGCTGTAGTCATGGGGAAGGTCTCAGAGAGTATTCCAGAAGGTGTGGAGGTTTGTTAAGGAGGATACATGACTCATCTATATCAATTTCCCAGAGCAGATTCTTAAGGCTGTAATGAGTCAGCTCTCTGGTACCTGGAATAAATCAAGTAGTGTTCTGGAAATTGCTGATAAGGGATGGTGGCTTCTTTTCAGTGTTGTTTTTGGTGGTGTTAAATCACTGGACACTGAGTTTACCTGAAGGTTTTTCATCTTGATACAGCTGTTTTAGCAGCTAGTACAAGTATGATCCCCATCCTCTGAAAGATTCAAGTTCTTCCATCAATTCTTCCACTGGATTTTCACTGGTTGTTGGGAATTCTTGAGAATGATCACCAGGCTGCTCCAGAAATTCCCTAGTCTACACCAAAACCAAGCAACTGAGGAATGCATTTGTTATAAAATACACCCTACTTTGCTGTGGGTGTGAAAATAAATATTGTCTTGATCAGCATTCTGGTGATTAGCATCACTTTTCAGGTGATACGGATTTTGAAGAAAAGGTTGAACTTTAGCACTTTACACCAAAGACCTTAAAAATAAGAAATCAAAACCATGCATTGGTATTCCATAACTTCATGCTTTGTTGATATSAGAACCGGTTGGCTTTAATTTCCTTAAGTATACAAGGTCATAATCTAGAAATCGAGTGGGGGCAAAAGAGTAAGTTGTTACCTATCTATAGACAGAGGAGAAAAACGCATTTTCCTAAAATGTCATTAATTTCTGCTGAATGATTTGATTTATTCTGTCTTCTCCAATGCTATTACCTGAAAGAGTTTGCCTACAGATGCTGCAGGCACAGCTGTACTAGAGCTGCCTGTTGCAATGCATTTCTTTCTTTGTCCACCAGAGATTTGGAAATCCATTTCCCGTCTGTATATTCATATATGCATATGTTCATTTTTCAGTATACAAATGTAACTCAGATGATTGAAAAAGAAGAAACTGTCAGTGCATATGAGTGGTTAGCACAAAAAGACACTTCCTGCAGAAGTTGCACCCATATATTATGAAAGTCTCCACGTAAGCATGACTGCCATGCACCTGTGCCTGAAGGCCGTTTAGCCAGCTTGGCCATCAGTGAATGCTGAAAATTATTAAAATGGCTGTCTCTCAACGAATTTGGGGTTTAAGAAGCTTTGTCATTTGATCTACCTCTGCTAAATTAACGTTTCTAAATTTAAAATAATAATTTTTAAAAACCCCTCCTTGTTTTCCAAGATTCTGAGCTAGGTAGATTATTTTTAGTGGAATAAACATGCTGGATTTTTTTTGTAGAGACACTCTAAAAGGTCAGAACAATTTTCAGCTACTTTGATGAAGCTTTGTGATGAACTTATGAAGGTAATGCAAAAGTTCTGACTGTTTAGAGGGTGTCCTTATAAGATAAACCACAACTGGTCTGATGTCAGAGAATATGGTTCTCTATGGTTTGGGTTGGAAGGGACCTTAAAGATCTTGTAGTTTCAACCTCCCTTGTGGTGGGCAGGAGCACCTTCCACTATCCCAGGTTGCTCCAAGCCCCATCCAACCTGGCCTTGATATCCAATATCCAAGTTATTACTTCATCAAAATGTTTCCTTCTGATGATGTCTTACTGTAATATGTCATGGAAGTGATAACTAATATATTACATGATAAAGTAAGACATCCCCCGAGCAAGGTACAGGAATGATAAATTACGTTAATATGTTATTCCCATTATATTATCATCAGTCAGATGATGATTTAGTATGATGCACCATCAGAAAAACTCAGTGTTATGCCATCTGGGGATTACAAGGTCTAAATCCAACTGACTTACAGAACAAAAGGGGTTCCAGTGTCACAATTCACAAACAGCCTCAATTAAAGTATATCAAGATACAGAAAGAAGTACAAAAGTCTAGGAAGGGCAATACTAAGATATGTCACTGTTGTAAAGGCCAGAAGCAGATCCTCAGTGTCTGTAAGCCAACATTACACCAGTATAAACACCAGTATATGAAACTGGCCTTGCCACTGGTGTGACTGGAGCTGCCATCAGACTCATCAGTCAGGGCTTTGCTCTGGTGAGTTGCTGATGAGAGTGAGGTAGAAACCAGCTTGATGCTCAGTGCCCTTTACTCAGGCAGCTGGCAGAGATCTGGGTGAGTGTGGGTATCTGCTGGAAGGCTTGACCACATTCCTGTGCCAAACTATTCATCATCCAGCAGATGGTTATCCTATTATTCTACAATTTGCATACTGCCACGCTGCAGTGATCTATGGACAGTGCCACTGTGTCACTACACCAAATAGAAATATCAGAAAGGCTTTGTTGTGAAGCAGCCCTAACTTGGACTGAAAACTACTCTCTTATGTATTCATTTCTTTGACTTTTTTTTGGTGRTACACTTCATCTGTGTTTCTGAAATTACAGTCTGATAACACTGTGTTGTACCTTCTGCTGCAGTGGGTAAGAGCTGGGCTCCGTGATCCTTGTGTGTCCCTTCCTACTCAGAAAATTCTGTGAATCTGTGGAACGCCTTCCTGGAGGTCGGAAGAATTTATTTCATTTATTTATTTTAATGAAGCCCTATGTCCTGGGGCTCCACTACAGACATCAGCTGCCCTTCCATGCCACAGTTATGCTGATTCTCAGGCTGCCTTCTGCAACCTCGACAGCATAGCTTCTGATCTTCTGAGAATCTCCCCAAGCACCATCACAATGCCTCCAGCTCCTTGCTGTGCTCTTCCACTTCCCTGGTAAAGCTTAGATCCCTCCCGTGCCCCTGTGGCCTCATTTAGTATCACATTATCCATAAGCCTTCCACATCCCTATACCTGTCTCCCCGGTAGCCCAAATATTTGCCAGCTGGGCAACTTTGTGTTGTGCCTGAAGTTGTGCACCCTGATGGACCACTGAGCTGCTGCCTGGCCCAGAAGTACAGCAGCATCTTGAGCTCATCCATCAGGAGAAATACTGGGATCTCTCTGCTTTGCTTGGTACTGGTTTTCATTAAATACATGGGAAATAGGCRAGGGATCAGCTGCATATTTGTATTTGATGGTCCCTGAGATCTCTGCAGAGAACTGTCAGACACAAGACAGTGGGAGACCTGCATTTTCCTAAAGTGACAGCTAATGAGCAGGTGACAGTGCCAAAAGGGACACTAGACACCATTTTTAGGTGATTKGATCTAGCCTGGGATGTCTTTCCTGTCTCTGCCTTCCCACCATCCATGCTTTTGAAAATGCCAGCAGTTCTGAGCCCCCAGCCTGGGGCTGGCTGGCAGAAAGATGTGCTGGGGATGCATCTGTGGCTCCTACACTTCCTTTCTTTGGAAAACCAGCAGGGTGGCACTGGGAGCATTTTGGCCTATTGTGGGAGAAATGGATGTCACCATCCTCTCCTCTGCTGAGCCTCACTGCCCACCCTGCCCTYGGCAAGCCCTTCCTTGTCTTTGTCCCTCTGTCCCCAGATGGGAAGGCAGGCCATGGTGCTCAGTGTTTGACACCTCCCTGCTCCCTGTCATGCTTCTTGATCCATGGTCCTGAACTCAGCTGCTTTGCCTTCATCAGCAGCTGTTCTCCCATCTCCCTTTCAATATATAAACCATATTTTTATGCAATATGGGCTGATTTAGACACAAAGCTAACATGTTGCATGATTCCCAACAGTCTGGGAATACTTTTATTCCTTTTCTTTTCATAGGTGAAATTATTTATTGCTGATGAAAGATATGATACTAAAACCATTAGAAGATAGTGTTATGTCTCTATGCAGCAAATGTAAGACCTCCACGTGCACATCCAGGAGTCAGCTCCCATTCTCTCAGGGCAGTACTTTTACAGATTCTTCTCCTTAGTACCCAGTGCTTTCTCCTTTGCTGAAACTTACTAACAGGAGAACTGTTTCCTTCCTTTTGTCAAAAGGTTTGGTCACAAAAGATATCCATAAACGTGGATAGAGATGTAAGAATGTAATCACAGAATCAACAACAACAACCAAATGTCTTGTGATCCTTCAGATACCCATCTACAGTTACACTCTTTCACATCAAAGAACACCTCGCTTTAGATGGCTTCCTTTAAATTTAACTTTTTTTTTAACATTCAATTTTAAAATTTAATTTTTATATTTAAATTATTTTCCCCCAAAATGCTCTTGACATGCACATCACTGAGTTTTTTTCCAGTGACACTGTTAACCATGTGTTTCTACTTTACCTGCAAACAAACTGAGATGATGGGAAGAGAGTAATGGCCTAACTGAGACAGCTGCAGTGCTTGTGAGCTTGGAAGCATGAATCCAAAAGGTGAAGAAGCAGTAGATTCCAAGGAGGAATTGCAGGCTCTCAGTAATAAGAGAGTGCACATGCTGTGCACATGATGCATTTTCAGTTTGGGTTATTGAGCTCTCAGGTCTGTGGCTCAAAGACTCCTTTAAATCAGAGGCAGGTCTTTGTAGGTAACACCCTTCACAAATATTTCTCCTCTAAGTTTACCTAGTTACTTTTGAAAAGGTTTGAGTTTTYAGAGTCCGTGGCATCCTGTAGCAATGCATCTTTTAAAAAAAATGGTTTTGTTAATGTTTTTAATCTGCTGCTTGCCACTTATGTTCGATGTGCCTTGGATCTATCCTCTCCATCTATTATCTGATCCATTATATTCAGGGTTTTATAGACCATTCGTACTTTCTTTTATTCTTTGATCACCTATTCTGTCTGTTAATTTCAATGTGTGCTTTTGGAATGAGGGATCAAGCCTGTGATCAGTAAGCAATATGCAGAAATATTTCTAGGTTTCAACCTAGGTTCTGTGCTTTTTTGTTTTACTGATTATTTTTACAATTTCATTCCTTTTTCCCTTTACTCTGCTTTTGAGCAGAGGGTTGATAGTGTTACAGAGCCAACTCTCTGYTATAACCACAAGAYCTGTCTTGAACAGTGACAGCTTAGTACAGAGTTGTGTTATTTGTTATGTAAAGTCAGGAGCATTTTATTCTGTGTGCATCACTATGACACTGAATTTTGTGACATTTTATCAATTTGCAATTCAGTATCATAAGGTTCTTTGGCATATTTTTGTGGTAAATCCTCATCATCTTCACTACTATGAATACCTTAGGATTTCTAGTACAATTTTACAAGTTCCCAGTTCAGTCTGTATTATAGATTCTACATACACTGCCAGCAGGACATGAGCATTGATCTCTGGGGGATGCCACTCTAAAAACTGACCTTTTCTTTCTGACTGTTTGTTTCCCATCTTTTGACCAGCTACTTATCCATGAATTGACTGAAACTTAACTAACCAGCAAACTCCTTCAGGAWAAAATGAGAAGCGACCTCACAAAAATGTGAGCAGAAAATTTAATTCATCAGTTACTAAGATATTAATTCTCCTCTGCACTTCTTGATGCAGCTGGGATGGAAACTAAAGCAGTGATACTTGCAGAGTAGCTCAGCCTCATAATAATTCTGATGATCATCCATGTGTGGTACTGCAACTCTCAGAAGAAAAGCCTAATTTTTGTGGTGTTTCCAATTTGTTTCTGGAATAAATTTTGAAGAAGCCCTAGGTAAATAAAATCTCATGTACCCCAGAGAAAGTTGTATATGAATTCAGTATCCTCTCTAGAACAGCATCCCATAGAATAGAATATGAAAATGTTTACTGGAGACAGAGCTGTAGCCTATATAGTGTTAATTTTACATTTAAACCCATTTCAGCATGTTCTCGCTTTCCAAGTTCCCAGATGCTTCTGAGTTTTTATTGACCACTTCAAATTGTATGGTGTGGAAGGAATTATGGCAGGGGTTCAGCAGCAAGGCAGAATGAATGATCTGGGAATTATGGCAGCACAGGGAGAGGCCACTTGATTCGTGAAACTTGGGAAGTGTTTGCTGTGCATGTCAGCTAGATACGAGTGTGGAAATCACTAGCTGTGAAATCGTTAATGATAGATAATAACATCCAGTGTTCAAGCAGTGCATGGTAACAGTTTGTTTTTGATCCAATAATAAATACTTCACGAAGCCCTGGGCAAGCCAGGGGCATAATTTCAGAGATGAGCCTTCCTTGATAGTTTTAAGAAAAGATAGTGCCTGGTTAAGTTCTTTTTTTTTTAAACTTAAATTACTTGAGTTTGGAGACATATTTGTGTTTGGTAACTCAGTTCTGCTGAAGAATGGACCACGTAGCAAATTCCTTTGTTGCAGAGTTGTGCAACGTAAGGCATCCTTCAAATAGGCATCKCAGAACAAAAAAAAATCCTTTTCACCTTTTCCATTGACTTTGGTAGGACCCCTTGTGTAAGCAAAGTGGATGGGCTGGATGTGCAGATTGAAGGACTCTGGAGGAGTAACTCTCAAGAAATTGGTTACGGCTGTAATGTGAGCTGTGCTGACACAGCTGGCAGATAGCTTGAAATTGATGCTCTTGAAAAGAGATAGATCTTTGCCAGAAATATTAGTTTCAAGGAAAAATGACATTTTTTCCTATCATTACTGTCAAATAGTGCTATAGTTTCTAAACTGGATTTGGTAGAGATGCATGCTCCTGATATTTAGTTTCAGAAGAGGAAAAGGTTTCTCTGTGATTGAGAGCCAAGCACACAATACTGCAAAATGCATTCTTAATCCTAAAGAAATGTAAAATCCCACTCYCTAAAACAGTATGAGACTCCTTGGCCCCACCAGTTCCACCATTACCTTTCAAAAGACCAGTCTCAAAGAGATTTTCCAAAATATTTGTGTTTATCTGTCTTTGTACACTTGACTGGTTCTCACCAGGGCTCTGAGGACACCACCAGTCCTTATGGACCTGCCTGGCCTGGAATGAACAAAAATACTTTGTAACTTAAAAACTAAATATTTAAAAACTTAACTAATATTTCTGCAAAAAAATCCATCTGTTTTCAATGAGCACCTTGTAGGTAAAGGCATCCTGTCTAACAAGAAAAGATATATAGTCCAGTTACTTACACAAACAAGAGGCAATGGTATCAACCACTTGTAGCTGGGAGTTTGCTGTGTCTTTGTATAAAGTTCCTTAAATTGCCCTGTCAAGAAAATACAAAGGCAGGATAGATGTAAAGGGTCAAAAATAATCACTACCATTTCACTTATGTGGATTTTGAGGGTCAGAACTATGCATTTCATCAGCCTTTTTATGATCTCTCAGCCCCAGGTAAGATCAGTGCCTCAGAGCAGGCAAGGGCCTGCACGCTGAAGGGCTTTGTTTCAAAGGAAGTGAATGCTGCTGCCACTCCTAATGAGACTCTCCACTGTATTAGAGAGTGTTCCTGATTTCATAATTCTTTGAATTTTAGCAAAGTAATTTAATATTTTAATTCTTTAATCTTTGAGCTRAAAGGTGACAGGGTAGGGTATATCTGCCTTGCTGGAGGTTTGCATGTCTGTGTAGCACTACTCAATTCATCCATCTSATGGCCTTTAGGAAGACAAAACGACAGGTTGGTGTGGAGTATTTTGGAGAAGCACCCTGATACACTTCTGCTATCAGTGCTGGTTAATGTGAAGTGTTTCTGATGATCTGTGGTCAGACRTTTTATCTTGTCTGCTTTAATTCTGCCAATATCTTCAGTGCTGATTCTCTCCATCCATCAAGAGCTTTCCCTCTTTTGGAAGACAYAAATAGATGTGCAGTGTAGGGGTTAACAGACACTAAAATTAACATATTCTCAAAGCCATAAATAACTTGTTCTGAAAATCTGAATAGCTAACTTAGGGGGAAAAATCAAGTTCCGCATATTTAACTTCAGCAATGTTAATCAGGACATTTGAAAGAAAATTAATATTTTCCCAGAGATTAAAAGCAAATTCAGTCTTTTTGAAAATCAGGGGGGTTTATTCATTTCAATTCTGAGGGAAATGAGACTGGTAGAACTGACTGGAATTGGGCATAACGAGCACAAATTCTGAAATGCTTTTCCTGAGCAGTTTTGTTATCTTGCCATGTAGTTCCTCTGATATTTCAATAGACACTTTTCAATAGACACAACAGAAGACTGTTGATAGTACTGAATAGTTCTAAATTATGATTTTGAGGATGTTAAATTCTGACTGCTTGTAGGTTTGCACATGAAAAATTTGAGCATCAAATGAAAGCATCACTCCAGTAAAGTGGCAGAAGGTTTTTGTACAGAATGATGAATTATGTCCAATATTTAAAACTAATATCTTTCATTACTTTTGTCTCTTTTCACTCTGAAGTTCTTTTTTTTCTCGTTTCTRTCACTGGGCTACAGACAGGTACTATATTTGTGTCTTGGAAAGTGATTGCACGATCGCACATGAAGGAGCAGTAACTGCCAGATGCACAGGAATTCCCGTGCCAGATCAGACTAATCGTGCACACAGCTCAGCACCTTTTCTCCCAGAACCAGACAGTCCTAGATACCTGTGCACCTGGATCTGATGGGTTTGCTCCTCAGCATTTAGGAGAACTGCAGCCAGTGCTGTGACAGTCCCTCCAAAGTGTCTGCCATCCCAGGAAAAGCCAGAACAGGCTTTTCAACAGGAACAGGCGTTTCTCACATCTCTGGGGCACGGTGAGCCTGGTGCACTCGCTGGGTTTGCTGCTGGCTGCTGCTGTGTGCTGCTGCCTGTGCACGTGCAGTAGGAATTCACTCACACCTTGCCTTCAGTTTTGTGTCTCAGGCTCCCAGTGCTACCACTCCTCACTTCAATGAGCTACCAGGGCATGCCAAAAGTTCTGGGCATCTAAAAGGCTTCCTCCTTTGTTTCTTCACATCACACATTCTGAGCTTGCTGATACATCCCAACCTTTTTTTGGTAGAATAATGGGCTGTAGCTGCCAGCTACATTGTTCAACTGGAGTTTAGAAACATGGTTAGATTTTTTAATTAAAGGAACTGTTAATGCCTCCTGGTTTTAAAGAGATGTCTAACATGTAGAATAGAAAAAAAAAAAATCAAGCCAGAGAAAGCAAAAACGCAGTTGTGGCCACACAAGACATCATAAGCACTTTTTGGTGCTGTGAGCTCAGAGAAGAGATGGCATTTTGTGACAACTCTCTCTTTCATGCATGGCCTGAGGTAAAGAATGAGGTGTTCTGCACCATGGAGTTCCAGTCCTGTCTTTAAATGCGTGGCAAACTGTGCTGTTGCCAGTTCTGCAGGGAAAGCAAGCGTGTGTGTAGGTGTGGCTGAGGGGGTAAATTTCATTTCAAGGGCTCATCTCTGAACACTTCTACAAGCTCAGCAATGTGAGCCTAATATTATAATTCCAAGGGGACCCTTGATGCTGCGTGGTAAAATTGCTTATTAAATTACAATCACAAAGAAAATGAGGAGATAGGCACTGTTCAGCTGGCAGCATACAGGAAAAAAAGGCTGAATTCTAATTATTTGAACAGTGGAGTTAGTGTTACTTCACTGTGTGAAAATAAAATTAGGTTATCACTGATATCATTATTAATGTATGAGATGAAGCAGAAAAACAATTTGTTTCCTAACACCCATTCTGCCCCTCCTCCCCAACCCCCCCCCCAAAAGAAGAGAGAATAACCTAAAAGCAAAAAAGGCTTTCTAATGCAGGCAGCTCTGAGAGATTTCATTGCTATCGCAGCAAAGTGATGATTTATAAATTATGTTAATTTGAAGGTGAGGCATTGTGTAAACAGTAAGTATTGCATTTATTATTTCCCCAGTTAGATTAAAATATAAAAAGGCATATCCAGTATCAGTAGCACTGTTTATTACTCTAATCAGAAACGGGAAATGTATCTTCAGCCACTCTAAACCTTATGTGTTCTTTTATTATGCATGAGCAGCTATTACTACTGTTCAGTCGTATATGTTTCTTAAGGTTCTCATATTGTAATCTCCACCTTTTGCATGGGTTTCAAATAAATAAAACAACTTTTTTGCATAAAAAGATATTCTGCAAACATAATTAAGTATTGGAATTTACATTTTTATGGATATAGCAACTTCATACACAAGATGAATCCACTGTAAAAATTTTAGAGGTTTTTAGAACCAGCACAAAAGGATTTTATTTTACATTACAACTCTGAACACATCTTATGCCCTTGAACGTGAACTGCCTTGAATTTTGTTAAGATTCTGTTCTTCAGTCTCATTTTCACACTCAATGAGCCACTACTGTTTCAGTCCAAAAGGGATCAGTCAGTAAAGCTGTGTCATGAAAGTAGTTATAGAGTCTGATCAGATTCTTTAAAACTCATTTTTATTTAGCCAGGAGTCACAAATCTAGCTGCAAACGCTGCTCAAGACGTGCCCTCTGAGTATAATTTGGGAATACAAAATCAGCTTTATGAAAAGGATACAGTGTAAAGGCAGTTTTCCTGTTATGTTACCCATAATATGTTATAGACATCGAAAGTAAAATGTATAAATATCCAAATGCCTTTTATTTGCATGTATAGATTTGTGTTTTACCTACAAGTAGGTATTTAATTATTAACATAAGAATTTTGTTAAAATTCAAAAACCAATAAATGATTAATAAAACTCTCCAAAACGGGAATCTAACTGAGGATGGAATTATGTAAGTTTGGTTATAAAATGTTTAGAAATAGAGAACTAAACCTGATCCAGTGGAAAGGACAAGGCCCATAACTCTGTGGTGTGAAGAGATATTTTTGAAGTATCTTTTGCAGTTAGACCCTAAAACTCTGTTTCTCAGAGAATGCATCCTTTTGGTTGGACATCCCARTGTAAGGTGCACATTTGTGGCACTGAAATTTTTCCACTACCTCAGGAAGCCTGGCCTCGCATATGCCATGAAAAGACCACTGAAACCAAACTCTGAGATCAAACACCAAGTGCTCTTACCCAATTTCTTTAGAAGGTATTAAATAAATATTTCCTGGAGAAGAGACAAGAAATCAGCCTGGCCTTTCCTTGGGGAACATCTTATCACAACTCTCCTTTGTCCCCCTATTTCTTCAGTCTCATACCCAAAACCCACTTTTAACTGCTTCCCAAGTGAAATAGCTGTACCAGGAAGGGACCAAGAGCATCACACACTGCAGTGCTGGTGAGGGCAGGTGGCAGCAGGTGAGGAAGAGAGTCTTTTGCATCTCTGATGTGCCAGAGGAGTGCTCTGACCACCAGGATAATGGGTAAATAAAAGGCAGATAGTGGAGGTATTTGGGCAAAAATACCTTATTAGTGCTAGAATCAGTAAGTGATTTACCACATGTGAGGAAGCAAAGGCTTTGAAAAAGCAGCTGCAAAAAATGTAACATCGTAGAAAGGACATCCTGGCCTCTGTCATGCAACATAAATGTTAACCATGCATTTCCCATCGCAAAGGAGAGGTTGGCTGAGTGGCACATCCTCACAGACAGAGAGCTTGGACTTTGGACAATTTATTGGCAGAACAAACAGCTTCTCAACCGGCCAAAGTCAGGCCTCAACAACTCACAGACAATTTTTTATACATTCAAAGCAAATTAACAGAGATTTACATACTTGTTTTTAACTTTGGCTTCTTTTCAATTGCCAAACGGATGTTCTAGTTCATTTCCCCTTTTGTTTCAGTCAGAAATACAATTATAACACTGAGCAGAATCTATTACTGCTTGTTGAAAGCAACTACTGCTGAGTGAGCTTAGCTCTACTGACTGATTCCTTCTACCATCTAGTGGCACCTTCACCATACTGCTTTTCTCTCTCTAAAGAGTTCAGTGAGAATGATGATAAATGTACAGTCTTGAAAAGAAAAAAATACACCTCTGAAATGAGCAGTGTACCTGGAGAGGAAATACCTTTTTTTTTTCTGACATGGAAAAGTAGTTTTCATACAGAAACTATGTATGAGAGAATAGAAGAGATTCAGTGGTGTAAAGTACTAATGTCAGAGAAAAGTCCTGCATCCTGTGATCTTGTAAACAGTGAGTTAGGTTTGTGGATTGATTTCTTACTTACTTTTTTTTTTTGTGGGACAGCTTGGATTTTAAGTTGTAGGCTGCAGAATGGCACTGTCGAATATCCTAAGGAAATGCCCATTTAGAAACACACTTGGTTTGTTTTATGCCTGAATGTTTAAAGGGCACAACAAAAATTAAAAGGTACCATCAAATATAATGCTTTGAAAGCGTACAGAACACCTATAGCTTCTTTTCTGATTATATAATTTTATTAAGAGCTTTCAGTGTTCCATTTTGCAGTAGATGTTTCTGTTTCATTTAGAGAAAAAGCTTAAATGTCAATGAGCTAGGAATTTAAGGCTTGGGATGTTTTCAATCAAAAGGCGTGTTCTGATTATTTATATGACTGAACAAACATTAATCATCTCAAATGCTTTCTGCTCTTTGAACTGGGTTGTTTTCACAGAGTGCAAGTATTGGTGAATTAGACTACATATGAAATCAATTTTTTTTCAAACTCCATAAAAAGGCATATTTCGTCCTTTCCACTGGCAGCAAACTGACAAGGCAAATTGATGGAAGTCAGAATGTAGAATCTCAGAATCCAGGATTTTTTTTTTTTTTTCTTTTAAAACATGCGTTACTCTGTATCCTAATCATATTGACCAATTTCCAACCAATTTTCCAGGGTGGTAAGATCCCCATCAGGTGGACTGCTCCTGAAGCCATCGCTTACCGGAAGTTCTCCTCGGCCAGCGACGCGTGGAGCTACGGAATTGTCATGTGGGAGGTGATGTCCTACGGAGAGAGGCCGTACTGGGAGATGTCCAACCAGGATGTGAGTACTGCCCAGGACTAACCTGCAACTCGTTTGAAGTGTTCTTTGAAAGTTATTGCCACTCCCTGCCCTGCTTTGCTGTCCAATTCCCTTTCTAGGCTGGAATCTCAGCTCATTTAAATCATCGTAATTCTGCCAGCTTCAATGGGACAGGTTATTTATGCAACCTGAAGACTTGGCCCTCTCTAGTTCAAACCTTGACCTGCTTCCTCCCATGGAGTAAAGACATATTCCAAAGAATCATAGGCAAGTGGATGAAGTTCTTAGTGAAGTTGTAAACCAAAACTCGAGGGAATGCTGGAATTGTTCTGATGATGGAGTTGGCCCCTTATCTCCAGTACAGTCTGACACTGCCCTTCTCAATGGGCACCCATGGTTAAATCCTGAAAGAATGAAGCTGCCATGAGAAATRCATTTGTCAATTCTCCTTTCTAAGAATTCAGTGCGTTCTTCTTACCTTGCAAACTATGTATAGGCTTAACCACAGTGCAGGACAAYAGTTCTCCCTCATTAAAAAGTTATGCTTGCTTCTGACTTTTTTTTTATCCAAAAGTGGTGGCCAAATAAGCCTTCACAATTAAAAAAATTCCCACATTTGCTTCTAGTACAATTGAAGGTTTGTTCTAGAAAAAGAAGCATGGGAAAGGGGAAATCATGGGGTTTTTTTCTCTACCACAATTTAAATTTCACGAATTCTCTTGTTTGATGGGTCCCTGTGACAGCTCAAACTGGTACACTCAGTCTTCACACCAGCCATCAATCTCTATGTCAAAATGTGGAATATCAGCCAAGCCACCTTAACCTCTCTCATGTATGTGCCTGGAATATTCCTGCATTGGTTCTGAAGAATTGACAAGACTTTCCCAGATGGCTGTTTTTACATTGTTGCTAAGTTATTCAGCTCTTCAAGTCTGGTTGCTTGTTAAGGCTGATGGGTCATTTGGGGATAAGGATCTGAGAGAGATTTTAATTTAAAAAAATAATTTCACTGTTTCAGGAAGAAAAGGAAAAAAACAACCAAACCCATCAGAAACAAAAAAAAAAAGACTTATCACAAACCTCTCCATTTAGAATATATTAAATAATCAGCTGCAGCATGAAGATAGCAACATTTAATTACTCCTACATCCAAAATAAAAGTATCTGTTAATACAAAATAATGCTGCAGACCCTAATGATGCCARTTGCTGGGGGCTTTCCCTGCAGTTCAGCAGTTCCCAGAACAAAGGACTCCTTTTTTCATACCCACAGGCCTTCAGTGCCAGAATGAGAGCAGTGAGCACCTGTGGCCTTCTACATACATTTAGTGACTTCGAGTGTCACTGGGAAATTCCAAGTTATTAGACATAATGTAAAGCTTACTTTACTGGATATTGGGACGGTTCTTTTAGTACAATAAATTACCCTGAATTCACAGGAGCTTATTTTGCAGAAATAATGGGACTTTCAAAGGTCAGTGGTACTGCACAGATGGAAGGGAAAACAACAGAGAGGGATGTGCACTAAACAGATTCATAAAAGACACAGGATGCAAACAACAGTTGATAAGGTCTTGCATGGGTATAGTCACAGGTTCTGCTACATCAAAATGTCTGCTAACATTACCATTAAAACACTTACTGAGTTTTGATCATAATAAAGCTCTTCTCTAGATAGCAATTAAAATATTTCTTTAATTGGGTGGGTTTTGGTAGATCACCAAAAGTTTTCCAAGTATAAACTGTGCAGAGCCCGGTCTGGTTTTTTGTTTTTTCCCATTCCATCTTACCAGCTGCTTTTCTAATTATACAACTTTGGGAAATGAACTCACTTTTTTAGACCATGGCTACGTAAGTGATGAACACAGCTGATGTGAGAAGTTCTAAACTGGTACCTGCCACCTAAATAAACCCAGTTTGGTGTTCAGAGACTACAGCTGCTCACAGGTATCCAGAATGACTCAACACCTCTGCAAATCCAGCATCCTCTATTTATATTCCCCAGCAAGGATTTGGAAGCTGAACTGAAGGAAACTGAGTTGAAAAATGCTTCTCATAAAATTAATACTGTACACGGCATAATGCAGAGGCTTAAAAATGTTGCTAAGTTTGAGAAATGCTCTTGTTTAAGTAAATAACCATTTTATTATTGTGGTAAGTCACTTCCAAACTCTGTTGATGCTGATTAATGCACTTCTTAGATGTGTGGCAGGCACCAGAGGTGTCCATTAATTAGGGCTGCTGCACAGTCTGTCRTGTCTTATTGCTTAATTAATAAACATTAGCCAAGATATTGAACTTTCCAAGGAAACTAGTGTACTGATGAACAGATTGTGCTAAGAGCCTGGCTTGCTAATGCTCATGTGAGGGAAGGAAGATTTATATTCCATGCATTTGGTTTGTAGAACAGCTGTGAGTGAAGTCTACTGGGACACCTGTTAGAGGCCACCGTATAAATTAGTGCATGGTGCAGAGCTACAGTATTCAAAAAGAAGAAAAAAAAAATGAAAAGAATATTTAATGGATTTGTAATTGGTATGCAAGAAAACCACTGTAGCAAACAGAATAAAACTCCTTACACTCCTGAAAGTTTCTTGTAATACTGAAAAAAAAAAACCAACTTATCCTAATATAGTTCTCTCAACCCACAGATATCAAAACTCCTGGCAGGCGCCTGGGACTGGCTCTGTACCATGAGGCAGGAGCAGCTGCCTCTCCCTCCTGGTAGATTTTTCAGATGTCAGGAGGACACAGGGACAATGTCCCTCTGGACTCTCTTCTGTCTCAGTCTCATTAAAAAAGCTGTCAGTTAACTTTAGAAAGCAAGAATCTATGTTACTATTAATAATGAAACTATCTGGAAGATTACAGCTTCATTTTCAGATGGCATTTTTGCCAGTTGCCAATTAATTTGAAATTAAACATGTATAAATTTTCTGTAGAAGTCCATAAAATACTGTTCAGACAATTTTGGAATCATAACCAATAAATAATATTAACTCTGTGGTCAAACTTCACAGCTATGTCTAACATCAAACAAGCTGTTGCTGTATCCTTCTTGTAGATGCAGATTTCGTGATTAATGTGGTGCTTTGTCAACCTTAAACTGACAAGGGAAAAAGGCATTTGAAAGGAGTTAACATGCAAAATCTTTACATGTTTTATAATATATAATTGTATATTACTAAGAAAAACTTAATTCTTCCCTTTTAGGTGCATGGATATCTGATTTCTCTGAACAGAGAGAGATGGGTGCTATGCACGTGGCAGAGCAAGAGCTAAAATAAATATATAAATAAATAAGGAACTAAAAAGCTCTAATTCTTCCTTTGAGACTTGATTCCCATTGCAGTATTAGACACTTATTGCATCTTTACTCTTGCTTCTTAGACTCTAAAAATAATACTAGCCTCACAAGGGATACTAATGAGGCAATATTTCCAATTTATTTTTAAAATGTGCTGGTATTAATGAGAAATTATAATTATCCCAGTACCAGCTGGCATTTCTCTTCATACTGAAATGTTCCTTTTGAACAAGAGAGGAAACAAAATGCACTGTGACTTCATTTTCAAAGACATGTTAAAATAAAGTGTGGCAGAGAAAATATGTCTGGAAAATTATGGTCGCTTTTGGGTTTTTCCTGAATAAATTACTTCAGCAAAATCTCATCAGCCCTCTATTGTTGTGTTGAGCAAATGCTATATGTCTCATAAAAGTAGAGCAGCTTTCCTGTTGCCTTAAAAGCAAAATACATTTCATAGATTCATCATTTGCAACAGGCACAGTTAAATGTAAAGATGACGGTATCTGCATTTCTGGGCTGCTAAGGATGGCCTCTTCAGCGGCCAGTACCAGCTAAGCTCTGCCCCTCACTGTCAGGAGTGTTTTGTGAAGCCACTTTTGACAAACTGCTTCAGATACATTAATAATAAACGTAAAAACAAATGTGAATAAAATTCTATGCACGTGGGGTTCCGTTTCGCCCATCTTGAGCCCACGGGGACATTTCCATCAGTGGGAGGCAAGGTTCTGAAGGAAATACTTCTCTGGCAATGGGATGGCATTTTTTCCTCTAAGAGCAGGATGTACATTACAGGACCAAGTCAGCTGTGTTTATAAAACACAGACAGGCAGCTGTGAGCAGGTACAGAAGYCTTGTTCCATTTCCTGCCATGCCATCAAGGGGAGCTCAGGTCCTAGCACAGCTTCATTACTATTATTTTATTTGCATAATGCTTGCAGCATAAGCGTTAGGCATTGCTGAGCAGAGCCAACATTAATTCAGAATTCAAATAGAGAACGGGGATATATTCCAGGATAATAAGATTGAATAAATTGAAGCCGGAGCTGGTGCTGTAAAACATTGATTTGCTGTAAACAGTTTAATGTAACCCCTTCCAGCTGCATTAATATGTCTGCAGCATGTACATACATCTGTGTGAAAATGATGGATGTCTCCTTGCAGCACAGTGGGGATCAATGCAGTCGGTATGTTCCTCCTAAGTGCACTGTGTGGTTATAAATATTGTGTACAATCATTTGTACATTAGAAAACATTTAGCACTGGCTGGATTTTTATGTGGGAGGGTTATGCATGTGTGGTAGGGTTGGTGTTTTTCCTAGCTTTGTTTTTGATCAGCCACTGACTAGCTTTTTTACTGCATTCTTTTTTATACCAAAAAAATCCTGACTGTGTAATTTGTAACATCATCCACACTGCTACCGCCGCTCATTGCAGAACCTACTGACCTCTCCTCATGGTTCTTAAATCTTTCATGGGATGAATCCATGTAAGCTTTTACGAATCCATGAAGCTTTCCATGGACTTTACCTACTTTTGCTAACTCCTATCCGGCCATGCTGATATGCCATCCCATTTTCAAACAATATTTTTTGCTACCTGTGTTACTAAAAATCAGCTTTCCTTCCGTTCTGATCAACTTTAATTTTTCATACTTGTGATTTACCTTTGGCATCAGACCTCTTTCTTTCCAAATCCTTACCAAACACATTTTCTAGATCTGCTGAATCTGAAGGTATTACTTTAGGGTAATGCCATAATTTTATTAACTTTCATTTAGTCATAAACATCTCGGACATCCAAGTTTCTGAGGGAAACTCCAAAATAACTGTGCTGTAACTTGGTGTGGGAGACATTGCCTGATTTAATCATACTCTAAGGATCAGCAGAAACATGTGAACACCAAGTAAATGTGTCAGGGGCCATGATGTGTATTTGTAGTGCTTAAGTGTATCGGGGGATTGCCACACACAAATGCTGTGTCAGAATGCAAATGTTAGAGCGTGGGGGGATGCAGTGGCCACACCAGGTGAGTTTGTGGCCCCCTAAAGTGGATGAAAATKAGGGTGGTATTGGTGTGTTCTTTATTCCCCTCCTCCCTTCTCAGCTGTTTGAAGAGGATGACCAGAGAGCCTAAAAAAGTTCCTACTGTGTTTCATATGCCTACAAAATATTTTGTGTCTCCTCTGGTCACACCCCTGCCAGTCCTGACTGCCTGAGTGAAGCCCCAGCAATGCATAAAGTGAGGGTGGCTGTGCCATTAATAATTTATCCTCCCTGGTTTCTAATTGTCAGTGTCACCCYGTCCTTTCAGCATTTAATGCCTGGCAATCATACACACTGTGTTTCTGTAGGTTATACTGTCCATTGAAGAGGGCTACAGGCTTCCAGCTCCCATGGGCTGCCCAGCTTCTCTTCACCAACTAATGCTTCACTGCTGGCAGAAGGAGAGGAACCACCGTCCCAAATTCAGTGACATTGTCAGCTTCCTGGACAAGCTGATCCGCAATCCCAGCACCCTTCATACCCTAGTGGAGGACGTACTTGTGTAAGAATCTTTTTGGTACATTTTGGTTTTTCATAGCACATATTGTCTGTCATCATGTGATTTAGGGCATTAAGTAGGGGTGGGAGAACCACAAAGTTCTGAGTTCATAAAGTCATGCAGGTTCAAATAATTTTAAGTCCTTTTTAAGGTTTGCTTTATTGTTAATACACACTGTTGTATAAGGAAGTTTTTTTCTCAAGCCAGATTATATTAGGCTTTTTTATAATTATTTTTGGCTGAGTTCTGTTTGTGCACTATCTATCCTTAATCTTTGTGAATCTCTCTGTTCTTTTTTTGTGTGTGTGTTTTTCCTATGAGCTTGTTTTCTCTTTGTAATTTTTTTCTCTATTCAACAGCCTGTCTTTCCATCTGACAGTGCTCAAGCAATTTCTGAACTGCCTTGGAGTAATATCCTGCAGAAAGTAGTTGTGTCTTAGCTTGCTAAATCTTTATTTATCTGCAGCAGAATGGCAGCAGTGACCAAATAAGAGATTATGCTGTTACCATTCCACAACAAATTCTCGATACTGTTGCCCAGGGGTTTTTTTTCATTAATAATATTACAGAAATGAATGCAGCCACAGGATAAGCAAGGCTGTGGTGGAAGAATTTGTCAGTATTTGTAGGCTTATTGATCCAAGCTGTCCCTGCAGATCAGCCGAAATCCGTGAAGGTCCAGGTGGCCTCACTCTCTTCATTCACCACTAAGAGTCACCTTAAGATAAAAGTGTTTTCATGGAGACTCCCTGGGTTTATAAGGAGTTCTCAAGCCCTGAGTGGGGCTTGCTGAGAACCTTTAAATGCTTCTGAGAAGGGCTGAGCAACAAGGCAAAATTGGGGCTGGCACCTTGTTGTGGGAAAGGCTGAATGGAGAAGTTGGTAGGAAAACCTGGAGTTAGGCCTACAGCCATTTCATCAGCACAGACTAGGGGGACTTGTGGGATTAAATATCCATCCCCTCAAGCTAGCAGCCTCTATGTGTATATGCATATAAGTATATATATGACTTGCTATTTGTACCTGGATCACTTTATTTGGCATCAGAGTAAGGTATTTTTATCTCTTTTTATTTTAAATCATAGTTTAAGATCTAAAAAATTTACGCTTTATTGAACTATTATTGGCTTCACYTGCTTGGGAAAGTGTTTTCCATTCATTTGAGAATGCTTGATGCAGTTGTTGGGTAACTSAGAAGGTCAGCAGTTATTCTATAGAATCATAGAGTAATTCAGATGGGAAGGGACCGTGGTAGGTCTTTAGTTACAGTTTGTACTTAACAGTGTTCTCCTGTCCTTCAGTTTCTCCCTCTATCATTTTGATAATATGAATGAAAATCACTGTACTTCATGTATTTGAATATGTGTGGGTGAAACTTGGCACATTAAGACACTGGGCTGTGTTGCTTCCCACATTACACATTAAGTCATGTTCCATAATGTTGGCTGGCTTTTGCTGTCTAAATTTTCGTTTTCAGTAAATTGTGTCTTTCTCGTAAAGACTRTCATAAAGCTTTTACAAACAGCAGTGTGCATTTTCTGCATTTTGTTCATACAGTTTCTCTACACAAAATGCATAAAGCCAATGGAAGCTGTGAGCCCTCCCAAGCGTGGCACACAACAGAAGACTGGAAATCAATGCCCCAAAACTGGAATTTTTTTTTCCCCATCTTTGTTTCAGTTGTGATAATATATGGGGAAAGAACTTAAAAAGAAATGTGACTAAATTAGCTCCAATTTTATTTGCTACTCTGTGTAATTCTATGTAAAAGCAAAGATATAATACTTTATTCTTTTTGCTTCTTTTAGGGTGAGTTTTAGCTTTTGAGTACTGTAATCAAAGTGTTCCTGTAGCATAATGGTATCACAATAAGGAGCCATCAGCGGGGGCGGGGGGAATTGTAGATAAATGTAAAAATCATCTCATGGTGGTTTCATTTTTTTAATTGCATCTTATGCTAAGTTTTCTTTGTCCTCTACATTGACTACTGCATTAACCAATTACTATAATCCTGAACACGTCGATCTGCAAGGAAACATTCTGTGGAACAAAAATAAGAGCAGTGAGAGGGGCCTTTTCCTCAGTGTGTTACTGAGCTGCAGTTCTATAATAAAATGTACTGTTTAAGTAGTGCAGCTTGGCAGACTGACGTGATTTATAAGTTTTAGACAACGGGTTAAAGAGATCCTCAGTTAAGATCTGACCTTTACAGCTCAGACTCCTCTCTCATTCCTTCTGCCTTTTAGTAAAAACAGTGTCTACCAGAGTAAATTGGGTGTCATATTTTGTATTGCTTGGTAACCTTTGCTTTTCTTTTTTTTTTTTTTTGTTTACAGAATGCCAGATTCACCTGGTGAAGTTCCAGAATATCCTTTGTTTGTTTCAGTCAGTGACTGGCTGGATTCCATAAAAATGGGTCAGTATAAAAATAACTTCATGGCAGCAGGTTTCACAACTTTGGATATGGTTTCAAGAATGAATATTGAGTAAGTATATAATCTCTTATCCCTACAGTGACTAATTAACCTGAATTTGTTTGGATGCTGCAGACACAAATACTGTGGAGTATAGAACAGTGCTTTCATTTCCTTTTCTAGCTCAGCTGACAAAAGACAAATACAGTTATTTACCAAAACAACACAAGAGAAATGTGCAATGGAGAGGCCCAGAACTGATAGTTCCACTCTGTGATCATACCAAACACAACCAAAGGCCAGGGATGAGCATGTTTCCTGGGGAATCAGTTTTGATCTAGACCACTGAAATCAGTGGCAAAAATATTTTTTTTACTTTGCTATGAATATCATCAACTCTGTATCAGTCCGGATAAGGAAGTTGTTCCAACCATCTCTGACACCACCCTATTGGGTTTTTTTAATGCAAACCCTGCACTCAATATAGAAGTGTTTGGGCAAACTGTGGATTCATATTGTAGCGTAATGATGGGATCTATTTTGCTCTCTGTTCCCTTCCCATGAATTCCCAATCTTTTATTTGGTGCTGGGACTGCCTGTATTAATACTGGTAGCTGTCAGTTAAGATTCAGGAATTGTACRTGTAAAATTAGGACTGATTTTCTCTCACACGTATCCCTTCACAGTCACCTACATTGAATTCCATCTACTGCTTTACAGCATAGTTACTTAGTTTTGTAAGATCATTCTAAAGCTCTGCACAGCTGGCCCTTCCCCTTCCTACCCTGAACAATTCAGCCTCACCAGCTGAGTTCTTCACCTCTTGCTCAGCTGTTTTCCCAGACTATTTCCTGATTTGTCATCAATAATGTTCAACATTATCCCAGCAGAGGTCCCTGCAGATTTATACCAATAACTACATTGTGAAACCTGACAATTTACTGCTAACCTCCTGTCTTTAAACCAGTTATTTAGTCATGCAAAGACCACATTATGCTACATATTATGTTCCATGCTATATTACATAGAACTTGCTCCTCATTTTCATTATAAAGTTTTTGTGAGGAATCTTCCCTAAAGCTTTTGGAAATCCAAGTGAGGTGTATCAAATGGGTCATCTTCATCCATTGGAAACAAGTAGTTTCATAAAATAGAACTTTTATTTACAAAAGCCATGGTGACTCAAGTAGCTCATTTTTCCAAGCATCCAGTAATTTTGTACTTTCCTGTAGTTTCTCTTATGCCCTGTAATGATCACAGACTCACAGGTCTGTGGTTCCCCAGATCTTCCCTGGAAACATTTTGTCTGGCACCACGCTCCATACTTCAGGCACCAAGAAATTTTTAAGCATGTGGAGCACAGCTGATAACTCCCTCTCTCACAACCCTGACAGCACTTACATTATTTCATCTTTATGTTCTTTTGGAACTCTTGCCTAAATATAGTCTTGTTCTGGCTGTGGGTTGTTGCTTGTTTTTCAGTTTGTCCTATAACCTCTCCTGCAGTCACTTCAACTTCAGACAAATCACCCAGAAAGGATCTGGCATGGGAGTAATTTCAATTTCTTCCACAGTGAATGTCAGTTCAAAGAAATGGTTAAGTCTTCCAACAATGGCCACTCTTTCAGTGCTCTTTTATATCCAAATCATCATTAGACTACAAATTTTCTGGCGTGTTTCTTGTACCCAGTGAGTTTTCAAAAGGATTTATTATGAGTTTTATTTTTTGTATTATTTTATTTGTTGGGGGGTTTTTCCTCAAGGTCTTTGTTCCTCAAGTTCTTTTTTAGCCTGCCTTACTGTGCTTTTACAGCTAATCTAAGGTTATCATCCTTTCTACTTTCTCTAGATACAATTTCAAATTTTTGCAAGTTTCCCTCTCTCTTCAAATAACCTGTGTTACCCAAGACCTGCTGGCTTCTTTCTGTGCTTTATCAGGCTTTCCTTGATAAGTGCTAAGCATTGGTCTTGCTAAGACCACTCTCCACTGTAAAGCTTTATTCTTTTAGCTGACTCCTTTTAGCTTCTGAGATGCTCAATATTTTTGCTGACCTCAAGTGTTGTGTATCGTCCCCCACGTGAATGTTAAGCCTAAGCACATAATAGCTGCAAGCTCTCCAGTGGTTCCTCAGCTGGAGGATACAGAGGCAGATATCTGGAACTGCAGATCTGAAACTCATAAAGGCCATGCCTCATCCCATGAGCTCCTGTACTGGTTGTACCATCATACAGTTTTTGAGGATAAACAGGCAATATCTGTGCATGTCCCAGTGTGGGATTTGCACAACTGACAAGGCCGATCTGAAGTTTCCCTGCCCTCGTTGCCCCTGTGATCCTTCTCAGACCTCGCAGCTGGGGATGTTTACAGAACAACTAAATTGGTGGATTGTGCTGAACTCTGGGGGCTGTTGACTTCATTCCTGCCAAAAAGTCAAGCTCTTTGGGTGGCAAGAGCTACACACCCTGGGGTGCAGGTCTAGATGAGATGAAGGGAAACTGGGAGGGAAATCTGGGTCAGGCTGGAAGATTCACTGCCAATTTGATCTTTAGACAATCTCTCACTACCATTCCCCAAATCGTCAGAAGCACAACTTATGCCTCAAGTGGCCACCTAAAAACAGAGACTAGACAAGAATAAGGGATTAAAGGTAGGTATTTATTTGAAGGGCCTTCAAAGGTACACCCTGAGCAGGCCAAAAGCTATATCCAAGATGAACCCTGAGTCACGAGTTCTTCACACTTTTATAAGTTTGGTTCATTTGCATATCGGGGTTAATTCTCCAATTAAAGCTTCAGTTAATGATGTAATTTCCCCAAGCTTACTCCCCTTCTAAAGATGTTGGTTTACACATTTTGGGCCTAGGACAATCCGGGTGTCCTTGGAGAGCAGGCCTGSAGAGGCTTTGTTATGTCTACCCAGCATGAGAGAGCAGAAGTTAGCAGGCTACAAGACACTTCAGAGTTACACACTAAGCAATACAGGCTTTGAAAATATGAAAGTTAAAACCTAAGGCATCATAACTTCTGTTCTTTCTGCCTCAGAACTGCAATACTGAATGTATAAGCCCCAGTTCTTTGCAAGTATGAGTAGGAAACAGTTGCTACTATCACATTACTAAAAATGGGCTATTAAAACTCACCTCTCTGATTAGTCCTTGAGATTTGGAAAAATTAATTGACCAGYAGTATCACAAAAGCTCGAGTGCTCTAACTGCATTTTTTTTATTATATTCTTTTTCTTAAATGGCTGTCTTTAAAAAACTGAAATTGACAGATGCAGGGAACTTGAACATTTGCAGCTTTCTTATATGCCCTGGTCAGGAAGGTAACTGTCCTGGAGAAGAAGTCATCATGTATTTATATTCTTTTGTGCACAAGAGGCTTTATTGTATTTGCATCCAAGATGAAACTTTTTATCTTGCAGTGACATTAGAAGAATTGGAGTTGCACTCATCGGACACCAGAGACGAATAGTCAGCAGTTTACAGACTTTGCGGTTACACATGATGCATATACAGGAGAAAGGATTTCATGTATGAAAGTAATAGAAGCAACTGTGTTTTGTGCCTCAGCATTTCTAAAATGGAAAAATATTCTCATTCTTCCCTCCTGCTCTTCCCAACTTCAAGAACTGTAGTCTCCAGTTCAGACTACACAAGTACTTCCATGTTAATGCTTCCAAACCGGAATTTTTAATCACACTGCACAGCTCCTCCACCAGTTCTCTGCCGATAAAAATCCCGGCCTACTGCAAGACTCTTGCTACACATTGATGAATAACTCAGCATGGATGTGTAACTTTGTATAACAGTATTTGGGAAACTTTCATGGACTTACTTGAAAGTAGTAATCTATTTGGCCTGGTGTGGCTTCTTTATCGATGTATTTAGAATTTGCTGGTAGATCAAAAAGTATTTGACTTCTTTCATGTTCTGTGACCATGTAACTTCCAACACCAAATGTGCAATCAAAAAGAAGTTTAACATAAATATTTATTTTATCTCTTAATTAAATCCAAATGTATGGGTCTTATCATTATATTACTTTATGATAGTTTGAATGCTGGTAAGCTGGTGCCTCAAAACATTAGTATTGTTTGCAGAAATGACTGATGATTTTATGTAGCGAGTTTTCATTGTGTGAATAATTGGAAGCATAGTGAGAGTAATCTGTTTGAAATCTTAAGGAAGGTTCTTGATTTTCAATTACTTTAGCACTCGACACTTTTTATGCTTTAAAGTTTAGATTAGGTTGGAAAACTTGCTTATCCTTGGGATTCCTCACCACCCTAGAATTTTTTTTTTTAATGTAATACTCAGCATTTGCTTCTACTACTGGAAAACTGGTTGTAGCATTTCCACGACTACATGTAAAACACGGCTGTCAGCCCTGTTGTGGACACAAAGATTTCAGAAAAGCTTTCTGTTTCAAGAATACAGGTCTGCTGTTGGATAGGGAATCATCTCCAGCAGCAGCAGCAGACCTCAGAGGGCCAGCCATGGGTGGGGTGGTGGAATTATTCTGGTGGGAGCAGGCCGGCCATATCCTCCTCCGGCCGAGGGCAGCAGTACAGCCCCACTGCTGCTGGAAGTTACAGGCTGCAGGATTCAGTGACCTTGCACAAAGGCAGAAAAGGAGATGCAGGACAGCAGTGCCTTGAGTCTACTTCTAACTGCTTTTAGAAGTAAAGAGCAGACTCTGCTGTAATGGAGCTCTGGTCATTCCAGGCCAGCTCTTCATTTAGTACAGATCTCTAAAGGACATCCGAGATATTACCTTTAGAACCCTTCAATAGCCATATTTACATGCAAGAAAACGTCAGCAAAGGCCTAACATAATATTTGTACCTCTCTAAGACTTCCAGCTTCCATGTTCTATTCAGACAACTGACACAGACGTGCTGGGCTACATTTCCAAACTTTTGCATGGGATGTGCACTCCTGGGAGCAGGGGCAGGAGCGCACGGCTGCGTGCTGTGGGCACCCCACGCAGATCCGCAGTGCGTGTCACACGTACCCCTGTGCAGCTGCTTCTGTTCATTTCTGTGTCGTCTGCAGGGTAGTCTTGAGTTCCGTGGCATTCCAATATACTCGAGCATTACAACTCTTCTGTTAAAACGTGCATTTGGGTAATTAGTATAATCTGTGTGTGTATCAAAATGAACTAACTACTTCGTGTAATCATAATGGTGTTTACTGCTTAATTTACAAGCTGGTAAATCACAGTGTATTTCCTAAGTCTTGGAAAAGGCTGCCATTGTGTATCAGTGACAAAGAATGAAAATCAGAAAGCAACTCAGAAAAGATTATGCTTCCAACCAGATCACAGAGTAAGACACACGAGGCCTGATTCACTGTTGTCACTTTATRTTGGAATAGTTGCATTAATTTAGGTGAGATAACAGTAGTGCACTAAGTAAATTTTTCTTTCTTTCATTAAATTAAAAAAAAGGGCAGATTTAACTGAGGAGCAGGTTTTCTAAAGATCAGGAGTCACTGGTGTTCTACAATGCCAGTTTGATGAGCTTGTTTAAAGAAGGGCAGCTCCAGTCCTATTGTAGCTCTAAAGATAATTTTGCCAGCATGAGGAGTCCCACTGAACTCATCAGCACAGGAGTTTTGCAGGATCACAGCCCTTCAGTGGGGAAGAAAGTGTTTGTTCTTTTCTGTGACTGGCACTTGAAAAATTCTGCCCAAATTCCACATCTGAATAGTTTTTTAGTAGAGGTGCTCTTACAGAAAGAAAACCATACTTACCTGAAGCCTTTCTAAAAATACTAACACACCATAGAATAATTTAAAAGTTGATTTTGCTTCATCATTTTATTATCCATTTTGCCTATCATTGCTTCTATGGCCAACAACAGGACATCTGTGGAAGGAGCCTTTCACACAATTGAATACATTACTGAGGAGGTATGAGTCTGTTATTTGTTAATAGGATTTCAAAATCATCCCTAGCTGACCCAAACCATGTATGTGCACTTTTAGATTGTCTTTTGCCAGTTTTTTCGTTCCCAGTAGTGAGGGTGCAGAATTGACATTGTTACATGCACACAACCTGGATATATTTCGTGGAAATTAATTTCTAAATTTATCACACTACTGAAAATATTTTTTCAATAGAAAAAATATAACAAAATTAAAACATTTATTAATCAGATATATTTTTTATATAAACAAGAGTTTGGGTAGCCAGAAAGGAAAGAACAAGGGATTCTTTGAGTGAGGACATTTGTTAATAACGTTGTAAATCCAGGATTTTGTGGGTTTATACGGCTTTTTTTTCTGTTGTTGTTGTGGTGCAGTATGACACTTTTCTAATAGTTATCTTGATCAAATTTATATTTTCCCCATTTCGGAAATATTTTATTTGCTCTTGTGATGATTCCAAGTCTATTCTTGTTTTAGTTTGGAGCTTTTTTCATAATTTTTTAATTAAAAAAAAAATACAAACAAACAAAAAAAACCTGAACAGGTGTTATTTTTCAAATGTGAGCTTAATTCTGTACAGGCCACAAATGTATATGTGAAATTAGAGTAACTTTCTTTGTAAGACAAAATTCTTTCTTCGGAGAAAATGAGCTCTAATTATCCTGCATATTGCAGTGTGCAGCTGGAGTTTAAATTTGATAAATGTAAGCAAATTTAGCAGGCTGTTTTTGAGAATGTGGCCCACATTACAGAGTGCTTTATGACTAAAAGTACTCATTGAAAGTTCACAAAATAAAGTGTGTGTGATATGCAAGCAACAAAAAAAAAGGTGTTAAAATGTGGATGTCATAAAGAAAGAATTCTTACCTGTTTCTCTGCATTCAGTGACAGCTCATCCATTCAGGCATCTGTGCTTGGTCAGATGAATCTCATGCCTTAATTTTATCCAGTCCTTATTCTGAACCTGTGAAAAGAGAGGGTCTTGTTCATAATGTTCATGGTGTTAAAACTGAACAAGTCACAGCAGAAGGTTTAGTAGAATTTACTCATGAGGTTTGCACATTGGAATTACTGAGAAACGATGGGATGCCATGAGGTAAAAGCAAGAGAATTGAGCTACTTCGTTTAAATCTTTCTCGAACAAAATTTACCCTTTTTGTTTGCCATGAACTTAAATCCAGTGTGTGTCCAATAAAAGCTTAGACACATGYCATGCTTCAGGACACCAGCCAGCATAAAGCAATCCTTTAACAGCAAATAGTGCACTCAACAATAAATTCAAATAAATTAGTTGTTCTGGCCAAACATGCTGTGTCCAGTATTGAATTAGGTATGACTTGGATTATTCTGACACAGAACTCATAGACTGCAGTACTTTGATTTTTACATCATTTAAGACTATCCATTTGCCATTTTTTATATGATGAGCCTAACACAGGGCATCATTAATTTCTTTTTCAATGCAGATTCCTACAGGATCCAAAGATGGGTCATAAGTAACAAACAGACCCCCTTTATCCAGAGTCAGCTGAGATTTACCATGAGGAATAGCTGGGACTGTGGAGGTGCCTAGTGACACTGCATTACCCACAGCAATTTCCATGTCAGAATGACCCCATGGGACCACGTCAGCCACCAAGGTAAAGCAGCACAGAACATACTTGACCTTGTATTGAAGAGCAGTTCCTCATTTTCATCTGGCCCTGTTGCAAACTGCAGCATTTATTGGACTGTTTTACCTCAGCTGATGGAATGGTTCCATGGGACGCGTTCTGGCAGCTCAGAATTTCTCTTATGAACACAGGGTACCTGTAACTACCCTGTCATGGGCTCACTCTGTCTTGGAATATTCCTTCAGAGAGCGGAAAGCAGGACTTGCCTCTAATCCAGTCCAATATTTCTTTAGTTAAAATCATAACAAAAAGTCTGTCTTCCATTGCATCTTCCAGGAAAAGTGCTGAAAATAGAGACACTTGTGGCATTTGCACATGGTTGAAGAACTCTGTATTCCGTTAAACAGTTTTCTTCCAGAATACCCTTGTTCACCAATTGTAATGGATCTTTCCTGAATAAATGGCAAAGATAATTTCTTTTTTATAATAGCACTATAATTATTTTTTGAGAGTGAGGGAAAGGTGTGTTGGGCTTGGCTAACTCTTAGTAGGACAATGATCTTGAAATCTCCTGGGGAGACAAATGAATCAGCACTGAAAAGGAAAAAAATAAAAATCCCTAAAAGCTACAATGAGGTAAAAAGGGAAGAACTGTCCATGCTGTGTCAAGGAGCTCTAACAAAAACCCAAAAGAGTTGCATAAGACAGTGCCAGGTACTTGCAGCTCACACAACTCTTCTACCATCATATCCTGTATTTAGGTAGTGCACACTGCTCATCCATGAGTGTTGTATATAACTGCTCAGATTATGGACCAGTGTATGTTGAACATGTTGTGGTTATAAAATATTTGTCTATATGTACATAAAGAATTGTAAATAGAATGTATATCCTAATATCAGTTTTTTCAAACCTACAGAATCAATTACCTATTACCACCAACACTAATGGGCTTTATTTCCTCCTTTGGCTTTTAAAATTTTTAGTGGCATGCACTGTGTACGTGTATAGTTCTTCCCAAACTTCCTTGGCTTGTTAGCTGGAAAGGGACAGCCTCTCTTTTCCTCCACTGGTAGAAAAACCATTTTCAAACTGGCTCAGAGAAAGCTGCCTGCTCACCCTTCTGCTGCCCCCTCACCCAACCCCTTCCTGCTGATTCTCTTCCATTCAAGTAATTACTGTAGAAATCAGTGATCCCAAAGGGGAAGCAAGGTGCCCATGAGCCAGCAGAGCTAGGAAGATGTAGTCCATGCTATAAAGAGTCTTGAGTTCCTCTGCTGAAATCACCAAAGATGTTTACAGAGTATATAAATTATTTTCTTTTAAATAGCCATTTATAGACACTTAGGAGGTTAAAATTAGGGAAATTTTCAAGGGAACATGAGTAAGGATATGCCAACCTGTAGTATAAAAAGATATGTTGAATTTTAGAAGGGAAAAACAACAAAAATGGTTGATGAAAAACCCAAGGTTAAAAAATGGATTCAAGTTATATTTCCATATTTTATATGTGAAATAATGTAACGCCAGTTCAGTGAAATCTATTTGTGTGTATGTTTCTTTAAATATCCTACATATCTTACTTTCCTTTCCTGCAAGAGATTTCCCCAGWACCTCTCTCTTCCAGAAAGGTTTAGCATATTATCTGATATTTTCATACCTGAATAATTAAACTGGAATAAAAAATGCAAGTTCTGACAGTGAAGATATGGGGGAAAAAAAACCAGAATTAAAACGATCAGTCTTAAAGCAATTTAAAGTTTTCACATCTGTTCTACTTTTTTCCTGTCCAAAATTTTTACCTGTATCTAACTGAGGACTCTGACTAGGTCTGCACACATCTTAGTGCTATCTCAGAAACTCCTGAATCTGTAAATAGTTATGTGTTTGTGCAGCTTAATTCATATAAAAAGGCTGATTTGAATTTATACAAGAGTAGAGTTAGGCATAATCAAAAATCAAAATCCCTATAAAATATTTGTAAGACAGCATGAGGTAACATATTTTGCCTTATTATACTAACACCTCTTCATTTCTGACAATTCAGTGAAGAACTGTTCAGCAGCAGCATGTATGTTGAGTGGTAGGTAAGCCAAAACCCTGAGACTGAAAACCCACAAATCAAAGAGAAATCCAGATCTCTGCATTCTGAASTATGGGATGTCAAGGGACTCTGGAGAAGTAACCTTGAGTCTAGAATCTGGAAAATCAGGTTTGGGAGAAATCTGCTTTGGAACCCAAATACTCATTTCTGTGGATGATGAAAAAGTGCCCATTGAAACAGTCTAGGGACTATTTTCACAGTATCATCACCAGATAATGCTCTGAGTGATAGGAAGAAAAAAGAAATCTATTTTCTGATCTTTCAGGATCCAGCCTAGGGCAAAAAAACAGATACAGTTGTCATAATTTATATTAGAATGTCCAGCAGACAGAATTCTGAATGACTGATTGTTCTTATAGCTACATACTGACTTTCTTGAGAGGAACCTAAATAAAGAGTAAAAAGTAGAATTCTCCAGTTAATATTGGCTTAGAAACCAAGTTTTCAGTTTTCTCTCATTCAGACGGAGCTTTAACTGAAAATTAAGAGGCAAAAAGGAAATGCATAATAGGATTATTATTTTTTTTCTTTAATAAGCTGGGTGCTCTGAGCTGTGTAACTTACCATCATAGTCTCTTTGTCTACAATAGGATTAGCTGAAAAAGACAAAACGCAGCCAGTGTTCCATATCTGTAGATTATTTTAGTCACTAAATGTCAACTTGGGAAGTTTCCATTTTTATCTTGGGAAAATTCTGCTCTAAAACACCCGGCATTTCCAAAGTCTGCTGAATGATTTTAACAAACATCTTGATTAATTCCCGGGACAGTGATATGACTGAGAGGAATTAAAGGTTTCTGTGTCAATAGGCAATAGTCTTGCTGTGATCCAAATTCGTGAGGGGTTGTTACTGACTTCCATGGCAGTGAGATGAAGCCCAGTGTCCATATATTCTGTAGGTAGGCTCCTGCTCTGCAAACAGACTCTCCTTTCCTGCACCCCACTGCTGCCATGGTTAATTTGTTGTCAGAGAACCAGCACTTACTAGGACACAAGCTGTCTTGTCATTCAAATGGATTGCTAAAACTTTTGCTGGTTTTAATTTTTCTGTTGAAGCACTTCAGGTTGAGAGGTAGGTTGGTCCCTCAGGGCATGATCCAAAGTCAGTTTTATCCATATAAAGGGGTCAACTGACTGAAACAGTTTTTGAATCAAAGGTTTCTACAGATTTGTGTGGAACAGATGGCCTCATTTAATGGGGAGAAGAGAGTGCACTGAGCCTAAAAGACAAGGCTGCTACCTCAGGGATGTGATCAGATAGGCTGTGRTCACCTTCACCGTGGAAAAGATAAACTGCAAGGTACAAAAGTTGGGTGCTGCAGTGTTTGTTGTTTTCTCTGGAATGGGCRGTCAACTCTGACTTTGGAATTAGTAACCTAAATAACCTACACATCTAACAGGGTATCTAGCAGAAATGGTCTGGGTTTGTGGAGGTTTTTTCCCCAGATAATTACCCAAACTTCTGGATTTAAATTCAGGAGGAAACCACCATCCCCATCAAACAAACAGAACCTACACAACAAACAGGACTTTTCTATCTTTTTTCTTTCCTAAACATAAACTGTGACGCAATATGATCTCCCTTTTATAATACAAATTCTGGCTGATCATTTGCCTCTTTGAACAAGCTGCTTCATACTCCTGGTGCACTGCAGTCCCAGTTTTGAGATCTGCAAGTTAATGAATGGCAAAATAGCAAATAAAATAACAAATGCCCTCTTAGTGGTTCCATTTATTGGATTCTTTCATTAATTCCCTATCTGAAGAAAACCATCCTGCTCCAAGATTCCTGATAAGGAAACCTGTAAGCATTTTACAGCTTAATGGCCGTGATTCCCTATCTCCCCAAGAAACAGTTAGCTTTGATTTGGCAGTGCAGCATTTTTACTACCATTTCTTCCACAGCAATTTCTTCTCCCAACTTTTCTAAGTAAGGCTGAGAGGTCTATTTCACACTAAAAGTGGGAAAAGTTGTTTCTTTGTTAACTCTGGTGACAGGATTCAGTGTTTGTTGCTCTTACCCAGAGCCTTCCATCTGCTTCTGTTGAGGCCAATGTCAACGTTCTCTGGTGGTATCAGTTACATCCCACACAGCAGCGCCGTGACTGAAAACCCAGAGACATAAAAAGGGCTCATTCTTCTCTGGTGTGGTATAAATCCTATTGACTTCGGGAACTTCTCTGCACTTCTCAGGATTGCACCTTCAGTTTAGCAAGGAAAAAAAAAAATCTTTAAAAGATCATGTGAAACCCTGTTTACTGAAAGGCAATAGTTTATTTTCTAGCAAAGCAACATTCATTGATCTAGTTGGAATTAACAGTTTTAATTTTGTCATCACTTAAAAAAAACCAAACCACTTTGATTTTCAGAAAAAAAATACAAAAAGAGTCTTTTACTACCTTCCAAACATTACCTTTGATTTACTTTTGGAAGATAACATGGTTGGTATGTTTTCTCAGGATAGCCTCTATCTATTTCTGTGTGTTGGTTTTAAATGTATCTGAATTAAAAGGGGTTTTAATCTCTGTCTCTTCTGTGAAATTAGATTGTACAAAACTAAATATGACTGCTCTTCATAGTTTGCTGTTCTAGCATAGCCATAAAATGTATCAATGTATGTGTATATATGAATAAATATTTGATGACGGACACTTTAGATTATATATTTAAGCAGCCATGTCAAAACTTCAAAAGTAAATGGCTTCAAAAGCAATGGTATACTCATAATACTCGTAAATTATTTTACAAAATCAAACCATGGCCTCAGCACAGATCTCATATCCTTACCAGTAGTCTGAAACCCACCTTTTCTTTCAAGACCCCTGCTAAGGTTTGTTTTGCCATTGCTTCTTTAACCAAGACACGTTTGAATAATGACAACTACCTGTGGCTCAGTCTTCAGCACTCATCTCCCAGCAAAGCAGCCCTGGTGCTGCAGCAGCAGAGGCTCTGGGTTACTCCTGCATCAGTCTGAACTCGTGTGGCACTGAACTGCTCGTTGTGGGAGACTGAACATTGCACAGCCAGTGTCGATGCTTCCCCCTGGGACTGCCTCACCCTTCAAAATTACTTTTCTTCACCTAATATATATGCCATACACGTCCCACTGCATTTTCTTTTTGCCTGTTAATAACAGTACTGTAGGAATATCCATGGAATAAAAAGCTTACCCTACTGATTTGCAGTCCCAAGGGGAATTTACATTAGACGTGAAGTTGTTATTATTTACTGAAAAGTGGTGTTATCTTCTTTTCTTTATTCTTATGATTCTATTCCTACGATGCTATGATGTTTCATGTAAATTTTCATGTGCTGGCATGCCTACAAGTTAATAGTGTAATAGAATGCTCAGCTCTCAACATTAGAGTGTTTTTAAGGTGAATTGCATCACATATGCCATCTCKTTGCAGAAAGAATATGGGGTTTGGCAAAACTACCTGCTGAGCAACATAATGAGATTTTTGTACAAAGTACAAGTTATTGATTATTATTGTATTTTATTTTTCTATGATTTCCTAAGAGGCATTATCAGGTCTTACAGATGGGGTAAGCCTGTTTATTAAGATATTTATTAGCAAATAAAAGTTACAGTACTGGTGGTTATTTTTGAGTTAATGGTGTTTGTTTGGCCTTAAGTTACGAATATAATGATCCACAGTGAAGCCTGTCGTACATGATCATGCAAAAAAAACCCCAGCTGCTCAACACTGGGCGGTGTACTAATAAAGATGGACCGGCAATACGCTCCAACACTTGAGATGCTTTGGGGTGGTGGTGTTTTTTTCAGCTAAAAAATGCTCTTCTGTGCTTACCACTGAGCATTTATGCTCATACACAGTTCACAGCATCAGAGGAAAAACTGCACATTAAAAGTTGCAAACAGCAGTGCTCTCTCCTTCTTGAGAAACACTGTGAATCTGAATTTTAAATGGCTTTTAATGTGCTATTAAGATTCTGCAGTACTGTTCATCCTCCTCATGGTGATTCACTGAGCCATGCAACTCCTTCTCAAGTGTTTGTCAAAGCTTTCACTGACAAAAGCAGTTTTAAAACTGATCATATTATGTAAATACTGCCAGGGCAATGCACCACGATTCACAAAGAAGTGAATGCCATATACAATAACCAGACCCTACCTCAAAAAGCTTACAGTTATAATGAGCCTTTCATTGCATAAAATCACATGCATGCAATGCAAAGCTGAACAGAGGCAGCTGTAGATTAACAGGAAATGAATGTCAGATGCCCACAGTCCATTACATCCTGCTTATTTTACATGGGTAGAGCTTTCTCACCAAGGACCATCAGGTTTAACACAGTGTATATAATGAAGAATGAATATTTCATTTTAGATCTGGTTGCAGAAATGCCTTTGCCCTTCTGTGTTCTCTGCTGAATTCAGAAGTGCTCCTTAGATATGGACTGATTTCAAATAGAGACAACCCCCTCCTCTACCACATATATACCTCACAAGCTGATTAGCTTTTACAAAGTGCTTCATCACAGAGTTTCACTGTGGGATTTATGCTCCCTGCCTTTTCCTTTAGTGGCTCATAATGCCACTACAAGGGAATCTCATCCTTTAGTCGGAACCTTCCTGATACAGGAAATACGAAATCACAACTGCAATTTACCTCAAACCTTTAATACTAATGAAAGCAGCAATAAGAAGTAGAAAGCCAAACAGYAGAAAAAATATTTGTAGTATTTTTGAGCTTTGAAGATCAATGCAGAGTGCATTATAACTGAGAGCTCCTGACAATATTTTTAACAAAAAGGACTGTCCACTATCACACAGTTGTTTCCTCTGCTCTCCCTCCTCTCCCCAGGGCAAAAGCTGGGACTGTAGTCTAAAAGCTGCATTCAGCATATGTGAAACTAGATTGGAGTTTTTCAGAATGAAGGGATGGAGCTCCACGAAGGAAATTTGCTTCTTCCAGGCAAGGAGCAGCACAGACCATCTTTTGGGAAGTGGGGGCAGAACTGTGCACTCCACCCTTCAGTCACTGTTTATCTTTGTTCAAAAGTGACGGACAAACCCAAAAAGGCACTTAAAATGTGGAATTACAGAAATACCAGACTGTAGTGAGGTAGAGCATAGGGGGAATGGGTTATTCCAGCTGGCCTGGACTTCCAGGCCGTGCAGGATGAGTACAGAACAGCGTTTACATCCTGGGAATCCCTCGGCAGAGGTGGGAGGGTGAGGGAAACTCCTGCTGCTGCTCCACCTAAAACGTGGAGGAGTCTTTTGGGCAGSACTTGGTAAATGCAGCAGCATGGGGAGCCACAGGGCTCACTGTGACAGAACCGAGGGCAGTTTTGGCAGCTGAATGAAAGTATATGGTAGAAAAGAGACTGGGTTTTAGTCCGCATGTGCTCCTCTTCAGAGCTCGTTTTAAGTGAATTACGTGATTTTACGTTTGTGCAGCTGACCTAGAACCAGTCTGACGGGACTGTGCTACGCAGCAATAAAAAAAAAAAAAAAAAAAAAAAATTCCAAAGCGTATTTGCAGCCTTTGTGCCTGGCCTGGCCAGGCTGCCTTCTTCCAAAAGCCCTGCTGCTGCCATTGCCCCAGTGACGCGTGGATTTGGGATTTTCCCTGCCCCGCCAAAGCGCCCGCTTCGGAACGGGCGGAGCTGTGAACACCTCGCGTGGCCGTTCTTATTCAGCGGTTTCCTTCTATGTTAATCGCAATCCTCAACAGGATTTATCCAGGCACTCTTGCTGCTGCTGTGCAAGGAAAAGGGGCAGGGGTTGGGAAAAAAACCAATTCCATAAGCGCTGGACACGGAAAACGAAGAGGACACCTTTCAACCTCCCCCCCCGATCAGCACCACAGCGGGCGGGGGCGTGGCCTCGAGTGGGCCCCGCCCCAGCGCCTGCCCCGCGATTGGCCGGAAGAGGCGGGGCGGGCGGGGCGGCGGGACGGGATTGGTGGGACGGGGAGGGGGCGGGGCTTCGGTTACCTCGGCAACGGCGGCGGCGGCGGCGGCGGCGCGCGGGCCCGGCCGGCGCCTCCCGGGCCCAGGTCGGTGCTGCGGCCGCGGGGGCGCGGGGGCCGCTGCCGGGGACGGGGCACCCTGTGCCGGCCTTCCCGGGGGCACCCTGTGCCGGCCTTCCCTGTGCCGGCCTTCCCGGGGGCACCCTGTGCCGGCCTTCCCTGTGCCGCTCTGGGAGAGGAGACCCTGTCCCGGCCTGAAAGAAAGGGCCCGCGGCCGCTGCCGGGGCGGCTCGAGGCCTTGTGCTGCTGAAGGGAGGGAGGGAGGGAGGGAAGGCCGGTCCTGGGAGCTGCGATCCCGAGCACCCAGGTGTTGTTCCGAATTAGGTCCTTTTGCCCGCTGTGCCAGAGGCCGAGCCGCGCACAGAGCCGAGGTATTTGATTTATTTATGGTTCGGCGCTGGGCGGCAGATCCACCGAGCCAGCACGGCGACTACCAAAGCGTTTCACTGTTTATATACATTTTGGCAACCAGGGGCATTAGTGTTCACTGACTGCAAGTCACCTAGTTCTCTTATTAATTAGTATCCTGTCTTCTATTGGTTAATGATTCTCTCGTTCCCCWTGCTAATTAGTCCGTATGCTCAGTCTTTCCCTTCTTTTGGATCGGAGACCATTGGAATATTCCCAATATTTCTAAACTGGGAAATTCTACYGAAAAAATTCATTTGTCTTTCTAACACCTGGACATCACTTAGAGCTTGTTTGTTGGCTGCTCTCTATTTCATGGATTAAATCTCCTTTGTTGTTGATTAGGCTTGAAAATAGACAAAGATCAGACATAAAAGAACATCCTTTCTTAAGAAAAAGGCTTATTAGAGTTTGCTGATAAGCTCCCGGACCAAACTGTGGCTGGAATAATTTTAGGAGATGTCTGATGTATGCTGTATAGCATTGTCGGCAAAATATCAGCTGGCAAAAAAGAGAAGAAAAAAAAAGGCATTTGTAATTGCTGTAACTCTTCACAGATGAGAAAAAAAACCATGAAAAAAGGGGCAGGGAAAGATTTTTTTCCCATTGTGTTCTTAAATAATGACTGTGCCAATTTGTAGGAAAATTTGCTAGAAACACATGGCTGTAATTAAAATGTTTCTAGGAACTGTTGTGTATTTAGGGGTTTGGATTTAAAAATGAAGCCCTAGAAGTGTTTTTAAGGGCTTGTGCTTCCTCCTGTTTCGTTTTAGGAGTGCCTACAATGTAATTTTTTGACTCTATTATCTAGACTATGTAGATGAAGCTCCTGATTGGATAAGAAAACAATGTGTCTTGGAGCAGGGTTTTGTCAGGTTAATTTGATAATAAACAGCCTTAATCTGCTTTCAGAGTTGTATACATGGATTGGAAAACGAGAGGGACATAAAACAAAGGGAGTTAGAATGAAAGACTTGCTATAACTAATGCTGGGTTTGTTTAACCTGGTAATAACTCTGTGTAGCTGTATTGCACAAAGCACTCTGTAGATCGCTACCAGTCCTGAATCAAAATGCACTCGATAAAGCTCTAGAAAAGATCTGTATTTAAAAAGGAAAAATCATCCTTTAGCCAGAATGGTTATTTATGTGACTATATTAAAGTTTTAAAATTATTAAAAAGCAGTTAATKGTCATTTTGTAATCAGTTAGTGAAAAAGTGTGATCAAAGATTTGTTATTGTTGGGGTTTTTTTACCTTTTCCCCCTTCTGCTATGATTTCCTGGGGTAATTAAGCTTGCAACCTGAGTTGTCCAGTGCTGTGTGTTTTTATTTTAATAAGGAAAATAAAACTGCCTTCACCACTCCAGAAAACTCCTCTGACATGACTTAAATGCTTTATTGCTGAAGGCGTCTCAAATATTTCAGTTGTCTGATTGCTGAGGTTATTTCTAGTGGAATTCATTCAGGACAGACGAGGGTGATCCTCTTTGCAGAGTGTGTTTAGCCAGGTATTGCAGGGGAACACGAGATGTAAGCGCCTTTGAATGTGCCACTGCCAGGTAACTTCAGCCAGAGTCTGGGCAGCAGTAGAGGCCTGGCRTCTCCCTGACGTGTGGGTGAATGTTTTGGTGTCTCATAGATCTATTTTTATCTGTTTCTATTTGTAGTGAATGAAGAGTTCCTAATTTATGCATGTCAATATTGGCAAAACCTGTTAGAATTAGTTTGAATTGAATCGACAGCGGGTGCTTTATTTAATTCYGGGTTCAGTAAATTACGTAGCAGGTGCTGAAGAAGGGAAATAGTGTTTAGCTGTGCGAATGATRGGCTGCTGACAATTTGGGGTGACTATAAAGGCCCTCCTTTATTTTTTGCTCAGTTTGGTGGGAGCCCTGGTGGCCCTGCAGTTGTGCCCCTGTTTGGGCTGCTCAGAACGATGGCAATGTTTCTGCCCAGTGAATCAAGGGCATTGTGTGATATAGACAGAGCTATAAACAGCCAGTCTACTTTTGTATCGAGGCCTCCTGGCTGTAATCAGCTTAGCCTCCATGTGCTTATGTGCAGAGCCAGCCTCTGGGGCAGTGTTTGTGTCAGCTCCTGCTCACACCGTCCCTTCCCAGGTGTGAGGCTGCTCAGCCCCATGCCCACCCTCGGTGCCAGCGCTGCCCTGCATGTAGCACTTTTCCAACAGCCATTCCCTGCTCTGATTCCCTGAACAACAGGTGATCCCTGTGTTTTGGATCCACAGCCATGGGGTTGTTTGACAAGCTGGCAGGATGGCTTGGGCTGAAGAAAAAGGAGGTTCACGTCTTGTGCCTTGGCTTGGACAACAGCGGCAAAACAACGATCATCAATAAACTTAAACCTTCAAATGTAAGTAGCCTGCTTGGCTCGCTGCTGAGCGTTTGTTTAGTCTGGGTTTGCATGCTGTTATACTGGATGTGCTCATGGAAAAGATGTGAAGARCTTGTGATTTAGTACAGTGGAACAAAGAGATTTTTAAATTATCCAACTAACTAAAACTAAGGGTAAGCATTCACCTGTACATTATTTTCCAAAAAACCCCACTGTTAATGTGGCACACTTTTGTTAAGATCACCCAATAAGGAAGGGTTTATGATGGCTGAGATCAGGATCTGAAACAGTCACTTCAATCACTTAAAGAGTTGCCACAGGACTGCACTTAAAAGTGATGTTGAACATTTAGGATTAATACAATTGTACAACAACTTACCATGTTTATTTTAATCTCTCCCTGAAAAATAATAAGTGCATAAGAAATAGTAAAATAATAAATAATGTGAAAATGCACATTTAAGGGCGATGTCACTATTTTTAAAGCAGAATAATTTTCGAARTAAGTACCATTAATACTTGCAGTTCATTCATCCAGTGAAAAGTGTTTGAGGCCATGAGGAGTGCATGGTGATCTGAGCAAAAATGAAAGTAGGATTACTTTGTTTCTAGATATGTTTATGGACTAGAAATAGACGAATTTTGGTAGGCATGCTCAATGGYTATATGCATGTGGGAAACTGATTTCTGCTGTTTATATCAGAACACAGCTTTTTTTATTATTATTAATTTTCATTTAATTTTACCTGATGAGTCCACTGGACRTTGTTTAAAAACTGTGACATGGTGAAGAGTCTGTCACTATTCCATTCCTGGCAATTATTCTTCCACTGAAAGTTGAGTAGAGTTATAAATGAAGACTATAATAAACTGCTTGCTATCTGCTGCCAGTTGTTTGGGGGAAAGGCTACAATTTGTACCTGGCAAATTGTATCTTTATGTAATTTTTGAGACCTTTTTTTAGAGGGTTTTTATGTCATGCCTTAAGCAGTAAAGGATTCCTAACTAGAGTTGAACACAGACTTGAAGATTTATTGCAATAATGGGCACTAGAGAAGGTCTCAGGGGAATTACATGAGTAGAATAAATAGAATTTGTTTGTAATGAGAATTTATAGGAAGATAACTTTGCATCCAACTTGTGTGAAGTCCTACCCTTGCAAGACATGCCAAATATTCTAGCATGCAACAAATGTCATTAGATCAAAGTAAATAAAGTTGTTTATTTTTAGTAAGTTCAATGGACAGGTGATTTTGAGCTGTGRGTCAACCCAGTCTTCCTAAGAACTGCTGCTTTGCCCCAGGAGCAATATATTAGGGCCTGGCAAATACAAATGTTTTTCYATCTATCTGCACTTGTTTCTTCTGGACCTGCCTGTGGCTGGTGTTTGGAATAAGGGGCTCTAGGAGTCTGTGCAAGGATTGCATGTCACTTTCCCAGACAGCTCTGTAATCTATGGGATGTGACCTTTCTTCCTGCTCTAATATCAATGCTTCTTAGAGGAGCTATTCTTTTCTACCAACTTAGCTGATAGGTTCCTTGGCCAGCTCAGTCGTAAATCAGTTATCAGACAGATCTCTTGATAATGCTTTGTGTTTTGGCAATTCCAATAGAGTTCACTCTATTCCCCAGAAAGTACAAATCCTTGAGTCTTAATTACTTTCCTTTTCTGGGAACTTTTTTTAATRTTGCACACTTTGGGGAAAAATAGACCTGTAATGTATTCATGTTTCAAATATATTTCAGTATTTGCATTTTCTAATTTGATTGTAAAATTTATACTTTCTTTCCTTCAAAGGCTCAAACTCAGGACATCGTTCCAACAATAGGATTCAGTATAGAGAAATTCAAGACTTCAAGGTAGTACTTCCTTTCTTCATTAGCAGTAGTGATTATTATACAATAGTTGGTCTTAATTATCCCTTTCAGTGGGTTTGTAACTGAGTATCGTGTGTGGTGGTGTACTGACATTGCAGTTTGCTGAAATTTAGTACCCACGAGACCTAATCCTGAGCCAGGGCTGAGTGTGTTAGAATATAATGTGTGTTTTGTGCTGCTATAAAACTATTATTAAAAAAATTTTAAAAGGTTTTTAGTTTTTTGCAGTAGTGTGTATAAACATCTGATCCCTGTCTGTTGAGAATTTCAGAATAGGGCACTGTTACAGACTGGATGAGACACAGCTGCTGGGGTGGCAGCCTGTATTCCACTCTCAATCTGGTAACCTGAATTAGGCACTCTCACTGGAGGTGCTCTGAACAGATTGCAGTGTAATCTCATTAAATGCAAAAGGATGGCTGCAGCATTAGCACTGTAAAGGTGGCAGGAGCAAAGGCCAGGAAACAGAGTAATGAGTCATTAGTTGAATGAAGACTAAGATTAAGATTAAGAATGTCGTGACACGAAGATATTTCAAGGAGGCAACATCATTTTGTTATTCTGTAGCCTTCACTGGATGTTTTTAATGTCTTCAARCCAAGCAATGTGGCCTCACTGAGTGGGAGATCTGCAAGAAAAGCATTTATTCCTTGAGCTGATTTGTGAGACTGAGAGGTTTCATATTTCTCTGAGAGCCTCCACAACTGAGCTCTGTGTCAATAAAGCACATCAGACAGGTTTGGGACTTCCTGTGTGAGAGTGTAAATTAATTAATATTGCTTTTTTTAATTCTGATCCTGTAGTAGGAGAGATGATGACCTGTAAATACACCATGTAGAATTATTTTTAAAAACCAAAACAAACCCTAAAAAACCCACCCAAAACCTCAAACCCCCACAAACTGACAAACCCAAAACTCCATGTCTGGACACAGAGTGGAATGGATGTCTGGAGAGCTTCCTTTTCTTAGACTCCTCATTTTGGTGTGGCCTCCACTGTGGGAGCTACTTGGGACTACCCAAAACAGGAAAGCCTAATAGTGAAGTTGGTGTTGCCTCTGTAGACATTTCAGGAGTGGATGAGACTTTTTTGCAGTGTTGTTTAAGTTGCCTTGCTGTTTGTAGTGTTTGGGTGAAATCTCACATTTGCAAAGACTGTTCTTTGTAGCTTGGTTATCTGACCTCACCTGTTTTTACCAGAATGTAATTTCTTTTTTTTTTAAAAGTGGAGTTTTGGTGTTTATTTAAAGCCTTTTATTTTGCATACATTTATGCCTGTTTAGGGACAGAATTTAAGACAGGCTGTGGATTTTAAGTCATGGTGCCTCTGAATTTCATTTATTCATAGACAATACTTGATACCAGCACGACAGAGAGAGAGACTGAATGGGAGCTTATTTTGTATTTGTTGGAACTTTAAATAATTGGTTTGGTTCTTTTATTCAGATAATAAACACATTGTCCATTGTGAAATATTTCTGTAATAAGACTGCAGAACTGAGTAGGATCATTTGAAGGCAGATAGTGCGACCAGAGTTCCTTAGGGAATTTTTCTCAGTTGATTGGGATTCAAGTTGATCTGGCCTTTTTTTTTGGGTTGGGTTTGGGTTTTGTTCTTTGTTTCTGTGCCTCACGCACTTCTTTTCTTTGCAGTTTGTCTTTCACAGTGTTTGATATGTCGGGTCAAGGGAAATACAGAGACCTCTGGGAACACTACTACAAGTAAGCCTATTATTTATTTTGAAGCATTGCTCTTCATATTAGCTGTTCTGTAGATTATTTAAACGGAAGTATGATAATATCTAGTGATTAGAAATGATTCAGAGAAGGCTTATACCTGGTGTTTGACAGGAGGTCATTCTGGATAAACACAACTTTCTGTTCTAAAAAATAAAAATTTTTTGTCTGCTGTTATTCTGTGCTTTTGGGGACAACGTGGGGGAACATACTAGAAATGAGATTTAAGTGTTGAAACCTGAACACCAATCCTGTAAGAAAGCTCAAGATGAGTTAGGTTTCCAATTTTTCACTTCTTCTGTAGGTCAACGACTTAAAACCTAAAAGATATTGGCTAATGGCTGAGATTTTTAGAGGTGAGGGAAATGAACCCCAGAGAATAAGGCACATGTAACTAAGAGCCTGAATGAACATTCTTACATGTTATTTATTGAACAGGATATTCTCTGTACTTTATAACACTCTGGTATTGCCTTTTGGTAATAGATAGACACCATTCTCTGGTTTTGTAGCTTTAAGTGAAGCTTAATCTTTATTTATATCATCCCATTGCTATTCTGTAATGCCTAATCCTGATCTAGATAGCATGAACAGTACTAAACCATGCAGAAGTAGCTTGGAGAAATAGAAGGGAGAAATTCTGAACATTGTAATATTGATTAAATGTTAGTATCAGTTGTGACAGAGCTTAAATCGTTTTTTAATTGAGGATTAATGCTTCCTCTCCTTCCTGTGCAAATTGTGTTAGCATTGAAAACGTGTGGCCAGGAGATCTGCATTGTTCAAGAGTGTTAGATTTGCATTTCAGTCACTGATGCCCTCAGGCTGCTCTCAAAATGTTAGCACAGTGCTTCATAAGCAAATAATTTTTGTGATTGCTGTATTTAATGCAGTAACTTATCCCTTGTGGGGCATAAGGGCTTTTTCATCTCAGCAATAACTCCCTAACAGTAAGGAAGTTTTTTAGGTTATGCTGACAGTGAAATATGCACTTGTATCCACCTCTATTCCTGATCCAGTGCAGTAGGCATATATTTCAGATTAACTTCTAACAATAATATAAAAACAATAATCTGCAGTGATTAAATAAAAATATTAATAAAATAATTATGTGCTGTTTAGTTTATAAAGTTAAGCAAGTACTCTTGATTCCTCTGGTAAACTACTGTATGCTCATGAAAATTGCTTAGGCATTTTCAGTTAACATGCAAAAGCTTTATTTAMTAAAGGTTCCGTACACCAGAAAAGAATGGGCCTTCTCATATAATCTTGGGCTGCTCAGGTTATTTCTGGTTTCCAGGAGGTGTAGAACTGTTTCTTATCAAAATACAAAGATAGATGGTGCTGGAGGGTAAAGCATATATTCATAATGGTCTCTCAGAGAAATGTAAAATGAAGGAGAAGTGAATATTACATTAAAATATTAAGCAAATATACCTTTTGTGGGTGTTTATAACTGAACTGGTGAATTATGGATTGGTGAGACTCTATTTGGTTTTCAAAACAAGTTTCAGTAAATGGAATATCAAGTCATAAAATATCTGTAACGTCCTGAAATAATGAGTTGAATAGTTGCATATTTGTTGTGACTGTGGTCATACTGCCAGCAAAATGTCGTAATGATTTGAAATAGGTGAAAGTTTTTACCTGTTGTTTGAAAAAAAAGAAAGATCCTGTTTATGCAGGATATGTAAAAGTTAAAATAACCTGCATATGCCTAGCTGTGGACACAGTTTTTTTCTAAAAAGGTAATTGACCTTTCTCTAAATAAACTTCAGTGTAGGAAATACAGAGTTTCCATAAAAATCTGTCTGTATGGGTTTTTTGTCTGCCTGACAACACTGTCAAAATAGCAGCTGGTTACATTTTGAGTTCATCTTTCATTCTGAGTAGTAAAATCAAGCTTTTCTAAAAGGTGTGTGGAGACTGAACCTTGTAGGAGCAGGTAACAACCTCATGTCTAAAATAATGATGCGTGTTACCAAAAGATGGAATTTCAGAAGTAAGACTGGATTCAAATGTTAATGGTAAATGACAATGACCAAAATTAGAGGACAAATCAGGTTTGTTTGGACTTTTTTCTTGGTGTTTCTTCTGAAGCCTTTTCTTATTCACACTTTGAGAACCTATAATTTGCCTCTTTGCTCTTTTTATGTTATGCAGAGAAGGCCAAGCCATTATTTTTGTCATTGATAGCAGTGACAAATTAAGAATGGTTGTGGCCAAAGAAGAACTTGACACCCTTCTGAATCATCCAGGTGAGGAGGCTTTTTTCCCCTTCTGTGTCCATATTTGTTATGTTGTCTTAAGAAAAGCCCTAATCTGACACATTCTGAGTTCTTTGCAAATATTTTAGCCATTCATGAGTAACAGCACAATAATAGTTTTCAACAACTTTGTGGGTTTTTTTTTTTTACCTATCCACATTTACAAATTGATCAAGCTTCAGCTGTCTACACTGAGTTGGATTGGTCTCATATAAATCAATATAGATCAAAAGTTGCATTGTTTCCAGAAAGAACAGGCTTTGAGTTGGAAGCTGGAGAGGCTTTTTGTGATGACCAACGCAGACAAAAATATGTCTCCCTGTCTGTTTTTTCCATGAAGACAGCTAATTCCTTTAATGTCACATTTAACTTTCTTTTTTCATCTTCATTTTATTTTTTTATGCTTTAGCCAGAAATAAGAAGGGATAATTACACTTGTCAGTTTCAATTCCCTATAGAAGGATACATAAGAGGGAAGAGGATATGAGAGGATTCAGGATCAGGGTCTTGGTTTTAGGGGTTTGGTTTGGGTTTTTTTACATGAGGCTGTACCTTACATAATTAAGTTTGAAATCAATCAATTCTTTGCCTTTCCGTATAGACAACATTACTGGGATGTGTCTGTAAGCAATATGCAGTTTTCACTTTCAGCCCTTTAGGTAGTTGCTCTGCCTAACCAGAATAAAAAACTGTATCTAGGAAGTTTAAAAGTGAAATAATCCTGTAATTCATTAATTATTTATTAAATTGATAGAGCCTTTAACCTGTGGGATTCCCATGCTGAGAATGAGAAGGGAGAAGCTGACTTGCGTTTCTAAGAAAAGTAGTGTGTGATAGGGACAAAAATGTTCTCATTACTTTATTTTCCATGAATACTGTATGTAACACTTTAATTCATCAACAAAGATGCTGGAGCTGACTGGGCCTTCTTATTCTCATTCTCTAATTTCTTATTTAAGGGTATGGGTTACCTCAAATGCAGACACTGAAAAGGCAGTGTTGCAAAAGTCGAAGGGAGGATGAGGCRAGCCAAAGGCTGCAGGTGGATTACACAGAAGCCAGGGCACTTCGTACCAAATCAGGAATTAACTGCAGCAGTAAAAAACAATTCTGTTGGTAAAGCGGAACCACAGAGGGCCCAGGGTGAGAGGTAAAGGCTGCTGGAAGAAGTTACTGGTTTAATAGAGGGCAGAAGAGTGAAAATGTTTAGATGGAGGAGAAGCAACCTTAGGTGGGGCTTTTCGTTTAGGCATTAATAGGTCACTAATGCTGATCTAGCAGGTCAGTGCTGTTCAGCTGTTCATGAATTTGTGTCTTCAAAGACCAGGCTCTGGCCACTGAGTGCAGTCCTGAGAGCCAGGAGAGAGCAGTGATGTATTTCTGCCTTGGAGTAGCCTAGCTCCAATACAGCAACAGTGTTACTGGTTTATCAGATTTTGATATATCACATCTAAGAGAAGCAAAGAGCCTAAAAAGTTCTAGTAATGTACAATAAAAGTAGCTGTTAGGTGAATCAATATATAAGTGGTTTGCTATATCAATATTTTTGTTTGTATTTCTGTTCTGCCTTTCTTGCTGCATACCCTGCTTTCTCCCCATCTGTGCTTCTGTCATCCTCCTGGAGTGGTTTAAATGTACATGTTTACCTGAGTTTTAAATGGAACTGAATCCTGTCTCTGAAAGTCTTAGCAATCCCTCAGTAAAACAGTTGCCTGTCTTTTTGCCAGGCTTTGGCTGAGGTTGTCAGGTGGAAGGGAATGTGTCCTGTGAAGCATTAATGGAGTTAGAAGTTGTACTAGCTGGGACTCTTTGTGAATCAGAGCTTTAAATTATTTTTACTTACATAAATGGACAATTCAAATAACAGCTTGTTTAATGATAACTGTATCATATTTTGGTTTTTTACTCAAACTTCATTCTTCAGCACTTTGAAAGATAGTAGTCCATAGATTACCTGGATTAGATGATGACTCTTGGGTCACTTGACCTCCAGCACATGCTTCTAAACTGAACCGAAATTCTTGTCAACTTGAAATTCTTTGTATAAAATTGCACATCACACATCTAGAGCCTGGAATATTTTTAAATGTGTTAATTCATAACTACTTGCAGCTAGAAAATGTTAGCTTTCCATTAGTAACTGAAAAGTGTGGGAGGGAAATACTGCACGTTAGGAAATAATACAAATTTCTGTGACCAGCACTTTATTTAGCAAATATCTTTGGGTGTACATTATGAGTCTGGGTGAGTAGGTTGTGCCCCTTTCTAATTGTTTAGAAAAACACTGGAAACTTCTTGATTAACTTGGCTGTTTGCATATGTGATGTCAGCTAATTTATAATTGGTTTTCATTTACCCGTAACCTGCGACCTGTGGGTACCAGGGTTCATTTAATTATACTGTAAATTAATGTAAAAGTTTCAGTCAGGAGACTCAATAGCTGTTCAACTGTGGAATCAAACCAGAGATGTAATTATGCTGTGCTTGTATTTTGAGGCCTTTGACTTGTGTTTATGGATATCAGAGGAGAAAAGAGCTCCAGGTAGGGTAAATAGTTTGTGAAAATTGTCAGTGTTTTGATCAGCACTTACCATCTTTGAATGAACATGGGGATTTAGTGTTATCTCCACTGATTCTATGGAAAGGTTTAGTAGGCAGGTGGAAAAGAACATAATTAGGAAAGTTCAAACCATTTCAGCACTGACAGTTTGTTGGGATTTTTGGGGTTTTTATCATCCTCCTGCCCATCAGCAGGGATAGATGGCTTATGTTTGACATTTAAAAAAAATCCTTAGCTTGTTTCCTATGTGAAATAACCTTTTCTTTTTGCTATTTTAAAAAGAGCCTGTGTAGCAATTTTCATTGAGGTGGTAGTGTGTAAGTTCTTTTCCTATCAAGCATTGATTGATAGACTAAAACCTAAATTTTCTCTTATCCTGTATATCATCCTTTGTATAAATAACATGAAAAACTCTGAGAGTTAGTCTTGGTGCTGGTAATCTTTTGGCAGTGTTACATCTGTAATTTTGAAGAGAGTAGGTTTTGTTTCCTTTCAATGACCATATAATCTTTTGGGGTGATCTGTGAGGTTCAAGCTTGTCTATGTGCAAGTATCCCAGAAATTGCCAGAGTACTTTGTTTGGTCTGTAGTTCTCACTGCTAGCTGAAAGAGCTTCTGGAAAAGAAGTCCTTCAAGGGAAGGGAGAAAAAAGGATGTCCAGACATGCGCATTTTTTTTCCAATTTTGTGAATTCTATGAAGTAATGGATGCTTTCCAGGATGCTAAAGGATAATTCAGACTACCCTTCTCAACTGTTGTTGTGATGTTATGAATGAACACAAATTATTTTTTCCATCCATTTTATACATCCAGTCCTCACTAAGCAGAGATGTGCCATGTTTGTAGGCAGTGGTTTGATCTCTTGTTCCTCAGCTTGACCAGCAATTCCAATCTACAGCTTGCACTGTGGGTATAAGGTAGGGGGAGAGGGGGTGGAGGATTCCAAAGCCTGCAAGGAAGTTTGTGAGCATTCTGGAAGCGTGCAGCAGAGGCCAGGTGACCCAACAGTGTGTGCATCTTGGTAGGATACAACCTTCAGAGAACTGCAGCTACAGGTGAGCAAAATACCTTCCTGTGTTGTTTGTACCCTGTTCAATGCAGAGATTGATACGTGTTGCCTCTTGTCCTGAGGGTTCTGTCTCTGCTCATGCCTAGATATTAAGCACCGTCGACTGCCTATTCTCTTCTTTGCTAACAAGATGGACCTCAGGGATGCAGTGTCATCTGTGAAAGTGTCTCAGTTACTGTCCTTAGAAAACATCAAAGACAAGCCCTGGCATATCTGGTAAAGTTCTCTTTTTCTATCTCTTTATTGGCTTTACTTTGTGCATTCCTATTTTAGCCCTGCCACGCCACTCACTGCTGTATAAAATAAATCAAGTAGCTAGAAGGCAGATTCAAGATGTGAAAGCAGTAGTAATATTAAAACACTTATGATGAAACTCATTTTAAATGTACAATGCATTCATTTAGACTGTGTCTTTAAAGTTTGCACAGCAAAACTGTTAGCCAAGTAGTGGAGTGAAGGATTTCCAGTGAAATCAGAAAGCAGGGTTCATATCAGAAGAACAGCTGCCATTACATTTTGCTGGGAAATTGAGTAGAATTGTTATCAGAGTGCTCCTGCTAGATTACCTTGCAGGTTTGAGAATATCAACAATAAAACCTTTGGAGTTTTTTTCCACTCTTCAGATGCTTCAGTAAACTGCTGTTGAAAGGCCATTTAGTGAACTGTTCTCTTCTGAATTCAGAGGGACACTGTATTCTTTGTACCCAGTCATGTTTGAGGGGATTTTTAGTTGTAGGAGCTAGAGTCTTTTCTTTCTGAAGGATGTAAGCTTTAGGACTTAGTGCTAGTGTTTACAAGGAAAAAACTCTCCTTTTATCAGAAGTGTTTTATAGAAGTTAGTTTTTTGTCCTGTTAAAGTCCTCAGCTGTTATAAATAAACGTTAAATCAGCAGCTAAATGCAGCTGAAAACTACAATTTTCATTTTAGGCTCTTTAATATTAAACTTGATTACCTGGACATTGTTTTGGGGTCGCTGCTTTTTGTCCAGTAATCACACTGATGAATTCCCAAGCTTCTTGGAAGATCATTTTATAGGGAACTGCACTTACACTCCAGATTCACAGCTGTGCTGGTTTTCATGAACTGAAGAATGAAGGGCATTTAAACAGTTATCCCCCAGTGATTCAAAAGGTAGATTTACACTGCTCTCAGTGTAGCAGAATAGTTTTATATATTGACAGACACTGCTGGGGTTGCTGCTCCAATGAAGTGTGTACACACACACATAATCCCTTCCTCCAGCATTCTCACCATGTGCAGGAACCGCGTGGGAGGACAGTTGGGCTTGATCACCTTAAAGGTCTTTTCCAGCCTAAATGATTCCATGATTCATGGCTGCTGTTGGAGGGAGTAAACATCTTTTACAGCATTGTCTGAGGAAGGAGGTGCTGCAGAACAATGTGTCTGCCTCGTGTTCTAGGAATGGTTCCTTCTGCCTTGAAACTGGAATTAAAACAGATCACATCATGAAATGGCGCTTCCCTGTGGGGAAGGTACTCTGTCTCATTTGAGGAGYAGTCTTCTCCATGGGAAGAAAACTTAAGGAAACTGTACCTGATGCTGCTTTGCAATTATGTAAATTACAAGTATAGTGATGACTCAACTAAAACTGGTATTTTTACAATGTTTTTGTAATTTGATTTGTTTCTTTCAGTGCCAGTGATGCTCTTAAAGGAGATGGATTACAAGAAGGTGTGGATTGGCTCCAAGGTATATCACATGTAATTCTCTTGCTCTGTTTTCATTCTGTTAAACTTTTTCATTTTGTAAGGTTTTTCTTTATTATTTCCTTTGTTTTCTTTCTGTCTATTTCTGCTGTCAGATCAAATTACACAGTGAGTACTAAAGCTCTATCTCATATTTGCCTTTCATTTACCTCCTTAATATACACAAAACATCGTGTGGGCTTTCCTGACCAAAGTGTGTATTATGAAATACTAATACACACTCCTGCAAACAGTGTAGCACTTTCATTTAAACAATACCAGCTCCCACACTTCAGTTTCTTATTGTGGTATTTCGGTTTCTTCTTCAATTTATTCTTAATGTCCTGTCCCAGTTTTACATAACCTAATGTTATGTATCAAGAAATGGTGAAAGAAAATAAGCCAAATACGCAGACAAATACAGTGGTTTTAATTATACACCTTCAGCTCTTTAATCTAGAGCTAAAAGAAGAACTTCTTACACTATAACAATTACAGGACATGCAGACACTCATAACTGCATGGAAAATATCAGATCCAGCTTGGATGATGTCTGACATCCAGCATCTTTAATTTCAAACTTGGTACAGATGCGTAATTACAAACTTGGTACAGATGTTGTGTAATTGCAAACTTGGTACAGATGTTGTGTCTCCTTCTGTTGTGTGTTCGTAAGGCTCTGGTCTCTCTTGTCCTCTTGCTCAATGTGTAGATTAGTGAAGTGTGGCATAGTTTTGGTAGACTCATCCCAATTTTAGCTCCCTGGCTGGCGTTGCTTGTGCTGTGAGTGCTTTGGGTGGTGCGGGCTCAGCTGAACTGCATCACCCGCCTGTGCTGTGCCCCGCTGGCCGCCGGGTGTCAGCGCTGGGCCAGGGACAGAGCCTCCTTCCAAAAGGATAACAGCCAGCCCTGGCCCCGAGTTAACTCATCCCTGCTCATCTGGGGACACCAGACTGTCCTTTCTACTTAGACTTGTCCTGCTGACTAGAAAAAGATGGTTTGTTTTACCGAGTTATTGCAGAGTACAAAAACATTCGGTCATGTTTTCAGAGGGAGGGCTGCTTGCCAAAAATAGTCTTTACAAAGAGATTTACTGCCCTACAGAAGAGCAGTGATGTATCCTCCACCAGCTAAAATAGTTCTGAGGTGGGGAACCAAGATCTTAGCATTGAGTTTCCTCCTCTGCTGTATCCTATCATCATAGAGGCAGATTCCAAATCACAATTTTTCCTAATTTCAGGCAAAATTCTTGCTTCGTAATGTTTTCTTGCGATGTTCAGGGTCTCTGCTTCTCTTGGAGGAACCTTTTAAGTTTCAATCCGAATTTTGGTTTTGTACATAGGTTCATGCTACTTGAAAGGATCTCAAATGCTTGTGTAAATATTTTCTGACAAAATATTTAAGTTATATATGTAGATTTTTTTAAGCACAGCAAGCAGATGCTTCTGCTGTCACTCACGTAGCTCTTCATAGCTATTCACTTCTCATGGATTCTCAATTTTCTGAGCTGAAATTCCTCATGGATGGGCTCTATCTGAAAATTTCCTTTAACTTCCTGGTTCAGTGAACCCAAAAGCTTAAGAGGGGTTGAGTTTAAACTGTACTGCTCCCTAACCACGTGTAGTTTGGCAGTGAACTGCTTAATGGCTGAATACTTCGATATTTCTAGAACAAATTTTTTACTCTTGATTCTCCTCGTTTCTAGAGCACTAGATGGAAATATTTGGAACAACTCTGTAGTTATGGTAGTCCCTAAATCACAGCCTGGGGATGCCATAAAATTCAGGGGAGGAAATTACACTTGGTGAATGAGTGCACAGTTCTCCTTGTCAGCAGCCAGGCTTTCCTTAGTTAGCTTTTGCACACCCATTTCACAGTTGGGGTGGCAGGGGCAKAAAGTTTTGTCTTTTTTTTTCCCTAGTGAAGGCTGAGTTTGCTATTTTCCTATTTTGGAATGGGGTTGCTATTGCAACAGCACATCCTCAGTAGAGTAAAACTAACCCGTCTCACAGCATTCCCCTTAGTGGGGAAAATTGTGCTGATTTCCACATTTTGTAATGGGATGCTGGATGCTTTTGGTAACCAAGAAAACATTTGAAGTGAGTTGAGAAGTGGCAATCAGGCAGCAATAAGGCGAAGTGTGGCCACTGAGAGCAAAGTTTTGATGTGAGTTWTTCAAAACCAAACTTTAAATCTTTTGCTGTTGGGCAGTTAGTTCATGTTCAGTTACCTGGAAGCCAAAATGTGTACAAGGAATTGAAATGYGTACTTCACAACATAAACTTCCAGGACTTATTCTCATCAAAGTGATCTTATAAGGCTGAAGAAGATAAAAACTGAATTAGGTGGAAGAGTCTTCCTGTTTAATTAGCAAGATTTGGGGAAAACAACTTTGCTGTATGGGAATTTAAGAAGTGGAGAAGAGAGCAAGTTGAAAACTTGCGTTGTCCCCCATTCTTGTAACTACACCAAAATATCTATGTTTTCAAAAAGCAAAATACAGCAAGAATTCATCTTGTGCTAAGACCAGATGTTTCTTTTTATTAACAGATCAGATGCAAGCAATGAAGACATGAGAGATAAATAAAGGATCTATGGCATTCTTTTACACCCTTTGTCAGTAGGTGAACAAGTACCTTGGAAAGGAAGAATGATTTGAAGAACAAGAACAGTTCAGCTAAAATATCCTGTATTGACTTGTTTCAGTTTAGTATCTCTTCCAGGAAAACTGAATGTAGACAACCTAGCACCTCAGGTATGAACAATGATGAATTAAACTGAATCTTGTGACTGGAGAGCATATTTAAAAAAAAATTGTGTTAAAAATAAACATCTGCATTCATTTGAGTTTTAGGTGATAACTAGCCATCAGGAAATACCCCTCTGTTTTTTGGGGGGACACCTTTTGAGCAAATGGGAATATTTATTTTCCAGAGAAAGAATAGTAAGCACTTCCTGAAATACAGCTACATGAGATACTTACTGATTTTAGATGCCCAGTTTTAGGCATTTCTGCCATTTTTTTATATTAAAGTTTGACATTGGTTTTTATTATCCATCTATAACAGACTTCTGTAAGAATATTTTGATTAAAGATACAAGGATTTAAATGTTCAATGTATTTGCTATAGATGATTGCAGATGTTTTTAAGGAATTGCTTTTAATGAAATGTTATGAATTGGTTTTGTGATTGTGCCATGGTTATATTTGCATTCCCATCAATAAAACTTCTAATATATGGCATGCCCTGGTTGGGTTTTTTAACTTTAATATGCTCATTGATGGTCTTTACATCCTAGAGATTTTTGGCTTTCTATTCGTTTCGCTTGGAATTTGTTTATCCGTTTTCCAGTGGATATAGCACTGCATACTGTAATAAAATGGTATCTCTGTTGCCAAGGGTTTTTTATTAATTACATATATTTTTTTGCACTACCTAATCAACTAGACTGCTCTTCCAGATACTTAAGGAGCATATGAATCACAGAATGCATCAGGCTGGAAGGGACCACAGTGGGGTCATCTGGTCCAACCTCCCTGCTCAAGTAGGGTCATCCCAGAGCACCTGGCACAGGATTGCATCCAGCTGGCTCTAGAATATCCCCGGGGAGGGAGACTCCACAGCCTGTCTGGACAATCTGTTCCAGTGTGTGGTCAGGGCACAGTAAAGTTCTTCCTTGTGTCCAGGTGGAACTTCCTGTGCATCAGTTTCTTGAAAGTTGTATTTTGAAAACACAGTTAAGGGACAGCTCACTGGTTTACTAGGTCATTATTATGAAATGTGTTATATACTTCTGTTGTGCATAAAGATGGTTTTACTTTCAAGAATAAATTTAATAAAATTTCTGGCTTCCAAGATGTACCGTAGCTAACAAATTAAAAACTTTATTTTTGTTCTTCCCTTTTAATCCTTCCTCCCTCATTCAGGAATTGAGCAGACCGACCCTCGCAGTGCTGAATCCTCCATTTAACTCAGTGATTACCTGATCCCTGTGGGACATGTAATATGCAGTTCTTGCAAAAGCCTCCCCCCACACCCATTAGCGTATAAAACACACAAATGTTCTGTCAGCATGCCTTCCAGGCCTCACCTAATAGAGGAATATTTGGAGCAAAGGGAGCTGTCTCAAATGGGAGAACAGTGTTGTGTACTCTCAGTTATTAAATAGTTAAAATTAACTCTCCTGCTTTGCCAGAAGAAAATCTCACTGTAAGAAGTCTTTCTTACAGGATGCTATGGTTCTTACAGTTGAGTTTGTCATGGAAGTATTTTTATGTCTCTTTCTGTGACACCTTTGGCCTTTTGTCAACTCTGAATCTAAGTATCTATACAAAAATCAAATATAAAGGAGGAACAGTAATATATGTTTCTGAGAAGTTTTCCTCTGAATTGTGGGCAGATCATTTTCTGGTTTACTTTGCATTGGATAATACAGGAATTAAAATAATCACAGAATGGGTTGGAAGGGCCCTTAAAGATCATTGAGTTCCAACTCTGCTTTCTTGGACAAGGGACACTTTCCACCAGACCAGGTTGCTCAGAGCTCCATCCAGCCTGACCTTGAACACTTCCAGGGGTGGGAAGACTGCAAATTCCCTAGGCAATCTCTGCCAGTGCCTCACCACCCTCTCAGTAAAGAATTTCTTCCTAAATCTAATCTAAAAGTATTCTCTTGGAAATAATATTTGTAAAACTGTTTTGCTGTGTATAAGTATTTTGTAATTATTGTGGTTCACTTGTATGTCTTGTCTAAATGAAACATTTAATTTTAAGTTTACAGTTTCTTTTCTGCCAAAGAAAATTTAAGTTCTAACATAGAATCTGTCTGCATTTCTGACTTCCTTGAATGGTATGGATCKTAATGGTTTTCTGATAATTTTTGTTTGTTCATTTCGAGCTACATAAAGTGCTATGTTTATCTTGTGGATTGCCTTACTGTCATGGGAAGCTGTTTGAACCTACTGCTTTGTTCTTCCATCCACAAATCCGAGGGAAGTACTCTAATATCTTTTATTTTTTGCTCTCTAATGTGGTCAGTAAGTGCTTTTTGAAAACAGCAGTTAGTTTTTTATTTTGATTATTGWTCCCTGTCTTGTTTTTTTGGTGTTTGATTTTGTTCTGCAACATCTCTTTCTGTTCCTCCCCTATGGGGCCACTGGTCTGAATGAAGAGCTGTTGGAAGGAGTGGAAATGGGAGCAGTCCTATTAGCAAAATGCTGGATTTTTAATTTTCCCCCTCTTATTACTGCTTCAACCATTAGTTGTCCCTTTTAGAACATTTGTGATCATTCTGTGAACATAAAACTTCCTGAGGGGATCTCTGCATGTTCACCTCTCCTTGGTGTACAGGCATAGCTCACMAACATCCACAGGTGCTGCATCCCTGAGTTGCTCTAAAAACGTTAAATTTGGTACAAGGATCACGTATTGCACAAAATCCTCATGTATCTGTGCAAAAAGGCTTCTTTGGAGTTGGGTTTTGTGGCTGTCAGACTTCCATGCCATTCTCCCATTGCATTTAGGATGTTAAAGTAATGAATGAGTTCCGTCTGGGTGCTCCAAGACAGTTTGCACTGACAAGTTCATGGTGCCTGAGGAACAAAACAGACAGGGAATGTTCCCTTTTTTGATCCATGTCACTGTAGGTGTCTGCATTAAGTGGTCACTTGAAGGGCAATAGAGTGACCAAAAGAGACTCAGGGAATTTGGTCTTTCCACTCCACTCAGTGTTTTGTGCTGTTGCTTTAATAATTATTCATTTCCTTTAAATATGCCTGGTCAGGCTTAAGACTGTAGCATTTTCAGATGAAATATGGTGCAGTTGTTTTCACATACAAAGTGTTGCCTTCTAGGTCTCTTGACTGAGGAGGGGGGCTATCAGGTAAATGTGTAAATCCTGATTTTCCTAGCTGTGCCTCTCTAATACTGAGAACACCAGTCCATGGGAGCCTTGTGTTTAACTACTACTTGCAGCTGTGCTGAGAGCCTGCATGGCCTCAACACTCCTGGGCAATTTCACATGAAGCAAGTGCAGTTCTAAGTGTGARGATGTAAATGTAATGGAGCCTTCTTTTAATCTCAGCCCTCTAACTGTAATTTGCTTGGGGTGTTTTATTTACTAATATGAAAGATAAGCTGCTGTAAAAGAGCAGACTTAACACCTCAGCTTACTTGTCTGCAGACAGGCATTCTGATGTGATAATATGTGGAATGGTAACGTTGTACTTCAGAGCTTCTGTAAAACAGCTGTGCAACTGTTTTAGAAAGCAGCTTATCTCTTAGAAGCTTTAACTAGGAAATATCATTTTGTTGGTGATAAGAAGTGAAAGTAATGCTGATTCAAAATGCTTGTCCTTAAAAGCAAACATTTATTAAGCCAAGAAATGGCGTTTAATCTCAAAAGGGATGGGGCTGGGGGAGGAGTTTCTGTTTGCTTTGGTTTTTTGTTTGTTCGCTTTAAGTTTTACTTGTTTTTAAAGTTTTACTTGCTTGGAAAATCACTCTTTTTATGATTAATTCCTGTCATCCATTTATTTAGTTCTTTCTGGCCTGGCCTATTTCTGTTTTACAGAAATCCTTAAAATGCTTCTCAACTTTTTGTTCTGCTTCTTTTAACTTTTGCTGAGTACTCTGTTAGTGAAACTTTGCAGCTCCCTTCCCTGTTGTTTTGGTTTTGGGCGGGTTTTTTTGAGAAACAAAATAGGTAATGAGAGAAGGTCACAGAAGACCGGACTGAAAAAGCAAAAAAGGGGTACTACCAAGAAGGGCTCCAACTCTCAGAAAGGTCAGTAAAGTTTGCTTTCAAAAGTTAACTTGATATGCCCTGATCCTTTTTCATTCTTTTTCACAGCCCATGCTTGACTACTTAAGTTTAAAAATGCACTGTTACTATGCAAAACTAATATTGTGTGTAATAGCTAATCAGAGTTCAGTACTTTAAATGCTCTCTTGTAACAAATGCCAAGTGTTTTTAGTAATATTTTGTAACTGTGCTCTAGTCCAAGGCTCTGTAGCTCCTGTCACAGTAAGTGACATCATGAAAGCATCTGTGTTTGTGTGAACCAGCATTTTGTAATTAATTTGCCACTGTTCAGTCAGATGGATTACTACTTAATTGGTTGAATTTTTCTGGCCATATGAAATTCTTGCTCTCACAAGTACAGCATGTACGTGATAATGTTCTGTTCTCCTTCAGTGGGTGTCAGGATCTCACCATGCAAATCAGTCGTGTTTGCTTTTTCCACTCTTCTAATGACAGCATGAAACCCCCTCCCTCTACTCTTTTCCAAAATCAATCCTTGAAACGAAAGCTAGGCTCTTAATGTCTCTTGTCTACCATTAAATGATCTTGTGTTCCCCAAACTGTTTACCAGAAGATTAACTTAATTGTATTACAGTCACATTACTCAGGCACCGGCTCAAAAGAGGGTGTTTGTAATTCCTCTGGGATGCAGGGAGCATCTTTGAAGAACAGGGTAACTTGTGTAGTAAAAGAAGTGTAAATTTAGCAACTTCATGCTAGGCAGTCTTTTTGCAAACAACTTTGTCTTTGAAGATCACTAACTAGATTGAAGGCCTAGCAAAATAGTTACTGAACCAAATTTAGTTGCTGAAGAGTTGCCTAACAGTTCTCAATAGAGGGAAGAAAAGACAGTAAGGAAGGATTTTAAAAATCAATGAAATTGGGATGTGTGGAAGAAGTTTCTTTGGGCTGGAGTCATGCTAGTGAATATTAAAGAAACCTAAGCCTCGTGAGTCTCAGTGAGGTAAGAATGATAAATGATAATAGTGGATGCTTGGCTGTAAGGCTCCCCACTGATGAGAGCAGCCCCATCAAACTGCTTTTATAGAGCAAGAGAGCTGGTGCTGAGAGCCTGATGTCCTAATCTGTGTGGCCTGAGTTTCCTTCAGCCTGAGCCTTTCCAAGGGCTTCTCAGTCCCTGGAGCACGCTGTGCACCCTTGGCTTTGAGGTGTAGTTTCATCCAAAAAGAATTCAGTTCGTGTCCTCCCAGCCAACTCTGCGCTGTAAACAAAAGCAYTGTTAGTGAGGATTATCTTTAAAATACCCTTGTGACCTGAATTAATGCACGAGTGGAGGCATGCCTGTACAAACTTAAGAGGGAAACAATCCCAGAGCTGTAAAACCATGGAGTTGAAACCATGTGAAAGAACAGCAGAACTTGGCAAGAGGTCTCCACAAACCAAGGTTCCCCAGGAATAATGCCAGTGAAATATTTGGGAAAAATACACGTTTGCAGTATGCTTCACTTGGAACTGGGAAAGTTTATTCCACAAATACAGGATATAACCATTGGACAGGGATTAAGGGGTAACTCTTCCAACTTGAAGGAAATGGCATAATGTCACTTGTGAAAAATAGGCAGTCATGAGTAAATAATAATAAATATTAAAATCTTTATGTCAATAATAAAAGAGTCATCTTTCAGGCATCCCTGCTGTTCCTGGCATCATCTGTATTTATGATCACACAGGTTTAAAGGTGTTACTAGGAAAAGAACTTTGCAATCTTTTTTTTTTTTTTTTTTTTTTTTTACTTAAAACATCACTCTGCAAGTAAATCTCTCTTTGTTTAAATTTTATCCACCAATATTTATTAGCATAAACTGAACAGGAAAAAAGTGTCTAAAAATTGGTGCAATGAGTAACTAATGGAATCAATGAACCAGAAAGTGGATGTTCTTTTCWGTGATAGCAATATTCCAACGATTTTGTTCATCATTCATTACATCATCAATAGATTATATTAAAGCATCTTGATCCCAATTTAACATTTTTATCTGTGAGCTGATGTTGTTGGCCAGTCATTAATTCTTGCTTTAGAGGAGTAAGGACTGATGAAGGGTTTCTTTTCAAGGGCAGAATGTTTCTGCTGGGAAAGGTGGTGCTTTTCTCTTGTAATATTTGTTTTTATTCCCCCTTCACACACACACCCCCCCCCCTTTTTAAGTATTCTTTTACATCCTTCGGTAGTTTTCAACAGGAAAGTGTTACTCTGTTTTGAGATGCTTAGAACCTATGCATAATTGTTTTCTAAGTCCTCTTCTGAGCTTTAAATCAAGAGCAAGTTAATGCTCTAAAAAATTTTTGGCAGCAGTTTCAAAGCAGGCTAAATTGATCTATAAACTAATCCAATCTAGTGGTTAGAAAGTATTGCTGTATTTTGCAAATAAGTTTTGAGTCTTACTATTTCTTTCATTGGTACCAATATAAAATAAGATCAGTCACTATTATGTTAGAAAACAATTGCAGAACAGCCACTTCAGTGCTGACTTACCAATATTATTGTATGTACATATAGTAAGAATATAATAAAGCTATGTTGTAGCTTTACAGTTCCTGGAAATTAAAAGACATACATGTAAAATCAAGTCGTTTAGGTTGTAGGAATATTTTTAAGTACTAAATTTCCTTTTTACCCATTTCATAACTTTAGAAGTACTGCTTAGTTCTCTGTCTATTCTGATATGTCATGCACTGATTAAAAAAAGCATTAAAAACCCCTCTTTTTGTGGGTAATAAGTCTCATGCTTTCCTTGAGGTGTGTGTTCTGTCATCATGTCAGGTAATGCATTGTAGTAAGCCCTTAATTTATGCAGGATACAAAATACCTGTGTGATTTCTTAAAGGCTGTAGCAATGCCTAAATTGTGAAGTGAATGACAGGTGRTCTGATATTGGCATCATACTAAATAGGAATAGTTCAATCAGTTCCTAATACAAAGGAAAACTGACAGCTTTATCCAGAGAATTGATTTACCACAGAGATAATGTGAGCCTTTATTTTCAGCAGCAGTTCAGCACACCCTGATAATTGGAAAAAAACAGAGTACATCTACTATTTACGAGCTACAGTAAGTGCATTGTATAAAATACCATCTTCCATTGTAGAGAAACCCCTTTAGTCTTCTTAGTCGTATTTTATTGGACCAGAGCTGTGCATTACATACAGAAAATATTTCTAAAGAACAACATCAGATAAAAAGACTGTTTCAGGCTCATATCCCCAWTAGCCAGACATTTCCTTGTTGATGGTGTTTACTTTGCTGAAAAAGCTTTTCTGCCCTGCCTTTACTAACAACAAACGCTTGAGTGAGGAAACGTGGATTACTCGGAATTTTTGTTCTGGGGTATTAAAAGAAATCGTCTTTCCCCTACTAAAGGTTTTGTTGTGTTGGGCTTAAAAAGAAAAAATATATATATAAAACCCACAAAACAAATGAGTGTGTGTGTGGGGTCAGTTATGCTGTACTTACCCAGGTAACCAGGCAAAATCTGGTCAATGGTCACTTSAATTCTTACAAACTTGGCCTTTAAGATTTCTTTCTTACCCTTTTTCTGTGTGTTATACAGACTGTTCACTGTTATGCGGAACTTGTGAGCCAAGAATTAGACTCTGTTTTTCTGTTTGTTCTGTAATAAGATTGAAGTATTTTCTCCTTGTTTGGAATTACTTATGGATATAATTTGCATACATAAGAAAAGGTCTCTTCTTTGTTTTCTCTCTCTTTTTTTTTTTTTTAGTGTTCTTACTGGAAGCTTAAATGGAGAGGAAAATAAGTTGTTCCATGAAACCAGATGGGATTCTGCAACATTAGCAGCCAAAAGCTTTTATGATCCCRTTTGGCTCAATCCATAAGAATTCTGCTTGTTAGAGACTGGTGTGCTTAGAGTCATTTTTATATACAGAATATTTTGCAGTGTATTTCTCCAGACACTAAAGATGCTTATTCCTTTTGGAATATGCTTATACACATGCTCAGTCTGAAYGTGGTAAGGGGTTACTTTACATATATATATATATTCTAATTTTCAAACATTTTTAATAATATTTTATAAAGGGTCCAGAACATTGGGTTAAAAAATATTCTGTGTTGTGAAATCCAGCAGGAAAGACAAGGGGTGGCATTGGTGTGTCTGCAGTCAGTGGTTCTAGGAAGCCTTGGGGTCCAGGGACTAGTTTAAGGAAATCTTTGGAAGGTAATTAAGAAAGGCAAGTCTGCTGTCCAGAGGCTTAAATTTACTGTACATAGGCTTGTACCACAATTTAAAGCTGCTTAGTAACCTGCAAATTTAAAAATGTACTTTTATGTACATGCATGGAAATACGGTAAGCCCATTCAAATAGTAATTTGATTTTATATTTGAAAGTGAGTAGATTTGTAGAGAAAGGTGTATATTCATTTTTAACCACACATGTGATATTCAAAAGACATTCTAGGTGGAAAAGTGTTAAATTAATTACAATGTTTAAGTAGCTGGTAATGTATTTCATGGATTTCTTTTATTTGCATGTAAGACAACTCTTTTTGAAAGCTCTTGCATTCTTATGAACGCTGAATTCTTTGTGCTGCTTTTTACACTATATACCATATATGTTAGAATTTGGCTGAAATCAGCTTACAGAAGCACTTTGTTTAAGCACAATTTTTCGAGGAAGGCTGGTGGTGAATAGACAGATTGCCTTAGCAGGTGAGCAGACTCAGAGCAGGATGGTTTTGCAGAGAGCTCATTACATGAAGTGCAGACTTTCCTGAGCTCCAGTTAGGGTAGGGTTTGCAGTCATTAACATTGGTAAGAGGACAAGTGAGCTTAATCTTTATTTTGGATTCACACAAGTTTAATTGATATGAGGTGCTGTCAAAAACGTCTTGGGAGCCTTGAAGACAAGCTGTGCTAATCAGCTGAAAGTTGTCAAATCTTTTGAAGTTAGGTGCATACATCCCATCACAGTATGAGGCTTCTGAGTGCTTTTTGTTCCATGCCCAGGTGCAGCAAAAGTCTGCTTTAAAAAAGATTCTGTAGGTGGGTTGGTGGTTTCTTATTTTGTACTTTACAGTTAGTTTCCCCTTTTAGCACTTTTGCTACTGGGTAGGTGTAAATGTCGCAAATTTACAAGTGAAAAACAAATAGAGTGGAAAACAAACAGAAGAGGCTTTCCAAAAAGTCGATTTAAAGATTTTAATTCCTAGACTGAACTTTGGCCATAGGTATACGGTGTATAAATCTTCTTCAAAATAATAAAGAACATAGTTATGGGTCTCAGAAGCTGCTGTTTAACCCCGTGAGTCATTTCCAGCTGTCTTCTCCAGACATGAAGGCATTTGAACAATAGCAGCTGACSATGTGGCTGTCTTTTAAACCATTTTCAGTAAATCAAATGGAGGAACTGTGTGTTTACAGTTAAAGGCTGAGGATTGCTGGAAGCTGTGCAGCACATACTTTACAGCAGGAGGTCATGGCTAGATAGAAAATAATCCTAGAAATCCTTGCTAACATCCTTCATCTGTGTAATAACATAACCAAGACCCAACTATTCCATTCTGCTGGTCACCTTCATTTTAAAGTATAGATTAGAGATTTGAAATTCATCAGTATTTGTTTCAACATCTGGACAACAACACTGAAAACTAGCTAGGAAATATTACACATGATGACTCCTTTATGTGTATTTATTAATTCATGGTCTCAGGCCACCTATTAAAAACCTTGCCATAATAGATTATAGACTGGAAAGGAAGAGAATTATAGACTGGAAAGAAAAGAAGATAGGTAAGGGCCTGTTCATTATTAAAATACTGTTGCTGTTTATGCCATATCTACCTGCAGACACATTCTGTAAGAGCCTGGAAMATGGGAGTGCTTATTAACAAGAAAAAGTAGCAGAGCCATACAAAATGTTTTGATAGATGAGTGCATTAACATGTATGAAATGGAAAACTGAAATTTGCTTTTGCATAGCAGAGTTGCACCTCAAAACATAAGACCACTTCTTATTGTAGTGGTCCAACAATGGAAACAGTTTGAGGATGTTTTCATTTAAAGTTGTGTGAAATGTGCTTTCAGGCAAAATGTTTAGTTTGGAGGTTTTAAGACTAACTTCTCCCTTAGTTATGACTTAAATGTATCAGGAAAGTTCTAAAAGAAGGGTGTGAAAGGAGGGCTCCTCCTAAATCAGCAGGATGGAAACTTGCTTTCCTTTTTGGTATCCAAACAAAAGATYTGACTCAAGATTTTAAGGACCCATAAAAAGAAGGAAATTCAAAAAGCACAATTAAAATTTCACCATCTGCTCACTCTAAATCAGCAAGGAGAATGGGGAGGTTTCCATTCTGCACAACCATCATAATCAGAATTGCAGTAGAAAAATTAAGTGGATGTGGAATAGGCACAGCACCCTCCCCTCTCTGATTCAAGTGACACTCTGAGCAGGATGAATTATGAAAAAAATGTATTGGGAACCCCTGCTTGACATTTTCCTCTTCTATGCAATTCTGTCCCTCTGCAACTGTGTTTCAATGGTTTCTCACTGCCTTTGATGTTGCCGTATTACCTCATGTGGGCCACATGTGAGCACTTTAATCTGAGGCAGAAAGGAACCTGTTTGCCCCATCTGTTTTGGCTTGCACGTGTTGGTGCTGCTGTTAATGCTGGCAGCTGTGCTCATGTGTGAGGCCACCTGCCACATGGCAGATACTGCATCTTGGGGTAAAAGCTGATCTTTCCCCCCTTTGCTGGAGGTGTAGGTGGCTAAATCTGAGTTCTTGCTGGCAGTTCCCCTTTTATTATTTTAAATGTGTTATAATTATTTATTCTTACATCATGTGATACTCAATTACTCCAGGGTACAAAAAAAACCAGAAAGGGATTATCCAACCTGTGCCATGTTCATCTTTTATATTGATACAGTTATAGTATTTTGATTAGTTTTAATATTTTCGTTATTTGCCTGCAGTAGAGCTGTCATTTGGCATGTTCCTGTATTTTCTGCTTTTAGATGCAGTGAGGAAAGAGGAACAGATTTGAGCACAAAATGTTACTGTTTGGGATTAGCATTTCTGATTAGGTTGGCTCTTTGTTCTTGGACAAGCAGAACCCTGGTAATGCTTCGTGCTGCCCTGTGGTGCCCCTCTGGGCACGTGTGGACAGCCTTTGGATACAGCAAGGTGTTCTGACTGCCTCTGTCTCTGTGTGCAAACCACTCACCATATTATACTTAACTACATCCTGAGGTGATTATGAGGATTAATTAATGCTTAAATCCTTTGAAGATACCGGATGCTTTATAAATGCTAATTATTATATTCAGGTTTGCTACAGCTTAGGGATTAGATCTTACTTAAGCAATAGGTAGGGAAGCTGTGAGATGTATGTGGCAAAGAAGAATTAAAAGTAATAAACAGTCACAGAGAGCCTAAGCCTCCCTGCAGCCTGTTTGTGCAGTCCTAATAAATTGCCACTTTTCTAATTTGGTTTTGGAGCCTAAGTACTTCTATTTTAAATGTCAGAAGGAGTGTCTCCTCTATAATGTTCCATYGGCGGCTGCTGTTACATTTTGCAGTTTTAACCCCAATTGCCATTTCTGTGAGAATTGGCAACTATGTGTAGATACTCTAAAAAATGTGGTTTCTTGTTTTCCTCCATACTGTTCTGGAATTAAACATTTCATGGTTTTGTGCAAAGCTTGGGGCATCTGTATCACTGAGAGAATTGTCTGCTCCTTGTCTGGACACTGAAAACTGGACAGAAYTTTGTGTACTAAGTGCTGGTCCCCTGACTAAGGTTTGTGACTGGCAACTATTCCATAAGAAAGCTACTTTTTGTAAGTGTGATAGAACCAGGTAGTCCCAATTCTGACTGGTTAAAAATTTAAGYGCATGTCCAATACCCAGCTGTGTCTGTGTTTTTAAAATCCACATCAAAGCTATATGAGACTTGGACTATACAAAGCAGAGCTGTTTGCACATTTCTTAAAGATTTGCTCATAGCTGAGGTAAGAAAAAATGGACAGAAAAGCAGACAGTAGGGTTTTTTTCAGACTGTTTTATTGCTGCTGCTCTGCAGATGGACCTACAGTACCAGCTTCATATCTGTTTATCACTACAACACAGTGGTTAAGAAAGAGGTTTGGATGTGGATCCAAGTGAACAAATGGAAAAAACCTTACAGAAGAGAGGTGATCTCTTGTGGCAGGTCACTGGCACAGGTTACCCAGAGAGACCCTGGAGTTGGAGATATTCAAAAGCCATCAGGACACAATCTGCTCCAGGTGGTCCTGGTTGAGAAATCTGCTCCAGGTGGTCCTGGTTGAGCAGTCTGCTCCAGGTGGTCCTGGTTGAGAAATCTGCTCCAGGTGGTCCTGGTTGAGCAGGGGGTTGGACCAGGTGACTTCCTAAGGTCCCTTTGAACCTCAACCATTCCACAGTTCTGTGAGATGGCACAAAGCAAAAAGGAGCTGATAGAAAGGTATAAGGTGGAGGTAGTCGTAAAGAACAGCAGAGATGCTCACAAAGATGAGAAAGTGTGGTTCTGAATTTAAAATCCTAGTGTCGGGGTTAGACTAATTTACCAGTAACTCACACACAGTGAATCATTAAGGTTTTGTGCATCACCTCAATCTATAAAATGAGGATAGTATTTGTCACTGTGCTGTTGCAATGGGAAGGTCATCTGTTGGTATAGTTTGATGTTAAGTCAAGGGTGGGCATAACTATCGGAGAGAGAAAAATGAAGGGTTTGGTATTAAAAAGCCCAAACCCAAACAAAAAACCAAACCAAACTCCTTTCTAGGAAGTAAACTTTTAAAAAGGCAGGAGAACCCCTTTCCTYCAGGCCACTTTGCGTCAGCGAGAGTGGTCTGAACTTACCTTCAAGTGACAGACAGAGATGAGAGGTGAAGCCCCGCCTCTGCTGCCATGTACCTTTGTTCGGTGCCAGTGTTTACAGCGCTGGGCAGCAGGCACAGATGTTGTGGCAGCCAGACTATGCCCGGGACAGCGCGAAGTTCCTGACTTTGCATGGACAAACGAGTGCAGGTCTCAAAGCTGGCCCGACTTACAAAGCAGTAGGCTGGCGCTGGCGTTTGCAGTCAGTCAGGAGTGTAAATACTCAAGGCTGCCTATCCTTTTTCTTCAGAGTTTTTTTTTTTTTTTTTCACCTCTGATCTTTTCTCTTTGTTCACACTAATTATGACCCATTAACTTAAAAAAAACCCAACAAACCCAAACCAAACMCAACGCGCCACTCTCCCGGCGCGGGGGCGGCGGGCAGCGTGCGGCAGTCCCTCCCCCTCCGTGGCCATCGCTTCCCTCCCGCGGCCCCGGGCGCTCGGCAGGGCAGGGGCCGGACCCTCTCTGCCCGCCGGGGCGCGGATGGGGCTCCGCCACCTCCTGCCGCTGCCCCAGCCTCCCCCCGCTCCCCACCGCCCCGCGCAGCCCCCGCCTCCCAGCGCGGCTCTCCCTGCCCGCCCCGCCGGCAGCAGGGCAGGGGCGGGGGCGGCGGAGCGGCGGCTCCTCCCCGGGGCGGAGGGACGCGTTCGCCGCCGCCGCCTCACGCCTCCCGCCGCCGCGGGGACTCAGTGCCGGGCGGCTGCTGGCGGCGTCTCCCGTCCCGTCCTGTCCCGTCCGGTCCCGTCCCGTCCCGGGGATGTCCGGCGGGGGCAGCCGGCGGCGGGCCGGCCCCTCCTGGCACAGCACTTTCTCTCGCTTCTTCTCCAGGAGCCCACCCGGCGAGGGGGCGGCGAACAGGTACGCGGGGCACGGGGGCGCTGCGGGAGCGGCGCGGTGCCACCTGCGCGGCCGGGGGACACCGGGGGATACGGCGGGGCGCGGGGCTGAGCGGGGCCCCTGCCCGTGTTGCGACACTGGTGGGTGGYGGGGCAGCGGGAGGAAGCGAGTGTTCACCGCGGGGAGCCCGGCCGTCCCGGGGGCCGGAGGCGGCTCCTGGGACAGCGGCGGGGCGGCGGCTTGTCCGGGGCAGCTTCGGAGCGGGTGGGTGCGCGGCTGACAGCTGCCGCCATGGCCGGAGCGGGCGGGCTGTCCCGGGGCAGCGCTGCGGTGCGGGCACGGCTCCTGCGGGGCGCTGGGACGTGGGGGCTCCCTGGGAGGGGCATCGAGCACCCCCGGCCCCGCCAGGCTCAGCGGAGTCCCTGTGGAACCTGCGCTTGCTGGGAATAGCCCAGCCCGGGGCTTCKCCGCCGCCGCCGTCAGCGTGCTGTGCCCCGGGTCGCAGCCCCTTCCTTGGCGACTGAAAGCCGGGCAGGGCGCTGAAGTCTCTGAGGGATTTGAGGATTTTGTTTGTTTTTCCTTTTCAGTTTTCACACCGAAAGTTTTCTTTTGGACTGGTGTAAATCAGGCGTTAATGGAACATAAATATTACTGGTGTGTTTAAGTCTCAATGCAAAATTTGTGGTTTATGGAAACTTGGTTATTAATGATTTTTTTAGTGCAGGGAGACTTTACAAGATGAAGAGGTTTGGAAACTTTTTGTATATTTGTTCCTCTTCCTTTTTTTCCTTTTTTTTCCCCCCTTTTTATTTTTTCTTGTGGTGACTGATTCCTGTCTGTAAGTAGGAAAGAAGCACAGATAAGTTTCCTTCAGTTTCTCAGGCAGCCTCATTGTTGGCCCAAGTTAATGAGCATATTTTTGTGGTGAAAAGGTGTTAACTCTATAGGCCTTACTTCCTCGGGTGTAGCATTTATTTTTCGCTTTTAACATGTTGGTTTTAATCTGAGTCATTCTTGATAGTGCATAGGTTTGTGTTTAAACTGACAGACAGTAGATATAGTTTAATCAGATAGACAGTGGCTATCGCAGTAGTTCTTTCAGTGAAAAGCTTTAGGATCTTGCATTGCATGTTCTCAACAATCATGGAAAATAGAAGAGCCCATTGCTGTCTTACACTGACCATCTTAAATGGTCTTGTAAATGCACCACGAGGATTTTTAACTTTGGGGGTTTTGTTTTACTGTAAGCATTTGACATGCCAGTACACCACCAAGGATCCTCTGGTCGTTTATAAGCAGAAAACGTTGCTTTTTTATTTCCTGAAAAAAAAGAAATTGGGAGCAAGGCTGCTAAATCAAGGGCATCTTTATAATTGCTGGAATATCATGGCTATTTTGTCTGGCGGGGGTGGTTAAGATATGGGAGAAGGAGAAGGTTTGGATCTGGCTGCAGACCTGGAGAGGCAAATAAGAGAGGTTCATTGGATGACGCCTGGCCAGCTCCCTACAGCTGTAGTTTGGGATAAAGAAAAAAAGCCTGGCGGTCACCTTGGTAAGGAGGAGAGTGATGCCACTTCAGTGGTTTGTGGGCTAAATGGCCTATCTGTAGGTAGCGCCCATGGCAGGCCTACTCCACTTAACTTGGGGCTGCAGTCTAATCTTTATCTCAATCACAGTTTCATTTCCTGCAGCCAAGAGCCTTTCCTTTATTCGGAAGCCGGGATAGTCCACGCAGATATGAAAAGGCTCTGGCCTCTTGGCCCTGTTCTTGAACTCCTCACGAGGTTCGCTGCAGGGTGGTGGCCGTGCCTCCTTCCCGGAGCGCAGGCGAGCGAAAACCCTCGCCATCCCGAGTGCCATTTGGTATGGTAAGGAGCTTTTCCTTGTTGTGCTGGGCTGCAGCGTGGCACGTTAGTCAGGAATGCTGACGTTCTCGTATTTGGTTTCCAGTGGCAGCCTTCTTCGCAGATTAGCGTAATTGCATACATTACCCAGCGCCGCGCTGGGATGCGTGCCGCAGGTTTGCTCCTCGTGTTTATTTAGCGAGCGCGGCCGCGTAGCAGCATGGATGGCTGAACGAAGCACGAGTGCGGGGAGGGGGGACCAAGGCTGCTCTGGGTGTTTGTTGTGAAGGTGTGGAGTGCGTGGGCGAGGTGGGGAATGCAGCTGTTGTGAAGGGCTCTGAGAAATGTGTGCACCGGCACGGCTTCCCCTTCAGGTTATCGGTACGCTGGGACCAGAMCAAGTTTGAGATATGTATGTATATAGAAAGAAACTTTTCTATGGAGGTATTTTGCCTACCGATGGGTTTCAGAAAAGTAGAAGACCTAAGTAAAGGGGGCAGGAGGGGGAGCAGTATATCCCGTACAGTCTGTGTGCCTTTACTGATCTCTGGACACGTGCATCACACTTGATGCCTCTGCAGAACGTGATGGTTTCCTAAGTTTTAAGAGCACGCAGAAATGAGCCCRTGCCTGTCCAAAAGTCATTCTCCATCTGCTCCTGTAAATTAGGCAGTGGTGGGTGGCTGGAAGCTGCCAGCTTTCCTTTCYCCAGCTGCAGTGCTGCCCCTCAGCTCTTGCCCACTCTTGCTCCAGACCGTGTTCAGGTTTACCTGTAAAAACACAAAAGCCAAAACCCAAGCCTACCRTGACCCTGGTTTAAAATAGGGGAAGGGGATGGGGGGAATTACATAGTTTGTTAATCGGTGTCTTAGACTCTTCTGAGAACCTCATTTGACAAAGAGCTTATGTTAATAACTTGCCCTTACAGCAATTTGTAGCTCTGATGAACATGAGACTCGCTGGAGGCTTGCTTGCTTGCTTGTGGAAAAAATAAGCCGTGCAGATTAGTTGCAAGTTTTGTGGCAGCAAAAAGCACAGCACACGCCTTAAGAGTTCACTTGGCTTTTACATAAAATGTAGCCAAATTGAAAGCATCTCCCACCCAGTGCTTCCCTGCTGCTTAAGTGTGTTCTTCAGAGTTGGGGCTGCTTTGAGTGGCTTCAGTGCTCTTCATCCCAGGTGTTTGTCATTGACCTCCATCCAAGGAAGTTATTATAGTTACAGCCATTCTGCTCTACTGGACTATTTGCTATTTTCAATAATACACAATTGGTTATTGGTTACCACAGTGTTTGTTCTGGAGCAACCTAAATCCCCAGGGTGACAAAACCCAGTTGCATTTTCACTATTCTAGTAGGAGTCTTATATTTTTTATTTTTTTTTATTAATACATGTATCTTTAGTTCATCTAGAAGAAGACACAGCTTTTACACTGTAAGTCAATCCACTGCAGATTCTTTCAGAAATATGTGGTTTCTGTGGCTGAGCAATTGTTCTTTTGTGAATAAATGTGACCTTTCAGGGAGGTGTGACACTTTTTACTGAGGTACCATCAAAGTGTCCTTTAAACTATGGGTGCATTTTATGAGTTATTCCATTCACTGTGTAGCAGGTTCATTTCAGATTTCTCTTTTTCCCTCCAAGTGCTGTTGGCTGGTCAAAGAACTACCAGTGCAAGTTTGGTTTGTCAGGATATTTCATCTGCATTGCTGAAGTATACCAGAGATATCAAATAGGGAAGAGCAACCTTTTATCTGGTTTTAGAAGGGTTTGGGGGAGCTGATTTGTTTGTTGGGTTTTTCTTCAGGCTGAGATTGTTGTTCCATTCATCCATTAGTTTCTAACTGAGAGCTTTCAGAGATGAAGGACTTTGTTTATTCTGCCTGAGGAGAGATTAGAGAGTCTTTTTCTTCCTTTGGGACTTGCCAGTCATTGTTCCTGTTTACAAAGAACATGTATTTTTGTAGTGGTAAAAACTGTGCATTTGAGGGACTGCTGGAAATTGATGGAAAAGGGAGTAATAAATTGCAAACCTAGTTCTTCTGAAATTACTGCCTCCTGGCTGGGTTTGATTCAGATACCATTGGCATCTTTGAAGAAATCCATTGTCTGCTGGAAAAAATCAGTCTCTGCTTTCTAATAAAGAACCTTTTTCTTTCAAAAGCCAGAGAAGGATTCTTTGAGTTGTTGTTTAAATTTGGCTTATTTATGAGTGTACATGAGGGATGATGGTTTGTGGAACCAGCAAGGGCAATACTCCAACCATGTAGAAGACTTCAAATTAGACTTTCCTAAGTAAGGTTCATTATGAAAATTTCCTGTACATTTGTTAATTTGGGGTTTCTTTCTTTCTTTTTGCTTCCTAGATTTATCTATTATGGCTTCCATTGCAGGATAATTCAAAATAGTATGAAAGGCCCTGATTCAGCAGGGTACCAACATGGTTGCCTGTAATTAAGCAGGTAAATAGTTCTGCCCACTCTAGTGGGACCACTTGCTTGATTAGAACGAGGCACATACTTTGATGTCTCGTGGGACTGAGACCAGGAGGAGCAGAGCCAGCAGCTGGCCATGTGTGTGAGAGACATTTCCTGAAGGAAATGTTACTAGAGTCTTAATTATAATAGAAGCGCTCCTTGGAAGAAACAAAGCAACATTTTTTCCACTATTTTAAATGTTAACAGCGTTGTCTCCTTTTCCAGTTATTGGCATAAGTGGAAGAGTTAATGCAAAAATATTTCYAAAACAGCTACAAGTCTGTGGTTTTAAGGAACAGTTTTGCCAAGGTGAAAACTCTGCAGTCTTCTCCTGTAGTGAACAAAAGGCTCCCAGGTGGAAAAAAATTAAGATTCCGAAACATGTTGCTGTGGGGATTGTATTTCTAATTATTGTAACTTCTTAAAGCGTGGAAACCCAGCTCCTGCTTTTGATTTCTGATGGGCTTTTGGATTTCTTACAGTTCAGTTAGTATCTACTATTATACTTGCAGACAGTAGCACAGCACTGGGTTGCTTAGGCTTTAACTCAATTCTTCTGGTATACTAATTTTCATTTCTGATATAAATTTTATCTATTCTAACTGGCTTTGCAGTATCACTTTTGAAGASTTTTGGTCGGAAATGTTGGTTTCCTTACTCATTTCACTTTCTTGTGTCAGTTTTCAGACATGAAATCTAGTCTCTCTTGGTGTTGTGTTATTGTGATTTCATGACGTGCCTTATTTTGAAATAGAATGTTGTTTTCCTGAATGTTCCACTGCTTCTTAAGTTGCTGAAATATTTTACAGAGGGCAGTATATCTGCTTAAGCAGTTTGGAGGTCTTGAGGCCTACATGTGTGAACACTTTTTGGATCTGCGCTTCACCTATGGACAGTGTTGTGTTGGGAACAAATGTAGGAAGAAGTTATTTCTTGTGAGCACGCGAACAGAAAAGGCATAAAGAATTGCAGTGATAACATCCTTTTTTATTTTAATCATCGATTGCAGGCTGCAAATTTAGCCATAAAATTAATTTTGGTTGGGCTGGAAAATGCACGCCTTCAAAACAAAAGAAGGAACTTTGGTGTCTGTAGGATGCTTCCTGGTGTGTATTTTGTGAGTAAAAGATGGGAGTTGTGGAGAGTATTTTCTTGGGTTGAAATAGTAGCCCTCTGTACCTCTACCAAGAGTTTTTTCTTCCAGCCTGACTAGAAGAGCTCGCTGCATTTTACTGGTGACACCAGTCTCTCTTGCTTGTTTTTTCCCAGGTTCTTTTTCTTAATGACATCTTTTGAAATTCTGGTATGCKCTGTTTGTCAGGGCAACAGTTGCTGCTGCTTTAAAGCTGCCCTGGATTATTTTTCTTTTAATATCTCCTATTTCCATGCCATTTTGTAAGTACTGCTGTTGATCCCCAACCCTGCAAATACGCCATTTGAAAACAGATCTTTTCTGTATTAATTTGATAGATTGATAACTAGTTTGTAGATCTGTTTCTGATGTTACACCAAGTTTTTGTGTTAGTGACCAGTAACATACCTATTTCATAAGAACGCTGGAAACTATCTAACCAATCAGACTGGCAAATAGGGAGCAGATTCCACAGCAGTGTTACTGTTACTATGCCTGACAGATGCCAGAAGAAAAACCTTGATGTAATCTGGTATAATCACACTGCCCAATATTGGAGTAAGCTCTGCTCAGAAACATTTATATTTCTTCCTCCAGCGTTTGTAGGGCTGTTCAGTTCCCCCACATGTAAAACGGACTAAGTTATTTAGCAAGGGTCATCATATTTGTTTCACTTAATCCTAGCCTTTAAACTTAAAGGTACATGTTCAGTGTAATGACATGGTTTGGTTCTTGAATTTTTTTCGTGTAAACGTTCATTGTAAAGTGTGGCCTATCGGCGATTTTTCTGACGTGTTTGTTTTCCATAATATTTTTAGTCGTTCATTTTAGTCTACATTTAATACTGACACACTTTGTGTAGCTAACATAAACCGTGTAACACAGCACTGCTATTGCAGAATGTGAAGCTGACCCAGCTTTGCTGCACAAGCAAAGAACAGTATGTAAATCAGCAGCAGAAACAGGTCTGAGAGGAAAAATTGTTTCAGGTAAAACAATCTAAATTGCTTATAGCTGTCTGTAATCAAACCAGTTTCAAAATGAGGGCAGTTGAATTGAATATAATACATTTTGTGCTATTTCAACACTTAAATTAATCAGCAATTGTAACTCTTCTTCTGCCTAAGTTCCTGCCTTCTCCTCCTCCTTGCTCTGGTTTCTCTTTCCTTACCTTTCTCTGATTTCTTTTCCTTTTCCTCCACTTCCCTTCTTTATTAATTTTAAATGAAATAGCACCTTTGCTTTCCTTTGACCCTCTAATTTCAAACTCAATAGCTTGTTTTTACAATTTCTATTTGTCTTAATGTCTTCAGTTCTCCTCCCCTATGTGTGGCCTAAGCTTAAGCACAGAAGCAGCAGCCAGAAACTTCACATTCAAATTTCTGTGTAAAATTCTCCCTCTCTCTCTAACACAAGCCCCAACAGCCTTGTCAGAGACTAGAGGCAGATTTTGTCTCTGCTGCTGCTGTTTGGTTTCCCAAGAAGTGTGTTAGACTYGGGAATCTTGCTTAGAGGTTCACTGAAATTTTTCATTTCAGAGCTTTTCAGAAAAGGGCAACATTGTGGTTTTGGGGGGAGGGGGAACAGGAAAGAGGTTTTAATTGATTTAATTAATTGGGGGGTTTTTTCTGCTAAAAGCCTAGCATTTTTATTTTCTGTTAAATACTAACATATTTTAGCCATCACTTGATGCACAAGGCAATTTTTTGCATTCAGTTGATTTCCTCACATCTTGTTGCCACTGAGCTTTACAGTAATATTTTCCTTTCAGTTAATTTAACAAATGGTTACTGTACCCTTGCTCATATTCCTCAAGGTATGTGCCGGAAGTTTGAYTCTTAAAAAATTGACTTTTTAGATTAAGTTCTTATAGTTCTCCTGGCTGCACAGCACACAAATGGCTTCACAAGTGTGTTGTTAGTGCCTAGAAGAAGGTGTTTCCCTTTCAAGTCTATTTTATTTAGTTGGATTAAAGGGGAAGGATAGGAAAATTGATTTACTTAGTCTCCCAGGCAACCTGAGCAGTTAATAAACATGATATTGATTGTAACAACACTGAAAGATGGGAATTGTCAAACTCAGTTTTGTTTATGAGATGACAGCTTCACTTGACAAACTGCTGAAATACCATCCTTAGATGCTTAAGACTTGGCACTGATGCTCCACTTAAAATATTTGCAAGTGTAATGACAGCAGGCTAAAACTCAACATACAGAGGAATGTTAAAAAAACAGATGTAATAAATAATTTTCTACTTGATCTGTTTGAAGAAAATGAAAAGTTTATATTTTTGAGTCAATTTAATAGCTTTACAGATAATTTAAAAGAGGACAAAACTGTAGCATGTGGAGTTTGCAGATGATTTGATTGAAAAGTATAGAAATCACCATGTAGACAACATTGGAAACAACCTAAGTTGCCATGGTTGACAGACATGAGCTGCCAAAGTGGTGGCTCAGAGAACAAAATATGATTGTCGGGTGTGTAAACGACAAAACACATGGATCCTGTGGATTCTTTGGTTACTGGAGTAYTGAGTCCAGTTTTGGTGATTAAAAAGATGCTGGCAAACTAAAAAGGGCTCTGAAAAGAGCTCCAGAACAATTTGATGTCTGGAAAACCTCCCTCACAGAATAAAATGAGGTAGCTCAGTGGCATTAAGTTTTGAAATGACAATGTTAAAGTTTGAGGAATGACTCTGCCTCAAGGAATATGACTGGAAGGGAAATCAGAGTTAAGTGCTTTATGTTATAGTAGCCCTGTGACTTCAAGAGGTTGTTTGAACCCAAGACTTTTATAATCTGTCCCACATAGATGTGGATTGATTGAGAGATGAGGCTTGACAAGACAGAATAGTAAGCCTAATAAGTAGTGAATTTAGTAGTAGTTTACATGGAAAACTCTTATTTACAAATGTGGTCGATTTTCCATAGTTTGTTGTTTTTCAACCAAAGCTTCTTGTCATGTGTTAAAGGCTTGACACAGGTCTCCCTTGGTGAAATTTCATAATCTAKATTATGCAAGAGGCCAGCTGCAGTAATCATAAGGGTCTGTATGGCAAGCAGGGTAACTGTTACATATATATATATAAAATATTAATTAAACAGTCTGAATTTTTAGCAGTCATCTTTTTAATTACCACTTAGAAACTGGGACAAAGAAGAAACTGATACTAAGCTACCTATGGCTCTTTGCAGTTTTATAATAAAAATTTCATTACTCCTGCTGGTCTGTGGATATGGTGTGAGAATCCCTGTAATGTGCTGAAACTTCATGGAGRTATTGCACATCTATATTTGATGGTATTATTAGACTTGTGGATTTCCACTCATTTACATTCTTCAGGGAGGCTCTCGAACAAAGGGGTTTTAAAGTACTAGGTGATGAAATCCTTGTTAACAATCTCTCTTGTTTCTCCATTGAAATATCCTTCTGGAAGGTCAGCACTGAACACTGTTGGCACAAAGTAAAATTGGAAAGAAGTCATGACATCAAAACCACATGAGGTATATTTCCCAGAGAGGGGTGTTGGGTTTGTTCAGAAAGGAAAGGCAGGGGTCAGGAGCTGGCATTACAGCCCAGAATGCTGAAATAAAGAAAGAAAACCTAAAAAACACATTAACGTATGTGAGGTTAAAAGTGAATTATGTCAGTGATCCCAAAAACACATCTTCAGGAAAACTRTTTAGAAAATAATGGGAAGGAGGTGTCACAAGTGTTGTCATGGAACCTGGATAGTTGGCTGTGTGGATAGGTCAGGCTGAGTTTGTTGCCATTATGCCACTAAAGCCAGATGCTTTTTGTCTCTTGGCACCCTGGAGCATCTTTGAGGTTGGGCATTGCTTATTCTCCTAGCATTACAAGTCATCACATTAAATGGTTTCTGAATTGATCTGAGGAGAAGACCAGTTAAAAACAAACAATGCCAGCCTTATGTGGTAGCAGGGAGGGTTTGGCTACTCAGGGTCAGGTCATCTGTCCCTAAGAGAGAGAAGATGGCAAAATGCTGGAGCACTCACCTGTCTGGTTACRTGTGGGCTGTACGAAAAGTAAATGCTGGAGCTGCTGCATTGGAAGAGATCTGATTCAAAACCGTGGTAGAAGGAGGGAGTGTCATTATCCACAAGTGCTGTGGTAGTGCTGAACTGAAGGTCTGCTTTAGTCAGCTGTCCCCATTTCCTTAAGGGAGTGCCCATTAATTTCCCCCTTCCCAAACAGCAACAGWCAGTCCGTGTCTTCTCCCCATAAAAGGAACCTGAAATGTCACAGCAATTACTTTCAGTTTGAAGAACTCTGTGTGTGGTCAGTCTCATCCAAACTTGTGTGTTTGTGCTTTATTACTTGTATGTTTCCTGTAGCTTATTTTTTTTTTATCTGTCACAACACATTCACAATCTGCTGCGTGCATAACATTCACAATCTGCTGCGTGCATAACATGGGTGGGGTGGATTAATAAAGGAAGAAGGGGATGGGCTTTTAATTTGCAAGTTCTGAGTGATTGTTATAAAGGACAAGGATGGAGGAAGCAGACTTCTCACACCATAGAGAGCTGCTGTGAGGGCCTTTTGAAGATGTGATTGTTTGTAATTGTCGTGTTCTGTTTTTAGAGGCAGTTGCAAAAGACCTTGAAAGCCATGTACTTAAATATGCTCCATTAAATTGCCTTTTTTTTTTCTTGACTGTAATCCCTCATGTAATCTCTTTTGTGTGAGCGGCAATGCAGAATGTGAACATGTCTCTCTCATAAGAATCTCTAACCTCTCCTTCCAAAGTGTAATGATTAAAAACTTGGACCACAAACCTTCTTCTGGTTCAGACACCACCTGTCCAAGTGTTACAGAAAGGTCAAAAGAGAGGCAGCAGCAGAGGAACAAAAAGCAATAGAAAATGGCACAAAGAAAGGTTTATTCAGAAGATACAAAAGATACCATTCTGTAACTTAAAGTTKAATCTTGATTATTTAAAGAATAAGAGTGATGCTAATCAGGTTAGGCATGCTGGCAAGACAGTAGAAAGAGCAGCAAGACAGCTGAGGAGAAGAAATCCCTCTAACCTTCCTCTAAACCTTCGCTAAAGATTAATCCATCTCTGTTGGATGCACTAATACATAAGAGAAAAAGGAATGTCTAGCAGAAATAGCAACAGAAGGGCAGTAGATTACATATCTGAGAGGCTTGGGTTTCTAGAATTAATTGTGACAGCATCTTTATTACTCTGAGTGTTATTCAGTATTTCCGTGCCTTTTTTTCTCTCCTCTTTAAATCTATAAAATGAGAGTAATATCTGTCTAAATATGTAAACAAGTGGTTGTGACAATTTGTAAATGACTGCCTGGWTAGGTAAGATGCCCATGGAAGCAAGTTGGCATGGCAGAGGTGTTTTCTCTCTTCCTAAGATGATGCTTTGCTCTTTTACTTCTTCAAAGCAAAGGCAAGYTGATTCAAAACTTGGGTTAGTGGGGGCCTCTTTCTGGGTGTATAATGTAACACCAGAAGTTTGGGAAGCACAAAGTTGAAGATTAATTCATCTTCCTAACTACAGCAGTGCGAAATGCTCTCCTGAGAGGTGGCTGGCCTATCTGTGGGTGGTTAAGCACAAGCCTAACTTGATGTGCTGAACTGGAGATARCATTGGTGGTACCTACTRTGGCAAAGTGCTCCAGAAAGGCGCTGCTCTGGAGAAGCYTGAAACTCTGTGGAGCCAAACTTCATAAACACAGACGTAGCCCTAGCTCACAGTGGTGTCATGGATGCAATGATGAGGAGAGGGAAAGCCCTAAAATTAGCAGGGAGTTGTTAGTGGGGATTGATAAGCTGCATCATGTGAATCAGATGAGCAGTAGCCAGCCCGTTCTCCAGTCCCAGGCACTGAGTGTGGCCCAACCCCTGTGTCTGTGGTGTTTAGGCTGCAGAAGGTAACATTGACTCTTTGAGAGAAACAAAGCCATTTTATCCTAAACAACCCACGAGGCCTGTGTGCAGCAAAGAAGCTTTTTGTGCTGTAAAACTCAAACCATTTGGTTTCAGTCAGAGATCCTTTTAGAACTGGGCCCTGGCTAAGGGGAGAAGAGGTTCACACCAGRCAGCCTCCATGGTGATGTGAGGGTCAGTGGTTTGTCCTTCTTGTTCCTGCTGTTGAGTGGCATTTGTTGCCCCCTCGTTTGTGCTGTTAGAAATCACTGCACTGTAAACTGGATCACAKGCTGGATTTTTCCTCATGGAAACTTCTGCCCCCCCACCTTGATTTTATCCAAAAATGTGGCCTTACTGAGAGCCCTTCTTGGCTGAGTTAAGGATGTAGAGAGATAGCTGAGGTTGAGGAGGAAGGAGTGGAGATTTCTAAAGCTGGTTCTGCTGACAAAGTCAGCATGTTTGAGGAACTACACCCTAAAGCAAAAGGTTAAGGAATGTAGAAACGCTAGAATATAAACCATGAAAGGGTGTGGGGAAATGCTTCCATGGTTAGGGTTATTTTATGTTGGAAAGTAAAGTTTTGATACTTTTTTTTTTTTACTTGTTGATTTTAAGATGCTTATCTGCTGAATCGCATTCTTTCAGTTTTGGTATGTATGCTATGGAATTTCTATGGCTAGCTAGAAGAAAGTAATACAGGCATGTATTTCAAATATAAACAAGAAGTAGCAAAATGAAAAAAGTTTTGGGGGAAAAAATACATGATGTAAAGGGAAGAATATGAGCAAAACAAAGTGATGAAATAATTCAGCACTGGTGATGTGTGCTGGCAGTACTTAATGGAAGCAAGGATCTCATTTGTGGTCTGCAGACCAGTTCCATAAAGAGTGATACACTGAACTCGGGAAGAATGTTTGGTAGAGATCAACCTCATTATTCCACTCTTTAAGTCCAGGGAATTCTTGTTCATGTCAAATGTATCAACATCAGGAAAAGCCATGCAGATCTGAGAAGGGTTTTTGGGTTGTTTGTTTTTTTTTTTTAACCAACAACAAAACAAAAACTAGGAAGGAGAAAATAGGTTATGTGCAGAGAAACACTTCTATTAGTGTGCCAGACTGCCCAGAGTGATTGTGACATCTCCTTCATGAAACACATTAGCAGCAGAAGAAATTAATAGGTTARAATATTAATTCATCTGCTCTGTCTTCCAGAGAGGCAAAGAACAGCCAGGACTTTCTGTGTGATGCTCTCCCTGAAAAAGCATCCTTGTGTTTATGAATGCATTATGAAAGMTTACCTAAGGTGATGTGAAAGTACATGGTTTTCGACTTGGAGATGATCTATAAACGGGAGAAAGGAGTTTTTCTTTTGATGCATCTGAAAARATGCGAAAGATCTTGAAAAACTTAATAGCAGGGGAGTTCTGATCTCATTTTTATTCAGGGAATGCTGTCTCTGAGCAGCTGAGAAGGAAACTTATATTTAGTCAGAGTGGCTTTTGTATTTTGTGTGTAAATCAGTGTATACTGAATGCAGATGCCTAATCCAYAGTAGGAAGAAAACCTTTCATTTTGGGAGTTTTACTGAGATGTGCTTGCCTGTGGCTTACAGTCAGGAGCAGTAGGAGTACAGCAGCACCTAAATTCCTTCTCCAAATCCTTGCAGAATTTCACCAAACTGCAAATAATTTGTTTTTTATTTAAAAAGCTTTCAGTTCCTCTCTTCACACGAGTTCAGCAATTAGGGCCTTGTGCATTTGTCAATAGCAAAGTTAAATGTTTAAGACTGATGAAGAAGGGTATTCAAAGTGATTATGAATTAACTGAAATACTTACTCATATATAGGTACAAAGTTATTTTTCTTCATGTTATGGTACACAGTGCAAGAACTGWTGTCTGTCATTAACATCACCTAATGTTTTCTTTGATAATGGTTTTGCTTTTAAGTTGCTTGTAGCATAAARGTTTTTATTAAAATGTTCTCTGCTGGATTGTGTGTAAGGATTGTTTTAAGAATTGTGGTTGGGGGCAAGGAGTTGGTTCCCTTCATTCCAAAGATGAGCTCTCAAACAAATTTGAATGAATTTGGTGCATTTCCGGTAAGGACACAAYGTGATTTTGGACTTCTGACTTTGAAAATGGAACAGCAGGCGTTGCCTTGGTAATAAACATGTACCTGTTGTCCCCTTTCTAAAATTCCTTCTGCATTTGCATGGCCCATGAGGCATGTTCCGTGAAGAACTGTTCAATGTGGTGGCTGTGATTTGGGGCTCCACCTGCCAGGAGTGCATTCYGCTTGCTCACAGCCCTCGGAATGAGGTGTACCTTGTAGCTGCCACGTGTGCCAGGTGGTCCTGTGACAATGAATGCTGCTATGGTAGATCATTGTTCAACTACAGCTGAAAAATAATACACAGGCATGGAAATCTCGTTATTTTTCCACTGGAAGAGCTGAAATTCCGTGTGCTGTTTCTGAATGCTTGAGTTYGAAAACCTCGGTGAGGTGAAACAGTCATTTTGTTTCTATCTTCAGCTTTTCRGGGTTTGGCTTTTTCAGTTTCAGTATGTGCAGAGTATGTACTACAGTTTGGAAAATATGTTTTTCTGTCCTTCTAAGTTGAAGCTCTCTTGTGTTTAAGTTGAATGTGTTGGCTCTTGAGTGGATTTGAATAATGCAAGTACTCAGCGTTACAAAATATTTTTGTTTTTCAGTTCTGGAAACAAAGGGAGCGAAGCCATAAATTTAAAGAGCAGCCAAAAGGAAAGCACAACTCTGCCTGCACTTTTGAAGGTAAGGTTTTTATTGACTAATATTTATTTTAGGTAAAACCTGCCACTTCTGCTTGTGAGTGTTTGTTAGAGTTCTGATGTTGGATGCATTCCTGCACTGCGATGTGGCATCTGATTGCCATATTCTGGATTAGGGTCTGCTATGCCAGGGTTCTAATATACATGCTGAAGATAGGACAACTGTTTGTGCTTCACATTCTTAAAATAAAATTCATGTATTTACTTACACAAAAGAAGTGGGACTTCAGTGCTAATTCCACATGCAGTTAGCCAGTGAAGAAGAAAACTAACATTTTTATCAAACTATGTTTTGAGGCATTCCTCTAAAGCACCATTTCTGTATAGCTTACAAATATCTAACCAGCAAGTCTTTGCTTGCCTGGAGGTCTGCTGGTTGGCAGCCAAAGCACTGTAAGATCTTTCTGCTGAAATTCGTCTGTACATCGGCTGCTCCTCACCAGTTACCCGTGTTAATCATGCTTGTCTTGTCCTGTAAGCCTTGTACTGCAAGAAAAGGACGTGTTCCTCTGTGATCAGGGCTTTCTCCTGTGGCACTAGGCACACCTCTAAAGTTGTGCTTAGATTTAGCCAGATACCATTGATACCTTAGGCTTTAACTTTCGTATTTTTCAAATCCTGTACTGCCTGGTGTGTAACTCTGAAGTTTCCTGTAGCCTGCTAACTTCTGCTCTCTCGTGCTGGGCAGACATAACAAAGCCTCTCCAAGCCTGCTCTCCAAGGACACTCAGACCGTCCTAGGCCCAAAATGTATAAACCAAAGCCTCTAAAAGGAGGGCAAGCTTGAGGAAACGACATCATTAACCGAAGCTTTAATTGGAGAATTAACCCTGATATGCAAATGAACCAAACTTGGAAAAGTGTGGAGAACTTGTGACTCGGGGTCCRTCTTGGATATAGCTTTTGGCCTGCCCAGGGTGTACCTTTGAAGGCCCTTCAAATAAATACCTACCTTCATTCCCTTACTCTTGTCTAGTCTCTGTTTTTAAGTGGCACTTCAGGCATCATCATAAATAATTATGTACAGGACAGGTGACAGRTAACAGCTGTCTTTGCTGCTGTCACCTTGCCCTGCACGGAGCTGTTCTAGTGACCCAGTCACTAAGCAATTTCACTTGAATTTTTGTTCTTTTTCTAAGTCGTTTTAGTTCAGTGCAGATACTATGGTGGCTGCTTTCCCAAAWGGGGCTCGGCTAGTCTGCCAGATTTATCTGTAGGCTTCTTAACACACTGAATCTGASATTTCTGTCCCGTGTTGTATTTATTGGGCACTGATGGTGTATGGAGAAGGAAGTGCTCATCTTCTGTAGGGCCCACAGTCCCTGTGTAGTTGCATYCTCAGTATCTAGGGACCATTTGTTTGGGCTTCACCAAAGTTGGAGACATTGCAGTTGCCTCTACAAAGACCCCCAGCAGGGTTATTTGCTCAATAACAATTCCATTTTGACTGTGGTTTGCCTACAGCAAGGTGGAAAACAACATTTGTTCAGAAGCCCTGTGGATTCAAGCCAGGTCTGTCAGTTCAGAGCTCCTGGAAAATGCCACTGCACGCCTTCCTATTACCATAAATCATTGATTTTATTCCTTGGAATGCAGGCAGAAAGGCTTCTGGTAAACCAGAGAAGATTATATCTACTATAGTAGAAGAAAATTTTCTTGGTTTTAAAAAAAATCTCATTTTTCTGTGTCAGATCAGTGAAAAATTCCAAACCAGATTTTCCTTTGGAGGAGGGTTTGGACTGAGGAAGGGGAAGCATTTAGCGTACGTGCACAAGACTTCAGCACTAGGAATTGCTTAGAAGGAAGTATGAATAGGGCTAGATCTCAAGGAAAAAGCAGGATGTGTAGGTGGAGCAAAGCAAGTACAGCACGTTTAAGTTACCTGAGAGTATTTCTTTCTTGCCAAAAACTAAATCTCTTTTTTTTTTTTTTTTAATTTACGAAAGCCACAATTCAGAATCTTCCCTGCTGAATCTAAATTTGTTTCAGTAAAGTCTTTTACTCAGAACTTGTGTTTTTATAATGCTGTGCTAAAAAATGGTGCCAGAATTAGTGCTGTAAAGTTTCGTTCCAAGTATCTGATCTCTTCTTTGTCTTGCCGTAACTTTTTATTTAATTGTATTGTTTTAGGCCTATGTTTAAAAGACTAAAAGCATGACATTCTCTTCGAAATAATACCTGGTGTTTGTATAGGCTTTAGGAAGAAGGTGTGGTTTTCATATTACTAGAATGTGCTGGCTCTTCAGCTCTGCTGAGAGCTTCCTGTCTAACTTACTTTCCTCTTTCTTAAGCTGATCAAAAGCTTGATACACTTGAACAGCTTCATATGCATGGTAGTGAGTACTTTCAGCAGTTTAATTTTTTATCTTATGTGCACTGAAATTGCAACTAGATAGTAAAAACTTATTTAGAGGAGGTGGAGAAAGTATGTGTTTTCTGTTGCTCTCCCCCGCCCCCGCCACAATTTTCTGAGGAAAATATTTTTCTGGTTTTTCCTCTCACTGCTCTCTCCAATATACACTTTAAATTTGGTAGCACCACATTGGCCAAAATAAACTGTCTTCTGCAAAGATCACCAGGCTGCAGCTGAGCAGTCGGAGAGAACTAAGACTGTCTTAATTGTGGTCTTGGGATAATCTTAAGAGTCTTTTCCAGCCTAGTGTTATTAAAAGATGCTTCTTTTATCATCCAATCATCAAGGTTACTACGGGCTGACCAAAAAAATGTTGTTACAGTAAGTGTACTTTGTGAAGAATGTCTGAATCCAGATATGGATCAGTTTTTGGCAGGTTTCCAAGCATGCCCATATCTCTGAGCTGTGCTTCTGCCTCAGCATTTCAGGTGGATGGTGGCTAAAAGTGAAACCATGTAGTGTCTGTGTTAGCTGTCACCAAGTTAATGAGCCATCCTATTTCTGATGGACTTCCATGCTGTGATTTTGTGTATTCATTGGCCATCTCAGCAGGAGGCCAGGGGCGAAACAGCAGAGGAGCTGTAAGTCTCTGATTTAGCAGCAAAGGTCGAATGTCTAAATTATAACTGACTGGGTGAGTGGAGCTGGGAACCGTGCCGAGCTATGGTAGCTCTTTGACTCTTCTGAGCACTTTAGACACCACTTCTGTAGTTTACCCCCATTATTTTTTCCCTACAATGAAATATTTAGCTCATAAAGGGAGGAAAAGATATTTTAATATGCACCTTTTGAAAATATTAAGCCTAATTTTTCTGTGCGCCAGGGGGACTTCATCAATCATCACTTGATCTCTTTCGAGAAAATATTACTGAAATGTATTTGCTGTGTCTGTTAATTGATTGCAGAAAGAACACCACCCCCTCCCAGTATTTATTTACAGATTTGTTTTGCTTCTTTTTCTTTGAATTAGGCCTGTAAAGGGTGTCCTTTCTGAGTAAGCACTCCGTTTGAGCGACGTGGTTGTTGAACAGATAGTTGTGTGGATGTAAACAGTTCTTGAACTTCATGTTTAGTGTACTAAATATCTGCATTACATAGTGTCCAGTACACGTTAGTGTATCATTAACCTCCCTTTTAGGGCTACAAGGACACCGTTTTCAAAGAGAATATTGCAACAGTGCTCCCTGCAAAAGTGTGTTTTGTGGTCCCCAGATAGCCTTCCTGTAGCAGCATGCATGGACAAAATAGCACATTCTTCCATAACCCATTAGGAAGGAATTCTTAAGCACCTCAGCACAGGAACCACTATGTGGGCTCTGTCAGGCAAACCCAAAAGTTCCAAAAAGTAAGTGCAAATTTGATATACCAAGTGTATAATTTAGATTTTAGTATTTCAGTAGCTTCAAATATTCTATCATTTGGCTCATAGGCTCAAGCCTGAATTAACTTGAGACAGTCTCAACCTTCATAGAGAACTCAGGGACAGAAAGTACAGCAAAGATTATCAAGTCTGCTCCTGTGCCCCAAGGTGAGATCTCTGTATCTATGTCATACCTGATAAAAGTTTGTCTGACTTGTTCTCAAAGACCTCCAGGGATGGAGATCTCTTAAGAGCTCTGCAACCTCATCAGACAACTGTTCTACCAATTTCGTAGACCTTATAATTAAAAAGCCCTTTTCTTAACATGCCATCTAAAGCTTCTGTGCTGCAAATGAAACCTGTGGTTAATTGTCCTCTGACAAGTACTCCTGTACACTGTGAGCGTGGAGAAGAGATTATTCTGTAGCTCTGCTTTCTCACATGAATTTCATTTCAAGGTAACATAAAGATGGCTGTATTTAAGCAGTAGACATGGTATTAAATTTTGATGGCAAAGACTGCAATTATGTGATAAGATGGAGCCAGGTTCTTTTTGGAGTTCCAACGGGTACAAGTTGGAACATGGCAAATTCCAGTCACCTATATTAATTTTTTCCCCCTTTACTGTAAGAATGATCAGATATTGGAACAGTTTGCCCAAGTGAGTTGCAGAGTCTTTATGCTTGGAATTACTCAAAACAGAGCTGGATGAACCAGAGCTGCTTTGTGCAGGAGCACAGACTGCATGACCTTCCCAGCCACATTCCTTTCAGCCTAATTTGTGCTGTAATTCTCTGTCACAAAATTTTTCATCCAGTGTGACAATTTACAAAAGTTTTTTTTTTAAAAGTCCCATGAACTTGCTGAATATAGGTAGCTGTTCTTACTGAATATCCCTTATTCTGACTATAGTTTTGTTTTGCAAGAAGTTAGAAATCAAAATTAAACCTAGAGTCTTAGTTAACCACATACTTTTTTCCATATAGCCTGGGGTGGGGATTTATATTGTCATGGTTTTATTTTATATTGACTTTATTTCAAAAACCTCATCATTTTAAATTTCATCACTAATTATCTAAGTAATGTCTGCTCAGCCTGTCTGTGAATTCCTGCTGAATTCCTGACCTAATAATTAGAAATCAGAGAGAGAGATTCTTTGTCTTTTGGGAGTCAAGGGAGATGGACTACTACTGTCAACCATGAATTTTTGAAAAACCTGAGGGTTACTTTTAAAAACTGTTGCTGTTGCTGCCCACAGCAACAATGAAAGATTAAACAAAAATGGTTTTGGAGTTTGTATAATTAAGATTTCTCTTGTGGAAGCTGAAAGGAGATCTATTTTTCTTCAGTCACATTGTAGACTTTTGTTGAAATGGGATTTTATAGCTGAATACCTGGCATCTCCTGGTGTTTCCCAGGACACTTTAATTGGTGGTGTTAACAGCTGTATGTGTTGAGGAAGATATTTCAAGCTCATCCCATCTAAAGTTCTGGTAAATTCCCTGGTCATACTGAAGATTTTTAGAGAGAATGATCCTGAAATGTGCTTCCTCTCTACTACTTTACTTCTTCAAAGAAGGGATCATGGGCAGGGAACTTTGTTTCAGGATGGGTGGGGAAAAAAAGAAGGCTTAAACCTTGGTCTGTTTAGCTCAGAAAACCAGCAGACATATGAGAAGCAGAAGTGTGATGCCAGATGCTATAATCTGCCAATAGAATATAAGTGCAGGTGGAAATCACACTGTCTCATCCCATTCCAAGTGCACTGTCTCCTTCATCGAAAAGGTAAATTTCACCTTTTTTTTTCCCCCCGAAACGTCAAGAAATTGTCRAATAAAAGAGAACAGAAATTGTTTCATGTTTGTGAAAATGTATTCACTGAAAGGCAATGAAAGTGTGGTACTGGAAGACTTTAGAGGAAAGAACAGAAATAAGACAATTTAATTCTGTTCTCTCTGGCTCCACAGTAGACCTTGTAGTACTAAGGTGATGGTTGCATGCTCAGAAGTGAGTACCAATTTTTAATCTTTGAGCAGAGCTTTACAATAATTTAATGAGAAAATTCAGACAGGAAAATTTTTGAGCAGCTCTGCAAATGGTGTGAAGAGAAACTTTTAAATTAAAAACTTAGTTTTGTCCTTCTAGAGACTTTCACTGAGTTTAAAATTCCYTGCAAAGGTGACCTAGCAGAAACTTTTTTTCAAATTGTACCTCCTTTTTCTCCACCTTTTCATTTGAAGTGTTCACCTGTACCACTTTATCTGTTCTCTTGTCAGGGAATGTATCTCYGGATACTTCCTCAGATTTTAGGAGAATACTGTAGAGTTTCAGAGAAAGTTTGTTTCATCTTTTCTTTCCTCATCTGACAAATTAAATATACACTAATGACTSCTTGCTGTTTCAAGAATTCAAATGGATAAACAAATTTTTAAAGTCCYAGTGCTGAACTTTGAACAGATGCAGTTGTCTTTCTAAATGTTAAATAGTCATTGACATTAAATAGGTTTATTTTTAAAAATGCAAAACCGATACARTTTAACTAAAAGTCTCTTCCTGTTGTTTAACTTTTACTCCTGATTATGAAGATGCCATGATTTCATTAGTTTTCTAGTTACTCTTTTCTTCCAGGGTTGCCATGACCTGATTTTTTTCATGTCAAGCCAAGCAGAGAAATGAGGATGTGGAAGGAGTATTAAAGCCAAAATATTCAGGTTAATTGGGTATTTGTAGAGATAYTGAGTTCACGTTTAACTTAAATTCCCCCAAACTCCCAAGTTATTCTTTGTTTATTTTGGGGTTTTTTTGCTTTTTSTTATTAGTTAAAAGGTACTTTCCAGTAAAGGCTAACCAGTTTTTCACAATGATGGGCCTCCGTACATCTTCTACACCACCACTCTAATTGCTGTCTTAAATAGGAAAAACCCACTTTAACCATGTATTTTTAAAATCCRTTTGTCTCATGAACACTAGCAACAGTGGACTTTAAGGGGTTCTTATTGTGTATTTCACTGTCTGATAGTACTTCTGCCTGAATTTTTTTAGTTTCTAGTTTCCTTYGACAAGTCTTGTTCCTAATTTATGTCTCTCACTATGTCCAATAATTTTTCATTAGGTTTCCATTTGTATTGTCTCCTGTTGGTTGCAAAAGCCTAAAAGATTTTCCTCACAGTACTTGAAAAAACAAAAGCTTATTTCACATGTGGRTTTAAGGCACCTCAGTGTGTCCCACTCACTGAAAAAAAAAGTGGGAGATTACACCAAGGATGCTTTAACTTCCCAGAGAAAGAAGATCTGCTGAAAAACCTGCATTAGTGACTGTCTCACTGTGGGGATGAACCAGCCTGCCACCAAATAGAGCTGTTTCACTGTGGATTTTGCTTAGCACACAGAATTTATGTTCTCTTATCAGTGTTCAAATTGAATGAGATGCTCATAATTGTTAAAKGAAATGCAGCCATCTCAGTTATGTTGAAAGGTCAAAGCTAAGGCTAGGAACAAGATTAATTTTCCTGTACTGTCGGTGGCAATGCCTAAATGTGCTAYTTTATGCACCCAACACTTTATCCTGAAGCTGTTAAATGATTTCTAAATGCCAGCACACGGAAATGCAGGAGTAGTGCCGTGGCCACTTCTCCGATGAGTTAATCRGGATGCTGGGGTTAAATGACTTGTTTAAAGTCCCTGGGGTGAATTAGTGATGATCCTAAATTTCTGATGGCAGGCCATCTTCTCTCACAAGTACAGGAGAGATGAAGTGGTAGAAGTGTGTCTGTGCAGGAGGCAGAATGTTCTCCAGCAGCAGCTCCCAGTGCAGCGGGACAGGCGGCCTGAGAGGTCCCTGCRCGGCCGTCTGGGGTTTCTGCTTCGTAATGAGCATTCATTCATGGGGAGGGAAATCCAAAATGTCTGGCGGTCATGGCTGGAAGCTAATGCTTTGTTCACGGAGATCTGTGTTTTAATGCTGTTAATGTTTTCATTTCGCTCGTTAGGGCAATAAAAGAGGTTGTATTTTTGGCAGACGGACGTAGCCCTTGCTGACTGAGAACCTCTGGCAATTCAAACTTCAGCCGCCCAGCTGCTGAGAAAAGATGGTTACAAGGGTGGCTGTTCCCTGCTGGTGCAGGAGGTGAGGAAAACYGAGGCAAACCTGGCAAAGCAATCCCTCCTCAGGGTGCTGTTGTGCCACCTCGGGGGATTGTTCACACTGGTGGCGAGCCCTCAGCCTGCCTGCCAAGGTGCAATTAGGCCGAGGGCGTATGTCTGTGCTGCAGCCAGGAGTGGATTACAGCCTGGAAAACATACCTCGGCTGCCATGAATAAATTAGCTGAGATAAGAATCCTGCCTGAGACATGGCACCGTGGGCTTGTCTCCCAAGCCCCAGCTGCCAGGCTTCTGTGCAGCAAAGTGGGAGCACAGTGCCCAGGCACAGCRTCGCTTATCACTGCAGTCTCCCCACTCATCTGATTGAAGGCATAATCTTGTTTCACACTTTTCTGGGCTTCCCCTCCTCACCAGCCTCGTTGCATGTGAGGGCACAGGCCCATAGGATAATTTGGGTTGAAGGGACCCCAGAATGTCGTCCAGTCCAGCCTCAGTTCAGCTGTAAGGTCAGGCCAGGTTACCCAGGGCTTGCCCAGTGAAACTTGGAGGAATGAGTTGCCAAAGGACTAAAAGCTAATTAAAGCTTCATGAAGCATGTCACAAGCAGGAAAGCTCACAGAGAGTGGGAAAGGGGAAGCAAGGGGAAGACTGGTGGCAGTTCATTACAAGAGGAGCAGAAAGAACACTATAGCAGGAAAGGTTTTTTCCTTGCATCAGCAAGGATCTCAAAGGGGATCTGGCAGGTAGGTTTCCATCCAGAAACCGCTGTTTGCTTGGTAAGCCTGAGAAACTATTCAGACTGCTGTGACACTGCAAGAGGACTTTTAAAATTTGTTTTTCTTTGATGGATGACATGAAGTGTAGGTAAAACAAGAGTCACTGGTATTCCTTCAGTGCTGTGAATATCAAACTGCTCAAGCTTAATTGTGGCAGAATAAATGCTCTGGCAGTGTCAGCTAAAGGCCCTAACTGTTGAAAACTGGTGGGATGTACCAGGGAAAGGATTACTTTATATATACCCTATGCTCTTGCCTTTTTTTTTCCCTGAGTGTTTGCTGGGGGCTTCTGTCAGAGACAGACTGGGAGAGAGGCATGGGGAATGATAAGTGAAAGTTTCTGTGATACTGGCTCGTGGAATTGCCGCCGTACTGCGTGTTCATCAGGCACTTGTGCCTGAAGGCTCCTGCTGTGCTAGAGGCTTACTGGCTTTAGTAAAGTAAAATCATGTGCTTTCGTCTCAGTAGTTTGAATATGGCATCATCTTAAAATACAAACTTCAAAATCTGCAGCAGGAGCTGTGCTGTTTGTATAATGCCTAAACAGTGCTTCAGACTTTGAATTGAGATTTTGTGTGCAAATGATAAAATACCAATAGCTCGAGCTGTCTGTTATGGCAAAGTGGAGCAGGAGGGAGAATATATGGAGAGTAGGATTGATTATATTGAAGAGAAGAAAGAAGGATTTGCATAGTTTCTGTGTTAGGACTTAATATCCACATACATCTTCAAATAAGCACAGTGTAAATGTTCTCTGGGGCTTTTTTTCATGCAAGACGCTATTTATGGTTAAAAGTATGGAAGGACCCTTTCATATTAAAACTTCCTGTTCTTTTGATTTACCAAAAGTTAAGTAAAGAAAGGAAGATTAAAGAGGAAGGAAAGTCTAAATAGATTTCTGTTTCTGGAAGCAGAGACTACAAAACAGCTTTTCAAGCAGGGCATAAATTATGCTCACAAATAAGCAGCACAGTCTTTACAAGCGTTATGTCTCCGAGCTGCTTGGAGAAGACTTTCACATGTAGAGATTTAACTATATTTGAAGTCTCAGTCCCTAACAGGAAAAAAAAAAAACAAAACCCCTCCAGTAGTTCCTGGTTTTAAAAAATGGGCAAAACTCCACCAAACAAAGCAACAAACAAAAACACCTGTAAGACTAAACTGTTGTCAAGTTTTTAATGTAACAATTTCTTTTATAGTTAATGCATTTAGTTGTTAACTTCATAGATACTGTAATAGTTAATATAAATGTTTATAGCTTAAAAGGGTTATATGTGCAGAGAAAAGAGTAAGATTTGTGTGCGTTTCCTGCATTGAAATGCTCTTTTAGATCAGACAAATCTGAGCGAATGCTACGAATCACCAAACAAGAGAGAAATGCCCTCCTTCAATTAAAGTTGAATTAAAATCTGGTCTTGAACAGTTCTAAGGTGTTAGTCAAAGTGAAGGGAGAAACTATGATAGTAGAACTTTGAAGCTGACATGGTGAATCATATCAAATTTTGGAAATTGTTTTGTTTTATTGTTTCTGTTTTGTATTTCCTTATGCAAAGTACTCAGTTCCTGTGAGATAAAGTTAATTATTCAAGAGATTCATTCCAGGCTCGTGTGTTACTTGTCTAATACTGAAGCCAGCAGCAGCCAGAGCTGTGGCACATCTGCCAGCTGCAGTGTTGGCATCTTCATTTCCAGGGGTGGGTTTGGGTAGAGTTGACATGTAAAATGGTAAATCTCTGATACCCAGGGATGACTACACCCCTTTGTGATGCATCAGCTGTTGATCAGGGCAGTGTGTGGGGGAGCAGGTGGGGTTTGTCAGAGGTGGGATGAAAAAAGGCCAGAGTTTGACTTGGCCCACTTTTAAAAGTTTACCTAGAAGTTCAGTGTGGTTGTACAAGTGTCTTGCCTGTACGAAGGAAATGGAGGTTGTGTGGATTTCTCAAGGACAAATTAGTGCTGTTCAATTTCTATCCTCACATAAACAATTCCATTTTCAACACATGCATCTTTTAATATTAAGCAATTGCATCTGCTCTGTATTTAAAAGGTGAAAAAGCATTCCTTGAAGTTTAAAGACCACTTCTCCAGTATCACTAAATATATCTTGAAAGTTCTTAAGAAATTGCTGTTCCCCAAGGATGAAGCTGAGTTCATGAAAACACTTTTTTCATCATTAACATGATCCTAGATGGCCTATTAACAAATAAGCCTGCTGGTTTATTTAAGATTGCTTCAAGTGGAAATAGGATTGGTCACCTAGTGGAAATAGTAGCTTTCCATGTAGATTGGATGAGCGGGTGTTGCCCAATTTGAAACAATTACTCTTATCCAAATGTACTGTTGACACAACTAAAATTTGCATAGGACTTTTTGTTCGTGTTCTTTCCCACTCTGGTTGAGCAGGATAGATTTCATCTAAGAAAAGCTGGGGTAACTTTAATCTGTTTTAAGAAACTGGGTTGAATCAGGAATTGATATTACAAGGGTTGTGCTGTAAAGATAAAATAGGCAGCAATAGCCTATGGCACCCACTACGAAGGGTGGGGATGGGGGGAAGGTGCTTCCCAGAAAACTTTAGTCCAGGGAAAAACATATTTGCAGATTGTGAAGCCAAAAATGTGGTTACATGTGGTGTTTGTGAAGCCTTCCAGTGAAGTTGCATCATCCTTTTGGGCAGATGGTCTTGACAGAAGTAACACGAGCTTGGACAGCAGCGCTCGGCTCTGACAGGAGCTGACACAGAGGAAATTCAAGGGCATAAATTGGTGAGGAATTGAGCTTGCCTTGCCTCTGGGTGTAGATGCTCAGCTGAGTTGAGGGAAGAAATGAACATGTGGTTTGAATGAGGTGAAGCCCTGCCTTGGTGCTCATTAATTTCAGTTCACTGATAGGGCTGATAGGTAGTTCAGAAGGTCAAAGGTGCAGGGTGGTGCTCTGTAGGACTTTGGCTGTGTGGAAAACCAGGAAATTTGAGTGCTGGAGGCTGTGGGACACAACAAATCCATTTGGAAACAGCTGTGCAGTTGAAGGAGAGCTGGCCAAAGGCTGCAACATGGGTTTGCTAAGGGTAGCAGGTAGGATTCCCCTCTGGGATGCGAGCCGAGTTTGTTTTATCCCAATTCTGTTCTTGATTCTGCTCGGTTTTCGGAAGCGCGGAAGGCTGTGGTGTGTTTGTGTTTGGCTGTGGTGTTCTTGCCTAGATTGCAAGCTGAAAACTCTTCTCACAAGCACATGGAGGTTTGTTTGTGAAGCTGTGCTTTCCGAGGGGATTAGTCTGAAGTGTGAAATGACTGTTCCTTGCTTCTTCCCCRTGTTTCTTATGCCAGTTGAAGCAATTGTTGCCATCTGTCCTGTATTTTTTTCCACTGCAGCTGCTTTTGGAATTTTCTAGCCTTAGTCCTTTTTATTTTTGTAGAATAGGGACCTCTTTAGTACAGAAAGAGAAGACAGCAAGCAGTGGGCTTTAACCTTTCTAAATGRCAGCTCTCCTGAAAGGAATACAGTGCATAGGCGCAAATTAAAATCAAGGAATTTGGGAATGTGTGAAAATGACAGGAAACATCATCTTTATGTGCTTTTTGTATTTGTCTTAGGCTTGTCAAAATGAAGAGAAGAACCATTCAACAGAAGAACTTAGCAAGTCTGAAATCCAGGAGGAACTGAAAAAGGCTAATAGCCTCCCTAGTTTGACTCCTGGAATCAAATCAGCAGATAAAGACAAGCAACCCCGAGAAGGCTTTTTTCATTTCCTTGGAAGCTTATTTAATATTGCAACAAAATCATCTTTGGTAGAATCGAAACCCTCTACCTTCCAAGATGAACCCAACAGATGTGAAAAGGATTTACAGAGCACAAATACCCTTCCAAAGGACATGCAGCCAAAGAATCCAAAAATTGAAGAGCCTACAGCTATAAAAAAAGAGGATTCTGTAAATAAAGATGATGCCATCTTAAATAATACTGGGAAGGATATCACACGGGATCTTCTAGGAGGCTGGAAACAATCCTCAGATACTGAAAAGTAAGTTTTATAGTTTATTATTAAATATGTTGATGTTTGTGTGTGTGTATGTGCACAGAACTATGCTGACCAGGTTCTGCTGAGTGCATGACAAATGTCTGTCATTTCTAAGGGTGGCTGGAGCGTCCCTGGCTTCACTTGTGCAAAACTCTATCAGCAACTGCCCTAAATAAAAGAGGAGAGAAGAACTCAACTGCAACAAAATATAATTTTAAAGAAGTTGTTTAGCAGCGTCCTGACTAGATGTAGCATTTATAAATATGTTAAGAAAAAAAAAGAAGTGTAAAGAGTTTATTTCCATCCATATTGTGGCCTACATAAAGGCTTGAATGTTTGTTCTTCATATATCTCAGCAGTTCAATAATTTTAGTTCTTCAAGTAAGGTTTTCTCATTTTTAAATTATTTTTCTTGGTTAATTGACTGGGTGGTTTTTGCTTATGTGATTTTTTTTTCCCCTGGTTCTTTGGGGTTTTCCTGTGATGTAAAGAAGGTTATGTAAAGCACTCAATTTTAATTAGTCCAAATATGGAGCATTTTTTACAGTCCTGTAATATTTTTAAAAGAAGATTAAAAGAAAAAAATGATGGCAAGAGCACCATTGTGTGTTTGAAAGTAGAAAAGTTAAAGCACTGGCTGTGGTCAACACTGTATATTACAAAACCTTTTCTGACTGTCATAAACATAGGTATTAGTTTTCCAGAAGGATTTGTAGCTGTTATGTTGAAAATTGGGCTACATGTGGGTCAGCACAGCATAGGTTTGGAGTTAGGTGTGAATGTATGCCTGTGGTTCCTGTCCAGTTTTTGACAGGTGTGTAGAACATGGACTTGTTTGTGGGCTATGGGTCTGCAAGTGATGATTACTCAGGCTTTCAGTATGGCCCAGAGTATTTATTTCAAATTTAAGCAGAAAGCAGTGATTGGGGTCTATCACAGTGCTCCTACTTGCATTGCAGAATGGGAGGATGGACTCAGAAGAAACACCTTTTTTTCTTTTAATTTTTTTAAACTAATTTGAGTTGTGCTCAGTCTGTTTACTGGTGGCATGTGAAGTGTTTCACCTCCATGTAGGAGGTCAGAGACACCCAGAATGGCTGCTTATTGAATTCCACTTCCAGACTGGGGATGTCTCCAGCACTCTGCCCTTACCTATTATTTGGCAGAATAATGATTTGAAGCTTTATGTTATAAATGCAGTGGCTGGTCAGGGTGTGAGTAGGTGATGTGATACCTATTTAGGTGAAGTTAAAACTTTTCCACCTCCCAAATACAGTAATTAATAGTAATAATGGTTGAGTTCTTGTGAACAGTCTGGTTTGGTCTGTGACGTGGTCGACTGGTTTTTATCGCAGACTCTTATCGGGGTATCACATATCTGACTGTGCTTTTTCCAAACTGCAACTCAGCACCACCACTGCTTTGATCAATGCAGGAGAAAAGTTCTCCTCCCCTTAGCTGTGCTCTGGAGGGGCCCTGGAGCGTGGTGTTATTCAGTCTAGTTCCTGAGCAAACTGTATTCCCTAAAACCTGTTGGACAGGCTGGGTTGCTGCATCCGTCTCTTGCTGCTCTTTGCTGTTTCTGTGGTATATCCTTCACTCTGTGTGCACAATTTACAGGGTAATATGGATCTCATTCCCCTTTTTCTTCTCGTGAATTCTTCATAAAAACGTAGATTAATAAAATAAGGCATTAATAAAAGTTAGCGGAGTTTGGAAAGTTGGGTGTTAACTCACTGAAGTGACCTCTTTGCTCTGTGCAAAAATTTTTGATAGGTATGTTCTCCTGAAGTCAAAGACAGCTGGATTTTTCAATTGACCATCCTTTGACATTGTCCTGTATTGTTAGATAATCTTTGCAAACCGGTGTAGATTTTTTTTCAGTATAGATCACATGTCTCATGGCCAGGCAGGCACGTAAGAACATGTGTTTCTAGTTTGGAGGTAAGGTTAAGTTGGTCTATATACAGAATGAAGTTTTTCCATAGAAAATAACTTTTTTAAATGGAAGAAGAATCGGAGGTTTTTTTCATTGTAGCTGTTGTAAATTAGGGCAAACATTAAACCAATCTATGTCTTTTTAAGCTGATTCTGAAAAGTACTGTGTACTTTCTGCTCTTTTTGGCTTGGGATACTAACAAGTTAGACAATCTCTGTGTAACTTTAATTATGTTTTTCTTTGCCTGACCACACAATGTGAACTGCTCTTCTGAAGCAATTAGTAAAGAAAAATTGGAATGACTGTGGGGAAGCAGAGGCTTGCATTGTTTACCTTTCTAAAAAGTTTGAATCAAGGATAATTTTTTTTTTCTTTTATGGAAGTGGTTATGCCGGATTTGTTATTTGTTCTCTTCTAGTTTATAAAAGTTTAAAGGATGTAGAGTAGTTTATTCTTTCCAGTACTGGCTGGGTTTTTTTCTAAATATTAACTAGCTGGGATTCAATTAGCATAGCTAAACTGTAAAAATGCTCTTGGTTGCTGCCGACTGGCTAAAGAGTCTTGTTGGAAGCGGGTGCTACAAGCACATGAGGAATGATGGAGAGAAGGGGTAAAGACATAGCACAAAGCATCAGGAAGGTGTGGAAACGATGAAGAGCAAAGATGATGTGAACCTAAAAGTGATTGAGTCCTGAAAGTCATATGAGACGTGCTAGTGAGCCATATAAAGTCAAAGGAACTGATTCCATTGATTGTTGCACTAAACTGCGATTTTAGCATTTCATGTAGAGGCAGGATGTAGCAGAGGGCTTTACAAATCCTTGTGACCACTGCATTATTAATCTTAGAGCAGTTTCCTGTGTCATGAGGAAGATGTAAATGAATTTGTTAATTCTAAACTACAGTGAAATACTGTGTTAGAGACTGACTGTGGTTAATGAGGAGGTTGCAATGATAAGTGGAAGAGAGATGGTTGTTAGATTGCATAATCCCCGTTAGAGTTGTTTAAAAAAGAAAGCCTGAACCAAACAACCTTTCAGATTTTTAAAAACCTACCAAATGGTCTCAGATGCCTCTACTCAGAAAACCTCAACCTCCCCATATCCTTAAAGCAATATTTTACGAAATACAAGGATATCAGAGTGCTCTGACCTGTAAACTGAGGTTAATTTTTCCCTCTGTGGGAGGTCTGGCACTTGGTAAAGACTCAAGTTTCCAGGCCTTGAGCCAAGGAAAGTGGAGCTCATGAGCTCAGTCTGTGGAGTACATGTTTGTGAGGGACAAAATGTGTAGGTCACGTTATTCCTCCATCACCCTGGCTGGTTGGCTCAGAGGTCAGTTTTACCTCAAAGGCTTTTGGTCCTTTAATCCCAACAGTGGCAAGTGGTAAAGGAGGAGCACAGAAGACAAAACCATGATAAATTTGGCAAAGTCTCTAGAAGACGAGTACTGTGGACAGTAATTGCAGCACAGAAGATGGGTGAGGAGAGTTAGGCTAAGTCTCCAGTTGTTTCATCCCTCAGTCTTCTGTTACTCTGGGATGGTTGAAGATTTCTTTGCCTTGAAGAAGCAAAGTGAAGTGGACCAAGCAACTACAGTAATCACGCAAGGGCATGACTCCACACACAAGATGGAGAAGTGCAAAGCGTTTATTGTGCAGTAAAATATTCCCTAAATACCAGCACCCAACAGAATATCACATCATAGAAACAGGAAAGATGTTCACCTCAGTGTCCCCCAATCACCTGGGATAGTGCACAGACATTGCCTATTATGGTGACAGGTAAACAATACCCTGTAAGGCCACAAACTACAATTATCACATCTCATAGGTCCAGCACTGTCCACAAACCCACAATCCTCTCTCAGCCCATCCCTGGTGACCTGGATGCACTCCCAGGATCACCTCTGGGTCCAAGAAAGAGGCTCTCTCTCCGGCCCTCAGGGCCTATCTCTCTTCCAGCACACAGTGCACCCCAACAAGCAACTGCAAAGTAGGGTGTTTGCTACTTAGTGTAGCAAAACCTCTTACTTAGGTAAGATGGCAACTTCTGGGTGGAGTAGTCCCCTGTGGCAGACAGGTAGGTATGAAAGTGAAAACTTCGTGTTTACTCTTGGCCTTTGCACTCCTTAATGATGTTAAAAGCCGGCCTTTAACTGATTAAATAAGCACTAAAAATAAAACCATGGAACAGTGGGGGTGCACTTCACCTCATTTCTCCTAGCTGAAAGTCTGCATGAGAGAGATGATGATTTCATGAAGTAGATGACAAATACAAAACACAGATTTGCCCCATTTCTTTCTCTCCTATAATGTAAAATTCATTCACTCACGCATATATTGCCTGTCACTAAAAAGCAACGATTTGGCTTCAAAATTGAGAATGGACTTCCTGCAGTGCATACCTGCCATCTTCTCAAGAATACCAGTGGTGGTAATGGGTAGTACCTTGTGCAGGTGACTGAGGACAAAACTTTGACAGGTGTTTTCCTTTCCCCCTGCCCCAAAGACTGATGACCCAGATCTGTTCCATTAACTGCTTGCCATTCGTCTATCTTCCAGTAGTTTTTTTTTTTTGGTAATGTCCAGTAACAATAAGTGGATGTTGCAAATAGTGGTGTTCAGAACAATAGTGCTTGTGAAACTGCGCAGCTTGTTCTGGAGCTCAGCAAGGAGGAACCTTAGTGCATTGCTGAACGTGGCCGAAAGAGGCAAAAATCAAAATTGTACCTACTCTGAATGTTTGATGAAATAATCCTGGTTAAGACACTAATACCCCAGTTCAACAAAGTATTTTAAGATCCTGTCTTCTTCTTTCTGTTATGAGCCTTGTAGATTTGGATGTGAGAAAGAACTCTGAACCCCACAACTGCAAGGATTTTCTAACTGTAGGTAGAAAAGGGGGAGAGGATGATTTCAAAAGCAGATGCTCAAAATATATGTTTACATTTCACACCCTGCCAACAGCCAGGTACTAGGAATAATGTAGTGAGATCGTTGCAAGCAATTTCATTCAGAAGGGAGGTAGCCCCAAGGAGAAAGAAATTTCAGTCCATTTACAGTTCTACTGTGTTATACATTATTGAGTTCTGTGAGGGAATGGGGTTTTTTTTATTATTTATTTTTAAGTCTAATAAACTTGTTGCTATACATCTAATTGATGTATATTAGTATTAGCAATTAGTATTTCCCACCTTTGTACTGTCAGCAAATTCTGCCCTTTTATTTTGCTCTGATAGAAATACATCTGATAAAATCCTTCAGGTTTACATAACTCTGGTTAATAAGTTTGTTTCAGAGCTTGTAATTCTCCTTTGTGTTGCTTGTCAGAGGCAGGCTTGTGGTGATAACAAAACACAGCCCTTGATTTGTCTGATGACTTGTTGTGTATTGTGGTTTTGATTCAGTCAGTAGCAACAACATTCATCTTTCCCTGTAGATGCCTTTGGCAAAAAATCAAGAGTAAATGAGCGAAAATCAATCACTTAATTCCAAGCTGTAGTCTGATCAGGTAATTCCTGAGGAACAGGGTAGGGGAGTGGGGAAGCTGCTGCTCCTGCATTTGTTGGTGTTGATCTGTTGATATTTTGGTGGATTTCTGGCCGTGGAAATGCAGTGTTGTTCAGCTGCTGGTGCTCAGGTGGACAGGGAGTCACTGCTGAGAGTGACCTGCTGCCACTTGAGAGGGGTATAAACTATGTGGGCAGCTCCACCCTTCTGGGTCAGCCAAAGACCACCCAAAATTAGAAGGCTGTCTCAGGGAAGGAGCAGGATCATCCTGCCCTGATTCCCTGGATGAACTGTGGAGGGTGGTCACTCTCAGGGCTGTGCTGTAGGAGAAATGCAGACCCCAAAGCATTTCTCTACCTGCCAGAGAGGGGTACCTACCCAGAGATGGGATGTGGTCCAAAGGCCAAAGCAAAGATTTTTGTGTTTCTGAAGAACAAAACTTTATATTTTAAGAGTAATTCTTAACATATGCGTGATGCAAAATTGAGCTAAAAAATTAAGTCAAAAATTAATTCACTGGATTGTTTTCTCCACTGAAATTTTTTTTTAGTAGGGTTGTTCAGCTGTGGAATGTATTCAGCTAAGTCAAACCCTTTGCTTTCCCTGCCACACCTGAAGCTACACTCTTGGTTGAAGAGAGTAAAGGAATGCCCTGGCTTTGATTCTTCATTACATCTCAGAAGAGGCCAGGAGTGGCTTTCTTCAGCCTTAAGATCAGAAGCTAAGGGGAAACCTTACTGCTGTCCCCAGCTCTTGCACACCTGTGAGAAGCAGCACAGGCTCTGCTTGTCCCTGCTCCCTGGGAGGGGCAAGTCCCAGGCACCTGAATCCCTGAATGTTACAGAGGAAAAGGGAGGGGCAGCAGGTGAGGACACTCCCCACAGGTATGGGGTAGGAAGGCTGGCTGCTGCCAGGTACTGGGGAAATATGGCAAGGAAGAGCTGGGAGTGATCCCAGGCCCTTGGTGCTGGTCTCGCAGCCTCTGGTGTTTTGGGTCAGCCTTGATGTGTGCTCTCTTCCTTCAGACTCAAAGAATAGGTTTTCCCAGATGTAGGAGATAATCAAGAATTACTATCCTAAAGGGCAAGGGGAAGGAAAAACATTCTTTCCAAGGTCACAGAGACTGTGTTTGCTTTTATTAAAATTGTCTTTGACTCTTAATTGCCCTTATGGAACATTAGCTTTGAAATTTCCTGCAGAATCAAGTGCATGTAAATCACTTTGTTCAACCAAACTTTTGACCTTTTCAAACATACATTGTGATGTCCCAGGACACTAAGTATTTCAGACTGCCAATTTAAATCATGGAGCTGTCCCCTCTGGCTAAAAAATTCTTTTCTTTCATCTAAGTTGTATATGGCAAATATTCAGTTAGCCCACAGTGTCTTTTTTCCTGCAAGCCTTTCATTTTTCCCATTTATGAATTGCACAGAAACCAGCTGGCTGGCTGAGTTGGATTCCACAAGAAGGTTTTTCAAAGTGACTTTAAGACAGTTGTTTCCAGGTGAAGTACCCTTAAAATAGTTTTTTAAAAAGTTGTCAGTTAAGTATACGGTGGAATAAAAGCTAAGTGGAAAAAAATTAGAATAAACAACAGGGTAATTTTAAGATGGTCAGAGAGGGGTAGACAAGAGCCACAAGACTCAAACTGATCTAGATCAGTGGTTTTCAGCCTGTAGCCTGCAGATCTCTCTGGTAGCTCCCTCTGCGGAGTCTTTGAGAAGAGACTGGGGAAATCAGGCAAGGATATGCTTGTGAAAGCAGGAGACTGCTGGGCTGGGGAGATAATATCTGGAAGAATGAGATACGAGGGGGAAAATTGGCATGCCATGTTTTGGGAGAGGCGGGTGTTGCGTGCTGCAGAAGCAGGCTGGGCAGCAGTGCCCTGCTGTGCACATGAACTCTGCTGCTGGGGGCCTGAGATGCTCTATCAAGCTCCGTGGTCTTCCTCCACCTTTTGGAAAATGTGTAGGGCTGGCTGCTTTCTGCATTGTTGTGTGGTACAAATAGGCTCAGAGGGATTGCCATCTCGGTGGCGTACACTTGAAAAAATGCAAACAGTGTGTTCTTTATGGGTGCACTGGAATGAGGCATTCAAGGTAGCAGGTTTCCTCCTGCTTCAGGCCTTCCAAATCAACAACTCTGTTTTATAACCACTGCCACTTGGGCAAGTTACACAAGATGTCTGTCGTGTAAGATGTCAGAACATGTTCCCCTCTGCTCCTTGAGTTAGTCCCCCTTTAACTTTTTATATCTTTTTCACAATAGAAGAAATATCTACAAGCACCTACTTTTGACAAATTTAACGTAACTCATGTTGACATCCTCTCTTGTTGCTGTCAAAGTCTTTTGTGAAACTGATTTAAGGCTTTATAGGGAATTGAATAGCTTCCTGTGAGGACAGGAAAGAAGGAATCTCCTAGTATTTGAAATATGTGACAGAATGCACACTGGGTTCTTTGTGTAATCAGGCTTTCATCTGCATCCTCGCATGAGCTGAAAAAAAAATTTTTGCAAAGAGTTTTTAAGGCAAGTTCTGAACTGACATATTCTTTTGGTGATGAGAAATGAAACAAGTCTCTAGTGACACTTTCAGAAGATTTTTTTGTGGCACAGCCTGCTTCTAAATTTGTTTCATAAGACTTACAGCTGAGTTGCTGGTGCTGCACAGGAACATGGGTTTTCATTTTTTAAATGTCTTGCAGTTGCATGGGAGCATTCAGAATGAATATGCTTGTAAAAGGAAATGCATTAGGACTAAAAGGTCTGCTGGCAAAATTTTTTATAATATGCTGAGCAGCAAATTCTTTGCCAAAGGTCAGACAGAGACCCTGAAATTGCCTTGTCTGAGGAGCAAAGGTTGGTTCTGGTTGAAAATAGAGTTCACTGACAAAAGTCTTGGTAGAGTGAAGCCTGCAGGAGAGCAGAGCTGCGTGTTGGGAGACACTGGCACAGGCTGAGGCTCTGCAGCTGAAGCAGGGCTGGAGCCAGTGCTCCTCAGRATTGGGTTTGTGCACAATTCTCCCAAGGGCAAATGTCTTGGAGTCTTGCTCAGACTTCAAATTGATCAACTGGAGCGTAAAATTCTCTCAGAAGACAAACAGAAAGCAAAAAAAAATTGGGAGAAATTATAAAGGTTGCCACGTAGGCAAAGAAGAAGCTTCTGAATGCATTTTCTTGCCTGACCGTTTGCAATAAACAATGGTTTGGGGGGAGCTGTGGCTTCAATCAGTGTAAATATAGAACCAAATCATGCTGGGTTCTCCTTGTCATCCCTTCTGTAAAATTCACCTATTCATCCCATATCTGGATGCTTTGGGTTTCAGAACTGCTGGGTTCACATGAAAAATTTGAAAGCAGAGCTGGGTATGGGAGACAAATGGAAAGACATGTCCCAGGTTTCTTCTGGAGCACTGGTTCTCACCACATAGTTTGTACATAAATCTGAATTCTCCCCACTGCATATGACACAAAAATATCAACCATGGAATGAAAGACATTCAGTCAAAGCTAATTCTTGTCAAGCTGTTTATTCAAAATCATGCCTTGGTTTTGGTGGAAATGAGTGTTTGGCATCTTGCAATACCGTTTATATGCTCACTTCAAACATGTATCATTACATCTGATCTGTTCAAGAAGCCATAAAACTTTTTTTCTTTTTGAGAAATGTTACCATTATGTGTTCTGCTTGTGTTTTTAAAAGAAATTTCATCTGGGTTCAGGACATGGGTGGGACAACTTTTATTTTTGAGGTTGGCCAAAGTATAGAGGAGCTGCTGGAGTTTGTAAAAGCTTAATAGTGATTATTTAAAGCAGGAAAGGTTACTCAGTAAGGTTAATTCTGAATAAGAGCATGATCAGGTCTTACATTCTTAAGACTTATTTTTAGTATGACTATGGCTGATGCYGAGTAAATATACTGCACTGCAGAACCCAACAGATCCTTCCCCTCACATTTTTAGGATCTCTGGAGTTTTAGAAAATATTTTCTAATGTAGAAGAGAATTTTCTGGGGAAAATAATGATGATGGTTTTTTTCTACCCTTTTTCCCCACTGTGTTTTGGTTTTTTTCACTCAGAAATGTTTGTGTTTCTTGGGAGGGTTGTGAATCCTCAGGTCAGCCATTTTAACAAATGGAGTGTGTGATGTTTAGCAGCTACCGCTGCTGGTATCTCTGGAAGCCAAACTGGTGCTATAGAAGACTAAATGTAGGCATTTAACTTGGCAAGCTGGGAGATGTGCTATTTATACAGGACTTTCATGTTTCCTCTGCGACTTAATATACCTGGCCAACAAACCCTGTGTTGAGATTCTGCTGTAGCCTCCATCAGAGATGACAGTGAATTTAATCCCAATACAAACTGAATTTTCAAGTTCTCACAAAGTCTGAATTCYCATATTAATGTGTTTTGGCATTAGCCTAAAGGTACCTGACAATGTAAAATATGCATATAAATGACTGTTTATATATCTCTTTTAATGTTTATGAATGTGAATAATTCCRTATTTAGTTCACTTGTACTTTGTGTGTATTCTTTACTTGTAATTTTAAATAGCATTAAGTTCCCTCTTCAAAATAAAATTAATATTGAAGTAAGAATCTTGGCCTCTAAAATCTTGACAGAAAAGAGATTCTATTTTTAGATGGTGAATCCACTCCTTTCTCATATTCTTCTCTATCTTTTGAAAGAATACATACTCAGAATCCATGCAAATGAGATTTGAAGTTACAGTTACTCGATGGTACTCAAATGTTTCACTTCCCTTAGTAAATTTACTTTTTATTTCTCACTTAAATTATTTGTTCTCAACTCTAGAGCTGTAACAACTTCTCAACAAATTGAACTAATGGGAGGAGGTGCAAAGAGCTTTTAGAAGCTACTAAGCTATTTTTATATATTGCAATGCTTTTATATTAGAAACCAAAATCTTAGCCAACACCTTTTTTTGTTTTTGTTGTTACTTTTGCCCAAGAGGCTCTTCTGGAATGGGTATGACAATTTTCCAGACAGCTGAATGGTTGATTCCAGCCATTCACTGTTTTAGCAGATGTAGGGCAGACTTTGAAAGGGTTTCTTCTCAGTTTACATGGAGGCTGAGGCAGAAAGGAGTTTAAGTCTGGTCTGAGCATCTWCTTTGTCTTAAGGTGAAGAGTGGAAAAGCTGACAGTGACTGATTTTTGAAAGAATTCTTTAACGGAAAAGAAAGAATTTTTGAAAGAATTCTTTAGGCGGAAAAATAGGGGGAAAAGAGAGAAGCACTTGAAAGAAAGGTGAGTATTTGTGATGTCTCCTAGTTTTAAGAAAGAAGAAAAACTGCTTCTTCAGAAAATTGAAGGTGACAGGCTCTGAACTTATTCTCAGTATTATCAGAAAGAGCAGTGAAGGATCAGGATCACAGTTCCTCTGTGGTAATTCTTTTCTTAGTTTTTGCGTTCACTGTTTTTTGCTGCTAAATTTAAGACTAATGAATGGCTAGATCTACCAATTCCTTGTCACATTTCTAGTCTTCCCATTTTGGTATTCCCTCCAGCATTCCAACAGTCTTCATTCTTACCCATTCTCCATTCAGTCTCTTTCCTTACGACTCTGTGGTTCAAAAAAGCATCCCCTGTTATATACTTTCTTTTTTGCCACATGTTTTGTTTTTCCTCATCCTGTTTCTTAACAATATGTTGAGATATTGGGTAAAAGTTTAAATTTTAATTCATTTTTTTTAATGAGCATTAGTACAGTAAATTTTCTCCAGTTTTAATGTACAGACCTGCTTTAGTAGGATATAACACCTTCAAAACAGGATGATTATTTTTGTCACTGCAAATATTGCCTTGYAGTGACACTTGCCAGTGGTAATTCCCTTGTCTTGTAGAAAATAAATTATGGAAGTTGGTTAAGGCAGCATCTACTTTTTTGCTTATAYAGTTTAAGTTGGCTTTTTTGGTAAAAGGTGGTGTCCATATCATTTGTCACACAAACCTGTGTTTACCAGAAGAAGCAGGAAAATAATGTTGAGTGCAATCTGCAGTTTGTGCTAACCTGTGGAGGGAAACGGTATTTTACATCATCTGCAGCTAGTGCTAAGCTTTATTATCATACCAGCAATTTATTGTGTGTCCTTGCTGATATTGGTGATCCTTGTTCCAGGCAGACGCGTCGGAAGCCAGAAGCGCCCGCAGTCACGTACGCAACGTATCGGGGTTCTGCAAGGATCAGGCAGCTCCTGCAGAATCAGTCAGAAATTGGAAAAGGAGAAAAAAGTCCTGAGAACAGAATTGCTTCAACAGTCAAAGAAAATGGAGAAGTCCAAACAACTCTGTCTGTGAAATCAGGATGCCTAATAGAAGAAAATGGAAGAGATGAGGGTAAAGATTACCAAGATGATGGCATATTGAATTCTTCTGCAGTTAGAGTGGGAAGCAAACAGTCTGGTAAAGCTCAGCATTGCTCAGGCAGAAGTAAACATGAAAGAACTGCAAAGGCCTCAACTTCATCCGCTGGATCATGTCATGGGTTAGACTTAAGAACTGCACCTGCTTTAGCTGCAACAACTGTTAAAAGGACATATTCACTAGATTCATTATTGCCATTTAGTAGTAGAAACAGTGGGATCCTAACCAATTCCACTTCCCAGAGTACTCATTCCCTTAAAGTCAGCTCTGCAAACAATTTGGTTGGAAAAGATGGACTGCTGGGAGAAGCAGGATCTCCATTACAGACAGACAGAAATGCCACTTCTAACTTCAATGAAGACAATTATTGTAGTAAAGCAGCTAATAAGGAGTCTCCAAAAGAAATAGAGGATGATTGTTTACATTCACCCAAATCAAAAAGCAAGACAGTTAATGGAGAAGTGAAGCTGGAGAAAGGAGAATTTTGCTGTAATCATCAAGTGGAAAATCACTCAGAGCGAACATTAGATGTCCAGAGGCTTCATTTCAGTACCAGTACATTTCAGCAGCAAGCACATCAGCACACCAGGAGTGCCAATAAAGATGGTGATCCAAGAAATGGTGACACACAGAAAGTTGTGTCAGCTGTGGAAAGAGAGCAAAGTCTACAGAACTTTCCTGCTACTGTTCTTTTTCCTTTTAATGGACAAATACCTGCTTCACTCAGCATGGAGTCCGAAGGAGGAAAGTGCATGGCTACAGGCAATTCAGCCACTTCAGTGTCATCTATTGGACATGATGATGATACAGTCATGGGCAGGGGAACTTCTAATGAAAAACTGAGTGAGTTAGGGAAAGAAACGCATGTACAAAATGGTCACAAGCTAATCCATGTGGAGAATTCTGAGGATACTGCCACGCAGCAGACTGGTTTTCCTTGTCTAGAAAYGGAGGGTGAGGAAATGATGAAGGATTTGTCTGAGGTTGCAGTGGAAAAGGGAAACCTTGCCAGTGTGTCACCGTGTGCACATGGGTGTCAAAGTGTGAAAACTAATTCTGATGAGCTGACAGCACCTCTAACCCATGAGTCTACATCTGTGTCTGTGATGGTTTCCCATTCTGCCGTGAGATCTGAAGGAAAGCCTTTGACCAACCATTCTGCTTTCACCTGTCAAAAAGACAATGTAGACTTGATTTCTGAATCTCTGCCTGTTTCTGAAAATAGGTGTATTAATTTTTCTTCCAGGAAGGAAAACAGCAATAAACTTAGGCTATCACCCACAGTAATTGATTCTTCATCTGACAAACAAGGAAAAACTAACTCTGAAAATGGCCAGATTGCTGCTTCTGAGCAGGACAGCTTTATTTTTCCAGCTGCAGAGTCTAGGAGAATAATCCCTGTAGACAGGACAACGGAGGGGCCGCCTTGCTCAGGAGACCTGAGAACTTTGTGCCCATCAAGTTCTCTGGAACCTGAGATTACTCCTCCTATGCTTGATAGCTCTACTGATGATGTAGATGCAGGGGCTGTTTGCATCCCCAGGCCCACTTCTCCTCCTCTGGTATCCAGAGAAGCCTCCAACCTTCCCGTTTCTGCCTTGGAGATGTCTGGCACTGCTCAGGGGAACAGTAATTCTTACAGTCACAGAGCTAGTGATGGGGCAGATGAGGCCTTCTCCACACAACAGGCTGACAGCAGTGTCCTGGCAGAGGCAGTGCCACCACCCATCTGTCCTGTGAAATCTTTGGAAGCTGCGTCTGAGTCAGCCAGTTCCGAGAGCGTGTGCAGGGATGCTGTGGGACAGGTGATTCTTGCTGCTTCTGCTGTCTTGGAAGCCCCTTCTGGCCAAGAAGCTGCTGCACCTGCCCAGGCAGACAGGCTCTGTTCTGGGGAAGGATGGGGAGATGCCGATGTGAAGGGACAAGAATGTTTTTCTTTCCCAGATGCTGCTGTTTTGTTGAAGAAAGCTGAAGAAATAGTGGACTTGGTTTTACACTTGGCTACGGAAGAAATAATAGCAGAAGGCGGCTTTGGTGTCTGCCAGCTTTGTGGGAGCGAGGATAGTTTAATAAATATGGGTATAGCAAATTATCAGAAGCCTGAAAGTGTACAGCTGGCAGCAGGAGAAATCCAGTCAGCTGTGCAATCATTAAAAGATTTTAATGAGACCGGTGGAGGAGGCTCATCTTCATTTACAGGAAATGAAAGAGTGGATACAAATAATCAAGATGAAAAGATACTCTCTTGCATCCCTGATAAAATTGACCTATATAGGGCMCTAGTACTAAAAGCAAAAGAAACAGTTGATGAGGTCATTAACTCAGCCATACAAAAACTGGCATCCGATCAGCAGCAAGGCACTGAGAGGAAAAGGCCTTCTGGAAAGGTTCAGCCTAAACCTGAGGCTGAAATGCCAAAGACTTCAAATCTGGGTATGAGGTTTCCTGCCAATACAACAGAGATGGATGAAACTCAGACTGTAAGTGTAAACTGTGAAAAGGCAGATTGCTCAGGTCSTCCTTTGCTTCCAAATTGTATGGAAAATGGCATAGATTGGCTCCAAAGCCATGAAAAGATACCAAATAATGCAATTACTTGTCAAACAAATGGATTTCTTCCCTCTGGCAGTTTAGCAAGGCCAGAATCAGATCTTCTGACACCAGCAAAAGAGAGGCACAATGGAAAGGTGTGTGACCATCTGGCTGCAGCAGAAATGTGTGGCAAAGTATCAGCAATGGGTAAAAAATCTGATGGAACTTTACATTTTATTGGTAGAGATGCTACTGTGACTGAAGAAATGCTTTTGTCATTGCAGTTAGAAGGTTCATGCAATAATACAAATATGCCAGAGTGCACACTGCTGCCAGCTGTAAATGTTAATTTGTCATCTTTTATGCCTGCTGAAGAATGTGTTGGCCTGCAGAGTGAATCCGAAGATAAAAGCAGCCCTCAGATGTCTGTGGAAAGCAATGCAGAAGACAGTCTGTACAAACACGGTGGGAAAGAGGCTGCAGAGGAAGTACCTGTACAATTAAAAGCAGCCTTACAAAATTCAAAGGCAGTAGAGAGTGAAGAACTAGCAGAASGGGCAAAGGAGAGAGCAGAGGTTAATATTGGATTAAATACAAAGTCCATGGTACCTGAATTGTCTGTTCCCGGAGAGGGCAGTGAAGGGAAACACTGCTTCAACAGAGTCTTTGCCCAAAATAATGAGAATCTGAAGCAGGCACAAATGAAGGGTCAAGACATGGAGAGAAATGATCAGCTTGAAGAAAATGGCCTGGACTGCAGCAGTGACATGAAGGAACCAACAGAACTTTTGGCCTCTTCTCCACTGATTGAACAGTGGGAAAACAGTTCTTTTACTATCATTTATGAAGGTGCTCTTCAAACTGAGAACAAATCTGTCTCAACTGATGAGATGCAAGCTGGTTCTCTTTCTCCTTCTGGTTTGCCTTCAGATAATACAGATCACCTAAGGTGTGACAGAGCAAGGAATAAGCAGGAGTCAGCCTGTCTTTATGGGCAGGACAGCAAGGCGAATGAAGCAGCAGAGAGCCGGGGCTCGGAGTCGTTCCTGAGCATGGAGGCCAAGCGCTACAGAGTTTATCCTTTCTCTCTGTCTCCCATCTACGAGGACGACAGCTCCCAGGAAGATCTGCTGTCCACGGATGTGTCTCCAGAAAGCCGTCCTGGGGGAGTCTCCAAAGACAGCTCTGACCACACTTCTGTGCTTTCCCTCCTCCAGTCGGTGTCTGAGCGCTTGCAGTTCACTGCTCGCTTCAGCACAGAGGAGGAAGATGAGGAGGATGGAGTGGAGGAAGAACAGGAAGAATCATCTTATGAGGAAAATATTCTTGATGTTGAGCAAGAAGACAGCTGCCTTTCCAGTCAGTGCAGAGGGAAATTTAAAGCAACCTCTCAATCAAATGACCAAAGTAGATCTTCTTTTACTGAACAATCATTTCTTCTTTCAAAAGAGCAGCTTGACTCACAGGAGCAACCAGAACAGTTTCCAGATGTGGCTTCTCCCAGTCAGCCAGCTTGTAAACCAGTTCCAGAGAAAGCTGATGCTGCTGTAACACAGCCTCCTACAAGTGTGTACTACCAGTACTTGAAATCTGCCAGCAAAGGCCCTTCTGAAAAGGGGACTAGGTTTGGGAGCATTCTCCGGGATATGCTGCGGCCAAAGAGTCCCTGGTTTCAAGACAGCGCCGTGCCAAAACTGGGAGAATTGTCAGCGGTAAGATGTCATGTCACATGATATTTGTAATCAAAGCGATTAGCCCACATTCAAAGTTGCTGCCTCCCTGTTCTCCTTGCTACCTTTTAAGTAAGATTTTATCATAAAAGTAATCAAAAGTTTTTATCAGAAGTTATTAGGCTTTTTAATGTCATAGTTTAAAAGAAAAAGTCTTCTGAGTAAATAATTTTAAAAAGATAAGTCTTGGTTCGGCACACAGGTGAAAGTGATTTAACTGTAAAACAGAATATGTGAACAGAAGGTAAAACAGGGAAATATGCGTAATAGCAAGTTTTTATAATAGCACAAGACAGACTTCTCCATGGTAAGGACATTTTAACCTGAAGATGATGGAATTGCCTTTTATATGAAAATTGTTCTTTTATTTCTTTCACTTCTGAGATTACTTAATAGACCTGTCTTGTCCAAAAAAAATATAAATACTGGCTTACTGGGCTCTTTGATTGTTTCATCACAGTGTCTTCTACAAACTATAGCTCAGTTAGCAAGTAAATAACATAGCTGCTTCCATAGATTAGTATTTCTTTTTTTAGTTTGCTTAAAGCAATGGCAAATGAGGGTATGGAAACAGTTCTTCCCATGTTTAGAATTTTAAAGTGCCACACAGACCAAATGTGTAACTGAAGAAGTCTTTCCACAATGAAGAATACTCCAGTCTGTGTTAGAGGGATCTTTTGTTTTTTCCTCTGTTAAGAAATGCGGTTTTTTGTTTGCTGGGAAAGGGTAATACATTTGTAAAGGTTATAGCTTCCATAGCAGCTCTTCCTTTCTAGCACATGCTGCTTTCTGCTGATTGACTTAAACCATTTACACCAACTCTGAATGGCGGTGAAACAAATYTTGGTTGTTGCTACTAATGATGCTTGTGTACATGTACAGGAACAGTGGACCCAGAATAACCTGCCTGTGCTTTGTGCCACTGTCGTAGGTGTTAATAGTTGTTTGCCATGTCCTTTTACTTTCAGAACCTCATTGACAGGGCAAGTCTCAAATACAACCCCAGACCAGGGAAGGTAAGCAGAGTTTGTGTCACATAAATCAATATGATACATGGAATAATTTGTCATAATGTCATTTTTGAATGGAAAGTATCTGAAGTTGTTAGTCTAATTTTATGTATTTTTGTGTATTGTTAGCATATGCTAGCCCATGCTAATAGTGAGAATATATTACTTAAAATCCTGTCACTAGTAATTTTGCTGTCTTTCTCAGCAATTGTTGTTTCCATTCAGTAGAGTGTTTCATAAAAGAAGAAACTGTGTAGCCTCTCAGTTGAGTGGGCACAAGTTGCAAGCAAAAAATAACTGTCTGTGCTCTGTGTTGAAATGGGCCCTCATCTGCATGCATTGTGTATTGTTTCAGATTATTATTTATGATACTTGTGGCAACAAAAGTAAACAAGAAGTTCATTCTGATGTGCTAGATGCCTCATCGTGGATCTTTCCCATTGGAACAATACTTAGGATAATCAGAGGATGGTAAGAAATCCAGGTCATATTTAAATAGAGTCTTTCCAATAGACTGCATGTATGTTCCTCTTGTATTTTTATTTATTTATGACACATGTCCGATCTGCAGGAGTGTCTTTTTCTTTCTTTATACTTAGACTGATAACAGTGGAAAAAAGCATGAAATAAGGCTTAAAAAAAAAAATAAAGTATTGTTCCCCCAGGAGAGAAAGTTTAAACAGAAGGTTTCTAATAGAGCCACAAGTAAGTTTAGAGTTCTTGCCTGAAGTGCTGAGCCAGTGCAGCCATAATCATGATTAGAGACATGTATGACAAAAAAAGGTGGATTTTTACATTTCAATTTCCTTTTACAGTAGCTGTTGCAAAAGGACCATCAAATGAACATTCTCAGGTTTTAATGTGGCATTTAAAGGAATGTGGATGCAGAAGGATAAATACAAGTACCTTTAAGTTTGCAAGTGTTTCTCAATTTGCTTTGGGAAGCTGGAGCCAGGTCTGTGTCAGTTGTTGCATTGGAATTTAATTGGTGGAGCTTACAGGGAATGTTTCTGTCAGCCAGGCATGTCACATTTATGCAGTTTTGAGGCAGCCTTGTGTGGTTTTGCATACATTTCCTTCACATCCTAAGAAATGCTGAATGCCATTATTAATATGTTTTATGCCTTTTATAGYGTCTGCCTGAACAGGACATGTTTTGATGTGACAGTAAATACATTTGTCCTGGTAAAATAAGGCTGTTTATTCACATTGTGGTTTAGCTGTATTTTTATTTTATGTTTTGTCCTGGGGAAGAACTGTGTATCTTACTTTTTCAATGCTAAAGTGAATGTGACTACTGAGGGACAGCATAAGAAAGATGTGATTTTTGTCTTGATAAGAAGAGCTTTTTCCTGGGCCTTGCATCAGATGTGCTCTACCAGCAACGACTCAGTTCATTTTATCACTATTGCAGTTGGATTTTTTATGAGAAACCAAAGTTCCAGGGTCGAAAACATGTACTAGAAGAAGGAGAGGCTGTGCTGGATCACCTTTGGGATCTCCCAGGCATAAAACATAATSGAAGAAACCTCACAGTTGGTTCGATCAAACACGTAACAAAGGTACAGACTTTCTTCACAACATTCTCACGCGCATAATTGATTTGTTGGTCACCGTGGATTATTACTAGCAGTGGACAATGTGTGTGTAGTGCTTCTGACTGTATTTACATTTGCTATAACTCACTTTTTTCACCTTCTAGGTGATACCTAGGTGATAAATTCCAGGGCTTTTGCTGCGCTAGATTTCCCATTCTTCTTTTACCTGAGTTCATGAGCAGGTGGATTATGTTTCTTTGCCACCACTCTCACATGACACAGTGACCTGTCCAGTTATTTTWAATTAAACAGAATCAGTTCGTATTTTTGAAGAAGTTTTTATCTTAAGCTGTCTGCTGTGTCTGTGTGGCTTCTGCTTCGGTACTAGTTGGGTTTCCAATCCCACTTGTACAGCGTAGCCTCCAAAAACTGCTGCCATTCCCTCTACGGCTCTGTGCCACCTCTAGGGTTTCCACATGGACCAGTGGTACACCTACAGCATGTGGCTCTGCCTACAGCCATCAGTTTGGAAGGCTTTTTGTTGAAAAGATAAGAATCGAATGTCTAAAACTAAATACAATGCATCCGTTGTTATTCAATGGATGAATGAGAAATATATTTTCCAGATCTTGTGATTTAAGAAGACTTAGGGCTCTCGTTGTTCAGTGTAGCATTCCAGTTACTCACAGGGCAATGGCCCTTGCTGTGAGCGAATTATCATTTGTATCACAACATGAAAGATTTTCAGTAAAGTGGTTTCTCTGTTCTCTGCTGGTATAGAGGTCATTTTAAAATTGATAACTTTTTTGTCATCAGTACAGGGGCATAATGTCATGACAATTAGAAATGCTTTTTCATTCTCTTAATTTCAAGAAAATTGTGGGGAGGAGATTCCAAAGAAACAGTTTGTGCAACCAGTAAAATGAAGACCTGTCTGAAATGATGTGGAGACTGAATTCCACTAAGGGAAGTCAGCGAGAGCCAAGGCTAGCAAAGTCTGCCTGCACACACAGGTTCAGTGCAGCTCCTGCAGCACAGTCTGTGTAGCCAGGTCAGTTCTCTGGCCTACTGTAAATACATTTGTTGACCTTTTTGTACATGTTGGGCTTTTTTCTATCTGTTTCTGRTAGCCCAAAGAGGGTGCTAAATGTTATGTTCCCAAAAACAAGAGCCAAGAAGAGTTCCTGACACCTTCATTCTGGAATAATCTTGTAAACCACTGTTTTGCAAGGTGACARGGGATCTGAAACAGCAGTTTATAATCACTGTCTGCAGGATGGTTGGGCAGGAAATAACTGGGTTCCTCGTGGAGTCTCCTTAAACAAAGCTCTTTGTAATGGGATTGTTCACAGTGTTACATGAAGGGTGTGTTTCTTTTGTTTGTGTGGTTTGCCACGTGAAAGGAAGTTCATAATTTAAGCAGGGACTACTTTGTCAGATTCCATAGGAAGACACCCAGCAGTTTCAGATGGTTTCATTTGCTGGCTGGTATTTACAGGACAGTAATCATGAATTTCCTTTGTATTATTTCACTTTACTACCAGCCCTGTTGAGTTCTGTMGTTGGGTTTGGTGGTGGATGGCAGCAAGAGTGGTACAGGGCTGGAGCACTGGGAGCAAGAATTATGAATGGGTAAAAAAGCCTGGAGGACCAACAGAGAGTAATATTTWAAAAAAAATGCTCCAGAAGCAGATAGCATCCTAAAGACAAAACTTGTATCTAAAGTAAGGTGGTGTCTAGACTGTATTACAAAGCAACCATGTGAATACCAGAACTAATTAGGCCTGGTTTTTAATAGGCTCTTCTCTCATCCTTGTTTTGGCATTTCCCATAAGAAGCCAGACTTCAGTCATTCTTTGTCCTGTTGTTGACACAAAACCACCCCAGTTAAACAGGCTGGTTTGTTCCCTTCAGTCACCACAGCTGGCAGGTCCAAGCAGAAGGCCTCGCAGCGCTGAATTTATTTAGCCCTGCTGGAGCTGTTAGGGCTGTAATCCTAGATCCAGAAGAAGGATAAACAACCAAGACCACCTTGAGGGGGTTGAAGGCTTTAGGTCTATCACTTCTTCTGGAGCTCTTGGTCAGACTAGAAAAAATGTCAGAGATGCCACTGTAGAGGAATATTTCATKCTAAAGGCTTAGAGCTCCTTCACCTTTCTGCTGAGGGCCATGTTACTCTTTTGGAGGTGTTTATAAGTGTTCCACATGCTTTGTAAACATCCCAGCTCCCTAAAGACCGCGAGGGAAGCACAGACATTCCAGGATGACTCTGTGGAGGCAGGAGGAGAATATCACAGAGTAAGGAAGGCAGAGAGGGATGCCTGGAGGCTGTGACCTACCTAAGCATTTGCTGGTTGTGTATTATCACTGGAAATGAGCACAGCTGCCTGATCTGTTTGCTGCGCTTTTTATTCTGTTTTTGCCTAATGTGTCAGTAGGACAATGAATGATGTGAGTTTGGACTGCTTGTGATGAGGGTTGGGACATTTGGGGGGTGGGTTTAGGGAGGAAACCTTCTAGTTTGGGATCTGGGCTGAAATACTGTGGTAGCGGTTTTGCATGATAATAGCTTTGCATGTGGGTATCTCATTTCCAAATCTTGACGCCTTGCAGATGACAGGGCTTTGGACTGAAGGATCTAGTTCTCCACCTGACTGCTATCATATATGTGTGGTTTTCATTTTGTTTCTAAGGATGGTGGCTTTATTGGGAACATTAAAGGAGCCTCTAAAAGTAATGAGGCCTGTTAAATATGCTCAGGCAAATATGAACATGCTGGGGCCAATATTTACCAAGCAGAGTTTGCATGCTTGAATTGTATAAATTAATGGCATAGCACAGAGTGTGCATCTGCAAATACATAGCATTCATCTCATTCAGTAATAATAAATGTTACCATTTTYTGCAGTCTGTGCATCAGTACAGGTAAATTGAACTGCATATTTAAGTCYAAATGTGTATTTGTGACTTTAAAAAAAATGTGCTCAGAAAATACGGTGTACTTCTTGCTCGACCATGTTACCACCTTTAAAAATAAATATTTGAATTGGTTTTGATGAAGACCTCAGTTTACTGTGTGACACTTTATGGAAGAAGTTTGTGGACTTAATCTAGAACACACTCAAAAATACAATCACTATGAGTAGAGGTTTTTTATTGCTCTCAAAATCTGGCTGGAGAGAGATGGTGATAAATAAGAGAGATTTTATTATGAGTGCTTGTRCTTTACCTACCCTGCTACATTTGTCATCTCTTGAGCTGGAGACTGCCTCATGGGCTTCAGAGTCAGGAGAGCAGACTTGAAAAGAGAACACAGACTGGCTTTTTCCAATCTTAAATGAAAAACAAAAACAAGAGCCTCCTACTGAATTAAAATTAAACATATTCCATCTTGTACTCTGTCTGAGCCTGCAGGCAGATACTTTTATTTTGCTGCTTGTCTAGTCTTGTAGGTACTTTGTTTCAGAATTTATCTGAAACCATTAGGAGTCTGGCATCATTATTTGTGGAATTCTTCTAGGTGCAACTTCCGATTTTCTGTGTCAAGCTTTATTGTTGGATTTATGAATTTCAGCCTTGTTACATATCAGATATTTTTAGAAAAAAAACCCACAGACTTGAAATATTTCTTAACTGTGGTTTAATGAGATACATATGCATGTGAAAACTATGGGGAGGTTATTTTTATTTTTTTTAAATCTTGTCTAGCAATATGCTTAGAATTGAGGAATGGAGTTCCTTAGCATTTTCCTATAAAGCAGCATTGTACTAGAAAGTCTTTTTTCCTCGTTTTTCTGGGTTTGTTCATCCGAAAACAAAAATTCTGGTATTGCAGTTTTTGTTCTAAGAACAAAGAGTGTGCATTGTTTGCAAGGTACAATACAGAGGAAACGTGACTGTGCAGGAGGGAGAGTTGCCAAAACAGTATTACTGTGTTACCTCAGGTCTCAGGAGCAAAGCGAAACGGTATCATGAAGTGCATCCATTCTAATTGCCACACTCACWGCTGACAGTTCCATAGCTACTGAAAAAGCTTTGCTGACCAAGAAGCTGTGGGATGTTACCCCATTAAAGCCCCGCTCAAGGCCCACGTGCAAAAGGAGATTGTCATGAGATGAGGTGCTGAAGCTTCCAGAGCTTTTGTGCCCTGTTGCTGGGTTTCTCTGCATGCTCTTGTGTTTTTCTTTCCACGGCCCATGCAGGATCTCTGTCRTGATGTGACCCTCCTGGGTCCTCACCAAATCCAGAAACCGGGTGCTTCTCTGAGGGCACCCTCAGAGACCGCTCCTCTTCCCTCTTCTCTAGCGCGCATGCAGGGGGCATCTTCCTCCAGCCACCTTTAGGATTTGGGGAATCTCTGTATGCTGTCCAAGCCCTCTGTCCTAAAGCAAATGGGCCTGTGGGTCAGGAGGAGAAGGGGAAGTGTTCTGGGAAGTTATCACTGAGAAGTGAAGTTTTCCAGCTACACACGTGAGCCACCTTCTGCTGTTCTGGAACACCCTGCTGAAACAGGGACTTGCAGAAGATCCTCGTTGGCTCACGATGTGTTTGAGTGCTGGGGAAGAAAGTGTTGGCAATGCATGTTATATAAATATTGCAAAATGAGGGTGGCTCAATAAAATCCCTGCAAATTCCAGAGAAGAGCATGTGGTCAACAAGTTTGTTCTCCAGCGTGGTATCTCTCAGTAGTAAACCTCCAGTGAGGAAAYAGAGGTTGTTGCTTTGTAGTAACAGGAAAATTGCCAAAGTGTCTACTTAACAAAATAGTTGTTTTCTAATATTGCTCTTTTTTTCTTCCTTCATCTAAAAAGCTGTAAGTTTATTTAGCACAACAAAAAGAATTGAACTCATATGGCTTGGTACTGTAGTTGGATTCTGCATTACAGAACWTAATTGTCATGGAGAGGGGGAGGTGGGAATGTAATAGACATTTCTGGAAAGTTTTAGTTAATGCRTGCATCATGTGTGTTATGGAAGCACTGTTTTTTTAAAAGATAAAAAGTCAGTTTTATAATGCTGTTCAGTCCTTTAGTTGGAGAATATTTGAACTGGCCTTTTTGAAAGTGACTTGACAGGCATAAATTTCTTCTTTGAAAATTAGTGGGAGCTGGAAATTTACCTCCCTTAGCTTTTTAAAAATTCCAGCCTCCATTTAAAGAAGAGTAAAACCCTTCCATCCTATGAAGCCTGAAGAAGAGTGAGAAGATGGGGCAAAAAAGGGAATGTTTTGGGGGCAGAGTCTGCAGATGTAGATAAACATCACCCTTTGATTTGTTTCCACAGGGCTGTGGCATTCCAGAGGTGGAGTTCTGCCTGGCAGCTGGCAGTACAGAGGGACTTCCCATCTCCATACAGGGTGCAGTTGCCAATTTAGAAGAACTGGATGTTGAGAAAAACCCTTATATAAGAGTCAGATCAGGAGTGTGAGTACTGAACCTTTTTAACAGCATTTTGCCAGCAGGTAGAAGAGTAATGTCATGGGGTGAAAGTCAGTCAGCGACATGAACAATATTTGGGGGGTTTTGCTGCAAATCAGTAAACATACACTGAATATTCCCAGCTCTACACTTCAGCACTGTGCTCTGTGGGCTGCTAGTAGTGGAACCAAATTTTTGAAGCAGTTTTTTCCTAGTTGCTGGCAGAAGTCTTCAGTAATTCCACATTCGAGTAGCTTTATAAATAGAAGAAGCAACTCAGCTATAATTAGCTTTTAGTTCATTGGAGAATAGATACCATCTCCCGAGTCACCCACCCTGTTACAACCACAACACTGGCTGAATACCAGAAAATGGGTGTTACATCATCCGAGCATTTCTCAAGCTCCAGCCGTATCCTGCCATTCTGGAGGGAGGTGATGCAATACGACACAGGCCCCTGGGTAGCCCATTGCTTCCTGTATGGAGCAGAATGGGCTCTTCCCTGGGCCAACACCTCACAGTTCCTGAAGTCTGGGAGCTGTGTGCCTCTCCTCATAAATCATTGCAGAATGACTTTAGCTCTTCTATTGCAAGAGTGTTGCCTTTCCACGTGAGCCAAGTCTTCCTTCCCACAATCTCACAATATGTCTGTGAAGCTTGAGGTGGTGAAGGAGTTAAAAACAGAGTCTTGTCTTAGTTTTGACAAAATTAGGTAGTTTTAAGAACATCACTTTCCATATGGCTCCGTGCCTCTTCTTCCATTCCTTGCATGGTCTACTAAACCTGTGTCCAGCTTCTACACTCAGTTTTCTTTTTGATTTAAAACAGTCTGAAGGACTCCCACCATTTTAAATCCTCATGTCAAAATTACAATAGCTTTCCAAAGGAGTGTTGTACATGATCATATTTTAATAACTTCCACTGAAATAAAATGATTGATTGATTCCAATTGATGTTGGAAGCCTTTTAATTCATAAGGTATCATATACAATCCTAGATAAAATTCAATATAAATGTCTCTCAGTACTGACTTTTTTTTGGATACTCGTAGAGTAACAAGCTGGCTTTTTTAAGTGAGTGAACAAATTGGTAATTTTCGTCTCTTTCATTTATATTTAGGTTGGACTGAGGAAAAGTGTCTGACATCTTAGCAGTGATGTTGCCAGCATATTTAAATACAGCTTTGTTTTGATGTGCTGTCTAAAGCATTATCCAGCTCTTACGAGTACAAAAAGGAAAATAATTTTAATAAGATGTTTGTATTTGAAATCTAATTAATGAACTTATTGAGTCCTTTATCCTTACCGTTGTAGATGGCTTGCTTATTCAGACTTGAATTACAAGGGAGAGATGATGGTTTTGGAAGAATGTGATTCACCACCTGAAATTCCTTCAGCAGATGTAAAATCTCTGCGTCCCCTAAGAATGGTGAGGACTTCACAATTCCCCACTAAATTGTGTGCCTTCCTTTTTTTTGTTGTTGCTTCCCTAGAGGTTTTGACCTAAATACAACTTGGATTCTAATGTTCTTTTTGGGTTAATCCTTACGTGTGTAATGCTCCTCCATGGTGTGTTTGCTTTGGTCAGTGTGACTTGCTGGGCTTCTGCAGCCCCCAACATCTTCCTGGGAAACTGCTGTTGTTGGGAGGAGGTCAAATAAGACAGAATTGAAAGGCTCTTGGCTTTATTGCAGCCAACACAAATTCATTAACTAAAAAGCCCTTCTGAAGCTGTTGATTTTCTTTTTTTCAGTTGTACAGTTAGATTTTCTTTATTTTCAGTTAGAGTCTACTGGGGATGGAAGACCAGATTAGGAGTGTGTTACCCAGTAGTATTTCTCTGACCACAGACTGCACACAAATCTGGGGAGGTGCAGCTGGTTTTTGTATTGATAGACAGCACGTGGATCTATGTGTGAGAGAGATGGGAAGGGGTATGACACAAATTTTACTGTGAACATAGCAAGCCTGCAGAAAGACAGTTTAAAAGCCATAAAGGAGTAAGACCTAATAGCTGTCTCTTTAGTCACTCAAGTGAGGTCAGTGTCCTGTTCCCTCACAGAGCATCATTCACTCACATTTCCAGAGAAGATGCATTTGTTGTATTTGCTCTTTGACCAGAAACATGAATATGTTGCTCTATTTTCTGTCTCTCCTGCTGTTTTTTCTCTCTTCTAGTGTTGCAGCATTTGTGCTTTAGAAATTTGAAATGCATGCAATAAAGCTTTAGAAGTTAATTTAGAAAACTGGTCAATATCCATTAGTTTAAAAATATGTGGTAAATATTTACTTTAGATTCGTAGACCATGAAGGAATATCTTTAAATTGCTTGCAGTCTTAGGGGTTTGTCAGTGCACTGATTTGTTTGTAGGTCAGGTTGATAGTGTGCCTGGCCTTCTGAAATCTATAGCCAACACTGAAAGTGGTGAATATAATTGCAAAGACTTCGTGCTCTGATAGTGCTGTAAAACACATGTCAAAGTGGAACTTCAAGTTTAATATAAATACCTATTTTCCCCTCCCATCTGTTTTTAGGGTGGACTAAAGGTGCAAATGCCAATGAATGTCAAGGTAAGCACAGAGGGCATTGAGAATAAAATAGAACACATTGGGAATAAAAACCTTTATGCAAGCTGCTTTCCTTTTGTATGTGATGTTTGATAGCTGTTCAATGCTTGCTGCTGAAGAAAAATTCCCTAATGCTGTCAAGTTCATTTAGTGTTTGATGAGGTGTAAAAGCAGTAGTTTGTTTTTCACATATTAGGAAAATGTGAACTTGCTATGAAATGAGTTTTTCTGTCTTGACACATTAGTCACTGTAATGATAAAGGGATCGGGGGAGATTTTCCCATTTAACATACCAAGTTTAAAAATAAAAGGAGAGGGAAGGGAGGCAGAGGACAGGAACAGAGCCCTTCCAGCCTATCCCCTATTTCAGTACAAGAGTTGTGGGTGAGACCATGATCCTCCTGTGATCTGAGGAGCTGAAAGCTGATCCAGAGTTATTGCTCCTTTTTCCTCCTTTTTCTACAAAAATGTTAATGCTTTAGGTACCTTTGAATTATACAAATACATGCATGACTTGGGTGTTTTTCTAATAAATGCTGCAGCAGATACAAATATTGTTAACAGCTGATCTGTGAGATTCAGCAGATGAAGAACCTGAAGGGGCTGTTAACTGCAGTCATGGAAATAACTTCAGCAAAGTACAGGGAGAGGCTTCTTGTCTACTTTTGAAGGATTAAGCTCAACATCATGTTTTCTAGATAACAATATATGAGAAACCCCACTTTGGAGGATGGTCCAAAGAGTTTTCAGAAAACATCACTTCTGTCCCAGCACTGTTTGGTAGTGAAGAAGAGTTTCAGGAAATCGGATCACTACGTGTAATTGGTGGAGTGTGAGTATATTTCACTTTTATATTTATTTGTTTTAAAGGAGAGGAGCATAACTAAATGCTTAGAAGTGCTAGCTAAGGGGTGATTGGAGTCTTCCACAGGTGAAATGTTTTGAAAAGAAAGGAGTGTATATTTCTTTCATTATCAGCTCTTCAGTTATCAGCCTACCAAGCTAAATGTGTGAAAGGTGTGAAGTGTTTGCCATTTGGATGCCAATAAATTAGGCCACTTCGTTCCTCTGTTCACACGGAGCTTTAATTTGTATTGCTTTACACTCCTGATAGTCTCTACTTAATTTGCTGAAATGACCTTGGGTAGGTGTGGTCAGTCTTCAATTTGACATTTTAATACCTCTGAAACCTACAAACGGTTTTATTGTCTTAATGGTTTTCCTGTGCCACCTGTTTCATGTTATCTGGAACTGGGAATGTGCTGTTATTTTCATTAACTGAGGCATTGGATGGAGCCTGTGTTGCCCTGCCCCTCCCTGTGTCACCCCTGTGTAACAGGTGGATGCTCTGAGGCAAACAGCACCAGCTGCCAACCCCTCATGTTGTTCTTTCACCCTCTCCCAACAGGACAGGGCTGTCTGAGAGCAGGCAGGATGGTTGCTTCTGCCAAAGACCTCAGTAATAAAACAGCTTTCAGAAAATCTTGCTTTTGTTTCCAAAGGGGTTTTCCACTTCAGTATAAAGATGGAATAACAAACATCCTTTCAGGCTGTTGTCAGAATTTTATGAGCACTAAATTCAAAACAAACCTAATTGTTAATACTCAAATAATCTATTCATAAGTGCATTGTGTGTTTGCTATCTGGGAAGCCTCAGATTATTAAAAATCATTGTTCTGTCTGTTGTGGCAGCTTTTATTTTTAGTGCTGTGGTAACCTAAACAGCTGAATTAATGTAAACCAAATGGTACTAAAAGTAAAGCTATCCCTGGCTGCCAAATTTCACTGCCAACAGAATTTGTACAGCAGTTCTAATATTTACAAGGGAGCTTTAATGAAAGAAATGCTTACAAGAAAAAAGGAGGGGGAAGCACTTTTTCAGATTAAGATCCAGTAGAGATTTGAAGTTGATATGGAAACACCTTCTTTTAACTGAGCCTTATCTATTTATTCAAAAAACTTTGAAAAGCTCTATTTGTTTAGTGCTAAAACATATTCCATATGCAATATGTATTATATATTCAGTTTGCTTGTCTGTTTATGTGTGCATGCTTTTAGATTAAAGCAAAAAAAAAATATATATAAGCAGGCGAAATCTTGTTCTGCAGAAATCTGTTAATTTTGTCACCAGCTCAAGCTAGGGTAGAGTCTCATCATTTATTAGCACATTGAAGAGATCCACTGCTTGTTTTTTTTATGACTGAAACTTTTGGCTTCTGATGCATCCTGGGCTCTGTGGTACTAAACCTTGGTGGTGGGAATGTGGCTGGCTGAGAGGAGAGACATGGAGGAGCACTACATAAATCAACTGTTGTTGGCTAAAGAATCACATGGTGGGATTTTGATCCACAAGGAACATTCATGGGTGCCTGCTGTGATTCCAGACAAGCATTGCCTTGTTCACTGGCAGGGTTTGTGATACTCATTTTAGTGGGTTTGGGATGTTCTCTTCCCCTTTTATTTGTTACAGAAAATCATGTGTGCAGTTGTTTTGCCTTTACTGACTTCTCTTCCTTTTGTTGTGGGGCTGCCACAGATGGGTTGCCTATGATAAGGAACGCTACAAAGGCCATCAGTTCTTGCTGGAGGAGGGAGATTATGAGGACAGACACTCCTGGGGGGGAGCTGACAGTGCCCTCCTGTCCTTCCGCTTCCTTCAGGCTGTGAGTACTTGCATGGATTTCATACAAATTATGCACAGCTCTCTCCATAAAGAGCAAGGTTATTCTTTGTCCACGGTACAGCTGGTGTGGGTTTGGTCATTCCATCTTTTGCCCGTGTTCATCCTCATTCTTTTCCCACTGGCTGAAATCTAGGCTGCACTAAGAAGGAGCAGATTCTAAACAGTCTTTATGAAGTTCATACAAAAGTTGTATGTTGCAGAATTCCTCGTCTACCTGCCAGGTTTTCCAAGTACCTCACTCCTGCACCTCGAGCTATTTGAATCTCTCAAACGGGGAATTTTCTTAAAAGCGTAACGTGCCCGAGTGTACAGAGTAGTTCTTGATTAAAATAAAAATAGCTTTTCAATGCAGCAGCTGTTGCAAGCCTTAAAACAGCATTACCCTCTGTCTGTGATTTTTCTGCCAGAAAATTTTGGCAGCAAAAATAATCATGGTAAAAAAATCCCTGCTACTAAAATGTGTTTAGTGGAGGCAAGGATGAAATAATAACAAAAACTGTAAGAGTCCAGTATTGGAAGCAAAGTTAGACTTTTTAGCAATGGGGAAACATTGGATTAGAACTTCTTTATAATTTCCTTTGTTTTGGTTTGGGTTTTTTGTTTGTTTGTGTAAGAGTTTGAAGGATTTTTTTTTATTATAATGGGAACTCTGTGAGCATTAAATACAGCTGCAAAGTGTAACTTCTTCTGAGACTTAAGATTGTTTGCTCTGATATTACTCAGTTTTGTATATTCAGATTACTCATCTCCTCATCTGAGGAGCTCTGATACTCCTGCGCCAGGAATTTTGTGGAAATTGAAGACAGGCATTTAGAGCAAACTCACTGCCTCAACAGTCTTTTTTTTTTTAAATAAAAAGTTAAAGTGAACACAAGAAGGCCATACTTAAATTCACAATTTGCAGCGGTTTTTTTCATGACCTAGCAAAAGCTGTATTTATAATCAGAATCTATCAAAATAAAGATAGGAGAATGAATTGAATTGAAGAAGAATATCCCTCTCTAAATAATTTATTTTCAGGTTTCTGAGAAAAAAGTAGGTAGGAAATTTCTTCAGATCTCTCATTTTGAATGTGCAGAATCCTGTTCAATTACTGAATAATCTTAGTTTTTCTCTCTTTTCCAGCTATATGTAGGATATGTGAGCAACTGAAATTGATCTTTTTAGATTTTCCTCTTGGCAAAGGACATAAATACAAGTTAAAATTGTGCATGTGGGTAGCAAGAATGACCTTCCATGTCTGTCTTTTATTTAATTTTGCTTGCACCTAGAACAGTCAGAAGGCTCAAGTCATTAACATTTTAAAAACACTAATCATTCACAGTCATACATCAACATATATCATTCCAGTTGCCTTATAAATATGTATAAATATTTACCTATTGATAATAGAAGGGAAAAGGAATAATTCCCCTCAATTTGTTGCATAACTGAAGGCAATCAGCTGCTTGCCAATAAAATGAGTAATGGCCCTGGCATTGTGTTGTTTGGCTTGACCAGCAGATTGCCTCCCTCTCTGCGATGTGCAGCACACAGGGCCGTGTTCAGGCTGGCCATATGCTCCCTTTGTGACTTTGTGTGTGATACTTAAGGTCAGGATTTTAAAAATATTTTAGTACCAAACGTTCCGTTTCAAGGGGACCTGGGCAAAAATCCAAAATCTCTGCGCTTAAGGCCCCTCACTGCACAGCAAATGTCCTGGCTCTTCTCCCTCAGGTCAGGAATTCTATCAGGGGAAGCAAGGTAATGGTCTCAGAATCCGCAGGGATATCCCTGGATATCAGATCTTTATTGTTCTTCTGGTTTAGTCAAATGAATTCGAGAGTCTCTTTTGAAGACTTGGGGTTCTGTGAGGTGTAACTGAGCCACACCATTCGTGGTCAGTTTAGATGGGCACTGGGGCTGGGCACCGACCCTGCTCTTTGGACAGACTCACTGGTGTGGGCTCAATGGGGCCAGCTCAGCCGGACTTGGATTTTTCTGCCGGGGCATCACGCCAGCTGACCTTGGCTGTGCTGGCTTTAAGGCCAACCCAGACCTTCAGACAACTGAGCCTGGCTCAGAGGGCTGGGAGCTGAAGCTGCTGAGCCCCGTGTGCCTGAGTCAGCTGCAGGCACAGCGGGATCAGAAGTCTTTGTGGGGTGCTCCCAGAGCTGGAGCTGGGGCAGAGGCACATCAATGGCTCTGCAGAGCCTCGTCAGCCCCTGTCAGTCCCCTCTGTCACCGGGGCTTAGCAACGTGCACAGCTATTCAGATGCTCCCCAGCCACCACACCCACATGCCAGGTTCCACCAGAGCCTGCTAGTGCTGGGGAATTGCAGCCTCTGTTTCTGTGCTCAGGGCAGTGCTGCAGTGGAGCTGAGGCAGGAATTTCATTTCACACACCACACACAAAGTGGGGATTGTTGCACGTCCCCCTTCCCCGACCACTGGCGAAGATGTGCTGCTCACATGTGGGCACGCTGCAAGGGCTCTCAGCTCTCAGCTGGCTTGAATATTCCTGCAGTGAACTGTCACAAGTGCTAATGTGGGGGTTTGGGAAGTGTTTGGGAAGCAGAGGTAAAAAGTTCTTGTAGGATTGTTTTTTCCAGCTGCTGCCAGCTCCCTTGTCAGCGTCTGTGTTGAACACACCGGAGTCAAATGCAGAGCCTTTTCCTGAGGGCAGGCAGCAGTCTGGACTCTGAGCTGCTTTGAGGGACAGTGGCATTTGCATCTTTTCTGCAGTGTCAAATGCCTTTCAAGCTGGGGTTTGCCCATGACTCAGTGAAAGAGGGAAGTTTCTGAGTCTTTTTCTGTGAAGCAGAGTTTGTTGCCTTCGGAGCTTTCCCATTTACATATTCAAGTCTAGAATGATTTGCCTTGGTCTGAAAGTCTTTTCTTAAAAAGTATTTTTCCTGTTGCTTGTTGTAAGAGACGCAGCAGAGAGGACAGAATGATGGCTGAATTTGAAACATGTTTTAAATTTAATTACAATTGTGGATATATTTCAGTATTTTAAACTTAGTTAAGGAAATTATGTGTAGATTTGATCTAAATGACTTTTTGGGTACTCTTACAAAGTCTTTTGCTTTAGGATTGTTAAGAGTAGCTGTTTTTCATTTGCAGTAATACTTCACTAGTTTGGTTGTTCTTTTTTGTTTGTTTGTTTTTCCTAAAAAGTAGTCTGAAGCTGCAGTTGTTCATGATGATTTTTCCAGACCTGGCACTTTAATTTCTAGTTTATACCTGAAGTAGTTGCAACAGTTTAAATAAATGACCGAAGGAAGTGGTCCACACAGTAAGAAAACCAGTTTTACTACAGAATTTGTTCCACCACCTTTTACTGTCCTGTAAACAGTGCAGAGAAGTTGAGCCACATCAAGTGTTCGCTCTAAAATTGGTTTTCATTATTCATTGTGATTGCATCCTGTAGAAAAATGTGGTGCCCTCCAATGAGCCTGTTTGATCAGGTTCACCTGACCAAATGAATCTGGCTGCATGCTTGGTTTGGCCTTAATTTCTAAGTGGTTTTTCATAGTTATAAATCTTTGTTTTCTCAGTGTTTAGTGTAATAATACCCATGGTGGTGTCTTCATATGTTTATGGATCTCTGTCAGCCACATTATTTACTTGATGACCTTTATTTCTTGTTCGCAAGACTTATTTTCAACTTATTATAACACTGCTGAATGTTTGAGAAACACTGAAATTGAGTTTGTGCTTTCTGTTAAAAGTTAAAGTGAATGGATTGTTGTTTTCTATTTTCCCAAGCAGCTACTGAACTGTGTGCTTAAAATTGCTAAGTGGTTAAAAAGCTGAAGATTTGGAACCCAAATGCAAATAATCTGAAGCTGTGCAGGTAATCTGGCCAAGAAACTAAGCTGGCTGGAAGCACAAAGCAGTGTCACAGCTATGTAAGAGAGAATGTGACAGTGTTAAGCAGGATTTATTTATGGCTACAGTGCGTGTATCCAAAAAGTACAAACCCCTTGTGCTGGAAAGGTGATCTTGCCCAGGCTTTTCCTCTCCATAATTATTGCCATGTTGCTGGGAAGGGATGAGGAAGGAGAAGTTTAATGAAAAACTATAGTCATGGTGTGCTTGGAGTGAGGCTTTTGGAAGATCAGTGCTAAACTCTTCTCAACTCTTCTCCTTCCCATGTGGGCATCTTTGCACTCTGAGCCATCCTCAAAGAAGAAAGGATGGTGCTCAGGGGCAGCAGGCTCTTCCTCTGTTCCATGCAAACCCCTGAAGGCCATATCAGATTGCCAGGCTTCCAGTTATTCCAGAACTTGAGTGCCAAAATATCCCATAAAGATCCACACCAGGGAGCCAAGTCCCTTCACTGCTCCRTAATGTGCTGTCTCCGGCTACAACTCCTTCCCAAAATGTTTTATGTTGTGAAGAGTCATTGAGCTGTGACAGTCTTCTGACTCCTGTGCTGCCTCTTAGGATTTCATGGAGTCCTCAGTGGCACTTTTCCAGTCTGATGATGAAGATGGGAAGGCATTCGACATCGTCAATGAAGAAATCCCTGATTTGGAGCAGGCAGGATTTGGCCCAGAGACGAGGTCGATTCTTGTGAAAAGTGGAGTGTAAGTCTGCTCAAATGTATGGATGGAGCTGTTAAACATTTCTGTGCACGTTTGGGTACATCTTTTGAATGTATTCCACATGGTACAAGTGGTAAATATTTGGAGGAGAAAAGTGTTTCTTTAAGTTTCCTTGGGGAATGGAAGGGAAATCATTTTAGTTTTCTGTAGCTCTCATGCCTACACCTTGATTTGGATCTGAGCATTCTTGTTAGTAGATAAAGTTTGTAATGTCCCTCCTAAGCTGTCAAAGACTATAGTTTCATGATACAGTAGCTTTGGCAGTAATACTGAAGAGATATTTTAGATATATTAAGAGCTGGTATAACTTTTGGGACAGGTAGAGCCTGTCCAGAAAGGATGAGATGTGCTGTATTTGTAATAAAGTCAGACTGCTGACACTAAAATTAATATACTTTTTATAGAATTATTTAACCTAAAAGGAGGGGGTTAAACCAACAGGTGTTGAAAATACCTGATTCAAACTGATCCAGCTTCCAGGGTCGACTTGGCTAACTTTTGGTGTGCATATGTGAAGTTCAGGAGGAAAATAAACAACACAATTGCAATAAATAAGGTACATTAGACCACACACAGTGTCTGTTGACAGAGTTATGCAGTATTAATTAAGGACAAAACTCAAAAGAACTAGAAGCCTAAAAATTAGTGTGGGGAGACTGAAATGCTTGGCATGAAATAACAGCTCTGATCCAGCAGATACTGCAGGAGTTCACAGGAAGATGAGATATAATGGCCTTTTTTGAAAGTATCTGTTGGAATGATAGAGTAGGCCATTATTTGGAAGGCATGGTACTGTGCATGAAAAATAATATCACATGCTAAAACATGAAAGACATTATGGGAAAAGAGCACTGTGGTGGAATCATGGGGGTGGGAATTCCAGACATTTAATAGTAATTTTAAAAATGCAGTATTAACATTGTCATACCTACCCTAATGGTGATGGGGATCAGGAACTGTGAAGTGAGGGACCTGAACTGCTTATGTAGGGATTGGGGATTAGTGTCTCATGAGGATTAGGTACAAGAACGAAAGGCTGAGACTCAGTTTGGAGAGGAGGGATACAAATGAGAGCTGCAAAATCCTGAAGGTGGTAAGTCAAGATTAAAGCAGTTCACAGAATCTTGCATGACAACAGTTGGGGGAAGTGCTTTGCAGAACTGGAGGTTGCTTTAAAGCAGATTTTGAGGTGGGATGAAAAAAAGCCTTTCCTACACCAGAGGCAGTGAGTTTCTGGAACTTGCTGCTGAAGGGGCTGTGGTAGCAGAGAGCACCAGGAGGTTAAAAAAAAAGCATTAGATAAATTAATAGCAAACAGATTGACCAGTGGGTGATAAAGGTAAAATAGGYGAGGACATGCCCTGTACTATCCCTAATATAACAGTCCCAATGCTAGGTGAGTAAGAGAGGAATACACCACCAAAAGTGGRTGATTTAGTGGTATCTAACTATCCCCCATCTGCTTCTGCCACTTTGCAGGGTTAGAGGGACTCTCTAGGTGGGGGTTTCGTTCTTCTTAAATTGCAACAGGGAAAGCAGGGTGGGACAAGCTTGAACTGCTGACTATTGCAGGCTTCTGCTTTATTTCATCAAGCCTTTCTCAGTTACTTCTGTTTCTTCTTGCACCATTTTTCCTAAATCCAACTGGAAAAGCTGTAAGAAAGCCTTGTCTTGGGGGATGCCAAACAGGTCCAATTAAGAGAGGATGAAAAAGTTATCAATTAAATGTCTTTCCTCTTAGTTTCTGAGCAGGGCATCATCTCACAATGAGTTTGATGGGAAGGCAGACACCCAAAATCATCTGTTTGTCAAAGTAGGTAAAAGCAGAAAATGAAGTATGAGACAGTTTTATGCCTCTCATCAGGTTTAATGTTGCASTGTCTGCCAGGTGGACTTTTTGTTGTGTTTCACTTGCTGTTACTGTCATCAGACTACTCAGAAAAATATGATGCTTTCAGTTAATTTTTGTTACATTCTCCAGGTGGGTGGCATATCAGCAGAAATATTTCTGTGGAGAACAATATGTATTGGAGAAAGGAAAATACAAATGCTTCTTTGACTGGGGAGGATCTAGTAAAACCATCATGTCAATTCGACCTGTTAAGTTGGTGAGTTACCAGAATTTAAGGGAAAAACTTAAAAGAAATGAGACCTTTGGAGTTCAGMGTTTACCATAATAATTAAACAGGAGAGTCTGTGTTATAACAACTCGTCTATTTGCTTGAGAACAATTTAAAGACCCTTTATGAAAGGCATAATGAATCTGTTCAGGATGGAGACTTAAATGGACAGTGTGGATCTTTCTGTCTTTTGAGAAAATTATCAGGGAAACTTCATTAGAAGAATTTCCCTTTGGCAGACTGCATACATGGAAAAAGTAACCTGGCCTGGAAAGATTAATTTGCCTGAAAACATAGTAATTTATAATGCCTAATTGATAATGTATTTAAAAATACTTGAGAATTTATCTGGCCTCTGTTGTTACATAATAGAATTCTGTTGGGTTTTTTTTCTTATTTTTATGCTAAAATATTTGTACTAGATACAGTGAATAAAGACAGGAAATATTCTTAATCCATTATTCAATCCAAGGTAGTGCCAACTCACCCAAACAGATTAGTGCCAGAACTGCCAAAACCCTAATGCAAAACAAAGACAATCTTCAGCAATAAGTACTAAATGATAATAAGTAATAAATTATAGGAATGTGAAAGGAATACTTAACCTTATTTTGAAGAGCATATGTTGGGAGAGGTGTCTTCTGTTGGTTTCAGTTCTGTCTTTTTTTCAAGAAACAGCCTCAAAAGTCAATGCAGAGACATTTACATGGATTCTGATCCACATTATGGGAACTAATTAATGCTGATGCAAGTTCTCTCTGTGAAAGGCATTGAACAATCAGGCAGGTAGTTGTGAGCTTAGAGGCAGCTCATGGCAGAAATTGGGGAAGAGAATTGTGCCAAGAGCCTGGGAAGTTTTTTTTCCTTTGCCCCTGAGTTCATACTTAACAAATTTCAGGCAACTTGGCATGTCCCCTAGAGATTAATTGTAATTAATGTTGGGGTTTTCTAATGTGTGTATATGTATTTCTTATTGCAGGAGCCCCTTGGGATGAATGAGCCTCCACATTTGGTATGTTGGCATTACATAACAGTCTCTAGTACTAAACTACACTTAATAATTAAATGCAGGTAATGTTGAATGCCTTGCTTCAGGTGATACCTCAGTAATTTCAGGTGATACCTCGGTATTGTCACCTTGCTACAGCAGATCAGTGATGGAGGAAACTGGCAGATGTATCAAAGTAAGGTCTGCTAAATGTTCTGCTCTTTGCTTTGTTCCACATCATACCCTTCAGTATTCTGTCCCCAAGAATGCAAGCAGTCCAGGAGGTTTTGAGTGACTTTGGGTCTCTGTAGCTATTAATTTCTCTCTTCTTTCCCTCCTGTTTCTGGAAACTCACCATCACACCCATTCATCCTTCTCTTTATGGCGGATTTTCTTTCCATTATTTTGCATTGCATCCAGTTTGTCACTCCTGTGTTTACATGTCAGGTGAAGATGAAAATATAAACTGCAGAAAACTGAACTGCAGGTTTCAAACCTGCAGATGCATCAACACCTGGAAGTTGGGTTTTTTTAGTCTTGGATACTGGTAGTTCTGCTTTCCAAAGTCTTCCAAGCAGGTAGAGCTGCTCCTTAAGGTTCTCTTTTTCTCACAGTAACGTAAGAGCTTAACTGAACACATCCTGGTTATCATAAATCTGATGAATCTCTTCTATGATACATTCTGACAGTTTCCCTGAAAGTTGTGTCTAACTTGGTGATAATTTATTAAGAGAAAGCAGTCCCTATAATTCACTCTGAGTCTCAAAAATGAATTACTTTAGGGTCTTACACTTTTGGTCCTTACCTTACAAGGTTATATTCCATTAATGGACCTTTGAGCTATCTTTCTGAAACAAAAACCTGCTCTGTGTTCATCACCATGTGTGCTCTGTGCCTCCTGCAACGTTCTGTCCCAGCAGGGCTCTCCCCCCAGTCCAGCATGAGTTGTTTGGTTAATCTTTTTCTGTCCTGCTAGCATGGGTGATGATCTGAGTGGTTTTATTGCTCGCTCTCTCTCTCTCTCTCTCTGACATGCTTTTAATTAAGCAAATTGGGAAAAGTTTATTTCGAGAAACATGACTTATTTTCAGACAAAAGATATTTTAGAGCTCAGTGGTTCTGTTTCAGCAAACTTAAGTATTTTGTCATCTGGACACAATTTCTCTCTTTCTTGCTTGGATGGGAAATGCTGTGCATTGTGTTACTTAGCAGGTGGACCACACCCTCCTTTTTCTCCAATTCTACCATTTTATGGTTAACCCAGGACTACAGGAARTGTTTCCTGTCTGAAGACATAATTGGTGTATTATTTTAGCCTTAAACACTGACTTCCTGCCCAACCTATTCACATGGCAGTTTGCAGCCAAATCCAAAGACTTGCAAGTGTGTTCACAGGAGGGCCTTGGTAAATGGTACCAGATCAAATGGTACTCAGATAAACCTGGTGGGGTCTAAACAGTTGAAGATAGTTTTATTTCCATCTTCAATTCTTCTATCTTTTCAAGGTCTCCCAAAATYTATTCTTTGAGTGCATTATTCCCGTGTTGCAGACCTTTAAGATCAGTTCAAACTTCTGAAGTTTCAATAAATTGTGCTTTACAGGCTTTGTATTTCCAGAAACGTGAAAAAACTGTGTGTGTGTATATGCACAGACACCTTTAAATATTGACATGCACTAGTTGGTATTTTGCCTCTTGTGGTCTCTAATAACAGTCTTAACACCATTTGGGAAAAAAATACTATCCTGATCTATCACAATCCTGGTTTTCATAGGATTCTGCCTTGGGGCTAGGGAAGAAAGAACATCATTCATATCACTACTGKTCTTACAGGACAGGGAATATTTTGGGTAATTTTTAATGGGAAAACATTTAATCACTTATCCTAAGTAAAAGACAGCCCTTTGGATAAATATAAAGAATTTCACATTCAGAGTAAAATAAAAGTTTTCTATGTGAAAACCAGTCTCTTAGTTTGGAACTTCAAGGCATGGTGCATATGAGCTGGCAAATCCTTCAACAGCCTGATGTTTGACCCTTGAATAAGTCATATATTGGTTATTTCGAGTGCTTATRCATTCTCCCACCTTTAATAAGCATATGTCTGAACTAAGGGAACTGTTTGCACTGCCTACAAGAGTGTGTCTTTTTTCATTTCTGTTCTTATCAGAAATGGAAAAGCAGCAAAATTTTCTTCAGTCTCTCAATAACTCCCCTGACCTTTTCTGCCTGCCAAGCTCCCCAATAAACCAAGTACACAGAGTGTAAGAAATCACCAACTCTAAAAAGCCATCCATTTTATATATTAAAATAAAGCTTTGCCCAGCAAGAACAAAGCCTCTTCCAACAGCAGGTGACTTGTACAGATGATTTAGGAAGCAGAGGTAATTGCTGTGCAACCCTGTATTTGTGTTCTAATATTCCGTCCGTTGGATTTTTGGGAAGCGAAACCTCACACAATAATGTCAAACCCTGGCAAAGTGGAGATGGCTGCAGTTGGAGACTAATTGCAGTGTTTGCACTGAGGAATCACTGCTCCACCCCAGCCTTTTGTCAAATTAAGACCCTCATTCATTACTAGATACATTCTGTGCGAAAATGAGTTGTGAATCTTTTTTAAAAGCCTTGCACAGCACGTGGCTTATGAAAGAAAGGCAGTGTGTATGTATATATATTCCCTTTTGTAAAGAGCTTTGAGATGAGTGGGTAGAAAATACTATGTAATTACAGCTTAAATAGGTGCTTTGTGACATAGCAGCGCTGTTGTATTTACAGAAAAATCAGTTACACTTTATTCATTTTATTGTAGCTGATCCGTGTTCTCCAATTAGCACTCGCAGCCTGCAAGGCCAGGTTAAGCCTTTCTTGTTCTTTCTAACAGGAAACATTCATTCCTTTTAAAAACATAGACTGAACTTTTCCATGAAATCATTTGCTGACACTTGTGTTTGGCCTTCTCACTCTGTGCTGGCAAAAGCACTTGATTTCTTTTCTTTGGCAGGAAGCTTGGCCAATTTGGGGCATGAAGGGGGAAGTAGCTCTTGCAACAGCCATCGTGTTTTTCTTCCATTACAGAATATGAGCTGCTCTCTTGATGCACTTAAATTTTTCATTCTTTTCCAGCCTCTCTTTCAGGCTTTCAAATGAAATTCATCTCAGTTACACAGTGGCAGGCCAGGGGTACAGAATTCTGGGTGTCTTTGCTGTAGATCATGGCCTATATCATACTAGGGTTTCTTTTTGTTTTGGTGGGGGCTTGGGGKTTTTTTTTGTGTGTGGTTTTTTTTTGGTTTGGGTTTGTTTTGGGGGTTTTTTTGTGGGGATGGGTTTGTTCATTTGGGCTTTTTGTTTATTTGGTTTGGGGGGGTGGTTTTTTGGGGGTTTGTTTGTTTTTTTCTATTTTACTGCAACACTTTCAGCCTTCTTGCTTTTTCGGGATGAACTGATCACATCTCACTGGTGGGGTGTGGTTCACTATGATTTGCACTTCTTTAACATGACATATAAAAGCAGCTTGGCTGAACTTCAGAGGTCCCCAGTTCCCTCAGAAATCCTCCTGCTAGTTCTGAAATGAAAAACCACCTGTGACCACTGTGATCACAGAAGATTTCAGGGCACTTTGTCAGCAGCAGCCCTMTACCTTTTGACCAGCATTTCCCCATCCTGCTTTGAGCACTGGATTACTGAGCTATAGTGAGAGTTAAGCTGCAGTTCAGGGGTTTTTTGGGTGGGTGATAACAGCCTTGAGTCCTACTCTTCTCATTTTTGCCTGGGCCCCCTCCTGCTGTAACTCTGCCTGCCTTAGAATCACTGGGAAGCCTCCTGTGCCAGCCCAGAGATGACAAAATACTTGATATTTCTAAAAATAAAGCAGCTGTAGAAATGTAAAAGATCCTCTGAATGAGAATTCGTTCTGTTAATTGTATCTTTATGAATTGAATGGATACTTCTGTGAGAGTACAGCTTTCTCTGTTTACATTAATGATAATGCCTTCATTTTTCCTTCTAGTCATTGTTTTTGTTTTGTTTTGTTCTTGTAGCTCAAAGCTTTCAGTAATACACATTTCCAAGGAGCATGTGTAGATTTCACAGCAGAAGTTTCTGATTTTACATCATTCATACCATGTTCTTTTAAGGTTCTCCGGGGATGGTAAGTGTCTGTTGTTTTACATGCCATCATTTTCAGTAATATGAATTTATTTTTTTAAATGTTACAAAATTTCAGGCAGCTGAAAGCACATAACACATGCCCATCATCTTCCATCGTGTCTTAGACCCTTTGTCCTGCAAGGCATCTCAGTAACTCTCATCCTGTCCTTGGTTTGGKTACTATGCATTTTGCTCTCTCTGGGGGAGGTTTGCACAGTTACTGTGATCCTTTTTTTAACTCCAGTTAGAATTTATTCCAGATTTTGAGAGCTTTGGTACAGTGGAAGTGTCTGCATTCCACTCAGCGTCGTTTGCCTCTGGAACTGAGGTTTCTGTACCACACGATTCGATTTTGCTGCTTTGGTTGCTTTGTTGCATAGCCTTTCAAGTCACCTTACTTTAAGCTTGGCAAGAACAAAGAAAATTTTTTATTCCTTATGTCCTTAGCAAGTGCTAGGTCTTGAAAAAAACATACTGTTAATAAGCAGCTAGAGCAGCTTTTTTGTTCCATTATTCTTGCAGTTGGCTCCTGTGTTACGAAGGGGAAACCACTGACAATCACTGTGTGCTGGAAGAAGGCCTCTACGTTGACCTCAGTTCCTGTGGCTGCCCGACTGCTACAATCAAATCCCTCAAGCCTATTCAATATGTAAGATTTTATTGGGGGAAAAAAAAACCAAAACAACATTTCGGAACACTTTTCCGTGTCAGATGTCTAAAGCAAGTACTTGCCCTAAACAAACTCCCAGTTAGGGAAAAGAGTGAGGTTTGTTTTCTTGGCTCACAGGATTTGTTGGGTTGGGAATGGGTCAGGCTGCATGCACACTTGCATGTGGTCACTTGTAGCTGCTCTTGGGTGTTCTGGGTTTAAARTTGTTCTCTTTTGTACAAGTGAGATAGGAGGTTGGACAGGAATGCACTGTGCTCTCCAGAAAAAGAGAGATACAGCCTTTTGTACATCCCATTGTAGTCCTGCGTGCAGGCCATACAAATCTGCAGTTTTGATGTGATGTCTGTGCCTTTCTTCCACATCTTGGTGTGCTCTTGTGCAGGAGCATCAAAGATGAGATTACACTGTTGGTAAAGGAGAAGCAAGTGGCTTCTCTGCCCCCTCCTCTCTAGCATTGGCCACCAGCTTCTCCAAACTCTTCCTCCTTCCCTGACCACAGGACACAAACTCAGCCTGTGTGGCGTGTGTCCTTCAGTGTAACTCTTATGAAGCTAGACTTCTGTGATTTCTCATTTCAGCATTTTCACATATGAAGCCCTTTTTACCATTTGTGAACAGATTTTAAAAAGAAAGGCAAAAAARCCCAACCAACCAAATGAAAAAAAAAGCCAAAAAAACCCCCCAAACACCAAGCAAATGCAAACACCAAACCCATGGGTGTGGTGGGAAGGAAGTAGAACTGAAATTTGAGATCTGGACTTTTCACTAGACTATACAGATACAGTGACTTCCCACCTGTTGAGAGCCTGGGTTTCAGATTAAAATTCCCCTTTTCAAGTTAGGCTTTTGGACTTTGCTGTGTCAAATCCAAGTTTTGACATCAAATAGTAGGCCTCATCCAAATCCCCCAGCCTGCAATCTCACAGGGGAGTAAATATGAAGTTTGGCATGGTAGGAAACTCCTGGCAGCCCTTGATTCCCGAGGGCCAGGCCCTGGAAGAAGTGTGTTTGGCAGGCTGCGTGTGGGGAGCTCACCCACATCTTCCTCTGCTTTTGCACCTCTTAGTTTGGTCCTTCTCTTGCCAATAGGAGCCCTTGTGTTTCACAAAATCAAGGCACTAATCAGCATAAAATGGCACTGAACTCCACCTGWTTCCCAAATGGCAATGCCCTCACAGCCCCAGGTGCCTGTGGGAGCTGAGCCCAGGGCAGTGCTGGGGATCCTGGTGTGGCACRGACGTGACCCGGAGCACGCAGCAGGTCGTGGTCAGGAGCAGCCACAGTTAATTCTGAGCATTGTCCACAGTGCACTGTTCTTGGAACAGAGCCCCTTTTATTACAGCATATTTCTGTGAGCTCATTCAAGAGAGAAGCGAGCCTGTTCCCAAGTGGAATTGTTGTGGAGCTTTATTGAATTCATTTGTGGCATGGGGAAGCCCGTCCATTATTCAGCTTTGAATACCAGCCTCATTTCAGAGCTAAGGTGTGTCCCCTGGTAGCTCATGTRAGGGGGAGAACTTTTAACCCTGACACCAAGCCGTGGATGTGCATTGTCTCCTGCTCTCCTTTCAGTGAGATGGGTTTGCTGCAAGTGTAACTGTGGAGGAGTCCCACACTGGGAACATTCCATTTGTTCTATGGAAAATGCGGCTTTGATGAAAACAAACTGTTAGCAAACAAATGCAACAACTGCACTAAATGAAAAAAAAAAGTTAATTTTTTCTATTTAAGAAAGTAAATTTTTGAGATTTTAGTTTGAAAACTGACAGAAATATGATTTGTTTGTCTAAGAGCTTAATTACATAACAAAATTAAAATTTTCCTTCTAAATCACTGAGTTGGTCCAACTAAAATAGGAAAAAACCCCAAAACTTTCAGAGCAGTGCAAAATGATTTGGATAAGAAAATAGCCTCACACTAGTGATGGTCTGATGATTTCCCTGTAGTGACAGTATTTTAGGTTGGCTAATTTTTATTCTAGTTCTTAGCTCTTGGAGGGATGTTTTATCTGTTGTCTGCTGAAAAGTGAAGTTGTCAGCATTTAAGTATGGCATTTAAGCTGTTCCCACCCCCTCTGCACACACACTCTCCCATTTCACAAGAAATTCAAATTAATATGGTTCCACTTTGGCTGTTTCCCCATTTATTGTGCACTGGCATGGAGGMATTCAGCACATCTTTGCAACCAGTYTCCTCTGCTGCTTGTTCAGGAAGTAGCAACGCAGAAGTTGGGCAGGTTCATAAGGAGTGTGGGGAAGGTGTTCCCTTTTCCCGGAAGCCTCTTAGAATCATAGAGTGGTTTGGGTTGGAAGGGACCTTAAAGATCATCCAATTCCATGGGCAGGGACACCTCCCAATATCCCAAGTTGCTCAAAGCCCCATCCAACTTGGCATTGAACATCTCCAGGGATGGGGTATCCCCAACTTCTCTGGGCAACCTGTGCCAGGGTCTCACCACCCTCACRGTAAAGAATTTTTTCCAACATCTAAACTAAATCCACTCTCTTTCAGTTTGAAGCCATTACCCCTTGTTCTATCACTGTAGTTCCTGATGAAGTTTCCTCTCTCCCATCACACTTTATTCTCCAAGTCGAACTAAATCTTTAGGAGGCCCTAGCTGTGCTTTTTTCCTGCTGTTCCATTTTACTCATTTTSAGGTTGGACTGTTTCATCATCCTCAGAGCACTTAGGAAAAGCTGTGGGTTAACAGGAGGGTACAGAGAAGGAACAACTGACACTGATGTCATTTGCCTCTCATCATCTCCTTTCATCTAAAAGCCCCAGAGCACTCTTTCAGAAAAGCTTGTTGATGAAGTGTGCTGCTGTATTGTTGTTAACAGCCATCCTGCAGGCAGGTGAAAGCATAGCACAGGTTCAGAGTTGCTGCAGAGGTGCAGGTTTCCGTGCCTGCATCAGCAAGGATTTGCCTTTTGCATTGCCATGGATTCATGGCAAGGGAATGTGCCCAGCAGCAAGAGAGCAGGTGGAGGCAGCTGGGCCATGGTTGCTTATTGGGGCATTTGTCCAGTGTGTGCTGCTTGAGGAGGTTCATCTTCTAGGATAGATAATCTTGTAAGGGGAGTTCAGCTCTGGTGCTGCCTTTTCTCASGTGTGTTGTTTTGACAAACTCCCTGTAATATTTGGTGTGATTTGCATGGACAAAACCACCCAGGATTCTTGCAATGAGCAATTCGCTTTCCTTCTAAAATGTTACCTTCAACCTGTAAGTTAAACCAGTCTCATAGTTTCTAAAACCAAAAATGAGATCCAGGTTGTAGGTTGTGCAATGCTTTTTTTTGTTTGTTTTGGGGTTTTTTTTCCTTTCCTAATTCTTGCCCTGATCAATCGCGATAGTCCTTGTATTTCTATATTATCTTTTGTAAGTTAAATACAGGTGTTAACTAATCTCCCCAGCATTCCTGTGAGGCAAATAAAGAAATCAGATACAAAAACTAACTGCAGTTTCCCAGGGCCAGGCACTGAGTCATTCTGTGTTGCTGGGACTGCACCGTGGGCGTTGCAKCGTCCAGCGCTGCGCTCCCTCAGCCAGCATCCATCCCACACTGAAGGGAGCAGCCAGGCAAGAGCAGCTCCAGCAGGGACAGTTGTAAACGATGAGTTGGCCAAGCTTGGAGAGGAAAGACTTTCCCAAGGATGTTGTAACACAGCTGTGGAGGCTCCTCCAGTTCAGACTCTGGTAAATGCTGCTTGCAAAGCAGCAGGTCAGCAGCGATGGGAAATGGGGCAGTGCACCATCCCTTGCCATGGCTGGATTACACTCATGGCCCTTTGGATTTCTCCCTTTGCCTTTATTAGGCTTTCCCATCAAAGTTTGCAAAACCTAAGTTGGCAAGAAAAAAAGGTGTGAGGTAAAATGTGTTTTGGGATGGGCCCTTTTCAAAAGGGCTTTATTAGYAAAAACTCTCACAACATTCATAATGAAAAATTATCCATCGCTAAAATTATGCTTCTTGTTCTAAGCATGTGTGCAAATTTACCTGTGCACTTGGTTTTCAGTTCTAGTGCCCTCTGGTCAGCTTCTTTGTGTCTGTACACWGAGGAAGCTCATCTTGCACTGATCTTTGTTTAATCTCAAACACTTCATGCTTGCATTGTGGGTTTTTTCCTGAACTGCTAAAGTGTAAAACTCTGTTCTGAGTTGTGAAAAATTGTGTTGCACAGCTTCACTAAAAGCAAAGTAAAAATCATTGAGGAGGAAGTCKGAGCTGAGTTGAACTGTGGAAGAGATTTTTAGTGTGTTGATTTTTAGTGTTGATTTTCCGTGGTTTCCCTGTGTCCTTTTCATTGCACCCTGTGCTGTATTAGCCATAGAACACCACACCTGTTAAGTAAAGTATATCAGTCTATTTAACAGTTTACAAGGCTGCTCATATCTTGAAATGCTRTGTAAATATAGCTTTCCTTAATCACTGGCCTCTTGAATATAATGAATCTCTTCAAGCCTCTYCCTGGACACTTGCATGAAAGAACAGGACAAGCAAAACCTCTTAAAATGTTATTGGTKTTCCTTTAAGCAAAGGCAGTCAGTTCCTTCACACATAAAAATCAGGTTAAGAAATTCTTTAGTGCTTTGTCATTCTCACAGCTGGCAAGCTTTTTCTAAAGCATGGCATTTCAGGTATTTTCCTTGAAATAACTGTGAAAAGAAGCTAAAGTAATGCTGACCTAGACATGGGAATGGGTAAAAATAGATGTCTTCAGCTCACCTTTCAGGTGAAAATGCTCCTCAGCGTTCTGCAAGAAAGGCTTACTACAGAGGCATCTTGCTCCCAGCCTAACAGCATAGCCCCAAACCTTGTTTTTCACTGTTCCCAGTTTCCATGGAGGTGTGAAAACAAAGTCAGAGAGAAAAGCCAGGCCAAGTCACTGCTGCCAGCTGTTGGCCTGGAAGGGAATACAGAACGTGAGGAATCAGTGCATTGCTCTATATATGGCTGTGGAAATAGGAGAGCTCAGGGCTTGGCACAGCAGCCTGGTTTCCTTCTGGACTTCATGTCTGCAAGGTCACTGCATCTCTTGTGAGGTCTCCCTGGGAGAGAGAGATCAGAGTCATCAGTGGTGTGTGTGTGTCAGGGACTCTGAGCAGCTGGACAGGGAATTCTCAGACCATTCCGTCCAGTCACAGCCACACAGAGCTGGAATCATTTTAATTGACTCCAGCAGTTTGCTGTTGTGGTTCCTGCTGTGTAAATGGATGTGCTGTGTCAGATGACTTGTCCATCTAGTACAGCAGCCCTGTCTCAACATCCTCAGTGTTGCAACAGCAGGATGAATATTAAGGTTTGAGTAGCAATGTCCAGCAATGTGGATGCCAAATGGTGTTTCTTGTGGTTAGCAATGCACTTGTGAAAATTGTTGGACCTGTTCTGGACATAACTTCTGGTGTCCACTCAGGTGAAAGGCAGTGTCAAGGCTCTTGCAAGCAGGAGTGTGATGATTCTGCCTGGCTGAGTAAAGCAACCTCAGAGGTGTAGCTGCCTGCACTAGGCCTGCTGCTCTGAGTTTCAAAGTGAGCCTTTAGCCACATACTGTAAATCTGACCCACCCCATCCAGCAGAAGGCACTTGGGAAGAGCTGACATTCCAAAATAATGTTACAGGTTTTAATCTCTTTCTAGTTTGTAACATGAGGTTTTAGGAGTTCAGTGGGCTTTAAAAATCTGAGTGGATGATCCCAAGCTCTTCTTCAAAATATCTCAGTAATCTCTGTGTTCATGCAGTGTTGCATGACTTAGGCAGTCCCTGCACTGGCTGGCAGAGGAAGGCAATTTCTGAGGCAGAATCTGACCAACAGCTGCATACCAAGTGCACTGAGTCAGTCTCAAGCAAATTCATACATCCTGATTCACCCCTGAGCTTTTCAGAGACGCTTCACTACACTACATGTGCATCTTCAAACATGAAAATTAATTTCTCTTAATTACTCAGTGCCTGTGTCAACTTTAATTCAAGATTTTGTTTCTTTTATTCCACCTGAGGCCATGTCTTTGCTGCAAGAGAAATGCCAACTTTTGCCTGAGCCAGCTTTCGCAGGGTAACATCTCCTACAAGAAGGTGACTTTCCTGGAGAGGCTGCTCACTGAGTTAGTCAGACCTGTTCCCTCCTTCTTCCCCAGTTGCATCCAGGTGTAAACTGCAAGTGCTTACGCTTCTGGTTTTAGGTTAAAAATGCTGAAGAATTGTACAAGTGTTCCTTGTACTAAGGCACAGAATTTGTGTATTTAAATCTGCTTCCTCTGTTCTTCTGCTGGCCTTATTAATTGCACCACATTTTCATGCAAACTGATCTTTTAATTTGCTTTCATAGGCAATCTGTCAACTGTAGAAAAGGACATTAAGTGAAAAATATTTCAATTCTACATGAGATTGTAGAATTTACTAATTATGCTGTTCCTTCAAGAYTGTCAGAAGAAAAATAGGAATGTCTGTTAAAAACATTGAGAACTTTTTAGTTGACCCTTCTAATCTTTTTCAATTTGTGGCTCCCTGAGATTTTTGCAGTGAACTACAGCGAATTAAAGTGTGTGGAATAGACTTTGATTTGCCTCACTATTTTAGATGCATGTTCCATCAATAAGTAAATAAAGTGGATTTTTGAAAAGCAATCAATGCCCTGATGATACAAATCAGATCAAAATGAGTTTTTCCAGAGGCAAACAGAGGCCTCTGCATTGCCTGGTGACTCTCTGTGCCTGGCCTCAGTCAGTGGGGCACTACACTGATGACAAAGCCACTGATAAATGCAGTTTGTTTCAGCTCTCTGTGCTTTGGGGTTTTCCCTTGTTGTTACATTTGCTGAGGGAGCCTGAGCTAACCCAAAAGCATTGCAGGAAATTCAACAGAAGTGGGCCAATATGTGCATCATGTCTAACAACTGAAGTTAGACTATTCCTACTAAAACTTTGTGCTTTTTTTTCTCCTTCCTCCTCCTCCAGGTTTTTGCTGAGCCTTCCATCAGTCTGTTCAGCCTGGAATGCTGCAAGGGCAGAGAGCTGCACTTCAGTGAACCAGTCAATTCTGTTTTGAACGAGGACCTCCATTTTTACACCCAGTCTGTGTGGGTGAGAAGTGGATTGTAAGTATGGAAGAAATATCCCTGTCAATTTTGCACTGTAGGAGCTAACACTGAGCATGCATTGTCTCATGGTTGTTGCCTTGTTCATAGGTTGGTTTACATTCTTAACTTCTGTTTTGAGACACAGACTTTCAAAGGCTGGTAGTGTAAACTCGGAGTGCCTTTATTAACTGCCTGTAAAATKCCAGCTATAAACTGCAGTGATTTAAACCACTGCAGTGGCTCAGTGAAGCTTGATGTGCTGACTGGCTGCCAGAGAAGCAGCAGCTTCTGAGAGGAGCTCAGGGTGGATCTGACAGCTGGAACAGTCATTTGCTTCTGTTATTAGTTTAACCCTCCTGCAGGAGTGTGAATGTACASCCAGGTTCTTCTGTGAAAACATTTTACATCTGCAGAAGTGACCTCTTCCTCATCTCTCCCTTTCACCTTTTGGAAAAGCTCCCAAGTGTTCTGTCTCAGCCAGGTTCTCAGCCTCCACACCCACAGCAGTAACAAATAACTTGCAGAGTCTCATCCTGCAACTGAGAGTAGCTGGAAACTGCTGTTCTCCGAATGGGACACACATTTCCTATGTTTATGTTTGACCTTTCCCCACCTTTTCCACATGGGCAAGGCTGTAATTTTCTTGAGAGAATAGTGAACACAAGCTTCCCCACAGAGCTTTGCCAATTCACAACAGTTCCCAACATTTGTGCCACTTCCATCCTGAACCTTTGCAGAAAATACAGAGTGATTGTGTTGTTGGAAATTCAATCACTTTGCCCAAGCAGTTGACTGCAAAGGAAGGGTGATGGCTTTGGGATCACGTGGCAAGAAAGCACAGGAGAGTGAGTACAACAGGCCAGCTCCTCCTGCATCTTTCTGCTCAATTTTGGGTATCCAAGCCAGGTTATCTGCCTCTCTGTCTCTGGGATGGGTTCAGGACAGAAGGGCTGGGCTTTCTCTGAGCTCTTTTTGATGCTTCCTAGGAAAGAGACCTCCACAGCCTGTCCCCGTCTCACACAGCAGACAGGTAGCCTAAAGGCTGAGGGTGTCAGGTGATCATGGGATGTCCTAGAGGGTTCATTTGCCTTATCTGGGATTCAGAGTTCAGGAAGGCAGATTGAGAGGGGGTTTGGCTCCTTGTCCCAAAGCCTGCTGTCAGCTTTAGGCAAATAGCAAAGATTTATGTCAATACTCCRATGCCATCTTGCTGCCAGGCTTAGGTAAAAGGCTCCTTCCTGAGCCAACTGGCCACCTCAGTAAGGCAGAAGCCTGGAATCTGCCTTGGCAAGGGGTGCTGGGGTACTCAGAGGTGTGGGAGAGGTGGCACAGCCTGTGTGAGAGCAGAGATGTTTTGTCTGTGTCGCTGAATGCCAGGAGCCCACCCTGGCTTCAGATGGTGATCACTGTAAGGCTTTCCCCCTCTGCTCCCTATAAATGTCTGCTTTGAAACTGCATTCCAAGTGAGACTGTTCCATGCTCCAAGAATAATGTTAACAGTGAATTCTCGGTGGCTTGACAGAAACCATTGCAAGGAAAAAAAAAGCCAGGAATGTGTTCAAAGTGTAAGGAAGACACAGGGGTGGTCAGGCTACCCTGAATACCTGTTAGTCAGGAGGTGTGGGCTTTGTTTGAAGGAACAGGGACCCAGCCTCATTGCCAGGCAGCTCACAGCTGGCACAGTGGAGCCTCCAAGGAGCCCTGAGCAAGGCTGGCTCTCAGTTTCTCTGAATTGTGGGCACTGGGCAAAAGCAATTCCAGGTGCTTCGAGGCTGTGGGTGTTTTCTCACTGACTCAGAGCGCAGCCATCCCTCATGTTCTTGGCAGCTGACCTGTAAAACAGGTAACCTGGGAAACCAGCATTGCCTTTGTGTTCAGAGGAGTTAATGAGTCAGGCATTTAGGATTCACTGTCCACACAACAATGACCTATTGATATAAACAGAAGGGATCTGTGCTCCTGAGGCTGCCTTTGTGAGCAGCATTTACTGAGCAGATGCCCAGATAACAAGGGGTCTGTATGAGCCAGTGCTTTCACTGGGTGTTGCAGGACTCAGCCACATCCATGGTATATTCATGACAGGAAAATCTGCTGCAGCAGGGTGTGGGGTTTGGAGTGAATACCTGTATGTGTTTGCAGACAAGTGGAATTGTATAAAAAAAGCTTTAACTGTAAAAAAACATCAGACAAGATCCTCTCATAATTAATGTGCACAACCAGGCAAAGCTGCAAGTGTGGCTCCCTTGTTCCCTAACACAGGCCTGCTGAAACCAGCATTATTCCCAGCTGGGCTCACGCAGAGGTTCCCTATTTGTGGGGGGAAAAATGGAGGGGAGAGGGGAGATGGGAAGTGTAGTTTACAAGCTGTAGGCAGGCAAACAGAAAACAGGTCTGAATGTCAACAGAAGGTAATCATCCCACTGAAAATGTAGGGTTTTTTGCAGCACAGAAATAGAGGTTTGCTGTTAGCCCACTRTGAAGAGGTTTGGGGGATTCCAAGAGCCCTGAGCTGCAGTTTAGTTYTGCTGTGGATAACAAGTGCCCTTTCATGTTCTGTTCCGTGTATCTAGGTGGATTGCCTACGAGGGATGCAATTTTTTAGGAAAGCAGATTCTGCTGGAGCCCAGGGAGATTTCAAACTGGAGTGAACACAGTGGCTGGAAAGTGATTGGCTCCCTTCGCCCTGTGAAGCAGGTACTGTGAGACTGAGTGAGGAAAAGGGGCTTTTATGGGCAGGAGTTTGTGCACAGGTATCAGCTCTGCCACCAAGTACAGTGAGGTGTGCTGTACTCCCTAAATCAGGCCAAATGGTGACAGCCAGAAGGACCCACTGGTAGATTACTGAAGCAGAAAACGCCTCTCGTGGCAGTTATTGAATCTGTGTTAGGTTCCTAAAGGGAAATAATTCCCAGTTCCTTGGTGCCAAGTTGTGTTTTTTCTGAATTGCTCATTAGCATGTTCTGTGGATGCTCTATTTTTACATTTTTGCCATATAACAATGTAATGAGGAAACCAATTCCACACTGGCTTGTTTCATAATTAACATAAATGGAAGCAAGAGCGAATTTTATTGTGCTGTAGCCTGGATTTCCAAAAGAGGCAAAGCTCATGCAGTTCCCATCAGGTTTTCCCTCTCTGCCTCACCCCAGGTAATGCCAATTTCAGTCTCATTCAAAGGTTCACAAAGTAAAGAGTAACTAAACACTGTACAGATACAGGTTTTGTTTATTGTTGCTTGGTGGGAGAGAGGCCTTATAGTCTGTAGCTCAGGTTTTGTTTTAATATGGAAAAAAAGGAGATTCAAAGCTCCCAGAAGAAAAGCTGTGCTGGAGCTGGGGTTCCAGCAGAGCTGYCCTTTATAACTCCCTGCTTTTTGTTTGCACTGAAACCAGTGAATAACACAGCAAAAGCTCAAATCCTGCAGTAGCCCTGCAAAATCCTCTTTTTTTTTTTGCCTAAACCAAGTAAACAGGGATACCAGGTCAGAACCCTGTTTTCCATGGATGTTAATAAGTAATGGTGTATTTCTCTGTCATATATTCCAGTTAATGAGGGCTGAAGTTGCTGGATATGTAACTCAGTAAGTTTTGTGTCTCAAGAATAAAAAGCTTGTGGAGTACAGCCCATTTCCTGCTCTTGGAACGAGTGAAATGTGCTGAACTAGGCATATTTGCAGATCACAGGAATTAGTTCTATAGTCATAATTACATTTTTTTTAAAACCTATCTGCCATTGCTGTTTATAGCTGCCCACCTGCATGTGAAAAACCACTTAACTGTGCTTCACATGCACGTTTGTTTCCAACAAAAAAATAATTCCTGAACATCCTCAGCTGTAAACAAAAATTGAACATAGTTTAGAAGAATGATGAAAGGTGGAGAGGGGGGCCCTCTCACATCCATTTGCTTGATCTCTGTGTTGTAAACCTCTTCCCTCACCCCACTGCAGCCAGCAGTGTACCTGAGAGTGAGGAACAGGGCCCAGGGGAAGTACCTGACCGTGGCTGGCAGCCTGGCAGACATCAGGGCGACGTCGGTGTGCGCAGCCCCGCACAGCGGCAACGCCTCCCAGCTCTGGCACTACTGCCGGGGGCTCTTCAAGTCCAGGGTGAGTTTCAGAGTGATTTTCTATTAATGCTGCCCTTGAGAGTGTGTTATTAATATAAAAAAAGCTGATGGTTTAACATTAAAAAAATGAAGTAACAAAGACCACCACCTTTGATCAAGCAGCTGGTCAGGTGTTGAATAATCTGTTCCTCGCCTGCTTGCCAGGCTTCTTACCAACCACAGCACGATTTACTGCCATATGCTCGGTGCCTGAAACAAGCCAGGCACAAAACTGAGGCTCTGGGGGCCTGGCTCTCACTTCTCCCCTTGTTTCTTAGGCCAACAATGCCTGTCTGGATGTCATTGGGGGCAGAGACGTGCCTGGGGCCAAAGTCGCCCTCTGGACAGAACATGGGAAGGACAGGCAGAAGTGGAGACTCAATGAGGATGGAACCATCAGTTCATACCTCAGTGAGGAACTGGTGCTTGATATTAAAGGTATTTAAAAACAAAAAACCCTAAACCTCACAGGTTTCAAGTGTGTTTTTTGATTGAGGTTAATTGCCATATTCCAGCTTTTTTTTTTTTTTTTTTTTGTACTTGAAGTCAGAAACTGAATCCTACCTTTCCTGTCCAGTTGCTTGACAGTGGGATAAGAAGCAGCAGGGCAGGGAGGAACCCTTCCCTTTTGATTCCAGATGTTTTTTTTGATCAGGTGAACTGTTGTGCTTTAGGGACTTAAGGAGTGCAGGTGGCAAGAAGTGCAAGTTATAGAAGACAAAATGGTGAAGGGAAAGCAACCACAGAATAGCTCAAAAAGAGAAAAGGAGTTGAAAAAAGAAGGCTGGTTAAAATTCTCATTGCTCAGTTGCAGACACCAGCCCCCTACCTCTTGGAATTCCTATTTTTCAGCTGATTTTCCTACTTAGTCACACTTCTCAAAGATTATTTCTAATTTTTATGAGCATTTCTTTCAAAAACTTTTCCTTCATGACTTCCTTTTKTTTTTAAGGAGGAAATTACTATGACAAGAATCACATCATTATGAATCAGCCAATAGAAAACAAACCTTCACAGAAATGGGATATTGAAATATTGTGAGTAAAACCCACCCCAGAGATGGACTTTTTGTGGGCTACCAACATCGAGAGGGGGAAAAAAAGAACCCAACTACTGAAGTCACACACCACTGGAACCATAAGCAGCATCTCCTCTCTATTTTCCTTCATGCCAAGCACCAGCTCCTAAAAGAACTGAATTTTGCACAAATCTGGAAGATGGGAGGTTGATCCAATGTCTCTCTGCAGGGAAGGTGATTCTTCAGAGGCTGCTGCTGTGAAAGTCACCATTACTCATCATCTGAAGTATGAAAGGTAAATGCAAAAGAGTAGGCAGAGGTTCTGCAGGATGGAAAGTGCAAGAGAACAGGGGAGAGGCTCTTCAGGAATGCTCTTTACCTTCCTCTCACACTGCTGGAAGCTCGCTGAGGAGTGAATGCACTGATGAGCTSCAAGGAACTTGAGTTGGGCGTTTATGTCCCAAGTGAAACTGCTTAGGCTCCAAGCGATCCTGAATCATGTCTCTCACTAAAATGCAATATATTTTGTTCATAAGGACACCTTTGAACTGGAATTCCAGCTCAGCATGTGAAATGAGGCAATAGCGGGGCCTTTCACCCCCTAAATGATACTGGTAAGCCTTTTGTCTTCTCTGCTTTTAACAGCACCAAATTTCCAGTTTGGGGAACTTTTTCCTGACCTGGGGCCTGTTTCTTACCCTGGAAAGCAGGAGTTGCCCCTGAAGATCCCCTTTAACACAGAGCCATATGTGTGTATCAAAGCAGGGGGGTTGCTGGTCCTGGGTCAGGGGCACTTCCACAAGGGCTAAGCTGCACTTGCAGCTCTGATTTTAACTGTAGCTGTATTTTGTTTCAGTGTAAATAGCTTAATTTAATACCATGTCATTTGGCCTGGAAACCACATCTTCCTGCAGGAACCAACTCCCCTTGGCATGATCCAAAGGTGCCAGCAGCCTGCAGCCCAGGGCTGGCTTCRCAGTCCCAGAGCACAGCGACAGGGTCACTGTGGCACAAAGGACAACTGATGGGCCAGAGCTTGGTGTGCCAGGGCTCTCCTCAATTTCCACACTATGCAACCACAGCTATTGCTCCCTTCAGAGCCACAGACCTCACTGACTGCAGGTGCTGCTTGAAAAGCATTTTCCTCAGTGGCTCAACGCTGACCAAACACAGCCCCTTGTAGGGCAGTGAACACCTGACATGGAAGAGAAGTCCCTCAGTTCCCTGGCTTCATCACTAAATTAATCTTCATTGAAAATATTTTTTTTCCCAGCATTTGTATATTCAGGGTATGTATTTCTAGGACTATTTAAAGAGTTCAGGTTAGCTGAATACAGATATTTTAGATTCCAAAAGSTGTAACTATGCCAGCTGTGCACTCAAACAGGATCATCCCCAAACAAAGACACAACTCTAAGTTTGCCATAGAAATAAAATATATGGATGTCTATTTTTGTATGAAATGGAGTTCTATATAGTACTATTTAAAAAAAAAAATCTACTTGCACTTACTATTTTACATTCTAAAATTATCATAAATCTGCTGTTTGAGTAACAGATCCTCAAATGTATATATTTTTTCAACTAAAGCACTTATTAAGCTTTTTTCCATGAAGTCAGTACATCAAGTGTTCTGCATGTGACTTTCCATATGAAATTTTAAAAGCCTGTATAAAAAGTTGTAGTTTTTTTAAATGAAGAATGACTAAATCATACTTGGTGTCTCAGTGTTGCATAACAAAGTAAAGCAGACTTTTGTACTTATGAGACCTTGAATGTAAAATGCTAAAGCATGTATATTTTAACTGTATAAAACTTTTTAGGAGAAACATTTTGCTGGTTGGTTTCTTTTTAAACAAACTAAGCAATAGGTTTTAGCAGATGCTGAGCACATTCCTGTAAAATATTTCTTTTCCAATGGTCAAAAAAGGGGGATAAGTATACTATGTGGCTGTGCTGTTACATGATATTGCATATTAAAAATCAATGAAGTATTAAAGTAACTGCACCAGTCTCATCAGAACCCATCCAAGTGAACATTGAAGATAAAGATTCTGGGTTACTTTCACTTGAAATTGGTGCTGGGGGAGGTAGAGGTTAAATATTATTGTTTGTTTATTCCAGGGATGGCAGCATCTGAGGGAAAAGGAGTTTTCTTGGGCAAGTCTTCCCCCTGTGGGAACAGCCCAGGCAGCTTTTCCCAAGTAGCTTTTGTTCTGTCAGGGCAATCAAACAGAACAAACAGATTTTCCTGCTGATGAACTTTACAAATGAAAAAAACAAGTTAATGTTTTATGCCCAAGGTTCTGGAGCCTGTTCCATGTATAACTTTAGATGTCCTCCACATCCCAGCAGCTCTCCAGAGGGAAAGGGACACCACAGCACTGGTGTTACTTAAGAGTGACTTCCTCCAGCCACAGACCTGGAGCTGTGGCTCACTTACCTGTTTTTCCCCATGCCCAGTTTCCCAAAAGTGTGGAAAGACAGGTAACATTTGGCACCAGAAAGTAGCAAAGTATAGATATTGCAATGCTTTGTTAGCACTACAAACCAGAGGCTGGATGGATAAAAAAAACCTAATTTAATAAGCCTTGCTCTCAAGAGATGCTTAATAGCCAGAAATACACCTCAGAGGAGCAGCTAATTCACAAAAGCATCAAAGAACTTCAATCAGACATTCAGTCCATAGTGACAAGGCAAGGTTTTCTTTCTCTTCATCTGAGGTAAGGTTAAGCTCTTTAACATTAACAGTGCTGCTGCTCCAGATCTGCTTCAGTGCATCCAAGTATGACAAAGGGAACCGCAGCCCGTGAGTCTGCTGGGGAAAAAGTGACAGGAACAAACCCTTCAGCAAAGTGCAGTGACTTTATTACACAACAGCATGTGAGGCTGTGGGGAGGGAGCAGCAGGAATGTGCTCCCTTCCCCCAGCACACTGGTGTTCAAGAGAGCAGCCTCCAAAAGACAGAGTTTTATCCAGACCTATTTTACTGAGAAGTAACTCTTCCATGCTCTAGCACACTTTATGAGGTAGGGATGTTTATGGCATGTGGCTTCCTCCTGTGGTTTCCACATGGAAGGAAAAAATAATTTTAAATTTACACTCTTGCCTAACCCTACCCATTATTTTAGCAATGTCACAGAAGTTTATTTCTAGCTGACACAGAAGCACAGAGGACCTTCATTCCCAGGAGTCTTTAAGGGGCAGGAAGGACTATCCTGGGATGTGCATGTGCTGCTCAGGTGCCAGTGTACAACCTCAGCTCTAGAGGAGCAGTGAGATTTACTTTCAAAGGAAAATAAAAGCCTTGCAGCAATGGCTAAGCCAGGGCCAGGCTGTGCTCTGTTCTGCCTCTTTGGTGGAGTTGTGCAGACCTGAATTACATTTCAGTAGAAGAGTGAGGTCTTTACTCCCAGTGCTGACCTGCCTCAGCCTGAAGTGAGCAGCCCTGCACAGGCTGTTCCAGTGGATAMAGGATCTAACACAGGTTGCACATGGCAGAAATGTGGTGCAGTGATCCCCATGGAACATGTGCTACATCTCCAGCAGCCTCAGACAGGACCTGCTGAAGGACACACAGGTAAGAGATGATTTTAGTTGCTCCAGCAGCTTTGCGAACTGGGACATGGGGCATGCACATGACATCCCGTTAACATCTCAAATGGTTAATTAAGCATGAGATCACATTACTCAGTTCTACTGTTCAGTSCCTGTGTTGCTGCCTCAGCTCATCCAGGTACTTTAGGAATGAAAAGCTCTGGGTGCTGAAGAACACAGCCAAACCCACAGTGGCAAACACTTTTGGGGTGTGTTTGCAGGAACAAACCTGTGCCAGGCCATCCTCACTGGCAGTGTCATCCTCTGTCCCCATCATGTGAGTTTCTCTCCTGTTCCTTAAGGAATGATACACATAAACCATCTCCCTGCGAATTTCATCCTGAAAGACAGCAGGAAGAAAATGGTTACAGGTGATCCACACCCCCACACTCATCTCAGTCCAGTGCCAGCTCCTTAATTCCAGAGCCCACTGTTACAGCAAGGAAAGCAAGTCACCTTCCCAACTGAATGACCCAACAGCCACCTCCCAGCAAAAAGGAACTCTCCAAAACACCTCTGAAAATTTATTTACAGCCTTCTGCCTTAAAACTGCCCCTGCTCAAGTCACAGGACTGATGCTGTTTAGAAAATAGGCCATTTAAGGCAGTTCTCCTAAAAAGTCTTAATGAACAGGTGTGCATTAATAAATCTCCAGTCTGAGACTGATCTGGCTCTTAAAAAATCACATGCCCATTATTAAACTTAGGTCAAAGCTGTGCAAATTGGTTGCAAAAATAACTGGAAAAGAAGTTTCCAAACTCWACACAGTCTCACAGCAATATGGACACAAATAAAATGGAGGCGAAAAATCAGAAAGTTCTGGTATGTTTTTCTTGGAGGGAAACATTCCACGCATGAAAAAAGAAAAAAAAACAACCCCAAACTGTACAAGATAATCCATCCTGGGTGTATGTCCCCCCTCATTTTTTTTTTTATATTAACAAAAAGCACTTCTACGCTTTCATACTAATAAACCTTCACAGATAAGCAGCAGCATAAACACAGAATGATGCAAGATGCCAGCATCTGTGTTGTGGAACAACTTAGCAGCGACACTGTCACCCACTTAGATACAGAGATAACTCAGCAGTGAAGACTAAATGCAACCAAGAGAATGCCCTCTCTCCAGGAACCCTAATTTTATAACTTCTTTCTGTTCTTAAATACATAGAATGCTAAAAAATTCTATTATCCAGAGCTATAAAGGACATTTTAGCTGCTGCAATGATCTACCYCATGTAAGCTCAGATAAAAGCCATGCAGAACCACAGACTGAATATAATTCTGTACCTCCCTCCAGAAGGCTGGAATGTACAGTTTCACTGCTCAGCAAACAGCCCCGGGATCTCCTAACAGCAATAATGGGATGCAGGATCCAACCAAGCAGAACTGCACAACCCTTTTAGTACAACAGAGCAACAATTCACATACCTCCCACTCCCCACCCCAGGCATACAAGGAGGGCTTCTTATACTTACAGCAKTCTCTTGATCTGGTTCCACAGTGATGATAGCATGGTCTCTAAACTGCAGTCTGATCTTGCTATCTATTTTTGGCAATTTCCCACCTAAGAAAAATAAATCCTCCCTTAGAAAGGAAGAAAACCAGACATGGTACAAATTGAGCCCCCTCTGTGCACTACCCAGTCTCTCGTAGCCAGAATTTTTTGTTAACCTGTGTTTCCACACCCACACATTCTCAAACTTGTGGTGGAGGGAGAAAGGAGAAAGATTTTTTAATTCTAGGATAACCTTTATTTCACTCTAAGGGAGATGGGTCATCTCTCCCACCAGACACTGGKAATTAACCAACAGAGGTGTGCAAACACACACAGGGAGCCAAGCCACACAAAGCTGAGCCTAGAACTGTGATCTTGGCCTGCCATGAAATGCTAGAAGTTTTAAAAGCAGACTTAGCCACTACCATCACACCAGTGTTAGGAAGTTCAAACTCTACCTGGAGTCAAARGATCAGAGTCACATCCCAAGCACGGAGGCAACCGGTGCATAATGAAATCCTTCTTCATGTCAGATGATCTCAGTTCCCTGGAGCTCTCCAGATGGTCTGCAAGCCTTCTCAAAAGGCTGCTCAGCTTTTTGGTGGAGTCGGCTGTATTCACCTGCTAAATACCCAGACAGAATTCAAGTTGAACAGACCAGGCCTAAAGCAGTGCAGCAAAGCAGGGAGAATCTGGACCCTCCTCTTTTATCTTTGTTTAGTCCCAAACCAAGCTTTCTTTTACACATTCTCCCCACGAGCTGTTCACAAATCAAAGCTGAAGCTCACTCTCCCTTGCTCTGGGACTAAAGGACTTGCAAGTGCAGTTGAAGAGACCCTTGTTCCTCCTGCACACTGATGAGCTGAGCAGCAGCACGACAGGACCACCATAAGGAGGTCCCACAACAATTCACAACTTCACTAACTTTTAAAGATTCAAAAGCTTGGCCCGGCAGGAACTTCGCCTGTCTGAAGATCACCTCAATGCACCATTGTTCCCTAAGTCCCACCTACTAACCATGAGCAGTTGCCTTGGAATGCTTGTCCGCAGTGCCACGTCCTCTTTTGCTGTATCAAACACAAGGCCAGGAATTGCATCCAGTAAGAAATCTCCCCAAGAGCTGAAGGACAGGAAGAAAAAAAAAATTTACTGTAATAGTTGCACTGAAATAAAACACACAACTTACTTTTTKTCCTAATTAAAGTAGCGTTGAGATGTAAAACAATTATTATTTATTATAGGCTCTTTTTTTTTATCATCTCTACTCAAATGTTTCACTGCCTGCTTCCCAGTGGGAAGGAAGAACTCTGGCCAATAAAAGGAATTGGACATCTACGTCTTACTGCTTCTCTTGCCCCCAGTTCCCATCTGCCAGCAAGTGTCTTCAGCTACTCACTGCTTTTTCCAAACTGCCCTGCTCATCCCACATGTGCACACTGCTCTGCTTGCTGGGATATGCCCCAACATACAGAGATGTCCCTTTTGTCTTGGTGCCTAAAGATACCTGGAAGTGCCACCTCCACCAGCACTTCCTCCACAGCTATTTTCAAATTCTCTTAAATTTTCCAAGGAAATGTTCCCACATCATACTTCCATCTACAAGCCAAATCAAAACACAAGGACTGCTGCTTATTTTACCTACACTTGCTGACAGCAGGGGCAGAGGAAGGCTCTTACACTTCATTGCCAATAACCTTAATGGATGATGATTGCACTTTTTAACCTTGGAAGAAGAGCTGTCTTGAAGCTTTTCCTGCTCCTCTCCTTACCCATGACACAGATCCCCAGGGAATGTGCTCCTGACAAGTCACGCACTGGACCGGCCTTGGGCTGGTGCAGCCACGGAGAAACTGCACTGACTCCCCACAAGGCTGCAGATCTCCAGCAATCCCACTGTAAGGAGCTGAATCCTTGGCTTCCCAGCAAGGCTTGACCAGTAAATCCATGCAGATCCAGCTGGACAAACCCTGCTGTGCACACTGGCCACAGGAAGAGTTACCAGCAGCACTGACACCCTGGGCTTCCACAGTGGCACAGCTGGTGGTTAGAGATTCATCTCACAATTATCTAAAATATGCCCAAACTTGTTCTGCCCTGTTTGGCAGAGAACAGAAATCCTTCCCAATCCAAGAAATCCCAAACTCAGGCTAGTAACTCTAAGCCTGAGACGCTGATTAGGTGGCAGCAGCAGCATTTCCCTGTGTGATAACAATGTTTCAATGGGGGGGACAAGGACCTGACCTGTGTCAAAAGAAATCTGACTCTCATGCATGGGGTAGGAGATGAAAAACACAGATTAGCAAAAAATATTTGCATGGAAGAATCTGTCAGAAGAGGTGTGGGTGACCATCAAATACAGGAGAAAACCCAAGGAAAGGAATAACTCATGGTTCTTTATCTGGATTATGAAATGAACAGCAACTTCAGCTACTCGTGAGGGCTTTTTTTAAAGACAACAGTGAGTATGCAGTTGTAACATTATCTTCCACATTAAAGAATCCAGCTGGTAAATAATAAAAAAGGCAATTACAAAGCAGTCAAGCTTGCTGCATGAAAACCTGGCAAAGAGGCTGCTTCAAGCAACAACGGTCTCACTCCCCTCCTTCCCCCAAACCCCTAAACTTCAATTACTGCTACCTCAACACTTATATTCTGTCCCTAACAGCAGGGCACCTGTGTAATAGTGGGGTATCTACATATATTCCATGTCACCACATTTCTGGAGGGAAGGTGACGTGCCCTATCCCTGTAGTACCCACAGGAAAACAAACCCCACAAGGGCTAAATAGGATGAACACACAAAAGACTCAAACAGAGGTCATTACAAGGCTATTTTTTTTAAGAAACAGGACATCGCTTCCTTGAAACACCAGCTTCAGGTCTCTACTATTCACACACATCATCTGGCAGAGGAAAGCCATGCAAAACAAGAAATAAAGAGGAATTACTTGTTTTGGTAGGTGCTGATGGTCACGTGTGTTGAATAGGAGATCCCATGAGGAGTGTCAGCCTGGTGAATTGTCCCTCTTGGGAAGTACAGTAAGTCACCTGGCTGCAGGAAAATGAAAGAGAATTGATACATTTAGGCCACTTGGTCAAACCTTACTGTAGTCCAAACAGAGAAAATACTCTCTGAGTAGACAGACTGACAATATATGTTCTTTAAAATCACAAAATTGAGCAATTCTCCAATGTACACTTTAATAAAGCACTCTAAGCCAGAAGTCCAACACCTCCAACTCTCCAACCTCCTGTCAATATTTTCTCTGCACCTGTCTGCAAACACAAGTTTTTAACATGCTAGAACATGCACGGTCCTGCTGAGCTGCACGAAGGGGACAAAGAAGCAGCTGAGATGAACCTGCTGGCAGTTCAGTGGGCTGGGAGAGGAGCAGTGCCATGGGATTTTGGTCAGATCACATCAAAAGAACAGGCCAGTGTTCCACAGGAAAAGTCAAATAGGCTATAAAAATCCTAGTCTGTTACAAAAATGCTGTCTGAAATTTTTAGTAAAGACACTTGAAAAAACAAGTAGAACCTTCCTCCTTCCCTGTCTTCTCACTTATGTAAATTTAATATCCACGCTGAAAAAAAATTTTGTATCAGGAAAGTTAAGACAAGAAAGAAGTGCAAAGCACATGAAATTGCCTCCACGAAGGAAAAATCAGTTCACTTATGGCTCGTCCTATAAACAGCAGCACAAAGAGAAAGTTCATAAAGCAACAGTGATGAAATCTGATTCCATTTTAATCTTATGGTCCTTAAATTTGGCCACATCAGCTACTTCTAAGAGCCTACCAAACATGACTACCTTTCTGGCTACCACAGCCCAGACCACCTGAAGCAACTAAATTATGATACCTTTAATATGAACTCGTGTGTGGGATTCCCAATCCTATCTTCTGACTCAACATTATACTCCCGAGCCAAAGGCACCGTTGGTTTGTAGAGTCGCCAGTGCTTCTCTCCTTCCAGCTGAAGGATGAACACCTRCAAAAGACCATACATCCAAATTTTTGGGGGGACCTAAGAAAGCCCTGCTGCCCCTCACAAATCAAACTCACCAGGTGTTTTAAATTGTCTTCTGACTTGCCAAGTGTGTGGAAGCAAGCCAGAAACCAGGGATAGAAATAGTGGCACAGGTTGCTTTTCTGACAAACACAGGTTTTCTCCTTCCCTGCTCTCAGCTACTCCCAGCACGGCAAATACAATTCCTTTCACATTACTTTTTAGATACCTAAATGCAGAAATTTACATTTTTGAACTATATTTTTGCGCTGTATTTAGAGACAACAGAAAGAAAAGCTGTGAAGTGTGATCTGTTTTATCCTGAATTTGGAAATCCCTGTTTCTCTCCAGTCACTTAAACTTAGCCATTACTATTAGTACGCTTTCAGCAAAAATATATAAGGAAACATTTGCAAATAATTACTTTAAGTTTTCAGTGGAAAAACAGAACTCTTTCTAGAATGTTTATTTGGGGAAGAGGTGGAAGCACACACAGAGGCATCCACTGCCAGGAGCCCACAAAGGGTTTCACAGACAAGGTGGTGGTGTCCTACCTCAACATCATCGTAGTGAGGGGGAAGGCCCTGAGACCCCTGGGGAGTGATGTAAACATTAGAGCCCACCAGAGACCCAAAGTAGCACTCCAGCTTCTCCTGAATCTTCCACAGCTCATCCTATACAAAAAAAATGATGCTGTTATTACTGAAGAGCTCAGCCAAGCCTGGCTGCCACCAGCCCATCACTGGGGAAGAATGGTGACATCCCCACAGGGACACAGAGCCTGGGAAGCAGTTTCTCCTGAAGGCAGGCACTCAGAAGCAAAGGAGATATGCCATGAAAGTAATGGGTAAGGCAAAAAGTCTGGTGCCTCAACAGAACATTGATGTTTGCTCTCTTCCCTGTACCACCTTCAGGCTGCAAAACCAGGCAAAAAYGAGGCTAAACAGAGGAGAATAAACCACCCATCATCCCACAAACAGCAAAACATCCCAGGAAAATAAACACATGCAGGACTTGCATCAAAGAGAGAATAACACAAAGGTTAGACACCTTTTAAAAGTGACTCCAATTGCTTGGGAATATTCAAGCACAAACTTTACTCATCCACACCCAACATGTGACAGGGAAACATCAGGAGATGCCAACAACTGAGATCAGTCAGTGACACTCCATGTGGGACCCAGCTGTGTATTTGGGTCCTTATTTGGGTCCACCTCACAATTAGACTATGTTGATACCTTGGGACAAAAAAGGACTGCCCAAATCAAAGTACCTACAAGCATCCAAGTCCTTTACAACTGAGCAGCACCACTGTCTCCTTCCCATGGACAAAGACTGAGGACACTCAGCTAAAATGGGGCAGTCACTTCCATGGTGCAATTCAATGCTAATCCATTGGCAAGAATGGTGGAGTGTCCTGGAAATACTTCACATGGTTTCACGCCTCACCCCTGATTAAAGGGAAGAGGTACAAAAGCCCCTGTTGGCACAAGGAAAAAGTGGGGCAGAAGAGGTAATTTAAGCACAGATGCCTGATCATCAATTATATGCATTTAAAAAGAATACTTAATAGTATAGAAAAATATTACAGCATGGATTAGATTTTGTTCTTACTGCAGAGCACTGAAACATGACAGGCAGTACAGAAATACAAACTGTGTTTTCATACAGTTCATGTAAAGATTTCAGCAGGTCATCAATGCCAACTACCTCCCCTGGGGGCAGATATGAAGCCATGTCTAGTGCCATTCAGCAAAAGCCACATCACATTATAAAGCAAGCATTAATTACAACGAAACAATCCCACCTTAAATCTCTGAGGCTGATGAAACTGTATTGTTGCCTTTTTCTGGTCAAAATCCTTCTTCAGCTGCATGTAATTCACTCTGCCTTCTTTGTTTAAAACCTTCTTTTTCCCATTCACACACCTGCAGACATTTACATCTCGCCCATAGTACAGGCCCTGGCTGCACAGCTCCTTCAGGTCTGACAGCTGGAACAGGCACTGGTAGTAAGCAGCCACCAGGGCATCATTCCTCTGAACAAGCAGTGGCTTTTGCTCCCAGTACKCCCTGAAAAACACCTCTTCTTCGATGGGAGAGATCAGGCTCCTGAAGAGGCTGTCTGGGCTCTCAAAACTCAGGACTGATGGAGAACCAGCTGTGTCCAACTTGGGCCGTTTACACTGTGCCTGTGTTTCCTTCACCATATCAGCATGCTTCCCTCCTTTCTTGGGCATCTTCCTGTCCAAGAGCAGAGAGACCCACAACAGTCAGCCAGCAACACACCCTCAAGAGCCCACAGGCTCAGCGCAGCAGCTCTTGCCTTATCCAGTGGGATATCAGAGTATATTGGGAACAGCTGTGCCTTCAGGGGCTCACTAATTGCTCCACACAGGCCTCCAATCCTCTCTCAAAGCTCAGCAAACTCCAAAGGGCTCTGCTGGGAGCCCTTGCTCACAGGAGCTCAAACCCCACAGCTGAGTTTATACTAAAGAACAGCGATGAAGCCAATGGATCGTTACCAATGCAGGAACCCACCCACACAAAGAACCTGTGCTCAAGTGGTCTTCTGTAGCACAGCTGCAAAGTATTTAAAAAAAATAAATATCAATTCAGCTCTAAGAGATGTAGTGGCAACATGCAGAGGGAGGTGGAGAGAGGGGACAGGATGAGAAATTTGTATTCTTATTACACTTCCTTCAATAGTACCAGTTTACAAAAGAGGAAACATTGTTAGGCCTTTCTGTTGATGCTGTGTAATTACTAAATCTAAAAGCTTAAAACTTGTAAAATTTACCAGTTCAAAAACTAAAATGCCAAGATTCTGCTTTGAATTCTGCCAAGCTGTCAAACTTCGTGGTTTATGTAGAATAAAAATAATTCTTTCATACAAGTACAGACATTTAATTTTAAAGCTGAAAGTCATTTACTTTGTTTTTCCAAGTACACAGTATGTTGTGTACAATTACGCAAGAATAAAGAAGTTAATTCACAAATGGTTTAGCTGCCAAGTTCTCAGGAAAGTTAAGGCACAAATCAAGTTAACAGTAGGTCTAAACCATGTGCAGACAGACTTGCCTTGAGTCTGCTTCAGCATTTCCTCCCCCAGAGCAGCAGTAGAAGCCTGCCTGAGGAGCTGAGCTAAGCACCCTGAGGATGAGCCAGCACCAAGCCCTGGAGCAGCACAGCCTGGCAGCCAGGTCTGGGCTGGCCACCTCAAACTGACTCTGGGCACGTCTGAGCGAGTTTGAGAAGCCGACCCACGAGGAGTCAGAACATGCTGATGCTTTCACTTCCAAGTAAAAATGGCAGCTTTATTCCCAAAAGCAAATGCTATCAGTGTACTGAGATGCTTTTACTTGCACAGATCCCTTATCCTGAAATGTGAACTCCAGTTCTGGTATTTCCAATCAGAATTAAGTTCTCCCTGCAGCGGGACACCCTGCTGATCCCGCAGCTCCTGGGCAATGCTTCATCAGCAGTTCCTGGAGCAGCCTTCCCTCAGTAGTAACCTGTGGTCACCTCAGTCCTGCAGGAGGGAATTCACATCACCAGCTGTGTGGCAGGATGGACATTCCCAGCAGCAGGAAGCCACTGTTCTACACGAGGCAAGGGAATGCTTAAAAAAAATAAAGACTGAAAATTAGTCCCTGGTTGACAGCAAGATCTGAAGATGCTGCTGGTACTAGGATCTAAAACTGACAYTCCCCACATCAGAAACACAAATGTAACCAACCCTGAATTGCCGGGTTTGAATTCCAGACCTAAATCCATCATATCAACCTCTCAGCTCACTCACATTGATCTAATGAAGTTAAATTCAGGTATGTACTGTTCATAGAACTCTGCTTCATTCACACCATGTGCTTTTCTGTAGCGTTTTGTTAATTATGACAACTATTATAAACCCACAGAATGGTTTGGGTTGGAAGAGATTACCTGGCACAAACCCCCTGCCACGGGCAGGGACATCTCCACTAGATCTCTTTGGTCAAAGCCTTATTCAACCTGGCCTTGAACACTTCCAGGGACAGGGCAGCCACAACTTCTCTGGGCATGCTGTGCCAGGGCCTCACCACCCTCACCCGAAAAAAACCTCCCTTACATCTAACCTAAACCTACCCTCTTGCAATGTAAAACCACTCCTCCTTGTCCTGCTGCTACAGGCCCTCGTAAAAAGTATTTTCTCTGTCTTTCTTACAGCATTTAAGTACTGAAAGGCTGCAAAAAGATTCCTGGAGAGCCTTCTCTCCTCGAGGCTGAACCACCTCAGCCTGTCTTCATAGCAAAGGCGCAGAATCCCCTCCCTCGCTCAGGCCACGCCGCTTCGGGTGCAGCCCAGGACACCATCGGCTCCCTGGGCTGCGAGCGCACGTGGCCGGCTCAGGTCCCATTTTTCACCTCCCCACACCCCCAGGTCCTTCTCGGCAGGGCTGGAGCAAGAACCGAGCAGCAGAAGGGGCCCGCTCCCGCCTCACTCGGGGGCAGCTGTTGTCACCAGCGCCGCCAGTGTCACTCGCACAGCGCGCGTTCCCGCACGGCCCGCCAGCTGCCGGGACTCGCTCCCTGGGAAGCAGCGGGAATAAAGGCGGACACGGCGGCTCTGGGGACACACGGCGGCTCTGAGGGCACGCGGCGGCTCTGGGGACACACGGCGGCTCTGGGGACACGCAGCCCCGCCGCCCGCCCCGCCGCCATCCCTCCCCTCCCCTTCCTTCCCCTCCCCTTCCCGCAGCCCCACACTCACCCGGCGGGCGGGAAGGAGGGAATGGCGGCGGGGCCGGGCGGGCAGAGGCGGGGAGGGGCGGGGCGGGATGGATCGGATCGGATCGGATCGGATCGGATCGGATCGGACCGGACCGGGCCGGGCCGGTTTGGGCCCCCCGCCGCAGGACGTGCCCGGTGGAAGCGGGAGGCGGTCGCTGCCGCGCTGGGTGTCACGGGAGGAGACGCTTCCGGGCGGCCAGTAGGAAATACAGCGCTCTTCCAGTGTTGTTCCTGTGTGTGTTCCAACAGGAACGCTACAGTATCTCCACTGAAGTTATTCAGAGGATTAAATTTTACTTCGTACMCACGGCGGTGTCTGGGCTTTAGCGGCGCGATCTTTTCCTGGGCCAAAATCCTGTTCCAGAGTCCCCCTGAGGCTCCCTCAAAGAAATCTTTAGAATCCTCATTGAGCACATGAAAACTTCCAGAAATATTTTTAATTACCTTTACTAAAGAGGCCTGTTGGTGGTTTAGTTTACATTGGCTGATGACATCAGAAAAAAAATGTTAGGTAGGCAAAGCCTTCTTGTGTAYTGATAATTTGAAGAATTATAAAACTTTTAAAGAATGAAGTTGTCCGGACTTAGAAGTTTGCATCACCTGCACTAACACCCACAGGATGTTTTCTTACTGCAAATGGGGGTAGCAGCAGATGTTAAAAATAGTGAGGCCACATCCTGCACCTCAGCTGGTCACAGAAACCATGACAAGCTGTTATTTCTGCTCCAAAAATCCACAAAGTACCCTCAGCATAACTGCCTGGATGCCATCGGGATGAACACTCACACAAATCTGTATTTACATGATGCCTGTGGTGCTTTAACTTGCAGTAAATGTTGTGGGATATAAAACCCACGCATGGGACTGGCTGCAAAACCAGCAGGAATGGGAAATACTCGTGAATACCTTTTTAAAGTCTTCCGTGCCGGTGTGCAGAGACAAATTGACTGAAAGTATTTATTACCATACCTGCTAAGAAGTTAACACACACTTCAGAGGAGGGTCATGGAAGCTGTAGCCAGCCCTCTAGCACCCTCTAGACAAGAAATAATTAGTTTAAATGCTGGTTGTTATCTTTTACTACTTATATAAACAACACGTAAATTAAGCGTAATTTATCCTGATATCATCCCTGTCACCGCATTAAGAAGATAAAAATTATAAGCTTTGCTGTAAAAGCATGCAGTTAAATTTCACCATCATTTACAAGAGCAGGTAGTGACAGGACAAGGGGAAATGGCTTCAAAGTGAAAGAGAGTAGGGTTAGATTGGATATTAGAAAAAAATTCTTCACCGGGGGGGTGTCAAGACACTGGAAGAGGCTGGCCAGAGAACTTGTGGAGACCCTACCTCTGGAAGTGTTCAGGGTCAGGCTGGATGAGGCTCTGAGCAACCTGGGAAAATGAGAGGTATCCCTGCCCAGGGCAGGAGGGTTGAACTGGAAGATCTGTAGTACCCTGGGTGGGGAGAACCCTTGGCCAATGGTTACATTCACAGCTGAAAGTAACATCAAAATCAAGCTCTGCAGCTTTCTGGCACCTGTACAGGACGTGCCTGGAAGGTAAATGCAGGCAGGAATCTCTTTTCCTCCACACCTCCACATGAGGACCAGTTTGCTGGGCAGCCTACACAGGGCTTGGGCATGCTGTGCTGCAGGGCTTCTGCTGCTGCAAATCCTGCAAGGAATTTAGAAAAGGAAACTTATTTGGTGTATTTTTTTCTCTTGGAGGCTGAGGCTTCACTGTTGGCTACRCAACAAATACTTCTTCTCGTAAGGCAGATTTAAAAAATTATGTGAAAACAATGATGTTATATTAGTTCATGTGAGAAGTTTAGAAGACACATCACACATCTGGAGCAACTAGATGGGATCTTCTCAGGCAATGTGGAACATCTGTGCAGGATGCCTCATTATGGCAGTGCAGGAACAAGGCTGTCATGGTGTATTTTTATATATAGCTACACTATACATTCGCTCAGCTTGAGGTCTGGTGTGCTGTTACTGTCGCCAAAGTCTGTGCGTCCTTTGGCTTTGCATTCCCAGTATTGTCATTCCTGGTATGGTTCTGCTTTCCATGACAGGATTTCCTGGAAAAGTATCAAAGCTGTCTCAGCTCTGATACATTTGTTTGGCAGTGATCTGTCCCACACACTCTGTGAGATTTCAGTCACTCAGCAGGCACCRTGTCACCACTTCTCCAGCTCTGGAACTGGGAGCTTGACAAATTCAGCTCTTTGAAAAAGTAAAAGACATCATCATGCTCTGAACAAACAAGATGGGAGCAAGAAAAATACATAAATTAAATAAGTAAAAAAATTAAGTAAGTAAATAAAGTAAATAAAGAAACCAGAGAGTGATTTAGGCTTCCAAATTTATTCACTTCCTTGACCAATGAACTTGACCAAGCAGTGACCAAGCATTTACCTTGTGACACTTTTTGCCACCACAAATGATCATTTTGAACTGACCTTGTAAGTATAAACTCAGTTCATTAAATGACAGATGAAACCAAGGAATTTAGTGGAAAATGCTCCTGATCTGGGAAACTTGAAAAAGTAATCTTGGTTCTTTTCTGGAGCTGTGAACACTTTTTGTGTGTATCCCTGAACATCCTTAATTCAGCCTCCTTATCCTGAACCTAAGGATATTTCCATGCAGGATTCATCTGAGACTGACAGGTTTCCTGTATGTGTCTCTGTTTTGGCACAGCTGTTTCCTTTTACATCCTGGAACTGTCCTGGGGATCACTGCTGCAAGGGGCAGATGCAGCTTCTCCTCACTGGAACATTCAATCTCAAAAGCCAAAGGGGGAGGGAGGGAGGGARGCAAAACCCCAAGTTCACGTGCAACATAAAGCAGAAGAACCAAAGGCGTGGTTGGTTTGTTCTCTTCACAAAATCATCTAAAATCTGTCTCAAAGTCTGTGTTTCAATGTTTCTAAACCAAAGGGTTCTGCAATAAGAAGGTGATTACAGCAGGTCTAGGTGAGGCAGAGGTGTGTGGGTGACACGTGAAGGGCACAGCTTGTGCCAGTGATGCTGCTCATCCACCTGGGAGGTGGCTGCAAGTGCACAGGGTCTGGGATGTTGTTCCTGTGCTGCCTCAGGGACTGGCGAGCTGGATTTCTCCAAAATAAGACTCCATGGAGAGTCATGGACAGCTGACAMGGGTGAGGGGTTTTCTTGAGGTGCTGTTGATGCACAATCTACAAAGCTCCATCAGCCTTGCTTCCTGCTGGTCCCTACCGCACTGCTAAGCTGTAATTTTCCCCCTGGTTACCATCCAAGGGCAGAGGCTGCCGAGGTGCACACAGTTTGCCCAGGAAAATTGAAATGCAGGAAGTGAAAGAAGGACAGGAGCTATCCCAAGGCTATCCCAAGGCTGTTGGTGCTGATTGCTGACCAAAACGGAGCACAGGTGAAGAACAGAGAGGCTGATTCGAGAGGAAGGGTCTGAGTGCAGACAGAGACAGGGCAGTACCTCAGGTGGGAGGTGCTGTCTGTTCAGGGGGGTGAAGAAGGGCTCCCTTAGTGAGCAAACAGCTCTTGTGCTACTGTAGTGGAGCCTGTGCATGGGATCACCCCAGTGAAGCTCTGCACAGTCCAGTTGGAAAAGAACCCACACATGTGAGAGTCTTTCATGAAGAGTTTTGCTGCTAACCAAACCAGCCCAAGTTTGATGCAGAAGTCTCTTTTGGAAAATTTTAACCTTTTCCTCTACTGCTGTTGCATTGTTTTCAAAGTATGATGCAACCCTCATACACAAAATAATGTCTAGCTTATAAGCATTTTTGTTCACATGTACAAACCCCAGTAAAAAAAGTTGAACACAATATATACACTGGGAAATATAACCCTGGAATACGTGTCAATAACATGATTGTTCTGTAAAATAATCCTGCCCACGTTTCCTTTCARAGATCTCTTCCTCCTCAAGCGAGGTGTGTCCGCATTGGAGATGTTGGTTTGACTTGTCCTGGTCTCATTCTCCTCACAGGGGTCTGGGAAGGGAGTCAGGTCCATGTCCACATCYGTGTCATGGAAGCAGCCATCGAAAGCCATTGCTTGCACTGCGTCCATGCTGTACATTCCTGAAGCCTGGCAACAAAGGAGAGTTACTCTGTGTCTAGCAGGAGCCACTTTGGCAAATCATAAATGAATAAAACAGAAAATAAAGCAAGCTTTCCCTTCAGTGTTGTTCTCTCTGTGGAGAGCATGTGGAGAACAGGGCTGTCTCACAGTATGGTTCTCTGTGGAGCCTGCCCCCTTGAGCAGGACATGAGCAAGGAAATGTCATCAAATGTCATAAAACACAGTTGTCTGCCTGATTATTGCCAGCTGCTGGCTGGCAATACGTGCCTCAGCTTCTGAAATAGAWGAATCAAACTCTCTCCTGTAGGTCTGTGTTGCTGGAGTTGTGGGAAATGACTTCAAACATTTCTGGGAGTAGTTTTTTGATGGGATTATCAAATCATGTGAGCAACATATGCATCCTTTCTGTGTTCTTCCCCTCATGATATCCCAGCAAATGAGTTTATAGAAGGGATATTCTTAAAGCAAAGGTTTTAAGTGAGAGCTTCACAGAAAGCAGATGTTTAACTTGTGTCTATTTCTGCTTCAGGCACACTTTTCTAAAAATGATCTTGCCATTCACCTGGTCTTGGGACAAAAAAGAAACAGGAAACAGGGAGGAATATCATATGAGGGCATACTGAGGTCTATTTCAGAGACAGGAAAAATACCTTGATTGATAGGTATTTGAAAATAGAAGGAAGGTTATATTCCTCTGAGGGGGAAAAAGGGGGACAAAAAAATATCCCTAACCTGTGCCACAAGAAAAGGGAGAGAAAGCACAAGAAAAGGGAGAGAAAGCACAGACCTTCTCAGGATCTCAGAGAAGATGACAATTTGTCTCCCTTCATCCAAGTGAAAAAAAAAAGTGAGATACAGAGTGGAGACAGAGATTGTTACTGTTCTGTTATCACTGTTACCACAGCGGTGTATCAGGATTACTCTGTAGCTTCCAAGATGGTTTCAGAAGGCAACAAAACACAGAGGGTTGTACCTTGCCCCTTTTTTTGAGTTGTTTTCTCTCTTCMATCGTGGTGAGATAGTTCACTGCTGCATACTCGATGACTGACAGGAAGACAAAGAGGAAGCTGATCCATAAATACACATCCACAGCCTTTATGTAAGACACTTGAGGCATTGAGGCACTTACTCCTGTCATGATGGTCGACATTGTCAGCACTGTAGTTATACCTGCCAGAGAGAAAAGAGAGGTTATCACAGCACTGGCCAGCTGGTTCTGTTTAGCTCATCACCACTGCTTGGACAGCACAGCTTTGTGAGGGCATGTGATTGACACCCCCTTTAACTTCCTCACACAGGCTCTGAAAAGTGGAGTGAACCATGAAGGACCCGTCACACACAGCGCTGAGGGCTGTAAATCATCTCTCTGCTCAGAATGGCCACTGAGCAGCATAAGGAACACTTTTCTGTGACAGCTTTGGGCACAGCCACAGAAGCGAAAGCAGGTTTGTGGTCATCCCTCACCTCCCAGAGCCAGGGTCACCACTGCACATTTTCTTGTCCAGGAGAATCACTAAACAATCACCATTTTCCATCCCAACCCCTTCTCAAATTTTACTTCTTGGGAACATATATCAGCCTGTATGCCTCTGTCATAACTCCATGGCTCTCTAAAAGCAATCTAGCATAAAAATGCTACAGCCACTGAAACTAAGAAAAAATTACTGTTTGCCTCAGTGTGACCAGAATTTCACCCTCATCTTTTCAATCTCTGCTCTTACATCAGCTATTCATCTCATTTTGGTTTGCTCCGGCTCAGGAAAAAAAAAACAACACCCAACTCAGGCCCTGCTTTTAAAGAAATCAATGTGACTCTGGAAATGAAAACATCTTGACATCTGTGAGACAGCACTGTCAGCTGGGTCTCTGTAGCCCTTCTCCAGCTCTACACTAATTCAAGCCCACTGGAAAACACAAGAGTTTTCCCCCTCCCTCTCTGCAGGCTCCTTAGGTTGAAGGATGGAGTTTGAAATACACCATATAAGAGGAAATCAATTTATTTCATATACATATACTCTAGGCTAAGGAGATAAGCTTATTAAACTTTGTTGTTAAGGTTTGCTATAAATTATGTATGATTATGCTAATGAAATATGCTTTATTCATAGAACTCCTGATGCATAACCTTCTGCAGAAATCCATACATAAAGAACGTGATCAGCAAAACTATCTTGACAACATTAAAAATGGCCTACTGAGAATTAAAAAGTTATTTTTAAAGATTAACTTAAATTTCTCCTAAATAAACGGAATTGGTAGATGCATTAATAAAAGTAGCTAAGAGGTACCATAATTTGTTTTCAGATTAACAAATAGATTTATATCTCATGAATTAATAGCTTTAGACTGTGCCAATAGAAAGGGACCTGAGTGGCTACAGTCCTATTTTTTCTAGATTGATATAGTTACAGAGAAAATTGAGGGATTTTTCTCTTGTCTAAGAAATATGGCAACATACAGTTGGCTTCTGGGACCAGCATCAGTGAGAAGAAGGAACCAGGAGCTTCCTTATTTTAAAATGACAATTGCAGGACTTAGGTGCATTATGGTTGCATCAGATATCTTAACAAATTCCCATCAGATCTTCAGAGATCCTAATTTTTGGAAAAATGTATTCATTCCAAGGCCATCAGCATTATATTCACAACAAAGAGAGTCTTGAAGTGGCATCCACTGATTCACCACTGAGAAAAAAAATAAACTTCTACAAAAAACACTGTAATGGGTCTTTTCTCCTAAGATGAGGTGTTCAGAACTAAAACTGCAAGAGCAGAAAGTTGCCCAGCCTAATCTTTGGCTTCCACAGAAGATTGTGTGCCTTGCACAGCTGGGACACCAAAGCAAACATTTTTAAGACGCCCTACAGCGAAAGGCTTTGCCACACAGGCAACTGTTTCCAACTTGGTAGGAAGATAATAAATGTTTCTTGAGAAAAAGAGCTGCAGAGCTTTTGCACAGATTGTGCTACACCTCATGATCCATGGATTTGGGGAGGGATCTGAGTGCCTGCTACAACTTGTTACTTTGCTGGGAAGAGGGAAGGCGAAACCAGGTTTCGCAATTAAGTAAAATTCTACCTAAGGAAAGCTGCAGAATCATCCCTTTTTTGCTTCTGTGGTGTGTGAGCTGTTTCCAGCTATAGCAAAGCCAGTCAGAACAAACATCCCCTTTCCAAATGTAGAGATTGACTGCAGGTAATGACAGCAGTGCTAATAACAGTGCTGTTCAGGCAATTACCTGATACTCTTGCTCATGCCCTGTGTAAATAAGAAGCTGAAGTACCTCCAAACCCTCCCCTCTATACTCTCCAAAGAATATACAGTAAGGATTTACCTAGTGACACCCTGGCAGGAACGGCTCTTCTGTCAATCCAAAAGGAAACCCAAGACAGCATCACCATCAGCATGGCTGGGAAATAGGATTGTAGCACAAAAAAGAAAATATGTCTCCGGAGTGCAAAGTTGATAAAAAGTCGATTGTACCAACCTATTGCAAAAAAAAGGGAGAGGAACAGGTTGGGGGAGAAGAGAAGAGAAGAGAACTGTGTTATTTGTGAGCTGTTTGCTGGCCCCTCCTTCTGGCAGGAGTGGTGTATCCACAGCAGGAGTAGTAAATGCCTCAGAAATCTTCCCACCACCTTAGTTTTACAAAGTGCTTTACAAACTGTCCATCCTCCCTCATTTATGGGAGTGAACGGTCATGGCTGCGTGTATAAAATACTCTGTTATAACTGGGCTTGGGAAATTGAAGAAATTAAACAGACTTCAAGTGAAACTGCCAGGAGAATACAGATAGGAGACAATTGTCCAGTGATGCCAACACCCTGCCTTCCCTGAAAAGCAGCCTGCTACAAATACCTGACAAGAAACAGCCCTTCCTTCCTTTTTTTTTTCCCCGTTCGGAGCCGCCTGCCTGCCGGCCCAGCGCTCACTTCAGAGGACAGGGTGCCATCTAGTGAATTTTGGAGCGTGCTCTGCCTGTGCAGCACTGCATCSGTGCTGTACCTCCTGCCACGGCAGGGAAACCAGGTTACAGTGAGGTAAAAAGGCAAAAGTGGGTGGCTGCACAGCATCTGCCTGTCCAGGACAGATAGAAGCCGTGAGCCTGTGTTGGAGCAGTCCTGCCATCACAACGAGTGACTCTATAGAAAAGAACATATCAAAATGAACCCCAAACAATATTAAACACTCTACTGTGTTTTCAGTTGTGGAGAAGGTTTTTTGTTTTAAATATTATTGTCTCTAAAATGGATTTAAATTGTTGCTCTTCTGGAGGTCCAGGAACTCCAAAAGCCTAAACACTACAGGTGTTRTTCACTGAGACTCACAGGAAAGGATATGCAGAACCTAAAATGCAGAAAGCTGCTTTGTGGAAATGATGACTCCCATTAGAGTGGTGCTGATTGTTCTCCACTATTGTTTACTTGGAGGGTAATTTTTCTTCCAACAATAAGCAAAATAAAAGAGCAAGAGGAAGTTGAACCTGAGCAAAACAAAACCTCAGAGCCAAAGACAAGTGTAAGTCTACAAAGCACAGCATTCTGATTAAGATGTGCTACAAGCACTATTCAGGTACTTCCCAGTGGTCCCTGTGACTTAAAAAAAGTCTTTCCTTTCACTTTTATGCTGCTGAATAAGCTCACCCTCAGAACCTCTGCATGTTAAGAGTTAAGCAGTTACACTTTGTGAAGTCAAAGATGCTGTGAGGGTGCTGCAAAGCCCTGGGTGCAGGGGCACTGGGAGGGTGCACTGCTGTGCACGAGGCTCTATTTGCTTGCATAAGTGTTTTTTGATGAGAATAGCAAGGCAGAAAGAAGCCAGCTGAGCCCCTGGAACCCAGTTTGGTGGATAATATCCCAGTCTCCTTCTTGCAACAAGGACAAATTTGATGTAGCTCTCAACAAGGCACAGTAATGACAGCAGGGTATCACTCACCCTCCTCTCACGTGACAGTGGCTCTTGAAAGATGGAGCTCTGTTCTTAGCTCATACAGGAGCAGGAGATAAGGGTGAAGAACCTTATCAAGCTGTGAATTCCTCACTGCTTAGGCTGCATCATAATTTAAATTAGAATTTCTGCATTCAGTATCAGCCACTGCAAACTTGAATGGCCCTTTTTTTGAATGCAAAAAGAAAATAACCTGTAAATAAAATACACCAAATAAATCTATCTGCTGCTTTTCTTAAAGGCCTTTTTTCCAAAGCGTTGTGCACTTCGTCATATTAAATGGAGTAATTTCTCTTTTATTCATCTGTTTTGATATAAAGGGCAATATCCAAACTGAAATGAATTGACTCAGACTGTAAAGTACGATAGCAAGAGTGCTGTTTTCGCTGGTTAAAAACATATGGTTAGGCTACTTACACAGAGAAGTATTTCAAAATCTCTAACTGCATGTAAAGCTACAAGGAAAACAAAACCCACCTTGCATGAAATCAAGACTATAATAAACTCCTAAAGCCTTGTGCAGTTTGCCAGAAAGTACAGAGCAAGATCTACAGGGAGAAATAAAAGCCTGTCTGGGGCAGATTAACCTGAATTTAAACTATGTAGCACTGACATAAAGGGATTTTTTCCCCTGCAACTTTATGTATAAACAAGGAAAATTAAGCAAATAATGAATTAGACCTGAATAGGTAATTAATGGTCTCATATGAAAATCACCCAGTTAGTAGACTTTTAGTGACATTACACAGCTCCAAAAATGAGGATATTTTAGCCAATAAAACACACTGGAACTCCTCTTGTTTGGTTTTTAGTATCTGACCCTTTAGGATTTCTGTTTTCAAGCTTTTCTATATAGCCAGGGCATAAAGATTCCTGTAAATTCACTACTCCAATGGCTTTCAGAGAAGCACCACAATTTTGCAGGAGCTCATAACAGCATGTATTTGGTCGTTGTGCATTTTTTACAGGTTCTTAATGTCAGATATGAAGTCACAAGTATTATTATGGCCTTTCTTTCCTAAAATAAAGTTTTACATTGGTAATGCAAAGAGAACCAAGGCCCCAGACTGACAAGACCTCATTTTAACTGACCTCTTAGCAGCCACAGTCATTTATTAGGCAAGAATTTGAATGTGAAAGACATTCTGCATGATTTTATCCTGTGCTTCTCTCTTCTAAGGAGAGGGCCTTACTATACCAGTACTGCTGTAAAAAGCAAGTCCACTGGAAGCACTGAATTCCTCAATGAAGAACTGGGAGAGGGAGATGTGCTCATCTGTGCTCAGGGACTTGTTGCCATGTTTCCAGTACAACATCAGATCATCTTCATTGTATGCATCTGTGAGAAAGCAGAAACTGAAATTATGAAGTTACTAACATAAATCACTTCCTCTTTCCTTTCTTAGGGAGAGGAGACCACTCAACCAGTCTGGGAAAACCCTAAGGAGACATTTTTTTTCACCCCAATTTGTCTGTTTGTTGACATGAAAGAAGTTTGCAAAGACCACGTTCCATCTTGTTCCAAGTTCAGCCCCATCCTGTGCCCTGCCAGCAGCTTAAAACAGATCCAGGGGTGAAAAAGCACAGTAACATAAGCACCCACTTTCATTTTTCCAACAAGTCAAATATTGATATTTTATTTTACTTGTAATGTGCACTTTTTTTCTCAGAAAAAATCTCTCATGCTTTTTGACAGATTTTTAGCTTTAGGCCTTGGAATAACAAGCCAGTGGAAATAAAGCAGGGTGCATCATGGTTTTTCTACCTTCCCAAAGCTCACTGAGTTCTGGAAGGATCCCAAATTGCCTACAGTTCAATATGTACATGCTGAAGGGTTCAGGTCAGACATCAAAATAAGTGAAAGAGGTATTATTCACAAGATGGAATGCTGGTAAGAATGCACATGTGAAGAACAATTCAGAATTACACTTACAGCTTTCCAGTTCTAAAGAACAGTTCTGTGTGTCCAGAGGAAACCTACTGAAATCCATGAAGCACATAGCAGAAACTGTTATTCTGCAGAAGGGAACAGAAAAACAGAAATAGAATGAAAAATTTCAGACTTTCTTAGCTGTGCACACACTTTAGTGAGACCCCCAACCAATCTGCTGTTTAGAATCCTATTGATTGAGGTTTTCTGCCCTTTTAGATGCTTCTAAAATAGCTTCAAGATGGTGAGATAAAGTTAAATCAGTGAGAGATCTTTTTTTTTTAAACATAAATAGTCTTTATTATTAAGTACATTACCTTTGATTTTTAAACCCTAAATTTGGCCTGATCCTTCATTAGCCTTTCAGGCATTTTGCTTAGAAGGTTTACACTTATGAAGATTAACAAAGAGAGTTCACATTTCTTGACTTGATTTCTCATAGACTGAAGTAGATAATATTACAGATTAGAGCAAATATTATTCCAAGTGCTGTTTTCCCAGTTAGAATAGTTATAATATTTAATTGCAAAAAGAGATYAGCTGCAATTTCTGGAAGCTTACTCTCCTCTTAAATGAAATGTTTTATATTGTAAAAAGCTTAAGGAAATCCAGGCAAAGACTATTTTGCATTCCACCTGCTTTTTCATAAATGTTTAGAGGACAAATATCCCTTGGCATTTAATAAAGAATAAAAAAAAAATCGAACTTCCTAGGGGCAGCAACTTAAATATGGTAAATATTGCCAGATTTCCCTCTCTTGTCACAGCTTGCATGTAATTTGATGGTTTAGTTCAGTTTTTCAGTTTTCCCCAGATGGAATCCTACAGGAATTTCAGTGAGGGTTATACTGGTTATACAAGTGCCCTTTGAAAACTTGTGATCGGTAACCACACTGTAGCTAAATTTTTACAAGTGTAAGACTTTACTGGCTTGAAATGAGATCCTAAGAGTGGGACATGCATAATGACTAAAAGACATGGGGAACAACAAGAAAAGAAAGACTATTTTAGCAACAGATCAGGATTTTTTGTTTCATTTTGCTTCAATAAAATCCTGGATGCCAGGCACTGAAGAAAAACTGTGAAATATGCAGATTTATAGCATGTAAGTATTTGGAATATAATCTACTTACTGCATGTAAAACTGGCAATACAAAAAAGGGTGTTTTAAGGAACATCTAAGGAACATTTCCTACTTCTCACTAGGAGAATCACTGATATAAGCTTTAGTGTAGGGGTATAGTTCCTCTGATCCCTCCCTCTCAAGAATCATGGAAATTAATAATGCAATAAAATGCACACTTCACCTCATTGTTCCTTACTGTCAGTGTGATTCTTGAACATACACTACTTTAAAGTGTGTACAGCTGTTGTCGTGAGGATCCCTGCATGTCCTCATGAGAGAGGAGATAAATTCATTAATTGTTGGAACAATTATTACACAGCCACAATCTCAAATGCTTCCATAAATCTTCAGACTGTCCAGACTGGATGAAATATCACCTCTGTGCACAGGGATAATTAGTAACAAACTGGATTTCTGCAATGCACAGACCTCAGGTTGCTTACCCTAGGGGGAAAATTCCTCCATTAAAACTATTTCTGCCACATCATCCAAATCCCCTTCATAAAGCAAAGCAATAACATGCAGAGGGAAGAGAGACACATTAATGACCTTGCTATTCCAGCTCTGGAACTCCTGTTTCACTTTTCAGTTCCTTTTAGTCCCACAACACTGCTGGTATCAGCACCAAGAATCTGCTCTCTGCCTATCTAGAGCCCTGGTTTGTATCACTGGCATGTTTACTGGTAAGCCAGGCTGAAAATAGCTAAACAGTTTTTAAAGATTCAGGTTAAAAAAAAAAACAACAAACAACCAACCCCATGGTTTTTCCTTTGCTAATAATTTTTGCTTTACTGTACTGAGTAGCAATACTGCTAGAGCCACTGGCAAGGAATTAACACTTGATAAACTCCCTTGATAGGAAGCAGTATCTGAATGATAAAAAAAAAAATGTTGTCAATCCAAAATTTATTTTCCCACTGGCACACTGGTCACTAATTTCCCATTATGTGCTGCCAGGGGATTAATGCCAGTCCAGTATGAGAATCTTAACTGCAAKTATTTCCAGTAATTTCAATTACAGCCAAGACATGACAACTGCAGTCATGGATTTTCTTAGGGAAGGGTATTTCCTCACCTCAGACTGAAGAGGACATTGCCATCGGGGTACACTCGGAGCATTATGTTTTCCACAGTTGTATCATGGATGAAAGATCTTTTGGAGTGCACAAAAAACACATCAGGTACCCAGATCTTTTTTATCAGCCGCCCATCAAAAGTCATACTTTTGTTTTTGTTGCTACGGAATGAGAGTCTCTCATCCTTCCAGTAGTGTCTGAGATATAAAGTCATTGTGAAGTCCTTTGTTTCATTAAAAAGAAAAGGAGACAATGCTTGTTTTAGTCAACTGCAACAGAAAACACTACAAATTAATCAATTCATGCAAAGGGTCAATTTCTTCTCTGGACATTATCTGAAAGATCCTTAATGAGAGGACTCAAGCACCACTCATTGAGTTTGAACATGAATATTGCTGAGATAGTGGTTGTTTGCCTTGTCCCTGGTGTCTCAGTCTGAGGTTCAGACTTCATTTATCCTCAGATAAAAATTCTACATATTTCAGTGGTCTTCTGGATTGGGGCAGCTGTGCAGTGATAAAGAAGCTTTAAAACCAACCAAAGATAGATGGAAAAATGTTTCCTCTGGAAATCTTCACAACCTTTTCCAAGAATGGACTGTGGCTCCTTTATGATTCCTTTACAAAGAGATTAATTTGAGTTCTTCATGAGCACTAGGTCAATTTTTAAAATTCATAAATTTGTACATTTTGTACAAATATTGTACAGAGGTTAAATTTGTACTTATTAACTAATTAATATTAACTTATTAATTAAATGCATCATAAAGAAACAATATGATGAATTTCATAAGAGTAAGCAATTMGATTTTAAAATAATTACAATAACTACAGGGTTTTTTTAAATATGAAAGACTATTACAAATATTTTATGATCCTATTTAGAGAAACATCAYGACTGCAAATAAACATGTGGGAAGAGACAAAGAGGATGCTGCAAACCCAGTGTGAGCTTCTGCACAGCCTGACTGCTCTGTGGTCACCTATATAAATTTTTTATTATTAGGCAGACATCATTTATCTCAGTAGAACAATTGCTTCCGATAAGAATACTGCGAAGAGACTTAGATCATCCCCTGTAATATGATTTTATGGCCCTGTAATATGATTTTATGATTTGGGTAGGTTTGTAAAGGAGTGCAGGAGTTCATACTGACGTTATTAGTGACAATTTGGGCTGAGGAATGCACCGCCTGCATCCCAGTGCTACAGGCCCTAATTGCAGTGGGGGGTGACTCCTTCCCAGGACCATTTCTGGAACTGATGTTTCTCTTCCCATTTGTTATGATCACAGCTCCACCCACGCCACAATTACGGAATATTCAGATTTGCATAAGCAAAAGAAGCAAAGGACATGAAGCCTCATCATGTAAGGTGCAGAGTAGTAGAACTCCTGTGGAAATCCAGAGTGTTTATTGAATAGTTGGAGTTTTCAAACCAAGCACTGCCCACTCTGAGCTGTTCCCCTGGCCCAGGGACAAATTCAACACTTATTGGTTTAAATGCATGCTTCAAGGCAAGGATGTGCTCTTTAGGGCTTGCTTTCTTTAACTRCATTACTCTCTATCATCCATCTGGMTGTTTCTGAACCCCGTGTATTTTTACTGAAATCCTTTATTCCAGTTCTACTCACCATGTCAACTTCAGATATGCTGTCAATGCTCTCCACCTGCACATCAATGCCCACAGGTATTGGCGACCCTGCATGGGAACAGAAAGAGGGATAAGGAGCTTAAATCCCTATTTTTAAAGGGAAGACTGTGCAACACCAGCAACATAACAGAGAGTACTCCATCCCAGCATTTACTGCAGTCCCTCCACCTTAGAACACTGAATCATAAAAGGCAACAAAGTAAAACCTGATGCTAAACAGTTGTGAAAATAAGCACAAAATCTCCTTTTTGCAGCCAGACCAGTCGTTATTGGCACTGCAGTCTGGCCAGCAGGGGCAGTGTTATTGGTTATTGTTATTGGTTATTACTGGAGTGCTTTTCAGAACCACGACAGGAAAAAGCTGAGTAAATACATGAAATACATCAAAGATTGCAAAGCTTTCTTACCACTTCCAGTGCTTATTCACAAACAACATACATATTACAATTCTTATTATCTTTAGTTACTGAACTATTTAAGGTTTGGTATAGCTGCTTATGAAAAAGGATTGCTTGCTCACTACCTCACAAGGGAAAAGCTGTACACACACTAATCATGTTCTGTCACCATGTTGTATATTTACTGAGTGCATTTCGAGGACAAAGTTACTCCCAATCAATTAAAAATTACAGCAAAAATATGAAATTATTTCCACTCTTTTCAGTGTGAAATATTTAGAATTAAGGATCTAGTTCTACATGGGTTATATGTATTTTCAGCAAGCACATCATTCCACTAATGGATTAATCACTTCCTTACAAGGGAAGAAGAGAGGAGTATGCATATATGCATATACACACCAYCACCCCAAGAATATTCTGCATTTGGCATGAAAATCAGTAGTAATTACTGGGGATTCCAATCACTTTTGTTAAAAATAGCCAGTTAAAATATTTTTGAAGTACACATTTAAAATAACCTGTTAAAAACACAAATACAAGGAAGTCTGAACAGCAGCAGCTTTTCTAACTTGTCTTTTTCTTGTCTTTTCCTTTTTTGCCCTGTCAAGCCAAAATAGTCCAGGAACATCACTCTTGTGATAACCAGCCACAATACTGTGTCCTTTTTTGGAATTATCCTTAAAATAGCAGCCTTCGAGGATTACACAGCTGCCTCCAGTTCTTACCAGTAAAGATCTTGAACTATTTTAGTGGTATTTTTAAATCTGGCTCTGTAATCTCTTGATTTCACTTGTCTTTTTTTAATGGAGAGTCTGTCCCTGCACAGAACAGATGAAGATGGATCATGCATGGGAAAGCAAGGTGAGATGTGCTCAGAGTTAGCAGGGCACACCAGAAAATATTTAGGCACTGACAAGGGCTGTGCTCTTCGGCTCAGAAATCATTCTCTGGGAGGAATGCCTCCCTCAGCCTCTTGGCCAAAACCCAAAATAAGATTCAGGACAGCAGACAGCAAAGTTTGTTAGCAAAACACCAGGCAGCACTTTGGAAAATGCTGCTTCTTTTGGAGAATAGAGACAGCAAAGAGAGCTGCCCTAGAGGCTGATGCACAAGAGTATCAATGAATATATTCAGCCAGACTCCTTCACACAACACAATAAAAGCTTTTATGCCTCTCCTAAACTAGTTTTGCCCACTTCTTGTTTTGTCTTGGTCACACCACATAAAGAGTTTACTTACACTAAATACCAGCTTGTACCAAACAGTGGTACAAAAGTGCCTGGTTGTAATCTGAGTGGAGTCATCTTTCCTGTATTCTACTGAAATCTTGTAAACTAAACACAGCTTTAGCCAAAGTAGAAGTCATTGTGGTATTTATACCTGACGTGAGCATCGTTCACAAAAGGCATTCACACATCATTTAAATGCAAACAACAATTTCTATTGAATTATGTGGGTGGAACAGGAGGAGARGGGAGAAGCTCTCAATGTCAGGAAAGGTTTTACCAGTTTCTGAGTCAAGGACAAATCTAAAGAAAATAAAGTTAAATGTCTCCCATCAACATTCTTCAAGCAAACAAGGCACAACCCACAAATCATATCCCAGAATCAGACATCTGACTTTCTAAGCCATGTGTCACGCTTAGTCAGGAAAAGGCTTTTCTTAGTGCCAGCTGCTCCAAATGTGAGGAGAGCAGTTCTAACATTTCTTGGAATTTCAAAAATTACAGACAATTTCTTACSAAGCAAACATTATTCCAGTGTGGGCAAAATTTCCTTCAATAATCCAACTCCCCTGGGCAGATACAAAGGACCTGAACGCAGAACTAGAAATCAGTGGCAGCTTATGGTTATGTTGGTTGCATGCACACAAACCAAAGTGCCACTTATCCATAAATACACAGAGACAGTTTCTTTGAAAGGACAGCTTGTACTGCACCAAGTTATATTTATAAAACCATTATATTATAAAACCAAGTTGGTGGGGACAATGAATGGCATAAAGGAGATCAAAACCCATGGCCAGGAGAAACAGAGTGAACGATTCTAAAGTGAATTAAATAAAAAAGGAACTGTTACAATTAAATTTGCTCCTGATTAGGTAGAAATGCTAGAACTGTGAAATGGACTCTTTGAGAAGAGATTCCTTTTGGAAACCAAAGACCTTACTCATGATGCTCAATGAGAAAACACTGTCCAGTCTAGCATTCACCACAGAGAATTATTAAAGCACATCCTCTACCCCAGCCCTGACCCATTACTAACAGATCAGAGCAGCTGCAAATATTTCCTTCCTATTGTGACTCTACTTTGACAATAAATGTAAGTAGACAATAAAGACACTAAACACTGCACATATATGCAGCCCTGATCAGTGTGCTGTTCAATTTTCTAACGTGGAGCACTTTTATATTGTTGTCACTAACACACCCCACAAGATACATACTGGCCTCAGTCTGGTCTAATCCTTCTTGGTTTCTGGGAACATCTGTGTGTGTGATTAAAAATCACCTCCACTAGAAACAGGAATAATTAGCTATTGGGAACAGGCTGCAGGGAACTGTAATTTCTTCATCCCTTGGATTTGTTCTGCCACAAAAGCATGTTTTTAAAAAAACATAATTTCAGTAAGATTTGAAAAGGTTCCTAAACCAGCCAGAATAGGAAAGCAATTCATCTACCTCTGTGTCTGCACCACAGCTTTCTCCCTGCTACACTGAGAATTTCAATCTCTGGCTGACCATCAGACAACAGCATCAAATTCACTTTTAAAAAAAAAGTAACCAGAGCAAAGCTGTGGTTTTTATTTCCCAGTTTGACAAAACTGGGGATGGCAGAGAGGATTTTGTTATTAAATTGAGCAGCTTCAGTTGCTTCTGGAGGGTCACTACAAATCATTATTTTAGAGGGATTAGTGATTTTCACAATGGAGGCTCTGCAGATTTTCAGGATAATTACTCCTCAGCAGAAAAAACCAGCATTGTTTTCAGACAGGTTTATCTTCATGCAAGCCATTTCCAGTCTTTTATTTCAAAGGTTTAAGCATAGCAAAAGAATTCCTTGATGAGCATGGAATTTTATTAATAGATAGTACATCAAGCAAATTCTGTAATACCCTTTTTAGAAGGGATATTATGTAAAAAGGATATCCTTTTAGCATTTTTAGGATCAATTTCTGCAGTAATAATGACTGGTTTAGTGAATTCTACAGCATTTTTATAATAGCCAGACCTTTGGGCACACAGCAGATTGCACCTGAAGATCCATAAAATAAATGTAGAATTTAGAAACAACTGTATCCCAGTAGGCTTTGTAAGAGTGTATGCTGGAAAAAAAAAAGGAAGGTCTAGAGAAAACTGCCAGTAGGAGACAGAGACCAGGGGACAATTAAGAACTGTAGTAGGACTTTGTTCTAAAAAAGGCCTGTGGGCCTGTAGAGGCAGGAAAGTGGATAGAAATGTAAACAAGCTCAAGGGAGGTGAAGCTTTGTGGATCTATTTACTTTCTTCTGGCAATGACAGGAACAGAAGAATTACTGTCAAAAGTATTTTCTTCTTGTTACTACTTTGTTTCTTTCTTATTTATGTGAGAAACGAAGGTGGTCTGCTATTAGCAATAACCAGCTCTTGGAATGGAAGAATTAGCAATGTGAAAGAAAAAAATCCAGAGGAAGATTATTAGAGGTCTTGCACATAATCAAAATATTTCCCCTCTGTCGTGGAACCTCAGCTATTCCTTCCAGTACCAGATGATAAAAAGCCATTCCACTTTCATCAGTGTGAGCCTTCACCACCKTGAAAAGACATTTCTCATCTTTCAGGGGGAGATGTGGTGCAAAAAAGAAAACAACTTAGTGGCAAAGAGCTATTAGAACTGCAGCACTTCTTGAACATACACTGGGCCATATTTTCTTTCCTTTTCCCTCYCTTCTTTTACCTTCACATGAATGTAAATGTTACTAATTTATTTTGAAGAGGGAGGAAGCATAAACGGGACTGATCTAATGGGATTTCTGATCCTCTGACAATTTAGAATTAAGGTTATGTTTAATTGCAGATTGGGATGCAAATTTTCAGGAAGGACTGCTACCTCTTGACCAGCTAAATGCTGCTCAATTATTTTCCATCATCTCTCATACCTGCTTATGTTATTATCTTCTATATTGGTTGAAAAAGAAGAGATAATCAATTTTAAATCTTAAACTAACACACTGTTAGCACAGGAAACTACTGGTCCTTAAGACACAATGTAAAAGAAAAAACCAATATATATACATAAATATATATACATACAACAGCATGTGTTACTTCTACTGGTACTGTGAAATAAGATAGTTCAGAAAAGAAAAGGATATCGATAAATAGACGTATAATAGAAAAGAAAGTAGACTTAAAGCATTTCTAAGGATTTGCTCTAAGACCTCTCTCAACTTGGAGTTTTGGCTGCTGTGGCAGCCTGCATCGTGGCCCTCAGATTTGTGCTGTTACAAGTCAGAATGTGCTGAGAAGTCTCTGTTCATTGTCTGTGCTCACCTTTTCTTGCTGAGTTTAAAACTTGAGGATAATCACTCCAAGAAGCGCTGGCAGCATAATTTCATTTCTTACTTTTTCTCCACTCTCCAGTTTAAGCTGCCTTCTCGCTTCCAAACCAAACAGGACCATGACATTACACAGAAGGCAACAATCGAACAACAACCACAACAAAAATTTCAGAAAAGGAAAAAAACCACCACCACCAACTTCCACCAACAACTCAAGAGCCTGGCTTAGGGTGTAAGTACAATGTAACAAGGTCAAGTTTAGATTTTTAAAGTTTGGGTGTACTGAATTGTAGGTTTGCCTCACTCAACCTCATTGTATAATGAACTGCAGACAAAGTAACATTTCTAYAGCCAAAGAGCAGGAGCAGCTTGCCAGCAGTTTGCTGGGTTTGCTTCATCTCAGTGCTCTGTGTTTCTCTGGCTTTGATTTCTAATCTGCTAATAAATGGGCAATGTCAGGACTAAATTTTAAAATCTACATCCAGAGTGAAATTCTGATTGTGCAGCTGGAATGGCACTGCAATCAACAGAAGAATGCCAAAATACACTCACATAAATAGCAGCAAAGTTGTGTTCATTTGGTCAAAAAATGGATCTCTCACCCTCACAATTATTTCCACTAACACCGCAGCCAGTAGCATCAGTATCCAACAGTTCTACATTCATTTCCCCCAGGTTTTTACCTGTGCATGTTTGCCCAGTTTACAAATCAAATTCAGCATGTTTGTCCTTTGTAACTTAACTGTAAGCACTAAAAACTTTGGGTCCTGTGGTCTGCTCATTTACATTGCATGTGTGGGGCTAAATGAAAAACAAACAAGRCAGACTTAGATTTAAGAGTTCCCTGAACTGAGGAATCTCCAGCTGGTTCAAAACAGCATGAATTTTCCAGCTACTTTTTCTCTTAAACTGGTGCAAAGGATGATTGATCTTTTCAGGCAAGGGGCATAGTGGGGCCAGATTAATAAAATCTGTCATTCCAACTCCCTGACATACCCAGAAAATCACAATGGGGTATAGGAGAGGGGAAAAAAAACCCATCCCTCTTCTACAGGTAAAGAATAAATACTTGTTTTTCATCCAGCTTTTCTAATCTGTTTTTTTGTTGTTGCAAACTGATGCATTGTGCTGAGCTGAATAAATCATGTSATGTGGCATGTGACAGATACAAGCCCTTCATAAGGCACAGTACCGAGCTGYTTCATTAAATTTGATGAAAACAAAGCCAAAATTTCACCTGTGTTAACAGCACAAAGCCACAGTGCTGTAAGTCTGGATGCAGTTCAGGGTTATGTTGTAACTGCTGTGGCAATGACTGTAGCAATGGTATCTCTAATTTCTCCTTCTCTAGGTAAGTTTCCTTCTGCTGCACACAATCATCAGTGTTCTTCAGAGAAACCCACACCCCCTGTGCGCTGTCATAAAATAATCCCATGGATGTTTTTCAGATTCATGTTTCAGTAGAGAAATTTGTCCACTGATGGTCACAATTGTGTGTTAAATCTCTGCTGCTGCCTGATGAACACCAAACCACTCCTTACTATTGCAACACCACTGAAATCAATGCTAAAACAACAACTATGGAGTATAACTTTGGGACTGACACTCATTTCACTTTGACTTTTTTCACTCTGTGCTGTAAAAATGCCAATGGATCTGTTTTAGTCTAAGAGAGATTCACATTCCACACATTAAGAGAGTTCTGAAAATTTGGAAGTGTATGAAGTATTGGACTGAAAAGGTGCCTCCTGTGCCACTATGGCATGTGGGTGACAGAGGAGAAGCAGAGCTGAGGCACTCTCCTGCTGAAAGCTATTTCTGAAAGACAGGAGTACAGCTGAAATCATACCAAGAGCAATGTGATGAGTGAGAGGTCTGTGCACCGAAGTCAGTGGAAAAACTACAGCAGGCTTCAAGAGGAACTGAATGGGCTTTGTGACGAGTCACCTGCAAGTAAAAGGACAAGGCGAAAAAGCCTGGTACAGGTTTTCTGGGTGTCAAAGTTCCTCACTGCCCATGGAAAATTACAACTGCCAGATCACAGGGTATGTTCTCAAATCTGCTTTTATGTACATCATCAGTATTGTTTTCTGGGATGATCCAGCAATAAAGCACATCTCAAACTGCTGTCTGCTTTCATGGAAATGCTACTTCCTTTCTGAGGTGACAGTCCCAAAAATTTAAATTCCTTGTGAGGTAACAAGAAGATGTCCAGACTAACAGATATTAGAGGAGACAGGTATAAGGCAAGAGGTAATCTGAACTTTGTTGCCAAGAAACAGATTGTATCTCAACTAYTGTTCAAAATCAGGCAAGGCTTTTGCTGTCTGACAAGACATTTCTATGGTTACAAGAAACCCTTTCACATTCTCCCAGTGCATCCAAAGAGGCTCTCCTTACCCATTTTCCCTCTTGGCATGATCACCAGGCCTCAGATCCCAGCAGCTGGTGTCAACAAGAGCAGCTCCCCAGACCTCAGCTTGCCTCCCAAATCTGTGTTTGTCTACACAACTGATTAGTGGTCCTCATGTATTTTATTTTGGCCTCATAATCCACAGCGGTTCAGTCTCTTTTCATGAATCATGAAAACGGAACTGGTGACGCAAAGGCTCAGACAAAGCTTATTAGTGGGGCAGCTTTCTCATTTTCCCTTCCATGAAGGAGAGTCAAAATTGAATCTAAACTGTGAACATCCCATTTGACTACTCCCTTGATCCAGATGCAATTTAGTTAAATTAAGAAATAATCACCATAGTGCCCGACAGCACAGAAACAACATGATAATAAACTGAAGGCCTGTGGGTAGTTGGGTTTTTTTTTTAATTTTGTACACAGCAAACAGATTTAGGAACTGATGGATCATTTCAATCGCTCAAAATGTAATTTGCTAATTGCTACTAGACTGTGCAGTTTACAGGGATACCTTAATCACTGTTCTCAAAAAGCCTTATTCTAATAATATGTTTTTACTTAGTTCTGTAAAACAGACAACTTGAACAGTTTCTCCTATTGATACACTAAACACAATGAAGCCCTTTGCCTTCAAGTATTTCTGTGTTTCTTCTTTCTTTATTTCCTCAAGTACAACAAATGAGGGGTGCTGTCATTAAGTCTGTCATTCCATTTTAAGTGACAAAGTTCAAGTAAACTTGCAGAGAGAGGACAAACTCTTAACCAGCATTGTGCAGGCACATGCTGCTTACCTCCAAATCCAGGTCTCAGTGCAAAGTCATGGTCCTCTATGTGAAGAAGCTGCTCAGATTTAAGTGGCCGGACTTTGGTGCTGTCAAGTTTCCTCATTTTAATTTCTCGTTTGCTATGTTTAAAAGAAAAAAAAAAAAGTGAGAAACTTAATTTATTTCTTCTGCTCTGACATTCACAGTGCTAGTCAAATGAAATAGRGACCTGAGAATACCAGACAGCTGAATCTGGAATGTTACGGGTAACAACTGTATTAATAAAGCTGGAGAAAGATATATTGGGAAAGGTTAGGAAATGAGGTATGAGGGTGCCCAGGTCCATGAAGAACACCAATTATTTAAAAGAACTCCCAGGAAGAATGACTAGATCCTCATCTGCTCTCCTCAGAGATTGTAGCTATCATTATAYAAGAGAATAGAGCTGTTTGAAGTTAGTATTCACATAAACACTTGCAAATCAAACTTGGAAATAACAACACAYATCCATGGCTTAACCACTTCTTACATTATCCATATTACAGAGACAATTATTCCTTTTATTATAAATGTGGGAATTTTCACAGGAGCTCAAATGAGTCCACAGTTTTTTAGAAGGACTGAGAAATTATGATCCTGGATCTAGGGACTTGCAGGGGGGCTGGCTTTAAGKGGAAAGAAAGTAGGTTTAGATTAGATATCAGGAAGAAATTCTTCCCTGTGAGAGTAGTGAGGCCATGACACAAGCTTTCCAGAGAAGCTGTGGATGCCCCATCCCTGGAAGTGCTCAAGGCCAGGCAGGATGGGGTTTTGAGACACCTGGTTTAGTGGAAAGTGTCCCTGCCCATGGCAGGGGCAGGTTGGAATGAGATGATCTCAAGATTCTATGTTCTATTGTACACATTAGGAACACCGTTCTCACAGAAGTGTTCTCATGGTGAGAACAGTGAAACATGGGAACATATTGCTTGGGCAGGTTTTGAGGCTCCTTTTACTCAGGCTATTTAAGAATAGATCAGACATTTATTTGCAGGAATGACTTGAATACAGCTGCTTTGCCACAGGCAAGGGACTCTCCCTAGACACAATTTCTTTCATGGYTTCTGTGATGCTCTGGGACTTGGCTGCCAGCAACTCTAATTATTAATTTCGACTGAATGATAGAAATCTGTTCTGAAGATCGGCCTTGTAGTCACTGCTTAAGGCAAGGTATGGAATACCTTAGGATAAGGTGTATGCCTCTATTTGCTAATTTTTCTCCTTCCTTCCCCTTTTTTCCTTAATAAAGAAGCCCAAGAAATTACTTTTACATTACAGGAATGATGAGGTGGCTGCTGGGCTACTCAGAACTGTTGGCCTTGGACAAATTAATTTACCTTAGTATTCCTGAATGTCTGGCACTGTTGTCTGAATCAAATTACCAGGGCAATCAGAAGGTCCATGAGGCATTTCAAACACAGACTGTAGTTTTCTAAGTATGAAAATCACATGATGCTGAAATGAAAGCCCATGGTTCAGAAAATTAAACTCACCACAGAGCAAGCCTGTATCAGGGCAGAATGGGCAGCAGAACTGAACAGCTGCAATGCTCTACATGAGGAAATTCTGCTGCTTGGGATCCGGGAGAGGAGAAAATGATGAATTATGTTCATAATGCCATGGCACAGCTAATACAGCTGGGAAGCATCAGGTTATTTGTCATCTGATGTGCCAAGGAAAATGCCTGTTGGATGCTCCGATGATTTCACTGGAAGAAGCAGGCTGGAACTCTGATTCATCTATTACAACTTCTCACTAGAAGCAAGTCTGTGACTGAGGAAGACTTTCCCTGGACAAGAGAGGGAAAACATAAGCTACCAGAGCAGGAATTTTCTACTTAATAAGCCACTGGGAAGAGACCTTATGGAATTTTGATATTCCTTCTATTTTCCCAGATGAGGACAAAACAAACAGACATGGCACCTATATGAAAAGCATCTTTTGTGCCCACTTACTTGAACAGCCTATTCAAGCTGATGTTTTATATACAAGGAGTGGAATTGTATAATTATTTATAGCTGCTATCAAAAGTGGTTGTTCAACATAGGCAAGATCTTGCAGGAATCAGAATAGCATTTTTATTACAAACATGTTGCATCTTTTCTTCAATGCCTGCAATTCTTCCTTTGGCAGAATAGAAACCTTTACTGAAAAGGAAAATAGGTTTATATGCAGAGATGTATTTTTATGGTACTTGGAATGAATTTCATGGACACTGGTAACATTCCACCTGTAAAGGCACCAAAACTTAACAAAATTCCATGAAATTTTCTAAGAGAATTAAAAAATAATACACTTCTCCTTCACATTTTTTCTCCTTTTGCTGCTTCCCCAACCCAAGGCTAAGAAGTGTCCTCCAGCAGATATTCCTTTAACATCAGCATCTGGGCTCCAGATGTTGCTCCCTGGCTAAGAGTTACAGAATTAAATTGTCCTCACTGCAGCATTGAAGTTATTTAACTGTTGATTCCAAGGGAGTTTCATGTGTGTATTTGTTTACTCCAAATAAATCTAACTATTCATCAGCACAATAGCATTGTGAAATCATCAGCAGATGTTTTCTTAAGTGCTCCTTCCCTTGGTACCAATTCCATTAAAAAGTGGGAGAAACAGACCGGACTAGCCTGGGTCTCAGAAAAGCTTCTTGAGATCAGTTAAGATAAACTTTTCATTCTTACAGAAGCACAGCAAAAACACACATCATATTTCAGTGGCCTGGCACTCTGGTCTCCTGATAGTGCAGCTTTGAGCAGCACACCACGGTCTAGGGGTCTGAATACAGCCATTGATTCTGCACATTGATGGTATGGCAGACGTCAGGCGGTGGTGYTTGAGAGGAAAAGCCCACACAGAATTCCAGAACTATTTAGGTTGGAAAAGACCTTTAAGATCATKGAGTCCAACCATTCACCCAGCCCTGCCACGTTCACCGCTAAACCATGTCCCTAGGTGCCACATCTACACATCTTTTAAACACCTCCAGGGTTGGTGGGTGAATCAATCCCTTTCATGGGCAGCCTGGTCCAGGGCTTGACAGCCCTTCTGGTGAAGAAATTTTGGTGAAACYATTAGCAGATGGTTTTGTGAAACCATTAGAAGACAGATGCACCTAAGGAAAGGAAATCCCTATTTACATATCTCAGGTAGTAGTAACAAAGGGAACTCTGACAGATGCCTTGGTATTGGTGTAGATCTGGGCAATGATAATTATTTATTGATCTCTGTGAGGCACATGCTCAAGAAACTACTGCTTTCAGTTATAGCTGTGCTTTCCATAACTGTATTCCAGGCAAGGTTTTATATTATGCAAATTAAATGGCAATCTTTACTTACGTTCCAAAAGAGGTCATAAAAAGCACTTGAAGGGTTTCAGATCACATAAGGAATTCACTCTTATTGGTACTTWTATATTAAATTAATGGGAGCACTAACTTTCTGGCTGAAAAAGAGTGAGGAATACTGTTTTGACACCTCCCCACCCAATACTGTTGCATGGACCTTGGTATTTGCCAGAGCTCTCAAAGAGCAGTTAGTCACTGCCTACAAAACCAAAGCAGCTAATTCAGAATTAATTAACAATGGACAAAGATGTGTCAAGCTTTTAAAGACAAATTTAGCTGCTCCTACCTAGCCTTGAAAACCATTAGCGAATGAAAGGTAAAAGGTCTGCTCAAGGGTACTTAGATCATTTTTGGTTAAAGCATTTAATCACTTAATGCCATCAGTGTAGCTCCATAAACCAGTGGCATTCGTGGGATTGATGTGGTTCGTGTCCCATCTGGTTGTCTTTAACTTACCAGGCTATCCAAAGTTTATGCTGGTTCAAGGAGGAAACTGACMAGTTCATGGAAAAGAAATCCACTGAAGATCACTAAATCTGCAGAAATTACATCCAACACAGGATGTCGCTGGGGAGATTTGGTGACTTGATACAGCTGTGAGTATTAGGGGAAAATATCTTGTTTGCCCTGTCCTTATTCATCCAAGCTTGTGCTTGCAAGCCCTTGTTATAAACTCAGTATAGTGCAGGGATCCCTGGAAAGACCCTTCTTGGCTGTTCTTCTGTTTTAGAGCTCTGCTAATGATATGGTAAAAGTTCTTGTAGGAAACTAGAGAAAGTTTTTTTTCCCTAGCACCCTTTCATATGCAGAATGAAACTASGTAAGTTTACAAGAATACTATTAAGGTCCCTTTTATGACAAGAATACCCTGGATGTCATGGCCATAAGTTTTTTTCCAGTGCTGTGTCCCCAAGACACTCTGGCTACTACTAAGTCAAAGGTATCCAAAAGGTAGAACTTACAGAATCTTACTCCAAGGGGAGTCGGTGGGGTTATTCAGCAGTGTGACCTCTTAAATGTTTTCATACATTTATCWAGTCTTGAAGCCCAGATAAAAGAAATAATCAGAATTGTACAGTTCTCTCTCACACACGTGAAAATGCATTTCTAATTGCTCAGTAACATCAGCAATATGTACTGTCCAAAAACCTAATATTTTGACAATCAAATGTTCTGTTCTTTGCTGTAGGAAATGGACCATGACAATAATCGCTTTCTCTTGTACTTTTGGTTAATGCTTTAAAATCTTCTTTACAGGAGAATGCAGACAAATAGCTTTGGAGGGAGAATTGGGTTACTCTATTAAAACAGTGGAACTTGTAGGTTAAGTAACATTTTCACATGGGATTCTTTTTAAAAGGCCACCCATTTAACCAAGGCCATCTGTCAGCTGTGTCCCTGACAACCCTAGTGCTGGCTGAAAGATTTTTCCCCAGAAAGTAAAATATGCTGGTGGAAAGTCAGACCCTGTTGCAATGTATTGGAGGATAATGCAGCCTTTAGAACAAAAGCAGAGAATGAAACAAAGAGAAATTAAACACATTTGGATCCTTTGCAGAGAAAAGCTGATTTGCAGCTGTTAAGCTTTAGGATCCCCTGTGGCTCAGATTTTGCAGTCTTCTTCCCAGTTCAAAATCACCAGGACCTGGGAAATGAGGATGTGGGATGCCAAAGCATGCCTTGTGTAAAGAAAACTGCCACACSAGGCAGCATCAGATGAGAATGCAGTGCTGGCATTCCTCCTTGTTCCTATTCTTCCTTTCTGATAACTCACGTGTGTCTGTCTCACAGGACTGTCACATGGATCCATTTGCAGGTACCAGCAGAGATTTGTGACAATGGAGAGGACACTGTGCTAACACTGATATTGCTAGAGGATGTTCAGCAAGATGCCACAAAATCTCCTGTCTCCTACCACCAGGCTTCCCTCCTGCTTTGTGATTTTTTTATGCCAATGATGGAGCAACTGCTCTCAGCTATGGCAGAACAGAATAAATGCAAACAACAGCAGCATATGCTCCCCTCTTAGCACAGACAAAAGTGTACCAGCTGAGCTTAAAATAGACCTTCCTTGCCACTACCACTAACAAGGTATTTTATTCTCTTTCCACTTGATTCTTAACTGCTTCCTGAGATTAGCAAAGCACCAGATTAAACCTTATGTTGATACTGGGGCTGGTTCTGTTTATTTTCCTTTGTTGTTACAAATAATTGTGCACCAGCACTCAGTTTGAAACAGCCTGCTGAACAGCCATTCTTTTCACGAGCTTTTGGCTTGCACCAAACTTGGACCCATAACTTTGAATAGAAACCCAGAAGCACTGAGTGACACAGCAGCTCTGGGCACCTCTGTTGTGTCATCTGTTACCTTGCATTGCTAAACAGGATTTTATCAGGACATGTAGGGTTCCAGAGACATTTCACTGCTGGATCATTGCATGAGAAGTGATACAGGAGGTTAACAGCTGTACAACTGCTACAAAGCATGTAACTTGAGAAAAAAAAAAACCAGCTTAAACACATCAGAGGAGTCCAGTTATATTACTTTTCTTCAATATGTGATATTGTACAAATAAACTATTTGTACACTGCTCATTTTAGTAGGGGGGGCAAGCACATTGAAAAATCTAAGTTATATCACTTCTCATTCCTTAAATGGAGCTAGTTATTCCCAAGAAAGAGGAATTTTTCTTGAATTATCAGTGGCAGCCATTGGTCTGTTCACATAGTATTAGATTAATCTGGAAACAGGTTGAGAGACCTGACATGGCACTGCCTTCATGGGGGAAAAGCACTGACACTTTGCACAGAAACTTAAAGGTAAAAACCTTGGTATCATTATTCATTTTCAACCAGCCACTCAATTGGAAAGACTAAGAACAGAGACAATCTTCAATGTCTAAAAGCATTAAATATATTTTAGAAAGGGAACACTCTGTGTCATCACTACAAATAAGGTGTCATTCACCTCATTTAGTGCCGTAAAAAAGTCTTCTGTATTCTTTATAGTGTAGCCACCCTGCTGTTTAGGTAATGAAAGTCACTTTGTAACACTGGCATAGGACTTTGGAAGGCATTTCTGCTTCTTATGATGGGAGTTAGAGGGCAAGAATGCTTGAAACATCACAGCAATAATCTGGTAGCCTTGTATCACACCAGGTAAAAGAGCYGTGTGTGGGTGTGAGTGGGTACACAACTGCATATATATGAAACATTCATGAAATCACAATATGAAATGTCTGGTTATGAAAAATTAATTAACAGTTCACCATTTCTTTGTTGGGAACACCCTATCAATACTATGCATTCTATAAACCCAGAAACTGGAAGAACAGGACAGTGAACCAAAAGGGTGTGTTGAAAGGTAGATGACAGCATGAAGTTTACCAGATGAACAMAGACAAATAAAGTCTATTTCTTACCTGTTATGTTTTTTTGAGAGTGACATTTGTTGCCGACGATGAAGACGGTGATGCTGACTGTGAGAACTGTGCAGCACTGCTGTTGGCCATAGGCAGGTGAGGAACAGAAGTTTCATGACCAGGACCATCTCTTCCAAAAGAGAAATGCACCTGATCACCCAATCCACCTTGCTGACTTCTTATTTTTAGTGGTTTTACCGTTTAGAAACAGCATAGCATACAAAAGATGCACGTGAAGAAAGGCATCACTGAAGAGAGAAGACAGGGGCATCCCAGTTCTGATGTCCTCGCCGAGTTCCCCTCGTATTTTGGCAAATCATAAATATTCCCTCAGCTCTACATCCCTGCAGCATCTGCTGTCCAACCAGAAGCACCTTGTTTTCAGCACTGTGGTAGGTAGGGCAGTTTGCCTGGCCAGGCTGCTTTCCTCTGATCCATCGCTGCCACTCTTTCAGCAAAGGCGCGTTTTTAAATTCTCCATCACCCGCTCAGTAACCTCTTCAACATAGCCTGTGCAGGCAAAGTGATGTCAAACATTTAATCCCCCTTAAATCCCACACAAAACCATACAAAAATCTGCTYTAATGACAAAGGTCTCTAAATTAATCTTGCTTTCTATATATGTGTGTATCTGCTCAAAACCATCTTCTGCACAGATCAAGCTSTTTTGTTAACTGGCTACATTGCCCTGTCTTCCCAACCATTAACATCAATTCTGGCTCCGTGAGCTGCCAGCATTTTATCTACATACACACTTCCTTCTGAACAGGACAATATCACAGTACAAGCCCAAACTAAAAATGAACTCCTGTTTTGATATTCCCCAATACCAGAAAATACAATTTCCCCCCCTCCTTTTTTTTTCTTCTATTTACTAAGTTCTGCAGCTATTTAATTCACTGTAAATTTACAAGGTATGTGTATGTCTAAGATCCAGCATCCTTCCACCAAGCCTAATTTTATCTTTATCTCATTTAGCCTGCCCTACCTGCTCAATAGAAGGTTGAATTGCAAAACATTTTATTTACAAAGTGTTGCTTAAGCAATAACTTGCACATGGCAGCTAGAAATGATGGTAAGATTTCTTAGGGGCTTAAAACTGGGTAATACTGGGGACACATCTTCTTAGCTTGACTTAGGCACAGTCAAATTTATCCTTTTCAAGCCATCAGCAAGCTCAGTCGTTATTAAAACTGATAGCATGCATTTATTTTTCTTTATCTAGAAAATCAGAGTTTTGAGCTTGAAAGTTTAGGAAATGGAAACACCCCACCCCTATCTAACAGATGGAGGAGTAATTTGTGTCTCCTAGGAGGAGGCTTCTTCCCAAGTAAGACAAACCAAGGAATAAAACCAAGCCAAACAMCGTGTCTGCTGAGACTATTAGCACCCACACACCCTGGGAGAATAATTCTGTGATGTGGGCATCTACCTCCTCAGAAGCTCCCTGAGATTCCCAACTAACTTCATCTGGGCCAAGAAATAATTCTCAGATGCAAATGCTTTCCAGGTGGAGGTTACCAATGGACAGCTAACTCCCACTGTTAGACTGAATTTGGTGGCCTAAGATCAAAAGCTTTCAACCCTACTAGCCACCTCATTCAGCTGTTTAATAGTTTAATCCTTTCCTGTTCAGCAAACTTACGGAAGATCATTTGCAGTCTGGCCCAGGGATAGTCTGATAGTGCTTCTGGTGTATTCCCAGGGTGGAGTTTCTAGACATAGTAAATGCGACCTGCAGTTAATAAGACTTGTAACAGGTTCCATTAATCTGCACTATCATTTGTGTGGGAAAAGGAAAATAAAACAGTAACTCTAATGAGAATTTCTTCCACGTGGAGATAAATATGAGTTCCTGAGCCAGTCTGGTTAACTTCCCTACTCTCACCCAGCACATACATATCAAAGTAGCAGCCCAATGATTAAGTTACATAAGAGAAAAAAACCAAGAGCCTTTGGATCCTCTTCTTTCCCCACCCAAGCACAGGCCCAACAGTAGTAGCAAATGAAACAAAAAGCAAACTACACTGCAGGCTGTGTGATAAATATATTACCACATTTCTACATGTCTGGCTACCTGCATATCCATCAGAGTTAATTCATTTCCAACCATTTTCCTCAGCTATAAAAGAATAACATTTATACACTGTCTTCCCTGCTAATTCTAGTTCCCATTGTTTCCAGATACTGCAGAGACAGATGTGTTTTAGATGTTAATATAAACCTTAGCTGAAACAACTGGCTGTTATCCCCACTAAGCAGGAGACATGGAATGGGGACAGAGGGTGTTCTGGGTGCTGAGGTTTATCTGCCAAGAGCTCTGTAGGGGACCTGTGGTTACACCATGTCATGCTAATGTAGAAACGTGTTGATTTTGTGTGCTGACCTCAAGGAAGTCAAAGGAGTCCATTACAAATAAACAAGTAAAAATTGCTTTGTGGATTTATTTTCCAGCTGGAAAAGGGAGTGCTGAGAAGCCCTGCTCCAGAGATCTGGCTTTGCAGAATGACTGGCATGCCTCTGGCCAAGCTGCAGATGGACGTCCCTCCCTCCAGGAGCGGGGAGTCTTTAACAGAGACASAGGAAATTAGATGCTGTTTTCATTGACCTATCAGCACCCCACTGCTTTATTACTCCTGGCTACAGCAACAACTTTACCACTAAGCTGTGCTGCTGAAAAGACTGCTCCATGGAGGATTTCCAAAACATGCTGAATGTTCCTTTGACTATCTCTGCTAAAATCAGCTTTAGTCAAAAAAAAAAAGGGGGGGGGAAARRAAAAAAAAAAAAAAAAGAGAAAGGGCTGGATGCATTGACATATTCCACCACCTTCACCCATCTGATGTCATAAATATACTTTGGGAGGCCTTGCCTAAGCACACTGAAAATCTAAGCACTACCCCTCTCTCCTATGGCATATTTCCAGAAACTGTCTAGCCCACACACGTGGAGACTCCAGGAGGAACTCCTGCAGAGGGGAATCAAAAGCACTTCCTTTGATGGGCGTGAATATCAGTGGGGGCAAATCCACAGCAGCAGGGTTTCTTCATGCTAGACCTGTTTTCATTTCCTCTGGGGAAGGGAGCATTACACAGAGCAGATTATAATATCACTATAAATTACCATTAAGAAAACAGGTTAATCTCCTAAGCATTTGCCAGTAATAAATTCTAAAAGGATCCCTCTTTGGAGAAGAATAAAAACAAGATAATATACTTTGCTTGAATTGGGCAAGTTGCTGACCAGTTTGTATGTTTTAAACACAGCATTGTCTCTTTGCTATCAGTAAAATTATTTCTTTAAAATTATCTGTAGCCTATTAAAAGTTTGCCATGCTTATCTTTCCTGGACAAAACCCAGCACGTGGTAACAGTGCATCAGCTCACTGGAACAGTTTGCAAACAAGCAAGCAAGGAAAAGAAGCAAAGGTGAATACACCACCTGGTATCAGAAAATGAGATGCCTTCTTTTAGTCAGCAAAATAAAACATCCCTTCTGGTAACTGCAATCTGGAACTACAGACCCCTCTCCACCACAGATCACGGAGCAAAGCAGATTGACAACCGCTATTATAAAAACAAGAACAGAAGAATACCAGGGATGAAGAAATGCTTCAGAGGCTGGAATTTTGCAGAAAATCTGATCACACCTAAAGGCCATTTTAAACATATGGAGATGAAAGACCACAGCACACACTATCACTTTTCAATCTGTAAATTAGCTGCAGTGAGAAGAGATGCAATGTGGAATGGGGAGTGTAGGTTTACATGGCATGTATTTTTTTATTCTCCTAATCAGAGAATGAAATACAAGGAAGTAAACATTAATAAGACTCCTAAGAGGCACTCACTTCTTATAAACAACCAGCAAATTACAGAAAGCAGATTAACCCCATCCATGACTGTGTGAGTGTGAATGCAATACAGCAGCATAGGAATAGGCAGCATTTTGCTTTTCTATGGTAACAGACTCAGTGCAGAGCACTTGCCATTTATATCATGGTGACTTACAAAATTAATGTTAGAATTAAGGACAGTTTGTCCTGCTTATATTAACACAAATGACAAACCAAGTTTCCAGAATAAGATATCCATTCACATTTCCCAACAGGATGAAGTGGGAGGAAAGCAGAGACTGAGAATTATGATTCCAGTTTGCAGATCTCAGAACAGAGGAAGAGCCTTTTTTTTTTTTTTTGCTACAGTACTTTGATACAATTGCTACAGAACAAGCAATTGTTATTTTTCATTAAAGTAAAGTGCAGTTCATTAAAAGTACAGGTCATCTAAACAATTGCATGAACACAGCTGTTGTGTGATATGAGGTCTCCTTGGGTGTCCAAGAATCCATTCACAAACAGGGCATGGGACCTGTACAAAGTTTGCAGCTTTTGAGAGCAGAGCTGGACAGTTTCCACTAAAACAGCAAAAGACTGGAGACCAAATTCCACTCCTGAGACTTGTCCAGTTTCTTATTGTCTCTGTCCACTGCCTATTCATCTGAAGGAGTATTTCAAAATAGTGTGGGATCCTGACAAGACCATACTCCACCACAGGCAGGTGTCTTTTCCCATATAAAACAGCCTCTTAATACCAGGCTTGAACAGACTACTCTGTTTGATACAAGGGTCTTTTCTGCTCTTCCTTCAATTTACAAAACTCAGGCTTCTCTTTGCTCTAGAGCTGTGTTGGCTACACACTTTTTTGGTACAATCAGACATTTGGTTTGAAAGAGTGACAAGAACGACAAAGAAAAACCACACACTTCCCTGACTCTTTGCATCCCCCATTTCCAGAGCCTCTAAATCAGGGATTCTTTCCCTTTCATCATTCTGCCCTGGACAGAACAATCACTGAATTAATTTCATCCCTAAATCCCTTTACTTAGCTTCTACATCAACAACTCTGAAAGTAGAACAATCAGTTTTACTGCCTCTGGTTAAGGAACATCTGCATCTTGAGGGTGATCTCTGGCAAAACAAGCAGCCACATTCTTCCCACRTTTACACTACTCAGAGCTCAGTGGCAGAAAACTTTGCCTTTCTGCCACCTGATGCTGACCACAGGCATGGGATACAGCTACCCTACTCCTGCATGTGTGTCCATTTTTCTCCAGGAGCAGTTTCTGGAGTTTGTTTCTTTATTTCTGTGGGATTTTTTTTTTTTAATCTTTTCGCCTCTTTCCCGAGTGAGGGAGGATCAAGGGGATGACCCTTAAGCCCGAGCAATTCTCAGAAAAGGAGTGTTTGCAGCAGCACAGTGTATCCCCAAGAAGAAAGCTACTTTGCCATATGTATGGTCTGAACACTGTGCTTCAATCCCAAAAGCAATATACGCTGCATGAGATTATTTTTTTCTTTATTTCCTTGTCAGTCTGGCCAGCAGCACAGTCTCTCATCAGTGCTTGCCAGTCAGATCCTAACTGCTACCTGAAGTTCTTTTGGCTCATTTCCCCCCACAGACTGAAACAAAACAATTCAGCAACCGTGTTTACTCTTTTCTTGCTGCCAAGCTGATGTTTATTAAGTGTTTTCTCCAACATTCCCTGTTTGCTGTCCAGGAGTCAACAATATATCTCCGATGGGAACTAATTTATTAAATGTATTGCATCTCTACAAAGCTCCTTTTCTGTCACCAGTGAACATGAGGAGAAAAAAAATTGTTGAAYAGTGGAAAAAAAATATGCCTTTCAGCTTTGGCACTGCAAACTTTTTCATCTTACAGTGAAAATAGAGACAGATTTATTGATTAAAGTCTGATCTCTACAGGTCACAAAACAGCTTCAAAAGCCATCAGTTACAACTCTCAGTGGCTGTTTTCCAGGCTTTTCTTTCCCATTGATATCTTCCAGAGAAGCATATGTTAACATCACAGAGCAGGTGCTCATTTCAAACTGGGAASCCAATTTTTACTACGTGAGTTGTACTCTTAAGGAAATATATATTTAAGTTTATATATATTTGAGACTTAGGAGGTGGTAACCGTATCTGTTTTTTCTAAGGCTTTATGACTTCTGTTTTCCTAGTGGCTGACAAAATAATGTCGTTCTAAATCAATAAACATMTGAACAATTCACGTTAAAATCTTGAAGGAGAGAGAAGCTAAGTGATGGAACAGCAGCAGAGAAGGTTGGTCAGAAATTTGCTTAYAGAATCACAGAATGGTTTGGGTTGAAAGTGACCTTAAAGATCATCTCATTCCAACCCCCTTGCCATGGGCAGGGACACCTCCCACTAGACCAGGTTTCCAAAACCTCAGCCTGGCCTTGAACACTGCCAGGGATAGGGTATCAGCCCAGCTTCTCTGGGAAACCTGTGCCAGCGCCTCACCACCCTCACAGGGAGGAATTTCTTCCTAAAGCTCTAGCACTTGCCCAAGCTCTAGTGCTCCTGTTCATCATTTTCYTGGTAACATAAAGATAATGCCCTACAACTGTCTGTGCTGGGAGATGCAATACAGGTGTGCTGCCTATGGCATGTTCCATCCCTAAAAGATATGTAAAGTACAGCTGAGAACCCCAACAAAATGGAGCACCTTCACAGCAAGATCACCCCGCTGTGATGCCTTCAGTGCAGAAATCCTGATCTTGTATAATTGCCTTCAGGTACAGGAAAAGCTGTGGGGGATTCTAGAATGTGTCAGTATGGGTTTCTGTAAAACAAAAAAAAGTCACACAGAGAAATCCAAAGTGACAGGTCTTCCAGTTCTGCCTCCTCACCCTTGGGTGCCGACATGGGACTCAAGACCAACCAACCCTCCTTTTGTCCCCCTTTTACTTTCGTRGGGAAGAAACCCCAGGGTTGCTCACTATTTCACAAACCCCTTTGTTGTCCACAAAAATCAGGTTCATCACCCAGTGTGCAACACATGAATAATTACACACTGAGAGAGACACTGATGTTTATTTCAGAGCCGTACAAGCCKGGCTGCTCCCTGGTATTCCACAAATCAAGCACCCCGACTATCAAAACTCTTCAGTATTTATACATATCAGCAAACAAAGGAATTAGCGCTCACTGGCTACAAGTTACATAGTTCTCTTATTAATTAGCATTCTGTCTTCCCTTGGTTAATGATTCTCTCACTTCCAATGCTAACTAGTCCATATGCCCAGTCTTTCCCTTCTTTCGGGTCGGTGGTCCCTGAGTCAGTGGTCACGATCTGCCCCTGCCAGGATTACCTTTTAATCAGCTGGAGCTGATTTCAGCACAATCGCTGAGTTGGCTTTATTGCTTTCTTCCTTATCTTGTGGGTTCTGACAAGTGTCCTTGTTGTCAGTAAATTCTGCATTCTCTATGTCCGCTATCAGTGTCACATCCTTCTTCCCGAGCTTTGTTAACCTGCCCCTACATCTCAGAGCATTAAAACACATCGAGCCCTAAACCTAAACAAAGCAATTCTTCGGACAATTCGTTTGTCTTTCTAACACCTTGGCATCACCTGGCRCTTGCTCTCTGTTTCGCAAATTAAATCTCCTTTCTTGTTGAGTACTCTTGAAAGATCACAAAGATCAAACATCAGAGAACATCCCTTCTTAATAAAATTTTTACATGTTCCACATTTTGCAACACTTTTTCACTATACGCGGCTAAATCGCGGGTGTCCCCACACGGACGCGCCCAGCAGCGCCCTCAGGCAGCGCGTCCCGTCCCGCACCGACATGGCGGCCGTTCCCGCCGAGCGGCCGCGAGATGGCAGCGCCCGCCGCCCCACCCGCAACCCCGCCGGCAGCCGCGGCTCGGAGCTCCCTCTGGGAGGGGAGGAGGAGGGCGGAGATGCCCTGTCCCGCCCGCGGCTCCGGTGGGGAAGGTGGTGAGGGGCGAGAAGGGCTGGGGAAGGAGAGAAAATGGCCGCCGCTGGTGGCAGCGCAGGGAGAGCCCGCTGGAGAGGAGGGCAGCCCCTCAGCGCACCTGAGGGAGCGCGGCCGCGCGTGGAGGACGGTGTGGGGCGAAAGGGCAGTGGGCAGAAAGTATAAGATGATAAAAAGCGAAGGGGGCAGCACCAGGGTGGGGGGGGTGGGGGGGGGAGTGATTGTGAAGCTGGCCGAATGTTCAAGAGGATCCCACATCACGAGTCCATGTCCAGCAGCCTGGTGTTCTTCAAAGTACCCTACCTGGTGTTCCTTCCTTCCAGCTTACTCACTTCTAGCCCCTTAACACAAAAATAAAACAGGCTATGGTGACTGTAATCTTAATTCCTTCAGTTATCCTCAGAATATTTTATGGTGCAAGAGACCATTGGAAGTCATTTAAAATAGAAATAAAGGTAGCAGCTTCACAAAGTATGACAAGAAGGTAGGGAGGGGAACAGAGGGAGTTTAGATGGACTTCTGGGAAATGAGACCATGAGAAAAAGATGAAGGCCTTCATTAGTAAGAAATGAGCACAGCCCCTTACAAATAATTTAGTATTGGGAATAGCCTATTTAGTTTATGTACATTAAGAATGTTTTAGTTCGTGATAGTACACAGGAGGGGTCTGCTCAGGCATGGTGTTCCTGGCCACAGCCTGAAGCAGCAGCATCCATAGCAGCCTGCAGCAGGGAGCTCCACAGCCTCCTTACGCAGCACAGGGATAAACACCTCCCTCCTTCTACTCGTCCTGAACATGCTGCAGCCACCACCTCTTAGTGCCATTCTTTGTGCTTTGTTTTGATCCTTATTTACTTGAGGATTTCTTGTATTGGAGACCTTACATACTTTAATCTATTGACTGCAAGAGGTCCCAATTTCTCCAAGTCCTTGTAATTCACGCTGAGCGTGGGGTGACACAGGCCCCAGCCCAGATGCTGGGTTGTGCTGTCAGGCTCAAACACATCCTCCACAGTTGTATAACCTGACCCAGACACGGTGTCCTAGTATCGTATGGCCCCTGCCAGGTTACATAAGGTGACACACCATCTGCACTGACATCTGTGACCTGATGCAGGTGGCATCACTCTGCAGCACGTGTTAAGAAGGGGAGGAGGCTCCTTACAGCCCACGTCCTGTTTTTCCCTTTTAATCTAATCACCTTAGCACAAGGCATTCCTAGCGACTATGTTGGCAAGGGCCAATATAGCAGGCATTTTGCCCCCAAACTTCAAAAATTGTCAAGCATGAAAATTCTTCAGATAAGAAATGCTATTTTGCTTGCCTCCTACTTTGTTAGTCCTGAATGGTCACGTTTAAGATTTTCCAATAGAGTAGAAAAGTAAGAGTGAAAAAAACAAGAGTAAACAAAGTTTTGTTTTACAGGGAGTAAGGGTCTGCCAAGTATTAAATTGCAGCCTGTTATAGACCCACAGTGTTCAGAAGGAAGGTGATAAATTTGCTAGGTATTCCTATGGCGGTCACCATAGTGTGTGGACTTGGAGAATATGAAGAGGAAAAAAAAAAGCTTGGGAAATGCAGAGCTACTCCAGCACCCCGAGATGGCAGGAGTGTGATTAATACTGTTTTGATGGAGGAATGTATGTGCAAACTCTGGCTGAGACGTTTCCAGAAGTATGAGCTAACGGAGACTTGACCTTGAGTCCTAGTCAAAAATGAGGCTAATTTTTAGGGGCACTGGCTTGATGCCTGTTTTTGAATAAACACTGAGTTGATTAAAACCTGTAGCAAAGCCCTGGGTTTTACAGGCTCAGGGATTCTAAGAAACCTCTCCAGTATTTCTGAAGTGGATTTTTTTCTTCCTGCAACAATGGAGCTTCGCTCAGCACACGGAGGACAACGTGCAGCTGTTATCAATGCACACCGCTGTGTAACTCACTTGATCAGCAGGAGATGTCTCCCAGCCCCAGAGCAGGCAGAGTCTCCAACACACCCAGAGTTACAATCAGCAGCCTCAATCCACACCCCACGACTCCCAGCTCCACCGGCATCTCACAAACACACCCCACGGACATGCACTGATGGATTACTGGGGGTGTGGGTGCCTCCCACCAATGGTGACAACGAGGGGTTTTATTCATAGGTGTTTGTAAAAAAATATCACACTGAAAATACATGTGGTGAGAGCATCCCTGTTTGCATCATATGAGTCTCATCCTGCTGCACCCCGAGAGCTCTGAGCAAGAGGCAAGAAGCTGAGGGCTCCATTTTGCAATTCGTGAAATGTCAGGGAAAAAAGAAACTGATTCTGATTGTCCCACTGAAAAAAAAAAATCATTTCTCTCCTTTCTGCTTTTCACAATGCTTCTTCTACCTCTTTGTTTTTCAAGCTGCAGATCAAGGTGTTCAGCTATAGAGAAAAGTGTAGAGTCCAGCATATCACGATTCAATGCAACAGAGAGACGGGGTCAATTATTAAACCCTGGGCAGCCTGCAGGGCTTTCAGCATTGGGTAAGGAAAGCTGTTTGAAAAGCTACTTTCTCTCCTGCAGCATTAAGTGAACATACATAATTTGTGGTTTTTAGGGTATTTGTAGTTGGGAGCTGGGCAAACATCATGCTTGGTGTCCATAGAGTTTTCAGCCCTTCTGTTGTCAGTTCCCTGATCCTGCAGGATCCTAACTCCAGTCTGTATAAAACCAGTGTAAAAAACCCATCTATTAACACAAATATTACTACTACAGCAGGAGTGAGGTAGGCAGCTATATCACTACTGCTAAATACTTTTTCTTACTAAACTCTAGATCAGCAATGCTCTGATATGAAGGCCTTATCTATAGGAGGAAAATATAGGGTTTAGAAAGATTGTACCTCATCGCCTAAAGTCAGCCTGAAAGTGCAGCTATGCAAATTGAAGTAAAAAGCAGTCATGAAGCTTAACATCCACTGGCAATGATTCACACTTTTGTTTACACTTTGAAAATCCTCTTTGCCTTAAATTTTCTCTCAGGGACATGTGTTTTTACAAGACAATTTCTCACTTTCATCTTCTCCTGCCCAGAACAGAGCTACTCAAGTAAAGGCTGTAACTCTCAGCAAACCCTACCAAGTACAGAAAAGGATTAGGTAGGGGATGTTATTATTGGCCTTGTCATCACTGAAAATAATGCATTTTCATTACAGTGGAATATCCTACTTTTTCTAAGATCTTACACAAGACAAAAGGATGATTTGTACCACGCAGGTACGAGAATTCAAATTAAAATAGGCAGTATAGGTCAGGATGCAACAATAGTCATGCTGAAGTAAAAGCTCATGAATCATCTCCAGTTGTCTTACACACTTATGCAGTGTCAAAACAAAACATCTTTTCTTTYTTTTTTTTATATGAAGACGGAGTAGTTGTTATTGATGTAAAAAAAAATCCAGAGGAGAAACAAGGGATCATCAAAAGTCCATTTTACCCCTTCTGGTGATGGTGGGAGAGTTTAAAACATTCTAAAAGAGCCAAAACAGTGTTTTGGCCACTTTCACAACAGATGTAAAATTCCGTTTTAGCCCAGTGGACTGAGTAACAGACTGTGAAGAGAAAGGGAAGAGAACAAATGCAAACACACTTTGACTAAATAAGTACATACATATGCCCAGTAGAGTCAAGTATTTCAGGCCAAACTCTCTTCCTGTTTTCTTTAGTACTGAGTTTTAGAGATAAAACACAAAGGCTCACAATTTTTATTGGAGTAGAAGAAGGAAAGTGATTTTCTTCATGTCCTCAAAGACCCTTTGTCTTAAAAGTCGTAATAAAAATTAGTCTTTTTAACTTTTTGAAACTAACCCAGGTAAGTTTCAAAATACTTCAGTCAAGGACCAGCAGCAGATCAAGATCAAGAACAGAAAATACCATTTTCATCAAAAGGAAAAGCCTTTCTGGAGACTGAACTGGGCTGATGGAAGAGGCTGTTCTCAGAAGTATCTGATATTAAAAGGTTTCCACCATGAGATGAGYTGTTAAATAAACACCCATCAAAATAACAACACCTTTTCTAAAGTTACTTGGCTGTAGGGATTAACAAAAAAAAAAAAAGAAAAAGAAAATAAAGTGGTGTTCTACCACAGACAGTTCATGGTGACTCCATGACAACAAAATCAATTTTGTCTCCTCAATCTGTCTCCGTGGGTCTCAGACAAGTTCATGGGACCTTGTCTTCTCTGACAAGGTTTTCCTTGTTGTCCTGGTTTTCCTGCAGTATCCTTTAACAGTGACTGCTAAGTGAAAGGAGATATTTCTGGTGCTGTTTTACCTGATTGTTCTGCCACTTTCATGAGCATTTGCTTCCCTGGCTGTCAATGATTACTCTCTTTTTATCCTATTCACTTCACAACTTTAAATTTGTCAAGTTTTGCAACTTCCTGATTGTTTTTTCAGTGTCAGTGTTCCTACTTGCTTCTCACATTTTCCAAGATCATTTACAGCCATTAACTGTTCCATGACAGAGATGAGTGTCTCGCTGCAAACCTGCAGTAAGGGTAGGAGAGCAGCCATTCCTAATGTTCAGCTCTTCAGCCAAACCTGTCTTTTAAGAGCGTTTTGAAAAGTATTATTATCATAGCCTGGGTACTCTTACCTAGTAGGATCTAGAAAATATGGAGGTGAGCAGACTACCAAAATACCTGCTAATTAGCCCAAGCTGCCTGCAGTATGACTGGAATGTAGTCTGAAATCATTCGGCTTTGGGAGGCCTGTAAAACTTAATCAACTCTTTCATTAACTGCCTTGTCACTTTTTGAACCACAGGGATRTAGCTGCTATTTCTGCAGATAGCAGGAATCCAGTACTAAAGTCAAGGCAGTAGCTTGGACTAAAATGAGGGATACTTGGGTGGAGCACAAGGAGAAAGAACAAAGTTTGCACCGTCTGAATGTAGACCGGAGAAMAATCAGATTTTCTCAGAGGTAATAGGCTGAACTCCTGCAAACTAAGGTTGAAAAAGTCTTTTGATTTAGAGTTAGAAGAGGAGCCATGCCCAGTAAGGTTCTGTCTCCTCACCCCCTGTGGAGCAATAAATCCTCTAATCCCACAGAGGTAAAAAAACCCCAAAGCCCCCAACTTTACCAGTGATTTTAGTATGTCCTTTCTTCTGAAGGGATTGTAACCTGTTCAAAATTCTATTTGCAATCAGCTTAGCAATATTCTGCCTGCATGGGAATTCTCACCCACAGCCACCCTGCAAATTCCTTGCCACTCGCTGTGCAGCTATCAGCTTCTTGGTGCTCGAAATAGCTCCCCAGCRTCACATCTGAGTGGCTCCCCTGCTCCCAGCTGACATTCCCAGCCCACAGAAATCTCAATATTCCTGTGCAGCTCCTCGGTTCGGGAAATCTAGAAATAACATGCTGTTTTACTATTATCGCTGCAAGTTTTGGTGAATCTTCTGGAGATAGTAAAAGCAGGAGAAAATTCCTGCATGCACAACCCTGAAATTCAACAATATATGACTCTGCTTTTTAACTGGTTCATGGGCTCATTTGTCACCATGGGGTTAAGTCCCCAGGATAGCTGGTGCCTCACGTAAGAGGAGCCTGGATAATTTGGCCATAGACTTAGAAAAGTGGCTCTAATTTCGACTAAAAATACATTTGCATTCCTTCTGCCTTATTCTTAACCACACAGCTTCCCTCTCACAGAGGAACAGCCCTTGTGCACTCCTTTCTCCCTTGCCCAGACTTTCTTTCTACAACCCTGTATGCCTCTTTCCCCACTCCCACTCTCTCAAGCCCCATCTTTCTTCCAGATTTAAGTCCACAAAATCATCCAGAACTTAATTGATTTCTCATTGTTTAGGCGAAGACAGAGAAGATTTCCAAATTTGAGGGTTGTATTATATGAAGTGTGTTGGTGGGTAAGATGCTATATTAAAGTAAGGTCACAGAAACACAGTTTTATTCCATTTGCACTAAAGTTTACAATTTTTTTGCAATTCTTGTTTAACTAAGACAGGTTTCTTTTTCAAAAGTCATTAATTACATTAAATAGTAAAGTGTCTTGTATTGAATCACACTAAATACAATGAAATAAACCTTGTTTGTTACCAAGTTAATCACAAAGTGTTACTTTTACCCAGATTTATATATCTGTGTTATACTCAGTATAACACAGAATTTGCTGTCTACTTAACAAACAAACAGGAGTAGAAGGTTAGGATAATCATGACCTTCTTGGCATTCCTTCATGTTTCACATCTTCTAGGCAGAGATGCTGGGGATCAGTTCTTTCCTTTAAATTTAAAATCAAAATAAGCTAAACAACCACCTGACTTTTCCCAGTGTTTGGTTTGGAAGGACTAACATAATTTGAAAAAGCTGCCTTAATGTATTGTTTTGTTGTTTTTTGGGGGTTTTTTTAAGTGCTCTCGCCCTGTCAGTAGTTAGCAGATCCAAGTAATTTTAACTGGATATGTTTTTCTTTCTCTTCTGTTTATTTTCTCCTATTGCACAGCCAGCTCATAGTTGGCTGCCAGTTCATTCAAAGCTGTTCAGTATCTTTGCAAGCTTCTAACAAGAAAATACATTTTCTTCACTAATTGTTCTTGAAGAAGGTGATTTGAATTATTAAATGTTCTTCAGGTCTACTTTCCTATGGTTTATGAGCTCTTGCTAGCTTCAGTCATCTGGAGAGAAATGAGGCATGTAAGTCTCCAGAAAATAATATTTATTAGAAGCTACAACAAGCCACACGAGGGATATTGTTTTGAAACCAATAATTATAAAAATTTTATGTTAAAATATTTCTGTAAATTTTAAGTAAAGTCCGTTGGGATTTTTTAAGAATGAAAATATTTTTCCTGGAGAAAACATTAGTGACACTGAAAGAGCTGCGTGTTGCCTCTGGGGACCCATTTTACTGAAAGCAAAGATGGGGAGGTGACCAGCTGGCTCAGAGACTTGAAAAAGCTTAGAAAGTCCTGCTCTTGATGTAGCTGATTTTGGCAGTAGCTTGAAAAGTCATGGTGTGATCTGGTACCTTTTCTCACTGGCCAGCCATGACCACAGAGTTTCCATTTTCCAGCTTTTTGGCAGAATTTGTAAAACTCTTGATATCTGAGAGTACAGTTGCTGAAAGCTGGAAACAAATGCTGCAGGCACTGAAGAGTCTCCCGAGAGCACCATGCATAAAATGCAAAGGCATTATGTGTACATTATCTATAAACCCAACGTGTGCTTCATCTTGCTTTTCTCCTGCTGTGAACTGGGTCTTCCTCTTTATCCTTCAGTACATAATTATTATTTTTGAGTGTTCATTTCCTTACCTATCAGAGTGTACCAGCTTTGGCTCTCTCAATACATTTCATATTAGCTGTCCTCTGTGTTTGATGTATCATTTTAGGAATACAATTATTTTTTGCTGACATCTCCACCACTTTAATTCATATAAGGAATTAAAACCATTACAACAGGAGATAATTTATGAAACACTAAACAAGAAGCCCTCCCCCCTCCAAGAGCTGACTAAGACAGGAACAAAAGGAGTGATCATGGGTGATAATTGCATTGTCTCATTCCATTTTCTTCTGAAACCTTATTACAGCTGTCCCAAGAAAACATGCATTATCCAATCCAAGTAATGACAGAGCAATTCTAAAAGCTAATTGTCTATAAAAATCTAGCGTTGATCCTTTACTCCTTGGAAATAGGAAGGTGATTGCACTGGGTATCACATCCAGCTTCAGAGTACCAACTTCTCCCTTTCACCAGGTGTTGGAAGAACAAAAGCCCATTCAAATATTGCAGCGAGAGCATTCCAGCACAGAGATGACTTCTCATTCATCATGGGTCTATACCTGAGAGAAGAACGAATGCAAGATCCAGTGGCTAAAAACTGAAGAGAAATTCTGTGGCCTGGAGCAGAAGGATTATCCTGGCACCTTCAAGCTTTAAAATCTGTTAAACTGATACCCCAGATAGGAAAACACTAACATCTCTTCAAGCATTCCTTCCAAGACACAGGAAAGTAGAAGGAGAAAAGGAAACAAATCACAAGTAGTTCCACACAAGCAATTTTTTGGTTCTCCACTGACCATATTTCACGACACAGGAGTTACCTCAGATGGCAGTAGTGGGGTTGCTCCAGAGGGTCTGATCGAAGACCAGACCTGGAAATTGTCTTCACTCAGCAAGTCTTGGCTTTGCAGCTACTGCAAAGACAGCAAAAGAAAGCGAGAAGAAACATTTCTGTTCACCAAGGGGAATGAGGATACCAAAGATAAGGGCTGAAAGGCCTTCTGACTGAAGTTTAACCCTGTGAAAGAAAATGCATCAACTCTGCTTGGGAGTGGATGAAGAAAGTCCTAAGAAAGGAACGTGAAACAATAACTCAAATTATCCATTGTTATTTCCACGGGGTTTTTTGGGGGTCTTGTTGGTTTTTTTTTAAAGAAGCGATCATTAGGAGACTAAATTTGGACACCAGTCTGCCACTTACTCCTTCCTCTGCTACTACCATGGCCCCAAGCTGATGGTACAACAGCAAGAGGCTGACAGCCAAAATGCATTAGGAACTCAGCTGACATCAACATATCTCTGCTGAATGTCTTGTATCACGTGAAGGTCTTGGTGCAGATCAGCAGTACAGATATTTAACAGTGACTTTTCTGTGCAGACAACGTTTAATAGGCCAGAAACAATGCACAGGCATGTTGCACCGTAAACATGCATTTTACAGCAGAAAGAACCAACCAGGCTCATCCCATGAACAAGAGGAAAAATAACCTTGAATTCAGCTATTACAAACATCCTAGTAGAAAAATGCCATCATTATTCATCTTTACAGATAAAAATGTGGACTGATAAGTATAATCCCCCTTTTTAGATTACAATTCAAGTCTGTTTGGTGCTGAGGGAGAAGATTTTCAATAAATGTGGAAGTATGTGAGAAAATGGTATCTAGGAATTTATCTTACTTGAAGRTAGATCATTATGTATATGCAAATCATTGTATAGCAAATAGAAGTTACCGATTATTAAAAATAAAAAAGAAACATGCAGTTTCTCAGTGATTTAGTGAAATGCTGTACCCTGAGCATAAGGGCAAGTGATCCTTTTATGCAAGAGAGTAGCACGTCTCCTACTAGCCCCAAGATATGAACAAGTCATACTCACAAAAATAACCAAAAAATGGTGATCCAAACTTGCTTTGATTGGGTGTGGGATTTCGATCCTGTGCCTTTAAAAGCTGGCAGTTTAGCAAAAACATCAAGCTGCATAATTTCCCACTGGCTAGAAAAATACTGCTGATGATCTCTCAAGTGGAACTGAGCAAAAAACCTTATCTCATGCAAACAGCAAGTTGTGTATTTTTGGGGTTTTTTCCCTCTTGTGTTATATAATAAGAAATCAGGTGTGTTCTTCACTTTTCATGGAAATACTGATTCCTCATTTCAACTGCTGGTTTTTAAGAAGTCCCTTCAATGTATATATTGGTTATAGGATTGAACATTAATCTATAAAAAAGGCCTAGAATTTGATTACTACACACTCAATGCAGATTAATGAATCTGCAGATTCAGCTACACAAGATCCCTGTGCTCATCCCTCAAGCAAGGATGTTGATAAATGAAAAAACCTGGCACATTTATCYTGGACTTTTCAGGTTGTACTGCACAAACAGATGAAATGGAGCCCAGAACAAATGGACACATCCCAAACCCACCATCCCTTATGGCTCAAAACCCACAACCTGTAAAAGCAGTGCATCTCTCAGCTGGTAACTGCATTTTTTTTTGCCATAACAAGACCACGTGTTGTTCACAATGGCAGAGCCCAAAGTGATGCACAGTGAATTATGTAGAGAAATGAGAAGCCTCCCTGTGCTGCTGCCATTATGGGGTCATTTTTGTTCACTCACCTGGAGGAAGGGCTGCTTTTAACTTCCCTTCCCTGCCCTTTCCTGTGTTCTCTCTGCTTTGTCCATTAGCAAAGGGACCTCCCTGGTTGTGGCATTTTGGAGCTGGCATTCTTGAAAACCCAGTTCAGAGAAGAGAAATTTCAGGTACAACTTGGCAAATCCAGAGGACGCTGGTGGAAGCTGCTGATACGATTCCAGTGTTCATCCATCTACTGCATATGGAATATAAGGAAGAGGAGTCAACTCAAAGATTTCTGAAGTTAATTATGGTTTTTTCCAAGTAAACAAAAAAGATTTTTTTTTCCCCTGAAGAGTGAATTAACTTCTTCATAGTCTACATTTTTCAGCAAGTGAATCTGATGGGTTTTTAATGTTCTTGTAAAGCCAGGAAAATGTATTAGAAATTGCTAACATTTATTATGTTGCTTGGCAGAATAGTTAGATACTTTGGTTAAAAAAAAACCCTACACTGATTGTCTCTCTTTAATAAATACTYTTAAGTAAATAAATGGAGCTTAATTTATTTATTTAACACTATTAAGTAAATAAATGTTGAACAAATTAAAAATAAACAAAAGATAAACAAAATAATATTTCTGCAAGAAAATAGTGCCCAAATTTAGCCCATGCAACTTTTGTCAGAAAAGAGAGGCTAAAATTATCTCCAGCTAAACCAAGGCTCTCACATACTTGTCATTTAGGAACTCTTTCAGTGACATGCGGGCAAAGACTAGAACTGACAATTATTTCAGCAGAAAAAAAGAACAACAAAACGGAGGTTAGAGGACGYGTTATTTATTGTGCTCATCTGACAGCCCAAATGCAATGAGATGAGGCAGAAGTGCCCAGGCACTGTTTACAGGAAGAATCATCTCTTGAAATAGATTTTCATTTCCCTTTGCTCTGTCCTAATTAGAAATGTCAAATTTCTTTGCAGAGGGGGGAAAAAAAAAAAAGGCATGGGAAAAGTTTTYGTTTCCTCTTCTTCCTTAGAAAATGAAAATATGAGTAAGAATTGAAATGTCTGTCTGCAATAAATGTTTGTTTTCTCAGCCTAAAATTTATTTATATTTTTGAAAGTGTGGAGAGCATTGTTCATAATCTAGTTAGTTCATCAAAAGTATATTCAGATATGAATTCTTTACCTTTGAATGATGATGAATCTGTTGTCCAATGAACTTAACCTGAGACACCAGCAAACCAGGAAGAATTTAAGCAATGCTGCATGTAGCAAGCAACAGGATAGCTGAGTAGTGCAGGAAAAAGTGGCACACACAAGTTCTTCATGGATACCAAGGCATATCATGTTTCTGAAAACAATCTTGGAAAATTAATTTAATATAACAACACAACTATTATGGTGGACTTACCATTGCACACAGTATAAAGGAGCCACAATAAATGTGGTTCATAAAACCCCCCAACCCACAGCAGTAATTRTTTAAAACCAAGTTGACTTTTCTACACCTGTGGTGCTGGTTATTTTGGTTGGTTGGCTGGTTTGTTTGTTTTTCTCCTGATTTCTGCTCTTAGATCCAGGAGGTTCCCAGATCCTCAGGCCATGTGCTCTCCAGCTGGCTGACAAACCCTTACAAGAAATGTTCTTGTTGAAACATGGTCCTGTGCCATGTTGGAACAGGATGTTTCTTCTCTCCTTTCTTCATTTCAAATTGTTTTGTGAACAGAAAATTCTAAGGACATTTAGTTTTCAAAACATTTCTGTAAGGAAATACGCTGCCTGTGTTTTGAGAGGGGTGCAGTGACTCCAGCAACATCAATTCCAGCTCGCAGCTGCGTTTGGATCCCAAGTCCTTGGCTTTGGGTGTGTGTCAGGCTGCCAGACAGCTTAACTTCCCAGCAAAATGGGAAGCCCTCCTTGGCTCTGCTGGCTGCTCATGAGAAAGGGCTGTGGCTTCATCRAGTCCCTCGCTCAGGGCAATCCACRAGGCTTTCAGGCAGGCTTGGATTACATGGGAATTCATCTAGCTCTGCATGTTTCACGGCTCAGTGAGCAAATCTGGGAACAAATTGATGGTTTAAAATAAATTTTGCTTCTGATGTGCCAAATGGACCACCTGGGTAGATTCCTAAATCTGAATGTCTGGCTGTGGAGTACCACCCTCTGAGGCAGCTGAATCCCATCCATCTGCCACCCTCCAGCCCACAGTTTAGCCCAGAAGTTGCATTTTTCTGAAGTGTACCCCATCCTAGGGAGTTGCCATGGCAACAGAGCGACCGACTGGCAGATGCCGATCCTGCTACAGCTCCGCTTCTGTCAGGATACAGCTAAATCACTAAAGGTCTATTTCATGGTCTTTATTGTAAGACCTAAGGTGATTAAAGAACACAGGTCACACCTGCACAAACAACCTCATTCAGAGCTGTTATTCCCGTATCAGAGACAAGTAATTCCATTTTTTGTACCAGCTTGTTTACTATTTTGAGAAAGCCCTTGAAGCACTCAGCTTTGCTCTCACACCRCTCACCAAGCAGTGCAGCTGCAATGCCACTAATGGTTTACCAGGAAACACATGTGCTCCCTCCTCTCCTCAAGAGGTTAATGTGAAGCTGCCAGTGTGGAGGAACTTGTTACAGACTGAGTCACCTCCTATTTTTAAAAGGCTGGTGGAAGGGGGCTCACCTCAGAAATGTTAAAAGCTCCAAACCCTGCTTTTAATTATTAGGCTGATATGGGATGATAGGCAAATTGTTTTCTCATTTATGCCCAATTTCTCAATCTTTTGAAGAGGAGTTTTGATGTTGGTGTCTCTCTCTGTAAACTGGCTTAACACCATTTTAAAGCTAAACTGTGTAAAAGCTAAATAGGATCACCCCTTATGTCATCACTGAGGTGATCACCRAGCACTGTCAGAGGAGCATGGCAACATTTGACTCAGAGCCTCATGTCTCGATGCTTGAGCATCCTGTTTGCTCTCTGGCTGCCAGAAGACTTGGTGATATGGCTCAAAACCCTGGTGGGCACAAATCTGGGGCTCTGTTGCCAGGCAGGAGAGATTCCCAGCCTCAATTTCCCATCTACTCTTTCTTCAATAATAAATCCTGGTGGATGTCCCACATTTTTCAACCTGCAGTTTCACTGAGACACCAGCTACCTTCCCMTGGAAAGGAGAAGAGCCCGTTTCTCTTCTAGATGTACAGCACAGCAGAGTTTGTTATCCTGCCTAACTCTGCAACTTGGAAAYACTTTGTTATAGCCATGTCACATGGCCATTACCCAGCAACTCAGGAGGTCACATCACTCTGACAGCTTTTAATGCAGGATACCCCCTGCCATATTGCAGGCACCTGGCATTGGAGCATTTCCCTGCAGCCCAGCTGCACTTCAGTCTTCTCTGTAACATCYCTCTGATTTTAGACTCTCTTTTGGTGAACCAAAATATCACTGCTGCATTGAAAATTTTCCCCTTTCCTGGGTCTAACTTGTCTTTTCATTTATCCTCACCTTCTTTGCTTTCAGCTGCTTTCTGCTTCCCAGGGAATGAATATGCAGAGGGAAGTGGAGACCTTTCTCCTGCTCCTTGTGTCTGCTCTCTGTCTGTCCACTGACAGTCCAAAATTGCATCTTGAGTTCACTCTTACACCTTTGAGTCACTACTCCAAACTGCTTGATAGAATGCCAGCAAACAGAGGGGAAAGACAGCATGAGAAGCAGGGTGAGAGAAATGAAATYATGAAGCTCATTCAGTTTCTCATTTCTGTATCTCTTGCCCAGCTCTCTTCTATAAGACTATGTAACAGTCCAAATTTAGAGCCTCCAGATTGCAATCAAATCCATTCAGCGCAGCGATGTGAAATTCAAGTGGTGTGAATGAAGCTGAGTTTCTGAGCCATCACATGGATTTTCAGCGTAGGGGGGGAAGTGTGTGACTGTCACCCTTGGTGGCACCCATGGCCCCAGGGAGCTGCCAGAGCAAGCACACACAGCGTGGTTGTGAGTGAGTGAGGGGCTGGGAATTGCTCCTCCCGTGGGGAGGGGGTGCTGTTGGAGGTGCTGACTGTAACTCTGGGGGTGTGCCAGAGTCTCCCTGCACTTGGGCTGAGCAAGAGCTCCTKCCACAGAGAGAATCCTCCTCTTCAATGTACTCATTGCACAGCCTTTACATGAAATGGTAGCAGGTGCACAATATAATTATATTTAAAAAAGAAAAAAATTCACTTGAGAAAAAATCAAAGAATTTTGAAGTGRGTCTTACATGTTACATCCTTGTGCCTGGAAAGCTTCCGTAGYGCAACCAACATCCAAGCCAAATGGTTTTGTCACAGTGCCTAACTATTTTTAAAGCCATGTTCATTTAAAGACTTACAGAACCTTTCCTTGCTCTTTGTAATCCTGGGTAAAATAACCACAAATTATTTTAAAGCGCAGTATCTCCCCTTAGAATGCTCATGGAATTAGACAGGTAACAGCCCCAAACACTTTTCCCCCATGAACAAAGTGCTGAAYGAGCATTCTCAGAGCTGTCTACTGACAATTATGACAACACGAAATCAGCAAGAATTGAAGTGAGAGCCCCAACTCATCTTGCACATAATACTGAATGGCCATCACTCTCTGAGGAATAACAACCCCATCTTGCAACTTGGCAAGTGTCCCACTCAACCCACCATTAAAAGTACCTTGCGTTAATTATTGTTCCTTTTGTTTTAAAGGTATGTGGTTTTTAACCAAATTTCTTTAGAAGTGAGGTGAGGAAGGAGAAAATATTGGGAACAGGGTCTGAGCATGGAGTCATCCTGCAGAGGGGAAGGAGAAGAACTGCAGTGCTATTTGAGAACAGCTGCAGATCCCCTGGGATTTGTTTTCCAATTAGTTACAAAGCCCATTAACAAATTCTATTTAGAGGGTTTTCCATTTAAGTGAGATTTTCCTAAATTAGTAGCCATCAGTTCTTATTTGGATAGTGAATCTGTCAAATTCCATGGATTATACTAGTGTACAGCCAACCTCCTGCAAAAAAAAAGGGCAGCATGGTAATATGGTGGAGTCATAATCAGAAAGAAAGGAACTTGCTTTAAAGAGTAGCATATCCCTATTTTTCCTATCAAAACACCTTGCTGTGTGTTTTAGTAGGAGTTGTTTTTTGAACTTCAGTTTGCTCTGCCAGTAARGGGAAATTAATCTAGAGGGGAACATTGACAGAAAGTTCTTAAAAGGCACKGAGAAGGTGGATGGTGCCTTTTCATCAAAAGAACAAAGCAAATGCAAATAACAAAAGAAACATTTAAACCTAAGGAAAATAAATCTCTATTACCTTCAATAACTCAGGCTCTGCAGTAGAGAATGTCACTAAGACAAACTGGATGCTTACACAGATAAAGGCATTTGTGCATGTTATAATTCATGGAAATAGCTTAAAATTGATTTCACCCCACACTTCAAAGACTCATTCAGTCTCTGTTTAGGCAGAGCGGTGACCTCACACGTGCCTCTTGTGTCATTCCYCGTCCTTCAGCTGAGGCTTTTGGAGTCGGCCTCTTGTCCTGTGTGTGACTGGATCAGGAGGAATATGGGCTGGGACCCAGCTGCYGCAACTGTACCTCATTTTTCAACAGTGCTGCCAGCTCTGCCCACGGAACAGGACTATTCCCAAAGATTCTTAGCGATGGCCTGAGTCTCAGAGACTGAGCCTGGCTCAGTGGGATCTTTCCATAAAGAAGTGGCTKTGTAGAATGAGCACTCAGCTCTCCCAGGCAGCCCCTCTGAGCATATCCATCCCTTGCACACAAGCACACACACTCGGTGGTTATTTTGTTGGTGCAAGGCCAGTGAAACCCCTTTTGAACATTTACTTCTGGAATTCCTTCCTCAAAAACACCATTTGGGATATTCTCAAAGAGCTAAAGGTGTACACAATAGTCTACTGTAACATTTATCTACTGCTTAGGTAAGAAAAATTCACAGTCAAAGTGATGCAGGATGCCATTAATGAACCTTGTCCTGCCTCCATGGGGGGAAGGCATGAAGAACCAGAACTCAGAGTGGTTTGAACAAGCTCAGCATCTTCCACATTTAAACAAGAGATTGTGTCATACAGGGACCATCTGCCCAAGCTTCAAGACACCAAATAATTTACCATGATTTGTTACAACACATCAAAGAAGTTGGTTTTGATCTTTGCAAGGGTCTTAAGGAATATCCTTTACAGAAGTGACACCGGAACCCTCGCTCTTCCCAGCACACAAGCACTGACAGTGCTGAAGTGCATGTGCAATCCTCAGTCCACACAGCAGGGGACGGTGTTCCCTGTATCCTTATCACCATCCTGTCCATCAAATTTGGGCTGTTATTAGAAAATAAATGTTTTGGATATCTCTTTAAACATCCAGCTAAATGATCTGGTCATTTGATGCTCAACAGGAGTACTGAGGTCTGTAGCTTGTTGGTCTTTCCCTCCCACTGGCTCGCTGCGAAGGAAGGGTGGTGGTCTCCAGTGCGGTGTCACCACGGCAGGAACTGAGGCGGGGTGCCGGCCCCATCCCGGATTCTTGCATCCCGCGGGTGCCCACGGGACACGCCTGTCCCAGTGCAGCAGGAACGGGGCACTAGAGGGAGCCCCAGCAGCACCGCCCACCTCCGAGCCCCAGCCTGGAACCAGATCCCGAGCACAAGATTGGCTGCTGGACTTGGGAGGCTTTGGGGTGGCTCATTACTTCGATTAACTTCTGTGCACATTTGAATAACATTTTCAAATGTTCTTTTGCTGCTACAAACTCTAGAATTACCAGCATCCCCCTTTCTGCCGACAGCTCCTATTAGTGTATGGTTCTAGGAACTGAGACTTAACCCATCACATAAATGTTAATTAGGAAAAAACAACCCAAACACTATGGATTATCCTAATTTTAGAAAAACTGCTCGAAAAGCTTCAGCGAAGTTTGAAAAATCTTCCAGATATTAAACTTTTTCTCTTAGTGAGATTCAATCCTCCTTTTAATGAGTAAACCTGCAGCTACGCATCAGGAATTAAAGCTAATATTTAGCCTTTGAATAAATAAGAGACATTTTGGGAATAATGTGCCTATTGGGGAACTCTGGAAAAAAAAAGACAAGATTATTGCATTTGGCATTATCTTTGCTGGCAATTGCTATAACTGAAGCAAAAGTGGCAGAAGCAGCTTTTTTATTTTTAGAAAGACATCCACAGTGATTTAGTAAACCTCTCTGGGGAAGACAAAAGCTATCCTCTCCATATATTTACTTGAGGAAGAATTTATTTTCAAGGCAAAAAATTATTAATTTCTAAATAATAAGAGTCAGGCTTCTGTAGAAACACCAGACCTATTTTTGGAAGAAAATACCTCAAATATCATCTACAGAGAACCCAACTGCATCAAACATTGTGGTACTGTATTTCATTCACAAAACTGCTCAGGAGCCCCAGCAGTGGAGCAGACAATCCTGCTTTATCTATACACTAGATACCTTATATGTATTTCCTGTATAGTTCTTTTAAATCTAATGAGAGCAGAACCCCTGTTATAAAAATTCAAGGTTAATTTGCACGTGATAGAAAAACATTGCTCAGTGCAGCGCTATGAGCAGCAAGGTTTGAATAGTGCTAAACCCCTGTGTTCCTCCCTTCCCAAACAGATCCACCACAAAGTCATAAAACATTCTTTCATTTCTTGCTGATCTAAACATGCTTGAGCAAAAGGTTATCTCATGAGAAAGAACTAATTATGCTCCCTTCTCCCACAGAAGGGCCACTTACTCCACCAGAAAAGACAGACATCCATATTAGCTGTCACTTTCACTCCAYTTCCTTAACAAACAAGCATCTTACCGTGACATTTTCTACTCTCCCTTGTTGATGTCACATACCTGCTCAAACACTTAGCAGATGTCCATCCTCTGTTGCACCGACCTCCTCAGATGTGAAGTTTCTTGGGTTTCACAGCACTCCAGTGTTTGAGGTGTCCATTCTTCTCAGCATCCTCTGCCTCCAAAAACTTCTTTCCCCAACAGTTATTTTCTCCTTTGCCAAATTCTCTTCACTGGATCACTTTCAAAGCTTCTAATAATTTGGTCTTCCTCAGCGATTTCTTAACTTCTCCTTTAAAACAAACAAGGAAACCACCCAGCCACCCTTATCCATCTCCTCACACTTTTCCTCTCCCCTCATGTTATTCTTCCCTTGCCCAAGTATCTTCACTATTACTGCCAGCTGAGTTCCATATAATTCCCACTTCTCCTCCCTCACAAATTTCTCTTTATCTCTTTCAGTTGTTTTATTTTCCCTTCTCCCTCTGTTTCTGTGCTTTATATCCCTCCCCYGTGTCCCTTCAGCCTGCCTGCACTGTGAATCAGGACATCAGAATGTTGTGCTAATGTTCTTTTTTATTTGGTGTGGGGAGTTCCTTTTGTTGATGTAAGCAAAGTTTGTGAAGCTTGTGTGATGAATGTGTATTTTAATGTCAACAGGGTAATGAAGCCTTCAGTACCCTCATCCCCCTGATTTAGAATTCTTCCCAGCATTCTGTATTCCCAGTGGAGCCTCTCAGCATCTGCCATCCTTGGCAAGAACTGCCACTGAGCAAACAGCTCTTTCCACTGCTCCACCTTCCTTCCTTCACTTTCTCTTCCCCATTGCCATCCAAAAATTTATGGAGGAAGGGTAAACCCATAAACAGACTGAACAGCCTTCCCAAATAATTACTGCTAGGAAACAATGCACAGGAAATTTCAAATTCATGTTCTCCAAATCCAGTAGAAATTAAGATGTATCTGCTGCTGTTGCAAAGAAGGCAAACTCACAGATCTATCCATGAAATACAACTATTTCGCCAGCATTACAGACCCAAGCACAGAGAATGGGAAGTGACACTGTACAGCTGAGGGAGAGAATTTTTTCCTACATTTGGGTTTCCTATGGAAATGCAAGAACTAAGAGACGTGGGGTCTCAAAATCCCCAGTGCTCACTACAAAAAATAATTGTATTTGTCACTTCACAAACATTGTGAGAGAGAATGCAAATACTGCAAAGGCAGCAATGGGGTTGTAGTTACAAGGTGATAATGGCTGCACAAGGAAAAACCACAAAACTACTTAAAACAACCAAATCTTTTAATTAGAAAGCAACAAACATGCAAACAGCAGGTATAGAAATTTATTTGAACCAACGTTTTTACTATAATGAAAGTTACTTTAAAACATTGATCCAAGCTCCCACATTTGCTGTTTAGGGAAAATATTGCACTTGGCATCTTCTAGCACCCCTCATACATGGCAAAACATTTTAAAAACATTTTTGCTTATTTTAACTTGCACACTCTCCCCAAGTCATGCACACAGTCATTCAAAAAAACAAAAGGTTAGGTTATCCAAAAGCAATACCTCAGAATTGCACTAAAGCTCTGTAAGGAAAAATATAATTAATGTCTTATACAAATTTCATTGACCTCCAGGTGCTCACACACAACTGTTGGTTACTCTTCATCTTCGTTTTCGTTCTCCTGGCCAGATCCTTCTGATCTGTCACCTTCCAATCGGTCTGCAAAACACAGATTTAGTAAAGAGAATTTGCAAAGTTTTCTTTTTCTGGTAAATATTTATAACATGCTGTCTCCCTGGGCTATAAAGCCATGGGAAATGGCTGTGGGTTTTATGGTAGAAGAAAGTCTGTGTGGACTGACAGCAGAGAGTGGGTAGAAATGTTACCACAAGAAAAGAGAAAAGGAGAAATGCCCTAAAGGATTTCCAGGCATGAAAGCAAAATCTGTGTACAAAAGGAAAAACCTTGTAGCTGCTGACTGGCTGTCAGCACAGAAAAGACGAATGCAAGCATAACATTAAAATGAGATGGTGAATATAAGGGACAGAAGTGCTGTGCTGGGGAGCTGAAACTACAATAGCTACAGTAAGAAATCTGAATAGTCCAGAAACCGGGGGATCACTGCCTGACACTTCAATACATCAGGAAAAGTGCCTTTTGATGTAAATATTTAGAGAAAGGCAAATATAGAAATGCGTGCGGGAACATGACTGGCTCAAGATCAATCACTCAAGCAACATGCAGTCAGGTTAAGAAACACTTCACCCAGCCATAACAGATTTTTGCTGAAATTGTTGTTAACTCAAGTGTTGGGCAGTTCTTCTAGTATTTCACTCAAAAGAGATGATGACAACTGAAGGAAACACGTGGAGGTGTAGCACTGAGCTGGACACACGGCACCCTCCTGGCTCCCAGCACTCACAGAGCAGCCAGAGGTGAGAGAGGARCAGCAGCTGCCACCAGGCACAGCTTCCTTCCCACCTCACCACTGCAAGTCACTGCTCTGCTCAGCCAGAGTCCCCATATTCTGTATCTCCAGTCACTTTCACCTTCATCTACAGGTCTGTTAGGTTTTTGCCCCATGTACCATGCCAGCCTCCCAAAACTCCATCTCCTTGCTTCCTACACAGTGTGTGATGTCTCTCCACTGTCCTCCATCTTCAGGGTCAATCCACTGCGCTCAACCTCTCCAGCACCAGCATCCAGTTCCCAATGATGACTCCTCCATGCAACCCTCTTTTCACCAGTGTCAGCCCCATGGGAACTGGAGGGACATCCTGCTGCCCTAGGAACAGCTGCCAGCAGCCTCAGCAATGCCTCCCACAGTCCTGTATCTTCACACTCTCCTTACCCCTAGACAACTCCAAGCCCACAATCACAGTCAGTTTATCTTACAACTCATTCCAGTCCTCCCCAATAGTTTTCCCATCACACAGCACTCACTTAAAAGATCATTCCCAAAGAGAGTATTTTTCAGCATCCAAAAATATATTTTGCTCTTTGTTTTGAGATAAAAAATAACAGCTGCAAAGATGTTGCAAGTCTCACACCAAAGAAGCAATTCCTAAGTACTTCTATTAAGAGAACCTTGAACAACCCTTGAATCTTCTCACCAACCCCAAGTACAGCCACAGACAGCTGAAGGTCTTGATGATTTCCCAATCCACCTGCTATTTCATAGACCAGTGTTGTGGACAAGCTCTTCAGAAGTCTCTCACCTGCTCTTATATGATTCAATGAAGCCAACATTCGGAGCATGAAGGAAGCTGGAACAGTGATGGTGTTTCTGGTCTCTTCCAGCATTAATTCATTACGAGTTATAACCTGGAGGCAGGGAAGGGAAAAAACCAGCATCAGAAATAAACACAAAATTATACTGCATTAATATGGGCTTGTAGATACAAAGTTTCTATGCAAAAACCATTTTACAGAGTCCGAATTTACCATAAGGGAGCAATATTTTAATAATTGGTATTGAATACTGTTGTCTGTGGTAAGAAAAGTCAGACAGTGGACTCTGCCTGCAGGTATCCAATTGTCTGTCTAAAGAATATTCTAGTAAGATCATGGTTCCATTGTCCACATGCATGGCAGATATTAAGACGAGTGACTAAGAAAAACTTTGGAAATCTTGCATGAAGTAAAGCAGATTGATGAGAGAAAGTGCTGTTTCCAGATGGCAACTGTTGTAGAGAACAAAGTTCTAGCACCAGTGCTGGCCAAGAATGTGGGAAGGAAAAGAGATGAGGTTACCCTCAACTCCTACCTTCATGCTGCTTGAAACTTTTGGAGAAAATCCAAGGAACACAAGCCATTTTCTATCCCACTTCAGGAACACTCTTTAGCTCCATAATTCTTCGTAAACAGATCTACAGCTTGCCTCTAAATGACTTGAAAGAGCCAGCTCCTACTGTCTCAGTTTCAAGGAAAAAAAAACCTGCTAATGAATACTTTTAGCTCTCTTCCCTCATTCCTTCCTCATGGTACTTCCTTGCCATCCTTCTTTCTTCCTCCATAAATTCTAATCCCACACTGTAGCTTGTCCCAGCTTTTAGCCTGTATTCTCTTGTTACCATTAAGCACAAAAATATCTTTAGTTGGAGACAAGTTCTGACCATTTTTCAATCTTTGCTCCCAGATCAGCTCCTGTAAGACAGGAAAATAATGTAATTCTTGTTCTCCCTGAGACTCTTCAAGCATGCTGCTCTTGTGAGGAACGTGTTCTTGCAAATGTTTGCAGTGTCCTTCTCCCATTCCAATCAAAGCACCTCTTTTCTGTCATTCTCACCTGTTTGCCAGGCACTTGGCACAGCTGATCACTCCCTAACAGAAGCAAACTGAGAAGGCAGCAGGCTGCTGTTTATTCCTCTTTCACCCCCTATTCCTCCAGTGCATCATCAGTAACATCCCCTGACAACCTGCTGCTGAGGCTTTTTCTCTGTTCAGAGGTTTGTTCTCATCCCCACTGTCTTTTCCTATTCACTAWGGTCACGGCCTCTCTCAATGTTAAATACAGTTCTATATCTGTGTGGAACTCTCCTCAAACACTTTTTCTCTCTGGACCTTCCCCCTTCTATGGAAAATTCAGTTCAGGTATGTTGGACACTTACTCCAGCCAAACTTAACATAGTGAAAACTATTTTACTGCTATGAACATCTCCTGTCCTCTACAGAGGTATTCCAATGAAGGGATTAAATTAAAAAAGAAAAAACAAGTAAAATTACAAACCGCACTGCAGTCAATTCTTCTGAAAGATCTACATTTTCTATTACAGAAAACATAACTAAATATCTAAGTAATTTCTAATTATTAGAAATAAAGTGAGAGAACTAAAGTACAATAATTACTGTTAGCACACATTTTTGGTTAGCAATACTTCTAAACCCCAAAGGCTCCAAAACATGTCACGACTAAAGCTGTCACACAATATGCAAAGAAGCATCACTTCACTCAGTGCTAAAAAAATGGGAAAGGTTCAAAAGTCACTAGTGGATGGTTTGGGGTTTTTTTCAAGGGATGTAGGGTGGTGGCTAAGGCTTGTGGGTTTCTGTTTGTTTAAAATATATTTAGCACTACTAAAGAGAAAGAATGATAAAAAACCCCCAATCTACTATATCTATGCTGCCCAAGAGATTTCACCAAAAAAAATCCCCCAAACTGACCACCCCACAACCAAATCTGTCCTATAACATTGCTTACAGAACACCRTATAACATTTTGATGCATTATGTTATGTGAATCACTCAAATATGATTATTCAGCAGTCAGCTATATGGGCACCCCAGGCCAGTTGCTATATCCAGTTATTGCTCTGAGGGCAACATGGAAATAACGAGTTACATCACTTTACATCGGACTTTTATAACTGATTTGGTTTCCAATGTTTGCTTTATTCCATGAAGTTCCCATTTGCAATCTTAACCTTAACTGCCTTTTATGCCACTATTATAAATATATGAATATTTAATAGGATTGATTTTTGCACTCCCTGTTGTTCTGTATTATTTCCTTCAGTTTATTTCCTTCAGTCCTCCTGTCATTTATTTGTTTAGAGACAAGCACTACATTCATTTATTAATTCCTGCCAGTTTTCCTTCTATATCTGAGTGTTCACACTTCTTCCAACTCCTTTCATGTGCATAATACCAGATCATGTTATATAATTTCTAGGAGGGCTGACGAAATGCAAAGTGCCAAGGATATGAACGTCAGCYGTTCTGAAGGGCAGCTTTTCATTTGTAGCTCATTTGTCGAACATTAAATAACTCTTCTAATTCAATATCAGTAATTTGTACCAAAGGCTTTCACAGAATTAAAGATACAACATTACCATGAAAAAGGAGGGAAGGTTCTTACCTCATCTGCAAGTTTTCTGTTAAAAATCTTGGATTCTTCCAATGGTGACCAAATTTTTATATCATAATCAATACCCGAAGAGGCCAGAACTAGAAGTAAGTAACAGTAATTCTAAATTAAATGTGTTATGTGTTTATTGGTATTTTCTGCCCTTAAATGGAAGAAAAATACTTCACTTGAAGCATTTATTTGCAAATGTCAGATCTCATGCTGAACAGAGCTTGTAATTACCAAGTCTCCACGTGAGAGCTGCACTATAGATTATATGGTTTTGAATCTATCTATATATATATATCTGTGAAGAAAACAAATGYAAGCATCAAAAGCCCCCTGTTTTAAATATGAAAAAATCACCAGAATACACAAAAGATAGAAGCAGAAAGTAAGAGCAAACCCAGCCACTACTAATACATTTCTGCTGATAAGTATATGTATTAATAACAAAGCTGTAGGATTTGTAGACCCAGGTAAAAAGGCAGAACCAAGATAATTTGAAATGTACATTTGATAATTTCAGTGAATTTCATGTGAATTTATTTGATACTTAAGTAGAAAGATGCAATGGATGCTGTTACAAATAAGGTATGAAAAATGTGAAAAGTTGCAGAACATTCTCTAGACCATTGCACAAAAACCACTGCAGGAATTAAAATTCCATAGAAAGGTGTCAGTAACTGGGAAACTGAACAAGATTAATTGTCCTACAAGGAGGATAAGCTCTCTTAATGACACTTTCAGAGTGTGACAGGGAGACAGTCACACTCCAACAAGAAACCAGCAAAGCTACAGGGCACTTTGAAATGTGCTTCCAAAGGGAGTATATAACTCAAGACATTTACAAGAACTCAATTTCAGTAAAAAATTTAAAAGTTCAAGGCTTACCCCCTATGTAGGACAGTATTCCATGTTTCCCAAACTGTTAGAAAAACCCCCAGCCTCTTCTGATATAACAACTTTACTTGCTAATTTACCAATAGCTGACTCTTACTATACAGCCATGTAAGCTGTGAAAAAAGAAGTAACACAAATACTTTCTCTGTGTCAGAAGCTGCAAGATGGTTCAGATTTTCCAGCTACATGTGATTCCTTCTGCTGCTTTGGTCCATCTTTTCTATGAAYGTTTTCGTCTAAATACAAATAGAATTTCTATGAATTTCATTAATTCTTCTAATCTCACAATGCCAGTGAGAGGGAGACACCCACTTCACTCCATTTTTTTGAACAGAGCCAAGTAGAGACCAGATTCCAATACCATTTCCCAAGTATTGCTGGCATTTCAGCAACCCCATATGTCCCTTATTAGTGTCATGGAAAACATTTTATGTGTTGAGGGCAGCAAAACTTTGAGATTCTTCTTATTACRTCTGACAATATTTCTATAAATTCTATGTCAGGAGTAGTTTGATTTCAACAAATTTTTGAGTAAGGAGGGATTTAAGGGCCAGAGGTCATTAGTAAGAGGCAAAATTAAAAGCAGTATTATCTGAATTACATGGGGAAACATGAACAGTAGTTCATTAATCATTGCAATGCTCTGTTGAGACAGAGTTTAAGACTGAGCTTTAAAATGCTCTAGAGTGCAGATAAGCTGGACATGCAGAGTGTGAGAATGCTGCTCTTACTGGGGTCAAAGGGGTGAGGCTGCAGACAGTTCACCACGTGGTTGTCAGCCTCCAGCAGCATGAGGTGCTCAGCAGTGTGGCGGTCCCAGATGAAAATGTGGCCGCAGTCTGAACCACTCATGACAAAGTTGGATCCCCAAAAGTTGGCTTCTTTTATCTGCAAGAAAAACAAAACTTTKTAAGACCCAGCCAGTGAAAAGCCCATCAAAGATCACACTCCTGTGTCTGCAGTAACACTGCTGCTGAAGGAAGAGCTCTGCCCGTGCAGAAACAAATTTAAGACATTTTAGAGGAARCATTTAAAGAAGAATGATTAAAAAAACTAAAGTTCAGAAAGTTTTAGATTTCAGAGCAAAGTAGCTGCTAACAGGAAAAARAARAGAGAGAGAGGAGTTGGGGCAGACTGAGCAGTTTGAAAACAAATGTCAGCAGATCTGTCACGTTCTAAAGTGACAGGGATGATACTGCAGACAGGGGTATGCAAAGGAGTTTCTAGGAAGAGTTTGGCTAAGTTAAGAGTGTGTGACAGGCTAATCCCTGGCGGGGATCTTCCATTTACAGAGAAAGAGGAGACAAGACAGAAGCTTATGAAAACTTGGGGGGCGGAGGGGGAACTAACTGGGTCTGACAGATAAAAATGGTCACGAAATCAAAAACTTAGGAATTTTTTTCTCCCCATTCGCTATAATAAATAAGATAAAACCTAAGACCTCTTAGCTCAATGCCAAAATTAAAGTTATAAATCACTGAACAAATGCAGGCATCCAGGTAGAAATGACCCTTCAGCTTCACCTATTACAGCAAGAGTAGATGAAAGTGCCTCGCAGTCACAAACCGTGGTATTGTATTATAAGAACAATAAGTATCATAAGTATTATCAGAACTATGTTATTATCTGATAATAATTTATGCATATTAGCTATATTTTGGTATGGATTCATAATTTATTATTTACATTAAGTATACTACTAGTATTTCTTATTTATAAACCGTTCTATGTGTGGTGAATGTATTATCTGTTCATTGTGCATTTACTAATTCAGTGGGAAAACAGAAGCAGTTTTGGAACTGACTGCAGCTGAAGCAGTCTGTCCTATGAAACAGAGCAGCAGAGAAATGATCAATACTGCAGGCCAGGAGAAATGGTAGTAGGATCAGATATCCATTTCCTTGAAATAAAATGTTGATACTATGCTACACCTGCTACTTTCAAGATACCCTAATGATTACAGCCTGAAAGAATGTGCCTTATTCAATTTCTGAGCCAAAAGAAGCCATCCTAAAATATTTTTTTTCCAAGAAGCAACCATTAGGTTTCCTAAATGCACAATATTCTTTCCATGCCAAGGCCCCTCTTGCCCTCCCCTCCTATAAAGTTGTAACCCAAATKATGTCAAACAATTAGTCTGAACAAACAAGAGCAGGTCATGTCCTTCACTAAAGGTAAGAATCTTCTTCAGAAATCACTTCTGATTTTACTCAGAGTAGGACCTCAAAATAACCATTGTTAAATGATATAAATCTGCTGTCCTGTGTCCTCTACAGGTGAGAGGTTGGATGGGGTGGCAGAGGGAGAAGGGACACTGCTTCAATAACAGTCAGAAAACTCAGTCCTGAGATGTGAGCTGAGAGCTCCACAACAGTCTGGTGTTTGTGCTGCAGGAAAAAGCCTGGAAGGTTAAAGTGTARATGTAGAATTATTTTTTTGAGAGTCAGCAGTACCTCTTACCAACTCTTTTAATTGACAAACACTGGGCAAGAGAGGTACCTGTGCAAGCAGGAGTTTGCTGTGCAGGAGCTTGCAGAGCTCACACAGAGCATTTCCACCGCTRGAAGTTCAGTTTGGCATTTAAGAGGAGCTCCAGCATAAGGCACAGAATTTTGAGTTTGAGACTATTTACACAGAATCCTACTGTGAATCATTTTCCAAGTAAGGCTCTAAAGAGGGCCATGCCTGTATCCTTCTCTTTCTTTTTGCACACTTCCCTCAGAAAATGCCTGAAGAGRAGGGTAGAGACGCTGCCTTGCTCTGTGCTTTGCCTCAGCTACCTTGATACAGACTCCTATTGGTAAGTCAAACCCTTGGTGATGTTAGAAATATGTGCTTTATTTCCAGCATAAGTATGCCCAGGTTTAAATTTCAGGCTCGGTAGATCTTTGTCTATAGAATATGTCCCAATGACTGCAGTCAATGCAATAAAATCATCCTGATGTATCTAAAAATAAGCCAGAGAAGCTGCATTCCTGAGTTCTGTAATGAATTCCAAYATATTCATCTTTCAGCAGCTTTTGTCTTATAGCTCCTCTTAATATATATTKTCATTATCCTGGTACATCTAGATTATCCCAAATAATAAAAAACTTTTAATTTTATATTTMAATTTTCAATTATGACCTCTTCCTGTTTCCTTTGTATTCTCTTACCCATACTTCTCAATACTCATAAAATCTAATTTTAGCACCACAGAAATKAACAGAAATGAAATTCACATTTAAAAATTTCAGGTTTCAAACTCGTATACACACTCACTTCTGTATGTAAACACAACTTTTGCCATTTATCATTTACACTCAGACACTCCATTGAAGAAAAGTTTCTAAAAGTCACTGTTTTAAAAGCGGAACTATGAAAAATATAAGATTGCCAAATTACGTCCTCAAAAGTAAGGAAGAAGCAGAATTATACCATTTGCCTGCATAATCTTAATTTTATGTACATATATACATATATATACACACACATAAAAATTATATCTATACATACATAAAAATGGTTCATGTAATTGACAAAACAACTTCATCTCTGGGCTGCTCAGGTGTGTAGGAAACAAAGYTTTTTTAAGATGTCTCCTTCACTAATTTGAAAGGGAAATATTATCAGCCCTTGCTTTCCAAGAATGAGGGTAGCACTCAGGTTAAAATGAAGTTTGCAACCATAGAGACCAATGGGGAAAAGAAAATTACATTTTCTTTCATTCTGTGCATTCCTTGCCATAGGTGCTYGTGTGAAACAAAGAGACCAACCCACATCCCCAAGAAACCAAACAACAAAATATGTTAAATAATCTATGTAATAACAGATATGCAGACAGAGACTGAATTAAGACTTAGATGAGCTCACTTTTAGTATCTCTTAACCACAAGGTGCTTGATGCCAGGACTTTTAAACTAATGGGGGTTTGAGCAATTAAAATCGATTTCTGAAATACAGTGCAAAACTCCTTGTCATTAATCAAGGTTTATTCTAAGCCCTGTTGTTTATGTAGACTGAAATATGTATTTACTGAAGCATTTYTCCCAGTGTAATCAAAGCTATTCACACAAACCCTAGAAAATGGCTTTGGGGGTAAAGGACTACTCTTCACATCAGCTGCACAATAACACACCAGCTACTTCTGCAAAATACCACCTAGAACTCAGAACTTCACATCTTCAAAATATTGCMAAAAAAGCAAAAGAAGAAATAGCAAGGAAAGCAACCTCTGTTTTTCATGCACCATTGCTTTACAAACACAGTGACTGCATTCTTCTTGTAATACAGCATTTTGTGTGAAAAGGACAAGGCATCTAGTAGCTAAATTATAATTTAATAACTAGCACTAGTTCCTTTTTTTAATTCAGAGACGTCAACGCTCTTCAAAACTATGATTTAATCCTCACTTTCCCTTCCAAGCTCTTCAAAGTTAAAGATTAAATAATAATTTTGAACAGCTTGGAAGGGAAAGTGAGGAATAAATCCTAATTTGGAAGGTAGGCACATTTTATACCATTTAAGCTGAGAGAGAAAATGAAAAAGAAGAAAAATACCCCAAATTTTAAAGGATGTTAACAGGAGAGAGTCTTAAACCCAGGAGTACTTAAATGCCTTTCACAGTGACACGAGCCACACTAATTTTAGTTTTCATTTAGAGCAAATTCTGTGCCTTCCAAATGAACACAGAAGCCAAAGAGCTTACAGTGCATCCCARTATCCTCTTTGGCAAGCACAGCGAGGGGCAGCCACGCTGAGCGAGTCCATAAAGCCCCCCAGCCCCCAAGCACACAGAGTCTGTACCATGGTCCGGGAGTTGCGGTGACCTTTATAAACCATCTTTATCAAGGGGCGCCTGATATTCAGCGTTTCCAGCTCTTCCATCTCCTTCCTCTCCTTCCTCCTCCTGAAGAGCTCCTGGATGCGGGCGACAGCGGATCGCCTGTGAATTCCAGAGAGAACAGCACTGAGAGCCCCTCCCCAAACACTGCGAGGGGCTCTCAAAAATCAGCATTAGGCACTCCAACACACTCTCCATGAGTTTGAAACAGACACCAGCATAATCCCAACTGTAAAATCACAGACTTGAATTTTTTCCATCCTGGTTTACAACAAGAATAGCATGCAAGACAGTGGAATGGCAAGTGATGCCAGGTTTTATTCCCCCTCTGTAGAACAAACTTCAGCTGTTGGCAAAATTCACATGCTATTTTATTCTCATCCTCCACCCATATTGAGGTAGCAAAATTCTGAAGTGAAAAAAAAAATCTATGCCAGAACAGAAGTTTTTAAATTTTAAAAAGCCATTAAGGATCTAATGTGTCTCTCAGTATGATTTGGTTTTTCGTAAGATTTTGTCCAATTTATTTCTCTTCATTATTTCTCTATGACAAGACTCAAGATTTAGACAGCTTTTAAAAAGTTCCTACTAAGGCAAAAGATGATTTGAGATCAATTATTGGAGCAGCTATCCCATATGGTAGCAGTAAGGTTTACAGCTGGAGATTTCCTAAAATAACAGGGGGAAAAAAAAAGCTAAATTAGGTAATTTGTTTTGTGAATGTTTAATTCCGGGAACTTATTTTTTTATTAATCTGTGACAAGACCTTGGTGTCAAATTTYTTCTGTTTAGCTCTKCAGTTTGCAGATCCCCATAATTCCAGACAGTCACATCTCAGTTCTTTTTCTTCTGTTATTCCTTGTCATCATTATCTTTGAGGTCCTGAACACAGTCCAAGGGGAATGTCACTCTCAAGAAGAAGCAGGTACAGATTTTAGCAGAATGAAAGGAGTGAAACTATTATGGCAATTTATATGATCCTAAAAAGTAAAGTAATCCAGAACCTCACTACACTGCTGCCAGAAAGTAACCTGAATTTGCTTTTAAGTAATGTTGTCCAGTGTTTTAGTCATTGATCCTGGAGACTCCAGCAACAAGTCCTCTACTCCAGAAAAAACCCCCACCAGATCTATCTCATAACTAATTCTCTCAGCCAGTGATCTGCTTAGATTTTTGTCTAATTTTTGCCGTAGGAGAAAGTTGCACCAAAAAGTTAAGGTGAAATAAATGGTATGCTACAGCTAAGCAAAGAAGGAAAAGGAATGTAAGTCATTAATACAAATGTGTTTACTATAAAAACAAGTAAACCAACAAACCACACACTGTTTAACTAAGACAGATCCCCTAATACAGCTAAGCTTTTAAAATAAATTTTAATTTTTTTTTTATAGAAACCGGAAGAGATTTGAAAGCACCAGCCAATAGATCCACTTAACAGTGTGCTATTTATTATAATACATTTCTTAGATGTTCGCCTAGCAAACAGCACCAGAAAAAGTAGACTATTACTACTTCTTGGTGAGAGTTKTCTATCCTTTCAACTCCTAGGCAAGTTCCTGGTTCATCCTTTTTATACTACAGTAAATAAACACACTGTATTTTTTAATTAGTCCGTACAATATGCTGAGTTTCAACTTTAATCTTCAACGGATTTAAGAGGGTTCTTCACAACATCTTCATACAACAGAGGGGAGAAAAAAGAAGCCCATGTTTTTTATCTACTGTGCTTTAAAGATCACTGAATTATGCTCCTCACCAGTTTGCTCCTACATAAAGGAAAAAGGGTGGCATGCACATGATAGGCTGCATCAAAACACTTACAGAAACTTTAAACCATCGTTTGTGCATATTGGGGTTTTACTTGCTTTTAAAAAAGAAGTGGGGTTTGTGTGAGAAAGTAAAAGCACCTGGCATTTACTGTGATTGCTATTTGTAATTTTGGTGTGTTTCTTCACATTCATTAATCAAAGATGTGCAGTGAAGAGGCTGAGAAGTTAAACATCATTAGGACTGACAGAGCAGTAGACTTGTCCAGCTGTTTCAGAGGGATTACTTACTGGATAGCAGTAACAAGTCTTGGGATTAGAAGATGGTATTAAAKTAGCTAATTGGTAAAGCAAAGTAGTTTTCTGCATAATTTTTCATCCAAACATCTCTAGAAAAATTAATCTCCTCTCCATTCCCCTAGGCTGAAATATGCAGACATTACAAAAAAACCTCAGTACTACTCAGCAGTCAGATCATGCATTCTAAGATAAAAGCAGAAGCAGAGAAGCRACTTTTTGGGTAAAACTGTCTTTCAACTAAATGGAGCTCTGAATTTAACCTCCTGATTTTGGGCCTTATTTTAAAAGGAAAATGGATTTCTATTTAGTTATCTTGTGAAGTCGATGATTACCTTCACCAGGGAGAAGGCAGCCAAGCACACACGGCTCTAACCGTGAGACTTAGCAACTTAGCAACACCCTGCAGAAAGCAGGAACGTGCCAGGGGCAAGTCTGCTCCAGGAAACATAAATATGAACCCAATCTAATGACATCTCAGAACAAAGAACATTACAGGAAAAAGGCTTCTCTCTGAGAGGTATTACTTATTGATAACTACAGATTTTCTATACATTTTTTTAAGTCATACACACACAAGAATTTTGAAATCTGACATAGCTGTTTTCTTTTGTATTTGTGATGAGCAATTCCTGTCTTTGCCAACACAAACAGACAGCAGCCTCATCACTTGGAGCATTAGTGGGTACAGAAGTGTGCTGTGCAATTTAACCTGTTCTGAGGTTCATCTTGAGCTGAGCCTGGCTGGGAGCTGCTGCTTCCCTTCCAAACTGCTCTTCCAAGCACAAAATGTCAGACAATGGAATTTGTGCACGTTGTGTCGGCACTCCTCAGGCAGCCCCATCAATGGGTACAGTTCTAAGAAGGATTCACAGAGCACTGCTTTTCCCCTTATGATCAGCCAGGTTTGAAGTCTTCAAAGTTAATTGTTGCAATTAATTATCAAAAGCCCATTTAAATTAAGCCCGAAATGAATGGAATAGGGATTCAGAAGTGAAGCACTATTTTTTTAGTTAAACATGGGTTCAAACCAAGCAAACAAAAAACCCAAACCCACAAAAATCCCGTGATGCAAACTGATCCACAGCTATATATTATAAATGGAGAGAAATGGAAAATATGTATACACATAAGTCTTAAAATATCTAAGTTGTCACATAGGGCATTTTCTTTATATTTAGAAGTTCTGAAGTGTAATGAGGATTTTTTAAAAAACAAAAATCTGTACAATTTGCACAATGAAATAACTGGTTTGTTAAAGGATAATAATGTAGTGGCTGCCATAAAACTCATCTGGTACCCAAGATAACCCYGCTTCTTCCAAACACCATTATCCCAGGCTGATAATGGCCAGTCTCCTGAGCTCAGCTGCAGCAGCTGGATGCAGAGCTCACGTCTCCCTGCTTCCTTGCTCCATCCCTCTTGTCTCAGCTCTGCATTGAGTATTGAGCTCAGTATCGATTCCTTCACTACTAAGGATTTTTGTCACTTCTTAAGTTTCCAAATGTACTCACACACAGACAAACATGGTCTCTTTTTCATAGCAGACAGCTTTGGGCTGGAAGGAACCTTAAAGATCATCTCCTTCCAAACCCCTGCCAGGGGCAGAGGCATCTTCCACCGGACCAGTGCTGAGGACCACAAACCCYGATTCCTTCTCTTGAGCTCTTTTAAATTAAGATCTTATTTTTTATCCCCTCTTGTTGCCATCTTCTCCTTTGAATTATTTTCCCTATCCAAAACAATTGCAGAGARCCTAAGGCTTATAACCATTAACTTAGATCTTATTTCTCCAGTGCCTTATGGTCATTTGGACAATGCTCTCAGGCACATGGAGCGATTCCTGGGGGTGTCCAATGGAATTGGACTCAGTTGTGGGTCCCTTCCAGCTCAGGGCATACCATGATTCTGATATTATTTGTGTGTGTATCTAAACCATTGCAGCAAACCCTTGATCCAGGTCTGTCATTTCTTCATTGATCTGGTAAAGGAATCCACCTGCCAGCTACAACTGTCCTGCCCAAGAATTCCAAAGGCTTGTCTTAACCACCATATTAAAATAGATTCCTTGTCTAAGTACCAACATTTGATTATATTTCTGATATTAATTACTTCCTTTAGAAGCCTCTGAAGCTATGGAAGAGATTTACTGCTGCTGTCAAATTTCAAGCATTAWGATAGCTCAACACCAAAGGCAAAACCATCCTGCTAACAGCACACTGACACTGCCCTAAAGCCCAAGTTATTTCACTGCTGATGATACAAAAAGAAATGTTTACTGTAATGCACTCCTAGGTAATTTCCCAGCTTTCAAACACTATCAATGTTTCAGCTATTCTCAGCTACAAAACATTTTTAAATTTTCACCTGGTATGCTGCTGAATGATGATGAAAAGCAGAGAAAAAGAGACTTATAAAAATTCTATGCTGAATGCATCATTTATTTTATATTAAATTTATAGCAACATTGACGCGCTGACCGCTGGCCGCCCGGTGGCCTGGCCTGCGTCACACTGTGGTATTCCAGTCAGGGAAAAACCACTCTGTGCGAGATTAGCTGGAATCTGCTCTTTGAGGAGCTTTCTGCCTTAGCTTTTTAAGGACAGGCTGCAGTCTGGGTGTTACCTAGCAACAGGCGGAGGCAAAGGAGGAGAGAAGGACCCTTCG